>CM048746.1:541500939-542150939 GCA_026315105.1 Locusta migratoria | reverse complement strand
TGAAATCCTTACCCAGCCTGTTATCTCCTGAAACCATCCTTGTAACCATCGATGCCACTTCCTTATACACTAATATGCCACATGCCCAGGGCCTCGCTGCGATGGAATATTTCCTTTCACGCCTTCCACCCACTTCCTTACCTAAAACCTCTTTCCTTAATACCCTAGCCAGCTTCATCCTAACCCACAACTTCTTCACTTTTGAGGGCCAGACATACCAACAACTAAAGGGAACAGCCATGGGGACCAGGATGGCCCCCACGTACGCGAACTTATTTATGGGACGCTTAGAGGAAGCCTTCCTGGACACCCAAGCCTGTCAACCCAAAGTTTGGTATAGATTCATTGACGACATCTTCATGATCTGGACTCACAGTGAAGAAGAACTCCAGAATTTCCTCTCCAACCTCAACTCCTTTGGTCCCATCAAATTCACCTGGTCCTATTCCAAATCCCATGCCACTTTCCTCAATGTCGACCTCCATCTATCCAACGGCCAACTACACACATCCGTCCACATCAAACCTACCAATAAACAGCAGTACCTGCATTATGACAGCTGCCATCCTTTCCACATCAAACGTTCCCTTCCCTACAGCTTAGGTCTTCATGGCAAACGAGTCTGCTCCAGTCCTGAATCCCTTAATCAATACACCAATAACCTGATAACAGCCTTCACATCCCGCAGCTATCCTCCTGATCTGGTACAGAAGCAAATTGCCAGAGCCACTTCCTCATCCCCCCAAATTCAGAACCTTCAACAGAACCCCAGAAGTGCCCCTCTTGTCACCGGATACTTTCCGGGACTGGAGCGGACTCTGAATGTGGCTCTCCAGCAAGGATACGACTTCCTAAAATCCTGCCCCGAAATGAGATCCATCCTTCATGACATCTTCCCCACTCCTCCGAGAGTGTCTTTCCGCCGCCCACCTAACCTCCGTAACCTCCTAGTCCATCCCTATGAAATCCCCAAACCACCTTCCCTACCTCCTGGCTCCTACCCTTGTAACCGCCCCCGTTGTAAAACCTGCCCTATGCACCCTTCCACCACCACTTACTCCAGTCCCGTAACCCGGAGGGTGTACACAATCAAGGGCAGAGCCACTTGCGACAGCACCCACGTGATTTACCAACTGACATGCCTGCACTGTGAAGCGTTCTATGTGGGAATGACCAGCAACAAACTGTCCATTCGCATGAATGGTCACAGGCAGACAGTGTCTGTTGGTAATGAGGATCACCCTGTGGCTAAACACGCCTTGGGGCATGACCAGCACATCTTGGCACAGTGTTACACCGTCCGGGTTATCTGGATACTTCCCACCGACACCAATCCTTCAGAACTCCGGAGATGGGAACTAGCCCTTCAGCATATTCTCTCTTCCCGTTACCCACCTGGTCTCAACCTCCGATAAATTTGAATTCCCACCCACCATCTTAACATCTTTGCCTTGGTTCTCTGGACAGAGCCTCTGCCTCAAGTGGCATCTCTGTCTAACTTCTAACTTCTTTGCTTTCTACAGTTCTACAGTGTGTCTGCCTAAGTGTACTTGCGTCTGTGTAAATGTGTGGGTGTGTGTGTTTTTGTTTACCCTCTTTTTTCCCCCCCCAAGGTAAAAAATAGATGAAGTACACTTACCAGGCGAAGGGGCACAGGCAGTAATAGCAACAAATAAACACACACACACAGACACACACACACACACACACACACACACACACACAAATGCTAGCTTTCGCAGTCTAGCTGCTTCATCAGGCAGAAGGGAAGGAGAGGGAAAAGGAAATGATGAGGGTTTTAAGGAAGGGGGTAAGGAGCCATTCCAATCCCGGGACAGGAAAGACTTACCTTGGGGGAAAAAATGGAGGGTAAATAAATGCACACACACCCACACATTTACACAGACACAAGTACCAAATATACACACATTATACCAATGAATTGTAAACATGTACATAAACTGTGGAGATAATGATACAATGACTGTTGTAAATGACGTAATGATAGTACTAACTTTGTGTATATAAAGTATTAGATATATATGGAATTTATATTACTACACTTATTCCATTTGTGATTTTAGCTGTAAAAGAAAACATAATCACAGTCTGAAATAGAACATTTGCTCTTTATTTTAGTGCAGAATAAAGTAACATTAACAAAGTTATAACTGAAATACAGGAAACTTAATACCATCTATGTTAAAAGCATCCATAGCAAGCATGTCAAACATTTTAGTAGATGCATTGATTCTAATTAATAACTTTCAATATATTCCAAAAGTAGTGAATAATTGCTTAGAAAAAAATAAATCAGGTAATTTGTTGCAATGTATACACTTCCCTTCTGTTTCATAAGGAACTACACTTGCCACAGAAATCTAGGACTTCCTTTATATACGAAACTACCAGTAACAGAACGTTGTTCAGAATATTCATTATTACAGTATCCTCCTTGTTTACGTGCATATGCTTCAGAAGACCATTCTTCAATTCGTTGTTACATATTTCATGGCATGTTCCCGAAATAGAACAAACAAGCATTTTAGAGGGTTCATTCTTACATATGTACAACTGTAAACATTGAAGAACATAGCTCTATGTAATTAATAACAGTTTCTGAAACCTTTTTAGGAAAAAGGAGAAAAAAACTCTGTTCTTTATGCAAATATCTGTGAAACGATGCGAGATAGTTAAAAAACCATAAGAGAGGAAAGTTGTAGAGACATTTTTCCTCTACAAATTCATGTATTCAGTTTCCATGTCAAAAGGCGATCACAAAGGCCCACTTTTAGCGTTACTACCGAACCTAAAGTGGGCCAAAATAGTCATTAGTGGTGCTTTTCCATTGCTGCTGCCATAATCTATTACTGGCTTTGTTTCTTTCCCAAAGTTCTTGTTGCAGAGATGTGTACATGCTATGGTAGAGTCCCCTTGAAAGGTGGTTTTCTGGCATCATCATGGTAGTACATGGTTGTATGATGCATGAAGAGGACAGTTTGTCACACCAACCAACACCCAAACTCCATTGGATACCTGCCCCCCTGCTGGCAGAAAATTACTTCTGGTGGCTGGGAGCACACACTAGGAAGCCATGTGTCCTGTTCATCTTCTGCCACTAATGACTGACACAGATAAACCTACCAGATTATATGGGCTCCCAGCACCAACCGGGGACATGCCACAACCAAATGTAGGTATGCCACTGGCATAGGAGGACATTGGGTGGTACACCTCAATCCAGTGTTGTCCCTCTCCCTTCCTCTACTGTTGACGTTTCTACTATTGTGAACCATACCAACCAGCTTACAGAGGGAGGGGGGGGGGGGGAGATCTCATATTCCCACAAAGAGGGCAGTAACCTAGATGCTAACTGTGAAATGATAGAAGTTCACAGGATAATTAGCAGGGGATATCCAGCCATGGTTCATGGCATGTAAGTGGAAAACTTACTGATGTTGTGGAGAAATTGCATATTTTGAGTAAACTTTAAAAATAAGCCATACTTAAAAGAATATGATAGTAGCTGCAGTTGGCGTAATAACAAAAACACTAATAAAGTAAACTATCATCCAAAAGTATCCTTAAAGGTTACATGCCCACACTGTTGAGTGAAGCTAAGCATTATCCTGTGTTTTTAACTTTGCCGTGGATTATGTGCGAGCAGTCTGCATCAGAGAGAGACTTCACATATTTTGCAGATGGACAATCAAGGCATACAGGCATTTTAGTGTTACTATTAAGAGATTTAATAGTGTAAAATGGTGCTAATTACTTTTTAAAAAGTGCACTCTGATATTATCTTGTGAAGAAAAAGAAACTAATTATTGGAGCTGACAGGCCAACAATAACACAAACTTTAAAAAACTACAAATATATTCTTAAATATGATGAGACATTTTACAAAATCTGAATTGTAGACAGTAAGATTTTGAACCCTCGCATAACTACTGTGGAAATACAAGGGTAACTGCAATAGTAGACTGTCAATAATCTGCCATAGCCACTAGTAAATTAATCTGCACAAAATTGTGTAAAACCTTTGGATAAATCGCTTTTACATGTGCATAGCCTACAGAGTGTTGTTTAGCACACCCTTCACTAAAGTGGTGTAATAAAATTGCATGTGGTGCACAGAAGTGACACAGTGTGCAACTACACTGTGTATGCAAAAGTGAGTGAGAATAACAAATTATATTTTAGTGAAATTCACACTTTACTTGTGTATGGATAGTGAACACTGCCCAAGTGCATTTGTAAGTGATTAGAACTTCAAAAAAGTAAAAATACTCTACAAATGTTTCAGATCATTCTGCAACCACATGATGAGAGAAACAATATACCTTGAAGTTCCTTTTCTTTAGCTTCTAGTGCCGCTGCCTTGGCATCCTGCAATGCAATACTTTCTCCAGAAACCTTTTCTCCTAAGATCTGAATGTCTTGTGCATTCTGTCCCATTTTTTCCAAAGCAATGTTTAATACACTATAAAACAAGCAGGTCCGTAGTCATTCAAAGTGTCACTAATGCTCCTTGTCTCTTACTTAGATAACAATTTCTTTCTTAAGATGATTTGTTTATTATTATTTTTTATATGTACCATCAAATGGGGTGATTTCGGATAATTTTGAGATTATTTTCACTATAACTTTCATAGGTTTTGACAGATTTCATTGGTGGTTTTTCTTTTTTACGGAAGTGGTTGGGAAACAGAACATCCATGTGCATCTACTTTTGCCTGAGAGAGACAAATAGTGTGTCCAAATTAACCCATGGACTGGGGTGATATTGGACATGTGTTTTTTCTATCTCTGTTTGGTGTTTCAAAGTGTACGGGGTGATTTCAGACACAAATTGATTTTTTTATTCTACTTTCTTTCTGTTTGAATTTAGTGACTTTGATCACATTTTAAGGTTGTCCATCATTAAAATAAGGGATAATAAATTTATTTATTAAATGCTTTTCTTTGTGTTAATTTGCCACACTGAATATCTTAAACTGCTTTCTCTAAAATTTACGGGTCATAATTAAACTGATCTTGAACATCTTTCTTACTTTTATAGGTTCTCAGCATTGTCTGAAATCACCCCAGAAAGTACACAATTTCGAAAAAAAAAAAAAAAAACCACCTTCGAAAAAAAACTTTACACAAAACTCGTTACAAACTGGTACAAAACTTCTCATAGTACTGCAGCTGACTGATCTCATAAGCAATTGATGCTACAATACTTTTCCGCCTGTCACAACAACAGAAAATTTCCACCCCAAAACACAGTGAGAACTTTCGACAATGAGACTGTCCGACTGATTATTGTGATTGATCCAAATGCGGGAGCATGGGACACGGGATTTACAGTCTCATGCATAAAATAAGCAATGTGCGGAGGTGAAAATTAGTGCCAATTTGTTGCTCTGCAGCGGGAAATGGAAGATAAACCATATCGTTTGAAATCACCCCATTTGACGGTACATTTCAAAAGAACATGAACAAGAAGAAAATGCTAATGATTAAAATAATGTCTTTCCTAATTTTGCTAAAGTTTATATTCCAAGTCTAATGAGCTAGATGCTATAGAAATTTTCGTATCTATCCAAAGGGAATGCACTGACCACAACTTTTCTTATAGATAATACAAGAAATTTCAGTTTGATGGTTAGGATATGAAATATTAATTAAAAAATCTTGCATACTGATTTTGTTCATTGAATGAACATCCTCAGTGCAGATTAAAGTCCAGGGGACTCAAGTAGGCCTGCACCAGTTAAATAATTTTTACAATTAATATGCATAAAATTAAATGTCTACATTTGCATTACATTTTAATATGCAATGCAAAAGTTGACATGTTATTTTATGTACTTTAATTGTAATAATGATGATGATGGTAAAGATGACAATAATAATAATTAAGCAGTATACATGAGTCCCTTGGACTTGAAACTGCTACTGAGTATGTTAATTCAATGAACAAAATCGATTTGCAAGGTTTTAAAATAAATATATCATATCATAGCCACCAAGCTGAAATTTCTACTATTATTTATAATATTGTCTTGGTTTGTGCATATCACTCCTAATGGAGTCATCATATATGATTTTTATAGAGATATTTGAGTTTCTTTCTTGATTTTCCGGTTATGTACTTAAATTTTTCAGTCTCACAGAAATAAATAAAATATTATTACATTATCTTTCATATACAGTTCATAGGATGTGCAGTCCTATCGTATCGACTGCACACCGACCAGTGCCAATTTTGAGAAGGCACAAAGCCAAACCCATAGCTCATGCAGAGGCGAGTGCCCTCTACAATATTGACTTAACTAGCTGAAGAATAATGGTGGCCCCATTTGTTGGTCAAAGTAGTCAATAGCAGCACGAAGAATTAGTATTGCTTGTTATGTTAGAATTGTAATTGTGTAATAGCTGTCTTCTTCTGTCCTTCTTAAAGTCTGAAGAAGTTAAGTATTTATAATATAGTAATAAGGACAGTTTACACCTGTGAAAGCAGTCATGTAATTTACCAACTGTGCTGGAATCACTGTGCATCTTTCTATATTGGCATGACCACTAACCAGCTGTCCATTAGGATGAATGGCCACCGCCAAACTGTGGCCAAAAACAAGGTGGACCACCCTGTGGCACAGCATGCAGCGGAGCACATGCTTGATTTCAATGGCTGCTTCACAACCCGGGCCATCTGGATCCTCCCATCCACCACAACCTTTTCTGAACTGCACAGATGGGAATTATCCCTACAATACATTCTCCGATCTCGAAATCATCCAGGCCTCAACCTACGATAACTTCCCTTTTTTTACATAGCTTACAGTTCCTACCTCTCTCTCCCAAACCTCTCCTATTTATGTGCATGCTTGCGTGTGCATGCTCGTGTGCGAGAGTATGTGCTTGTTTGTTTGTTTTTGTGTGTGTGTGTGTGTGTGTGTGTGTGTACGCGATCGTGTGTATGTGCAGTGTGCGTGTATATTATTATTATTTTATATTTATTTACATGTATATTTACTGGTTTGTTGATACACAAATAAAAATAAAAGCATACAGAGAAGAAGAGGGAAAAGGATGGAGGTTTTAAGGGAGTGGGTAAGGAGTCATTCTAATCCTGGGAGAGGAAAGACTTACCTTGGGGAGAAAAAGGGTAACTAAACAAACACACACCCACACACACACCAAGGCGGACATATGCAAAATGCAAAGAGGCTGGACAGAGATGCCAGTCGAGGCAGAGGTTCTGTCCAGAGGTTGGAGGCAAAGATGTTGTAGAATGTTGGGCGGGAATTTCAAACTAACGAAAATTGAGAGAAGAGAGAACATGTTGAAAGGCAAGTTCCCATCTCCGGAATTCTGAAAGGTTGTTGTCAGTGGAAAGTATCCATATAACCCAGACGGTGTAACACTGTGCCAAGATGTGCTGGCTATGCACCAAGGTATGCTTAGCCACAGGGTGATCTTCATTACCAACAAACACTGTCTGCTTGTGACCGTTCACGTAAATCACTTGGGTGCTGTCGCAAGTGCCTCTGCCCTTAATTGTGTACACCTTCCGGGTTACGGGACTGAATTAAGTGGTGGTGGAAGGGTGCACAGGGGAGGTTTTACAACGGGGGCGGTTACATGGGTAGGAGCTGGAGGGTAGGGAAGGTGGTTTTGGGATTTCATAGGGATGGACTAGGACGTTACGGAGGTTAGGTGGACGGCGGAAAGACGCTCTCAGTGGAGTACGAAGGATGTCATGAAGGATGGATCTCATTTCAGGACAGGATTTAAGGAAGTCATTTCCTTGCTGGACAGCCACATTTAGAGTCCACTCCAGTCCTGGAAAGTATCCAGTGACATGAGGGGCACTTTTAGTGTCCCTCTCCTTCCCTGCTCTTTCTGATGAAGCAGCCTTAGGTTGCAAAAGCTCAGTTGTGTGTGTGTGTTTGTTGTATGTGTATGTTTTTATTTGTGTATCAACGAACTGGTGCCTTCTCACCTGGTAAGTCCAACTTTCTTTAAGTTTTTAAAATATTTTTCAGAACAGGATTGTTTCCCTCTATATTAAATGTATCTTTCTTTCTTTTTTTTAATTTTATTTTCTTATTTTATTTTTCTCCCTACACCTGCCTCCCCACTCCATTCTTAAGTTGCATCTCGTTCTTCCCATCTAGACCATGCTGTACCCATCCCCACACCATGACGTAACCTTCCTATCCCCTCTCTTCCCCGATTTACATGCCGCAGAGTGTGATTCGAAGTGCGGCAGCCAGATGCGATGGTTGTATGACTGTGTTGTGCTCCTGTGTGATTGCATGAATGTTCTATTTTCTGAAGAAGGCCGTGGCCAATAGATGAAAGTGTTGTATGTTTTGTGTCTTTTGTATGTGCCTGTCGCAGCTTGTCGCTACGTCTTTGCGGTGAATTGTAAACTGTCCTTTTTACTATATTATTAATTCCAACCTGGACTTTCGATTATTATATGAAGTTATGTATTTGCTTTTGTACTTCCAAATAAACTTATACTATTCATAAGAATATATGTTCTAGCTTTGTTCCCACATCTGCAACCTTATTTGTGTGCTGACCACTGTTACATCTCCCTGTACCCTAGTAACCAACACATCATAATGTTTCCTTTTTTTGTTTTATATTCTGGATTCCATTCGGCTATTTAAAAATATCCTCTCAATAAACACGATTCACATAGCATCCATAAAGAAATATACCTAATTTTACATTGGTGGTAATAGCAGACACTATTACTTTCAGTCACTACAAAAATCAAGATCTTTACACAAAGGCATATACAATTAGAAGGGAACGGCAACACACACTAAAAAATAATGAAGCATACCTGGAGTATGACCGAATTTCTCCCAAAGCTGCAAGCTCTGCAGTACGGAAAGCCTGAACATGTTCTAATGCAGCAGTGTGTTGGTTTCTCATTGCTTCTATATCCTGCTCATATTTCAGTTTGACTGTTGTTAATTCTGTATCATGGGTTTTCTTCAACTCGGTGATGAAATCCTACAATAGAAAAAATTATACTATATATCAATTGATGCAAAACTGAAGAAAGAAAACTATTATCAACTTTATAGTTTATTACAGTAAATCTCACATGAACTGTCTAATGGTCCTGCTGGTTTTAATTGAGTCCTTTTTATAGATAACCAGATTATACTTCATAGCCAATGGCTGTGCAAAGCATACTAGGAGCCATACTACGAAACATCTCTAGTAGAATCCTCAAGGAAATGTTGACTCTTAGCATCCTTTGACAAAGGGGTGTTTTATGAGAGTACTGATAATAATAGGTAGTTGAAATTGGTATAGCCATTTGACATTTTATAAGTGTGTTGACTGAAATAAATATTGCAATTATAATGATGTGTTCACTAATACTTTTATTTGATTACATATAAAGCATATAATATCTACATTTTGGCACACTTAAATTAGCTGACTAGGAGGCTGTTTAGTAGGAGGAGGCACACAAATATGGGATCACTTACTCACCCTCCATTAATTTCACAAATGCTATAGGCGAATATGCAAATCCAAAAATGAGACTGAAGGATAGCATATTAAATATTGTTGAAATGAGATAGAATGGCTGACCAGTACTTACCATTGTGCTGTACCGCCGACAGTAACACAAAATGAAAAAACATAAAAATAGGGGACAAAGGGACAAGCTTTCGGAACAGAGTTCCTTCGTCAGGTGGGAGAGAAGGGAAGAATAAAGGATGGGAACAGAAGGGAAAGGTGGTTCATGACCTTCCTTCGTCAGGTGGGAGAGAAGGGAAGAATAAAGGATGGGAACAGACCTAGGTCGTGAACCACCTTTCCCTTCTGTTCCCATCCTTTATTCTTCCCTTCTCTCCCACCTGACGAAGGAACTCTGTTCCGAAAGCTTGTCCCTTTGTCCCCTATTTTTCTGTTTTTTCATTTTGTGTTACTATCGGCGGTACAGCACAATGGTAAGTACTGGCCAGCCATTCTATCTCATTTCAACAATATTTATTATCTCTGAGGAGAATTTTCAACATTAACCGAATAGCATATTAAATCCATCAAACCATAAGCTTGAAAATATTGCTAACAAACCACACAATCTTTGACAAAATCACTTAACATGAAACTGTAAGTTTACATTTTGTATTCATTTACAATCTTCATATTTTCATAAATGACTTTACTACAAGAATGTAATAACAGACTGATTCCTTTTTATATATTTATTTTACCAGACGATTTTGAGTACTTGCTCATCATCAGTAGTCCTGCAGTATGTTCATAAATTGATACAGAATGTAAGTTGCATATTCATTAGCTTATATTATGAGAATATGTATGTGAAACTTTTTGTGCACTGTATGCTTTAATATTATTATTATTATTATTATTATTATTATTATTATTTTACAAATGTCTGTTTTTACTTTTTTCCCCCCCCTTCAAATGTCTGCCTAGGTGTGTTTGCGTTTGGATATGTGTCAGTGTGCGTGTATTTGTTTACCTTCCTTTTTTCCCCTAAGGTAAGTACTTCCACTCCTGGGATTAGAATGACTATTTTTCCACTGCCTAAAAACCCATATCCTTCCCTTTCTCCTCTCCTTTCTTCCTCTTTTCCTGAAGAAGCGACCAACGGTTGCGAAAGTTTGTATGTGTGTTTGTGTGTGATTTTATTTGTGTCTGTTGACGAGCCTGCCCTTTGGGTAAGTCATCCGTTTTCTATTTTTTATATTTGTTTATCCCACCAGGAAAGTTTCCTTCTATAACTTTCGTATGTTTTAAATTGTTTGATACTTAATTCAGTTTTATTTTTATGCTGTCATTGAAATTGTTTCAGTTGCTCTGTTATGTTCAAGTCTTTCCACACATTTTTATTGTTACACCAGGAAAATTGTGTTTTACTAATTGAAAATATATTGTTTGTTGTTTAAAATGTCAAAGTTGGATATCGATATCTGTGTATTTCCTCTTTGGATTTGTCAATACGTTTTTATGATCTTTATGGCTGTTGTGAAAATATAGGCAATACACTGTAAAACATGTAAATTTTAACAGTATGAAATTTATTATAATTCAATGAATGGTTGCTTCATCTTTGGAGTAGGGTATTTGTAAAATATTTCAGATCTGGAGCATATAATTTAACATGTAAGGACTGTGAACAGTTGCATATCGGTCAACAGGTAGAAATTTGAAAAAATGTTCCAAGAACACATTAAAAACACTGAAAACAATCCCTTGGCATTCAGTAGATTTGGAAGAACAAAATCACAAAATGACAAACATAACAAAATGCATATCAATCTTACCACATTGATGATAAAGGCAAATATCTCAACTTTCTGGAAGAATTAAAATATTTTACTCACTTGGAAAAAGATCTGAATAGAGACCTAATGTCCTTAATGAACAAGCTGACCTAAATAATAGACATTTTATTGAACATTTTATCAATATCACTATCCAAAGATGAAACAACATTTAACAAATTATGATAAATATCATAGTATTAAAATTTACATATTTTACACTTTATTGGCGATATTTTTATATATAAAAAGGAAGCAGTTTGTCATTACACTCATGTAGTAATATTATTCATTAACCACTACAATAAACATTATGATAGTAATTACCTGCAAGTGAGCCAACCGGAGTTCAAAATGTTGTTGATGTTTTAAGGCTTCCTTATGAAAGTATTCCTCTTGTGTTTCTAAGCTTGTTTGCATAGTAGATAACTGCCTTCTAAAAGAAACCAATATCATCAATAAGAGTGCAGTTCTATTATAGAAGGACTTCAGCATACTCAATGTTTGGAAATTACCTGTAGGAGTCTTCCAAAAGCTGCAGTTCTTGAGCATGCCGGAGTTTGAGAGATTCAATCATTTCTTCCAAAGTCTTTTTTTCTTGCTCCCACCTCACGGAATCTGGCTCAGTTGCTACTTCTTCCTTTGAATTTTGTAAGAAAATTGAAATGAATTTTAATGATAACTATATGACCAAACACGAACAGAATTGAAATAAAATAAATAGGAAGTTATGAAAAACGATTTCTACATGAACAGTAGGTTTTAAAAATACTCTTGATTTTGAAAGCAGTGTCTAGACATGACATTGAAATATCAACAAGATGATGCAAGAGGCAATGAAGATAAAAACCTATCTCTCAAACATTCTACCCATTTTCAGCACACTAACAATCTACTTACTGGTATGTCCTAGAAGTCTTAAAATAAATAAAATAGTTAAAGGAAAAAGAACTAAAAAATTGTGTTTTGGTAAAAATTATTTTCTATATTAATTGTTTTGACCAATAATTGCGGTCAAATCCATGGGACTATCATCTTCACTTTTTACAATATTCTTACTAGGAGATAACTTCTGTAATTGTACAGGGTTCAAAGTATTTTGTCTTGCTTTATCATTTTTTGTTTGCTAAATTATCTAAGACTCTTAAGTTCATCAATGTACAAGGACTGGATAAAAATTAATGAGAACTATCACTTTTCTGTGAAATTACTTTATTGATAGATATACTTAAAGTTTCACACCTTCAATATAACTGCCCCCATTAGTTATGTCCTTTTGCCAATTGTCTGGAAGGCATGATATCTGCACATCTATTTCTCTTGATGCCTGATATTGACCATCCTACGATATGGTTAATGTCATCTCTATAGAGTTGCACTTGATCTGTCACAGTGGTTATTTCACTTTGGCAAAGAGATCTTAATCACTGGGTTTCATGTCAGGTGAGTATGGTGGATGTTTCAGAATCTCCTATTGCTGGTGGCACAAGAGGTCCTGGACAGCAACAGTAGTGTGACATTGCACACTGTCGAGTGGAATGGTGGAGGGGGGGGGGGGGTGCTCTTCCATGAAATGTCATCGCTTTTGCCTAATTGCTGGACAGAGGTTGTGTTGTTATTTCAGATGATAATGCGTGCTGATACACAATTACCATTGCTGTCCAGGACCTCTTGAACCACTGACAATGGAAGATTCTGGAACATTTGTATGGACCTAACAAGAGTCCCAGTGATCACTTTCTCTCTGCCAAAGGAAAAGAAGCACTGTGGGGGATCTGTTACAAAACCAGAGATGACATTAACCATAGATATGGTGATCAATATAAAATATCAACAGAAATAGATGTGCAGACGGTATAGGAAATCTTCCGAACATTTGGCAACAGTCATAAATAACAAGGGTGACTACGTTGAAGGTGGGTAACTATAAGTCATTTAATAGAAAGATAATAGTTCTCAGTAATTTTTATCTAGCCCTTGTATATCATTAATGCTATGCCACAGATTAATTTTGCTTCTTTATTGCTGCTGTTTTTTTTAAATTTGAATTCAGTAATCTCGTGTGCCTTTCTTTATTAAATAACAAAAACTACTACACACTATCTCTGACTTCCACAATCCTAACTCCATCCTCATGACCTGGGTCATGAATTACCTTTCCCTTCCTTTCCCATTCTTTAACCCTTATCTCCACCTGAAGAAGGAACACAGTTCCGAAAGCTTGTTATTTTATCGACAGTACAGCAAAAAGATAAGCACTGGTCAGCCAATCTATATTTTTTGAATAATAATTTAACAAAATTATTTCAAAATTTATTTCTTACCTTGTGCTCTGTAAGTTTCTTCTCATCTCTTGGAGGGATTAAGGGAGATGGAGGCAGACTTTCAGGAATCAGTGGCTGAGCAGAAAGGGCCTACAGGAAAATTAAAACTAAGTTATCATACCCTATATTTTTTAAAACAACAATATTGAATTTCACAAAAAATAAATCTCTTCAGATATTCATTATTGCTGTGAATATACTACTTTTAATTAAGTAATACACTACACGAATAAAAAACTTCATATCAATGTAAATCAATTTTTGAAAACATACTATAACTGTGGTAATTCTTTCAGCAATCATTCATAAAAAATATATATATTTATTTCTTCGTTTGTGTGGCCATAATGTCCGTAGTTGCTTTCATAATTATGAATAGCAATGATTTTCCGTCTTTGCAACTACAGAAAATAACTATGAACAGTGAAACAGTGACAGTGAAAGTAGTGAGAAAACGACACAGCATGAAGAACCGGCGGTATTCCATTAAACAAACCGGCATTCCATAATGTGAAGCGAAAAGAAGACAAAATTTCCACCACTGAAGATGTTTTATATTCAATAAAACAAAACGGTCTGGTGTGAAAAAATCGCATTTTTATTGTAGTTGCAAAGACGGAAAATCACTGCTATTCATAAATATATTTATTTGTTTGCAAATCTAGATTTTGAGCACTGTGTGGTCATTATCAATGCTTAAAACCAATTAAAATACTTAAAATATCTATAACTGGCACGTAAAAATATTGACTTGCCAAGCAACAGCAGGAGAAATGCATATAACAACTAGCAATGCACTCTGGCTTCTCATGGATGTAATTTACCAATGAAGAAAATGAGAAGTTCCATTAGCAAAGGAAAAAGATGTGTGTGTGTGTGTCTGTGTGTGTGTGTGCGCGCGCGCGCTTCTCCCAGGTCTGCCTGTCTGTCAGTTTTATCTTCCTCCTCCTAATTCTCCCCCCTCTGCCCATCTCCTCCTTCCCTCCCTCAATTATGAGAATTATATCTGCCAGCTTTTGTGCTAATCAGTCAAATAGTGTCATAGTCTATTGAAAGGTGCCTTCTACCGCACACCATATGATGTTGGCAGAAAACATAGGTAAGTGTGCAAACTCTCAAGGTGACAAATCAAACGGTATCTATTGCAAGGTACCCTCCCCTCATGAATAATATGGTGTCTCATGGAGTATAAAATCCTTCTCCATGATAAACTCAAAAAGTGTAATAGAAAATAGGTGCCACCTAATGGATGCTTATTCAATCTATGCAACATTTAATTTGCAACAAACAATTGAGGTAAAAACTAGGCTATATTCTATGTTAAACCAAATCACATAGTATGTAAACAATTTCTTTAAGATCAGTTGACTGATTTGTGAGTTTATGGCAGACAAACATGACACAGGTTTCTTACATTCATGTCTTTCTTCTAACTGTGTTTTGTCCTTTATTTTATTTTCTTTCAATATCCTCTTAATTAATCACTTTTATTATTTATATTTTTAAATTATTTTTATCATTTTAAATCCCTCTCCTCCTCCTCTCTCTCTATCTCTCTCTCTCTCTCTCTCTCTCTCTCTCACACACACACAACCACACCTTCTATTTTCCTGCTCCCACCCCTTCCCTTTACTGCATCTTATTCCTACCCAACAGAGCCTTTAAAACCCATAATGGAATGTGCAACCTCACCTGGCATCCTTCCCACTCCACTTCTCTCCTCACTCACTGTAAATTTGCTTGTTGTGCTGAAGGGGCCGGAGATAGTGGTTGCGTGTGCACAGTTATGTCTGAGTGATTGTCTGAATGTATGTCTTTCTGTTTCTGATGAAGGCTATGGCTAAAAATTTATGTTATTGAATGTGATTGTCTATTTCACATATTTGCAACAGGCTCAGGGAATGTCTTTGTAGTAAGTTGTTATCTTTCCTCATTGGCAGTGCAATCTCAATTTTACATTGTTTGATTTTGCTAGACTCTCTTTGTTTTATAGTGTAATTTGACTTTGAACATGTGTAATTTAGTCTTTTTTAAAGTATGAACAGGGGAAAATACATTGAAGCTAATACAATTGACACCTTTACATTTTTTAAATTAAGTTGTTGGTTGATGCAACAATAAAACATATTTTTTACTGCTGACATTGAACACTGTTTTCTGAGATCTACTTTTTCTGACGAGTTAAATTTTTAAAAATATTGTTAAACTTTTTAATTTTTC
This sequence comes from Locusta migratoria, assembly GCA_026315105.1. Lineage (NCBI taxonomy): Eukaryota > Metazoa > Arthropoda > Insecta > Orthoptera > Acrididae > Locusta > Locusta migratoria. Next base: position 542,135,071 of record CM048746.1, on the reverse strand, counting down.
TTCTTTTGTAACTTGAAGTTACTTAATAAATGCCTGTGACTCTTTCTTTTTCATTTTATTCAGAGATATATGATGAGGGAAATACTGAAACAGTGTAATAAATAAAGAAATTTATTAAACGATCTAGACAGTTTTATTCAGGAAGTATTCCATGCTGTGGGGCTGAAGAATCCAGGAGCTATTTAAAATTCTTGGTACAGCAAGATGTAATCTGTGGTTCATATCAGCAAGAATGATGCTGGCTAAAGTCTGAAGTAGTGAAATAGGTACTACTGTTTGTGGGAGGGAAGTGCAGCTTCTGATCTACAACATTGCCACCAAGACTGACTGCAGTCCAGTTGTATGAAGTTCAGTGTAGGGCTTAAAACAGGCCATTTGTCAATTGCGTGACAATTTCAAAGGCTCATTTCTTGACCTGCTCTAATAGTGTGCAATTACTGAGATCTGTAAATAGAAAAGGGGCTACATACAACACTGTGCACAGGAGGGCTTGTAGATCACAAAAAGTCCTCCACAGAGACAACAGCGTGTTCAATGTATTAAACAACAGACATGGGCAGATTACCTTTGTTTGTAACAGAGTGAATACTTGTCCTTGCTGACCTTAGCAATCAGCAATACAATGGCATGTAACATAAATCCCAGGATGAAAACTTATAACATATGCATATAATAATGAAAATTTTGCCATGCCTACCTCCAAGTATAATGCTATACGTTTTTGTTGGTCAACAAGAGCATCATCAAGTTTCTTCTGTCTCTCAATCTGTTGAGCGATGAGAAACTGTAATTGCTGTTCTTGTTGCTGCAGGAGGGTGGTCTGTCTCTGTAGCAGGTGTGCCGTTTTCTCCTCATGTTGGCGTAACTGCAGTGCAATGGAGAGGCTTGCTTCCTGTCTGAACAAACTAGCAGCCATGGCACTGTCTATATTGCTGGAGAATGGCAAGGCTGTAGGAGTTTCTGTCACTGGAGATGGAATTCAAAGATGTTAGTAAATGATGATAATTGTGCTCTTGTAATTATATGGTTAACAGAACAATGAGTGCAAGCATCCATGAGATAATGTATTCATACATTTGGGAATGTAAATAAAAGCTCACTGTTATTACTTACCCATTCAGTATTTAATTAAATATTCTAGTATCTATGCAATGGTTCTATTATGCTTTTTGTGACAAGACTATTTGGATGATTTAGTAGGTAAGCTGGTGGTTTTGGACACTGGTGCAAATGTTAAAATGAGCAGAAAATGTGACAAATGTACTCTTCATTTGTATCCACAGTGAAGATTTCTAACAAATACCGACTAAAGTCTAGAATAGGGCCAGCATCAGTAACACTGATGTATCAATCATAGGTTGGCAACATGCCACACGGCACATAACCAATGGTATGCCACTTTCCCGTAACCTATATTTACGATTGTGTTCATACTTTCTCTCCTGTGAGTCACTATTTTCCTTAAATATTCAATATTTGTTTTGTTAGAAATCTCATTACTTTTTACAGTGCAAAATGATCAATCTAAATTCACCCATCCACTTAATCAGCACCATGATTTAATTAAAAACATTACCCAAAAATTGATCATTTGCAATGGAAACTGCGTGGCAAAATGGTGTGCTGAAGTTTTTTTATGCATGGTGAAAACGTTATATTTCATCACATTTGTCATCAAAACACAACATCTGTGTCCAGCTATCTCACTCAGTGTACATAAACAAACAAATGACTGGAACTAGTTCTATTCTCATGGTGACATAACTATTCGGCTGGCCCTGTGCTAGACTGCATTTTCAAAGAGAACATATGCACCTGTAACCTGCAACTGACTGTTCCTCCTATGTTGTACTGGAATCAAATTCAAAGTTGATTGAAAGATGAATAAACACTATAATGTTAGTAATAATATTGTTTCATCTACTGCCAGCTTGCAATACTGTAACCTATGTTCTTTGGAAGCAACTTAAAAAGATCTGTGTCAATGTGATCACATTGCTTGGTTTAGCTGAGTTCAAATTCATTTTTCATGCAAAAAAGGCAAAAGAGCTTCTGAAATTCATCCTCATCTGAATCATGTTTGCAATGGGATATGTTAAAAAAAAAAAAAAAAAAAAAAAAAAAAATATATATATATATATATATATATATATATATATATATATATATAATGTTTGAATTAAAAGAGGGGAAAAGGTATTGTCATTATGAAAACTTGTTCCATCCATCTCACCACCAAGTGAATTTATTCTGGTTGTCTTGTTGAAGATTCAGCTGTGTAGAAAGACTCCAACAGATTATGTTGCTCACAACGATATTCACGAAGCAATGGTGAAGTAACACAATGGTAAAGCAGATAAGAGTACTGACATAACACATTACAACATTTGGATGTCTATGCGTACATATGTAGGAATGGTGAGAAACAAAGATTTCATTTCTTGCAGTCATGCCTGACAAGGCAAAAATTTAAAACAAATTACTCATCATTTCTTTTTCCAAATCCTTGGTCACACTAGTCTTTCCTTGAAATGATATTTTGGAAACTATAATTTTATTACCTTACCTACTTACTGTAAATATTGGTACACAACTACAAAAAGGGACTTTTCAGTTAGAGTGGAAGCATCCTGTCATAATAGCAAATAAAGAAGAAAATACGGTACTAAACATCAAAGGCCAGTTACATTCTGACACTTCTGATGAATTAAAAAATCCCATCCTTAAAAAGAATTGATTTAATGATGACACTAAAATAAATTTGCACCAAAATGTTAAGACATTCTACGAAGATATTTAGATATCACATGGAGGCAAAAAAACCTAAAACACTCTTTTTGCAATTTATGAAATATTATAAAAACAAAAATTAAGAGGACAACTTAAATTTTATTTGTAAATTTGTCCTAAGATAATATCAATGATATAATTAAGAACAAAACAAAAATAGTAGAAGAGTACAAGATCATAAAGAACAGAAAAAAGCACCTGACATGCAAACTGATAAAAATCCAGTCTTACCTGAAGCTGCTTGAGATGGCTGTTGTTCCGGAAATATTTTTGCAGGCTGTTGCTGCTCTGCTGCAGGAATGACGTGAGCAGAGCCACTTGCAGGAGCACTTACAACCTCAGGCTTGTCTTGTACTGAGGGTGCTCCTCCCAACCACTCAGGTAATTGGCTGCTGGGTGCTTTTAACATACCGTGCTGCTGTTGATGCCGGAGTGGTGATGCTGAACTAGAATGAGTCTCCTGTGGTGCTGCTGTCACTGAACTGTTAGTTACCAGATTCTTTTCACCGGCATTATCCACAGAAACATTATCAGGATAAGGTGCTGCCTCTGCTGAGCTTATCACAGGTTTCTGAAGGTGCAAAGGTGATGAGTGAGAGGAAGGCACTTCTGAAGAAAGTCCAAGCCAAGAGGCTGAAACACGTTCTTCAGTTCTATTGGGAACAGGAGGGCCAACTGTTTTCTTCGGTGTAGAAACAGGAGATAAAATACCTAAAGGATCTCCAATGGAAGAGGTATTCCGTCGAATGGTTGACCGTCTGGGCTGCGAGGAAGCAGGTGCTATTGAAGGAGCGTAACCTCCAAAGGACATCTCAGTTTCCTTAACGATGTCATCATTTCTTTCACTGGGCTTTTTTTCTGCAATTTTGCTTGCACTTTGCCCAACATTCTTCCCAAGCAGCTCATCCATTATTGAAATTTTCTTATCAGATGATTTCCCAGCAGCAACATTTGATTTTCCAAATTTCTCAAAACCCATTCCTGGCAGCAGATCATCATCTAGGTCAATGCTCTCATTTCTGTTTGGCAAGTATGGTGCATTTTGTTCTTTTGATTGTGAAATTCCAACTTGTGATGTCATTGGTTGATTTTTTGATTTTGTGGCCATACCTACTGAATCTGGAGCAAAATTCACTCTTTTTACAGAACTCTGTACTAAATTGTCAGACTTAAGGGCATCATCGATAGGTACTGTACCACCTGTCTCAGGTTTCATCACATTTTTATTACTACTTCCTTGATCAGAAGACGCATCTGAACTAAATAAGTCTGCAAATAATTTAGTTTTGTTCTTGCTTTCAACAACTACAGGAGTTTTCTCTTCAGATTTCTTACTCTCTGTAATTCTTGACCCAGTAAAACTGGTAGCTGGCTTCTTTGTCTTCACAGTGTCTGACAGCAAGTCATCCAGGTCTGCCAATGGATCACTCCCATCATCACTGTCATCAAAATCTGCCAAATAAACCTCAGCATCAGGTATTACGATTATCTACAATCATAAATCTGACATAACTTTTTAAAAATACACAATGATTATTACAAGGTAAAAATACTTATCCATAATATTACATCTAATTAACTCTGGCAATGTTTGTAGATGTGAAAAATGTTGAGCTACACAGTGTTTGGAATCTGCATTAAACTGTAGGTCCCCCTATAACTGCCTGGGTAAGTCGGTTCTTAGGTACAAAGGAAGGCAACAGCACACAGCAGAAGTAGAGCAGAAGCTCAGACTGGGGAAGAGAATTAGCTGTATCAGTTTCAAAGTACCATCTTAGCAATTGTCTTTGCAGTGATTTATGAAAACCACTGGAAACATAAATCTGACAGTTACATGGAAATCTGAATCACTGTTGTCCAAAATGCAAGTCAATTGTGTTATGATTCCAATACTACATTCTGTGATGGCAACACTTGGAACTTTGCACCTATTTTCTAAGTCTGTTGGACATAGTCCACATGCTACTATCATGTTGACTAGAAAGTGCTCATTCTTCCAAATTAACGTATAATATCTTCTCAAAATTTCATAACCTCACAAATAAGGGTCTGTAATGCTTACCCTCAAATCCTGGTAGCTTTGAACTGGAAGCACCTGATTTCTGTCCTTTTCTTTGAGAAGATCTTAAAACATCCTGCAAAACATGTATGACTTTAACTCAGAAAGTACCTAATCATTAACGTGAGACAAACAGCTATGTACAAGTTTCCTACCTGCACTGACTCCTGCTCAGGTTTCTTATTACTTGGTTTTTCTGTCATCTGCTTATCTTTCTTTTTATTTGCTGTCCCAAAGAGACCTGCATCCAGATCTTCGAGACCCTGTCAAATTTTTAAAATGTACATAATTACTTAAATTTTTGTTTTCACATTTATATGGATCTGTCACTCTATGCTTACCTCCACCATTTTAGCCATTTCTGTCGAATCAACTTCTGATACATCAGATTCGTCTGTTCCAAGCTTGGCTCCCAAATCATAAGAAAATTTTGCCATTCTTTCATCATGAAACACTTTTTATGCATCAAACCAGATAAGTGCTGAAATACAGGTAGGCTATTTCATGAATGCAACAGTGCCAATGATGCATCAAAATATCAAAAGCGGAAGTCATAATTATATTGTACATGCATGTGCGCACGCACACACACACACACACACACACACACACACACACACACACACACACACAGAGAGAGAGAGAGAGAGAGAGAGAGAGAGAGAGAGAGAGAGAGAAGGGAGGCATGAAGAAGGTTTGGGGATGGGTTAGTAATGGCTCAGAGGGAGGCAGAAGACTTGTTGGCTGGGAATACCGGAAGGGCATGGGTTAGGCATATGATATTCGTGCACTGAAGCTGGTGATATGTGGCACACAATGAAGATAATGTGATAGAGGGTAGTAGGATAGAGGAGAAGGAAACTGTTGGAAGAGAGTGTGTGGGGCACAGTAGGTTCCCAGAGATTGAAGCCTGGAGGGTTATGGCAGCAAAGGATGCAATTGCAAGAATTGTTTCCATCAGCTTAGTTCAGGAAGTTTGAAGCTTGAGGGAAGGATCCGGATGACTCAGGTTGTGAAGCAGCCATTTAACTTGAGCATGTTCTGCTTAGGTGCACATTGTGGTGACAAGTGATCAACTTTGTTTCAGAGATGAAAAACAGTTGCTGGAATAAGGATTCAAATACTACAAGTTGAGAAGCAACCATTGAACTTCAGTAGATTGTAATTAAGTGCTTTTAGTACCAATGGGTACTCAATTTGATATTGTGCCAGTTTGATGGCAACCATTCATTCTGATGGACAGCTAGTTGGATGTACCCTCCACCACATACCGTGAGATGGCTTGCGGAATATGAATGTAGATGCACATGGACAACATGGAATGCAGGTGAGGTAATCCCTTACTTCCCAGTTAAAAACATACTGTTGTCAGGTGGAAATACATATTATTACAGTGTGTATATGCGGACAAGAAAAACAATTTTTGGATTCTTTCCAGATTTCCAAGATAAAAACATGCTTGGCTGGCTGAAAATACACTTTCTTGTTAATTCCTACCTAAGTTGTAAAGTATGGGAAATTTTAATTATTTAAATGAAGAGAATGTGCTTGAGAGTTGCTGGGTAGAGTTGAGTGGATTGAATACAGTGGTTACAGCAATTTGTAGAATTCCTGGACATGCTACAACAAAAGTTTTTGTAACTAAATTTCAATATCTTTTATAAAAACTGCAGAAAGAAAGAAAAATTACAATTGCTGCAGATTCCAACATAGATGTGTTAGTCGAAACAAGTGAAGACATAAAGTTTTGTGACTTGATTAAGAAATTTGGTATGAAATTAAACTTCCATGAATGTACAAAAATAACCAGTACATCAATAACCTGTATAGATAACATTATTACAAATTATCAGTTTGAAAATGCAATTAAGTACTTCTTGGGCCTAGGAAAATCTGATCATTCAGCTCTTTTTACTGAGTTTCACAAAACTGATAAACATAAATCTCCAGAAATATGTATAACAAGGAATTTCAGCAAAAGAAACGTGAATTCTTTCCACAGTAAACTTCGTGTTTGTAAGCTGGCCTATAGCCAACTACAGACTATAATAATTTCTTTATTTTGTTCCCTATATGGATTCAATGAAAGTGAACAGTAAACTGAAATGCATTACAGCAGGAATAACAATCTTTAATGCTAGAAAAAGAGAGCTTCACAATGAACTAAAATCTAACATTAATCTTGATTTTATTACATATGTTAAATGGTATAAAGCTGTATTCAGGAAAGTTGTACTGGCTGCAAAAAATTGCAAATAAGACATTTGTCCTCCAACGTAAAAACCTGTGGCCAGTTGTCCATCAGCATTAGGAGCTAATAGGTCAAAAGCCAAGATATTCAGACAATTATATCTGAAAATGATATTGTTGTAAGCACACTTCAAATGTCAAATTGTTGCAAAGATTTTCTTTAAATGTAAAAAGATCAGATATAAATATAGCAGCCTATCTAAACAAAGCAAATTTCATAAATTTGGAAGACAATGAGAATACACATTTTAAAAAGTTTGAAAAATTTCACTGTCAAGTCTTATGAAGCAGTCCTTTGAACAGGTATGTTTTCCAGATAAATCAAAATATGCTGATATAAAACCATTATTCAAAACGGGATTGACTAAGGATATGGGGAATTACCATTCCATATCTCTTCTGATTGAAAAGATTGCAGCAAAGCAACTTCAAAAATTTCTTACTTTAAATGACGTAATTTTAAAAATCATTTTCTATCACAAGGAGGAAGAAGCGCTGTAAATGCCATTGATGAGTTTACTAAAACTATATGCTCCTCATTGGATAAAAGGCAGAAAACATACATGGATCTCCTGTGATCTAATTCAGTGAACCACTTCTTCCTGCTAGACAAATTACAGATGTGTTGTATCTAGGATACTGTTTTCAAGGTTCCAGTCCTACTTGACAGATAGTGTTATGGCCTAGCAGGCCATTCAGATCGTGTGTGCCCGTATTGTGCTCTGTGGCTAGCGCTGGCCCGACCGAGATAGTTTCCGGCCTAGCCACGGGAGGGCACGGTCATCTAGACAGCTGATAGGAGCAGTGCACCATCTGCTGGCGGCGCACTGTCAAACGGCCGGAGCGATGGTCGGGTCATTTGACGAGTGAATGCGGAACGAGCAGCATAGTGTTTACGACAAACAGTGTTTACTTCAGAAAGGAAACAAAGAGTAATTATAAATTGTAATTCAATAAATTGCTCCTCAAATTCGAAAACTGTTTTCCATGTGGTCCCACAGGGTTTAGTATTGGGTTCTTCCCTCTTCCTTTTCTATATAAATGACTTTCCACTTGCTTTTGAGATTTATTCAGTTTTATTTGCTAATGATACATTAGTTCTAATTGAAAATGAGGTCCCTCAAACAATTCCAGAAACTGTGAAAAATACATAAGAAAAACTGGACCCCTGATTAAAACCAAATGCGACTAAAACCAAAATGACACAATTTGAAACTAAATCAATAAAAAGGAGAGAGGTATATATCGGTTCACTGAAAAGAATGATGGCTCTTCACTCTCTTGGTCAAAAAGTGTTGGTATTCTGTAGATGAATTTTTTGAAGACAATTTCACTGTTTGAACAAGGGAATTGGATGTTTTCATTCTTTGTTTTAATACCCATAATGAATTGGAACTCAGATATGTATATAAAATACACTGTATAACTTGATATGTCTCCTACACACAAATCAAATTATTTGAAAACAGGATGAATAAATCACATTTCACATTCATTTGAAGGTTCATATACCAGCACAGAACTTTGTGGGATTAAAGTGCATTCACAGTGTCAGTGGTCGGTGAATTTTTCGTGATGTGTAGATGTTTGTAAAGTCATGATAAAGGATGGGAGGTAACAACGGACAATCATGGGTCATGTTTTGTACAAATATGTTGCAATTTGCATGTGGGCTATGTGTTTACACAACAGCCTTAAAGTGCAGCAAAAATATTACCATAATGCAGAAATGGCTGGCTGCAAGTGATCCCTGATTGGTTATCATCACTTCCCACAATTTCTTTTGAAGGTTAATTATACTTTTTACCATCATTATTGCATAATTTGCAATCTATGAAAAAACTAAAACACAGATAAAGTAATCACGAAGGTTGGTCTTTTTTAGCACATGTTACTGTTTAAGATATATCAAACACAAACGTGGCTGTAAAATTTTAAATAACGATGTAAATAGCTGATCTTCTTGGGACTGAAATTTATGTAAGTAGCTGTTGCAGCAGGTGTTAAGTTTTGAATTTGAGACAAGTGGTCCACTTCTTAAGAAATTCATTGTACATTCTCACTGATAAGATAATTTGTTTTGCATAAATGGAAATTTACTTTGACAAAAAGTTTTGTCAAACCAGCATTTGCAACGTTTTCCCCGAGACCTGATAGAATAGCAAACATGCCAGCCTCTATCTAAGCAGTTGTGATGTCACTATCATTAAAAGTAGAAAGGGGTTTATTACAATATAATGCAGAGTCTTTCTGCTAAAGCTTTTGACACATTTTGCTATGAGTAGATGCTTGTGTTTACAATGCATTTCCTATGCAACTGAAGTTTTATTTTAGTGTTACTTTTTCATTTATGTTTTATTGCTGCAGTATGATTCTGCAACAGATGGCTAAACTTCATCTCTTTGTTAAAGTTTCATTTCTTATCAGACAAAATTATAAATACTATAACTAAAAAAGAAAAATGTCTGGAATTCTGCAAAATACCACGACTTTTCCAATATGAAAAATTCCTTGGTTTTCCCTGATTTCTCGGGTGTATACATCCAGCCTCACCCTCCATCCAACAGCTTCCCCTTCATCCATCCTGTCACCTATCCCAATCCATGCCTTCATGTCACTTTTATCGTGCACCAAAATTCAGAGTCTCAACCAACCATCTATCACATGCCTGGCCAATGCACCTGCTATCCCTCCCTCCCTTATTCCTAACCAGAAAATCCACTGCTTCCCTCCAAGCCTCTATCTGCTCACCCCCACCAGTTTTCCACCCTCACTCCCTCTACCCAACCCATCCTAGTTCACTTGCCACAATGAAACCACAACACTGTGTCCAGCCGGCACAATGTGGGGGCATAAGGGTCTTGTTTGTGTGTGTGCACGCGCGAGCATGAGAGAGCGCACGTGCGCATGCACGAGGGGGGATTGGAGGTGGTACTGACTCAGTGTTGCTTACTTTTGGTGTGTATTCCCATTTTATTTTACATTATTAAAATGACTTTCTAGTAATTGTGAAAGTTTCTTCAATGGATTTAATGTTTTTTGATGACAGAACCATAGCATAGATTGCCCCGATGATAACCAAGACAGTATACGGATGCTTTCTACTGAACAGGAGGGGGAAGGAAGCTTAGGCTTTAATGTCCCGTCGACAGCGTGGTCATTAGAGATGGAGCTTACACTAGGATTTTCGGGGAGGGTGGGGGAGGAAATTGGCCATCCCCTTTAAAAGGAACCATCCCAGCCGGCATTTGCCTGTAGCAAGTTAGGGAAATCATGGAAAACCTAAATCTGGATGGCCAGAGGTGGATTTGAACCACCACCCTTCCGAATGTGAGTCCAGTGTTTTACCACTGCGCCACCTTGCTCGGATACTGAACAGGAAGATGTTGTCATGCACGAAACTGAGAATACTTCCCACAGTAACTGTGCAAAGATTGTGCTCTTTGAGTGGTATGATAACAGTTTGATGAATAATTCTGTGGATCATGTTATTACCGAACTTGGAGAACCAGTTATGAGAAAGGGGTGTTAATATAGTGTGCTAACTGTTAGATGGCAGAGTTAAGAGGGGAAGGGAGGTAGCAGATTTCACAGGAAGCAAATTCCACTGCACACTTGCTCTGTCATGGGGAGACAGACAGGGGGATAAGCTATGCCTCTGCTCACTGCAGTGATGGCACCAAAAACTACAAAAATAAAAGTTGTGCACATTGCTAAAATGTTGTTCATAAACAAAACTAAAATAGTAGGCCTTTCAGAAGGTGTCCTAGCGATTCTGACATAGGCCAGCAACTGCACAATCACTCATTTTAATAATGTATTGGACAATACAAAACACACTGAACAGTCATATGCAAAACCACAACTATTTCAGATTACATTGCCTGAGCATTGAAACATATACTGATTTAGGACTGGGGAGAGCTCTTCTGTCCAATAGTTAACATACAATACATCAGTAGGATTGATCCATGTCCCTCTTATGATGGCACCAAAAGCAACATTAATGCTTCTAATGGGAGGCTGCTTGTATGGCTAATCTTCATAAGCATTAAGTAACATCAAAGCAATATCCATTCTATACCATTATTTTCCTAGGATAAATTCTTTGAAAGAGAGATAGAGCAAGAAAGAGTACCTAACACTTCAATTTAAGTTAATGGCATCACTATCAAACAGCTGCTTGTTCACAGAGAGAAATACAATTCTCTCAATTGTTTTCAAAGAATTTTGGACAAAGATCACAAGAAGAAAGGCACTAATGGAAGGAAAGAATACTGTGTCATGGAAATGACATTTTCTGTGTGAGTTGCTACCAGTGAATCCAGATAATGTAATGTAGATTGATCAAACATGCATGATCCATAGTGTGGACAGCTGACCCACACCCTTGAACTACATATCTGCCTATTGGTAAGAGAAGATGGTAAATTTTTGTTCATGCTTGTTCTGCAAATAGTTGATACTATGATGATTCTTCAGTCCATATGACCTGTCAGTTACAATGAGGAAATGGATGCTGACATGTTTAAAGAGTGGTTCTTACTAGTTTGCTGCTAAATGCCAGATCTGGAAGTATTTTTGTACTGGACAATGTGCTGTACCAGTCTGTACAATTAAATAAGACACCAGGGCTTAACTTCAGTACCGGACACCAGTGATTGTTCCTGTCCAGTGTGTTAATGAGGAATGCAGTTTTGCAGCAAAAATCAACATCACCAACACACCATATTTTGCATTGCCAGTGGCATGTCACTTTGCCTTTCACAATACAAGATACTGAAGCTTGTGAGGCCATGATGAGAGATGATCTATCAGTCAATACAGATCACCCTTTACTCCATCCTTACCTCGTGGCCTAGGTTGTGAGTAACCCTTCCTTTCTATCCCTTTTCTCCTCATTCCCACCTGACGAAGGAAGTAACTTCCAAAAGCTTGTGTTTTATGTCTATTTTCGTCTGGCTATTAGCAGTACTGAGCTGAGGTAAGTATTAGCCAGCCACTCTATCTCTTTTGAATAATTTATTTTGCATCTTTTGGAGGATTTCCATTAGATTAATTGAACAATACAAGCTTATTCATTTATGTTCATCCATCCACCCATCAAGCCCCATGATTTAATTTACAGATACTAATAATTTAAAACATTGATAATTTGCAATGGAGATATATTATGTTAGTGATGGTTCAGCTGCTCAATAAAAGAATTACAAATATTTCATCAATTTATGTTGTAATGAAAAGGATTTTGGCATCACTGCTGAATTGAATTTTTTTGGAACAAGCTATGGTAAATCATCCAGTGGCAGGATTGGGGGAACAGCAAAATGACTAGTAGCTCACACTAGTCTAAAGAGGACCTCAGATAATCAAATATTGACTCTTCTTTTTTTTCCCCCAAAAAAGAAGAAATAGAAAAAATCCAGCCTGGGCAAAAAACAAGATTTTCTAGGTGGTATACAATTGCTGGAACAACAGAAAATCATGAATTTAAGCCATTTAATTTAATCAACTCAGAGTAAGCACTTTTCCAATGATGCTACAGCATTCACAGTTAATGTCTTCAAAGCACATGAAGAAATTCCAGCATTCTCAATTGCAAGTTTACAAACAAGACCGAATGTTGCATGTTTGTATGATGATTTTTGGTGAGTTGGAATGTGTATGAAATTTCACATGAACAAGATATCTTCTTCCGTTTTATGCACCCACACGGTCCTGCTTGCTCGTTCCACTAGCCAACTGCAAAAGACACCTTCTGGATTACTGAGCAACATATTTTCATGACTTTAGAAGCACCATCAATAGAATCTGGAAGACAATACAATTATCCACAGTCTGTACTTCACAAAATTGTAGAACTGTTTAACTAAAAGTGGAAATGACTTTTTAATATTTTTGTGAAAATTTCCTGTGTTGTGTATTACTCTTGTTTTTATGACTTGTGTTAAATTGTTTGAGACTGATATATACATAAACTTGAATTTAAAAATAGTTGAAAGTGTTAGACTTAATGAGCAAAATATGTAATTTTCAATAACTTATCAAAGATATTCCTAATTATTAAAATGCAAGATACAGAAATTAAGAGCATTTTGTGAGGTTTTATAATAATTATATTTTATACTGTAAAATAATATGAAAATATTTCTTGTTAGCTTAGTTAATTCCATAAATCACAGGCACATATTATATTATCAAAAGACACTGCAAGTTAGTCATATTTTGATTTACAAGTTGAATTTTATTAATGTTTTGTATTTATCGAAGGTCCAGTTCCCCTGCTTTTGAAAGGTATTCTCACTCATCAAAATGCAAGATCCAGAAATTAAACAATATAGCTTTGAAAGTTTAAGGCATGCTCTTTTTATCGGTGGCAAGAGAAAAAGGATTGAAAATGACACAGTTGAGATATTGGCCCCTAAAAATCCCCAAATTTTGCACATTGAAAATTTTTGCCAACTTTGCAGATCCACATCTTTTAGTGTAATCATCCATAGACATCATTGGTGGTAATCACCACCTCAAGTTCTGATGTGATTGGTTCATACAAAAAGCAGCAGTGGTCTCTCAGAACAGCACAGCGAATTTTTTAGCCACTTTCAAGGCTTGTATCTATATTTAGATGAGGCTAAACCTCTAATTTTTGCTAAGGTGTGAATCAGTGAATGGAGTTGTCTATGTATATTAAAGCAAATGACCCAATGTTTGCTAGAACTTTCGAAAATGTCTTGCAAACTTGGCATGTTTGCAACTTCATACATGACGTGAAGATGACTAGCATTTCTTTATAAGTTCCTAAAAATTCAACTATTGTAGATATTGAACTGAAATTTGGTCTATAACTATCAAAAACCATATAGAACCTTCATACCAAATTTCATTAGATTTGGAGATGGTCGAATGAGGAGCCCCGGTCTCCTTGACATGGAATGACCCATTTCTCTATTAAGAACATCTAATTACTTTCATACAATTTACAAGCTCCAAGAGTTAACCAAAAAATTACAATAGCTAAACACTGATAATTTGCAAAGGAAATTGCTGTTTGTGAAAATTTACCATCCCACTTGGCATACACAAATGAACAACTCACCCACAAGCTTTACTCTGTTATTTCACACAGATTGTGCTGCCAACACCGCAGTGCCAATACATGTTAGTACATTATGCCACTAAGCATGACGTCAGCTTTTAACAAACTTTGCAGCTGAATCATGGGAGCGATTGGAGGATCAGGATCATGTATCAATATGAGATGGAATATTTTTTTTTTTTATTTTTTTTTTACAACAGGATAGGAAAATAATGGCTGTCTATGAAAGCTTTCCTAATACACTGAATGATAGGCAAGGGATTTCTAGATGTGTCACCAACTATGGGAGATACATTAATGTGGAAGGGATAGCAACAATCAATGTGTAGGCGGATTTGGTATGTATAGAAGCTTTTTGCGAAGCCTTCGAAGTGCTTTAATGCTCCACTGTGGAGGATTATATGGTGAGAGCTGTTAGGAATGTGGGAAACTGAGAATAAAATAGCTTGGCCCTGGTTCCATATCTGTAGTAACCAAGTTGTTTTGGATCTTGAAGGGCTAAGTTGGATGCTTACAAGGATCGCATGCAGATGTGCTTAACTTGTAATGTCACAAACGAAGACAAACCTCCAATGACTTTGCGCATGTCACCTCAGGTGTGACAGTTTAAGTGAGGCAAAACAGATACAGTTCTTGAGTTTCATGACAGTTATGTGATAGTACAGGTTGTATGTCCTGGAGTTGAAAATAAAGTTTAAGACTATTTCCTGTTCCAGGGAGTTAATGATTCAGCAGTTGGAATACATTGTAGACATTCTGCTGAGGTAAAATGGTCTGAAATATTGATTTTCCATTCCATATTGATTTGACATCATGGGTCAAAGCAGATGGGCGGAATTGTGTCATAAAATTATGCCAAATGATGAGGATAAATGGCTCACCTGTAGACGGGGTAGTTTTGAGTTGCATGCATGTTTGTAGAAGGCGCGAGTGATTACGTGGTGGTTGAGTTAGAGACGACAGTTTGTTTACAAACAAAACATTAATATTTTGTGCTTAAAATGTGATCTGTAGCTTCTCTCTGATGGTTAGATGTAGGTTAACCGAGAAGGTGTTTTTTTTTTTTTTTTCCCCCCCCGTATGTGAGCACCGAAGGTGGGATTTTTTGGCCTAAGACCTGTGATCGATGGTACATACTCTTTACAATACAGAAGTATTAAGATATCCCGTATACTGGTTTTCCGACATCTTGACGATGTCATGGGTCTGAGCAGATGGGTGGGATCCCAGTCTACAGTTATGCCGGATAAATTAGATTGGAGAATGTTTAATTTGTTCCACCTTTAAAACAGTTTGTTTTTCATTGATTTTAATTTCTTAGTAACAATATTTAGGTCTTAAAAATAAAGATAAGTGCCTTTCTACTTTCAAAATAGTTTCTTTATTTACCTATACTCAGAAGGCAAGGGGTCCAAGAACAGGGGTACGAGATATCCAGTGTAGCATACAAAATGTGGTACCGTAAACTTTTACAGTAGAAAAATATATATAGGCCTACATATAACTGAAAATTATTTTAATAAGTTTTTATTATAAACCATTTTGATCTACATAGTAGGCCCAATGTAAAAAGGAAAGGAAAAACTACCCACGACATCCCCAACCATGACCTACTCATATTTTTTGAAGTTAAACTTCAATTATCTCGAAATGGTTTTTGTGCATGGATCCCTTGGCTTCTAGTGCCCACAAATGTAATCACTACCTACAGATCAAAGAAGTAATTTTAAAAGTATCACTTCATCAGCTAATGGTCAGGCCTGGTTACAGTCACAGTAGAGTGGTTAAGCATACCAAGGTGCCTAGCTGCGGAGCTTGCCACTGCTTGCCATCGGAGGTTTGAGTCCTCCCTTGGGCATGGGTGTATTTGTTGTCCTTAGCATACGTTATTTTAAATAGTTTGCAAACCACCAGAGTAGTTAAGTCCCATAGATTTACCAACATTTGCCTGGTTACTGAATGGCATCTCATGAATAGGACACTGCATTTGAGTGAGAGAATATTTTATAGGTTAATCTGTTTGAGGCTACAAAAATGCAAACTAGCAAGTGTTAAATTTCTTCTGCTGCCTAATGCATTACAGTATACTGAGGAAGTCATACCAAAACAATATCCTGTAGCGCTCTATACTTACAAATAAAATAAAAACATTTATCGGAACATATAAATCAAGGGGCAAATCAAATTTAACACAGTTTGCAGTAAATCATATTTGATTATCGACTAAAAATCAGTTTACACGGAACTTCTTGTGTTGGATTAAGTGTTACAAGTTTGTTGGCACTGCTTCGTAATTAGGCAGTGAAGACTTCATAACTACACGAGAGGAAATAAATGGTTCTTAGCCTGCTGTATAGCAAACAATGTTTTTCAAAAACAATATACGCAAGTGGGATGTGAAAAAAAAAAAAGAAATCGTTTGTTTATTAAATAGTGGATTATTACCTGCCTTCTATAAGCAGCTTGGGTAACAGTATGATAATTTCAAACATTTTGTTTGGTGTGTATTTTCGTACAACTTTAATAACATCCATAATAATCAGTGGTGGTACTACATTGTATTCAATATCAAGAGTCCAAAAACAAACCGAAACACAGGGTATGCGGTTTCGTCTACCGACTAGAAGAAACACACAATACTTTATAGTTCCTACATTTTCACTTTCCAGACACCTTTCAAGATTCAAATATTTTTGTTTACATCTAAGCATTTACGTCTCAAAGATATACTTCATTATCGAACGCAACATTGTTTCTACGAGCTTTGACAAAATCTCGAATGAAGCGCTCATTCAAATCATAATAAAATGCTGGTTATGATTTGGACGTAACAATACTAATACTGTGCCAATACAGTGCATTGTTTTCCTTCATCTTTTAAGCACCTCACAACTTTTTTTACACCCAAAATCACTTTGCTTTTTTTTGTTGTGGAACCACAAAGTTCAAGAAAAATAAACTCTCATATATAAACTGTAATCAGAAGTTTTGAGATAATTGTTAAAATCAAAAGTAATATGTATTTACAGTGCTATTAAAATAAAAGCTTTTGGTAGAATATTAAATTCAGTTTGTTGCAATATGATATTACAGCTTTTATCTTATTTTCAAGTTCGGTAATCCTAGGGGTAGTACTGTTACTCAAAATTACACGTCAATCATCACCTACTTTCAATCGATTTCTGTATGTTTTTCGAAGCAGAAAAGGTTTGTTCATCCAAAGAAATCGCGGAGTCAATCGCAACTTTACTGAAGGCAAATTCTGGGATGTTATTGCACTTTCTTTCTTTTTTACAACAAAAATGCCTAAGAAAGTGGATTCAAATCAGTTTTTTTGAATTTAATAAGCGTTCACAACACTAAGAAACAAATTATTATATTTCAAATGGTACCAGTGTTATGAACTACTGTCACAGTCTAACAAAAATTCATGACGCTCAGACTGAATATTGTACACTGCGTCAGCACCGCTCCAAGTGGCTGACAAGCTAAATTTATGAATATGATATCGGATGAGCGCGAATAATATCGTTTATATTGATTTTGATATGCTTTTTCAATAGGGAAAGTATTTAGTGTCTTAAAAATCGCTAATAAACTACAAAATTACTCATATACTCCGAAAGAACAGACGTCACATCTGATCCTGCAGTTGTTATTTTTTCATATTCACAGAATAATCAACTGTAAATGGGCAAAGCTGAAAGTGTGTACCCAGCCGGGATTCGAACCCGGGTCTCCCGCTTTCTAGGCAGTTGCGCTGACCTCTACACCACTGGGGACACAGTGATCAACGCACCTGCAAGGATTACCTAAGCACGCCTCCCGTCAGACACAAATTTCCATCTTGATCACTGTGTCCCCAGTGCTGTAGGGGTCAGCGCAACTGCCTAGAAAGCAGGAGACCCAGGTTCGAATCCTGGATGGGTACACATTTTCAGTTTTGCCCATTTGCAGTTGAAGTCATATATTCTGTGAATATTAAAATACCTAAATCTGGTGGAAATTCCGTTTTCTCTTTCCTTAGTCACTCCAAATATTGCTTCAGCGACTGCAGATTCATATCTAATTTACCTGGCAGTGTTTACTGCAAAGTTTTGTGCAGTTTCACCACTTCCGGATGCGCATTCAACCAACACCACCTAGATACAAGGCCTCACAACAGCCTGTGTCACGTCACAGCAATCAGGCAGCGACTGCCAGCTAACTGGCTGGCCGCAGGGGCACAACCCACTGCCTCTTAGGGGCCAACCAGTCAGCTAGCGATCGCGGCCTGGTCAGTGTGACGTGACACAGTCTGTTGTGAGGCCCTGTATGTAGGTGGTGTTGATTCAGCACACTAGTATGCTGCGACTGCAACCAACAGCCTATCATAGTCTTTACACCTTAGTCTGTAGCGTTTCCATGTTTTGATTGATTGTTTCTTTGACAGTCTTGGCATACTTTAACATTTCCCGTCAGCTGCCTCACCACCCATGTTCCTCTCCAATCTTGTTAACTGTGTCACGTGCCTTTCATAGGTAGTCCTATTCTCTTCCACCCTGTGCTGTATATCTTCCACTATCCTATTCACCTTCTCCATATTCTCCTCGTTAGCTATCCCAAACACTTCTTTCATGAAATGGCCCCCTGCACTCAACGACTCTCTCCTTGTCTGCATTTGTGGTATGGCTCCTAGCATTTACTTCGTGTCCTCTCTTAATTTCTCACAGGCCTCATGCATTTTTCCCATTCCTTAGCTACTCTCACAAAGAAGTTCCTGATTTTTTACATCCTGCCGAAAATTACTGGAAGATTCTTCTAATCACCATACCTCATTTCATGTTTCCCATCCATCGATGTTTCACAAACAGCACCCCACTCTCGAGACACTGACTCACAGTTCGATTCTTCTCCTTGTCGAATGAACTTGAGAAAAGTGAGTCTCATCACTTCTTTCTACATCTGTAGCAAGTTAAACAATATGAACTAAATATACTAAAGAAATATATACACACATGAAACAATACAAATGTAAATGTAAATAAACAGTTAAACCCTCTTACTTCCTAGATCTTAAGACATACTACTTTTGACTATCTGCTTCTAAGTCGTTGGTTTCCTCATTCCCTCAAACGGTGGTTTCTTTCTTCCTGTTCTTCTCTTTCCTCATTCTTGGAATCAGTCCTGGACCCCCTCTGAATGACTTAAGACATTCAACATGCAAAACTGTCGTCTTCGTAAGTAATTTGATATGCACGTTCACTGCAGATATTTCCAACACTTGGTACAGCCCTTGGTATTTAGAAAACTTCTTCAGTCTCCCTTTCTTGGTGTACCTCGCTGATAACCCATTGGCCGACCTTATATTTTGGCATCTTTGCAGTTTTTCTCACTGCCTCCTCCTGTTTCCCAAACGCTCTCGTATTCACCTTCCATACTCTGTTCCAGACTTTCCTAATCACCTTCACGAATTTCTTCACTGACTCATCTGCTCTGCCTTTATTTATTCCGTATTACGTCAAACTGTGATGGCATCTTACACTCGTAAACAACCTCATACGGTCCCAACCAAACGCAAAGTCCTAGATATGTATCCCAGTTTCTATGGTGTTCATCTATGTAATATCCCGATGTCTTTGGTATCATACGATGTACTCTCTTTTCCTACCATTGGTTTGTGGATGCAGAGGGCTAGTTCTCAACTTCATCACATTCATTAGTTTACACAATTACTTAAGCAAACTACCCATGAAATTTGACCGCTGATCTGTTATTATCCTCTTAGGTACCCCAAACATCAAAATGCAATTATTGTCGAATGTATGCGCCACAGCTACAACAAGAACTGTAGGCCTACGTAGTCTAAAATGTGTAACTTATTCTATAATACTGATACATAGATAGCTTTTACACAAACCTTCAGCAGCTGCTCAGTAAGAGAGCCAGATTAGGTAATTCCGCCTGTCGCTTCTTAAGCATAACGATGTATGAGGGAGGAAGGATATTGTGGAGGTATGGCTTAGCCACAGCCTATGGTATGTTCCAGAATGAAATCCCCACTTTCCACTGGCGTATGTGCTACTATGAAATCTTTTGACAGTTAAGACTTTACACTGTAACGTGACTCGAACCGAGGACCTTCGCCATTTATGGGCTAGCTTTCTATCCAAGGACATATCACGGCCTATCTAACAGCTATCCAGGAGCACTAATCCTGCAAGGTTTGTAGGATAACTTTTGTAAAGTTTGGAAGATAAGATGTGCGGTGTAGGCGGAAGTAAAGCTGTGAAGACGGGCTGGAAGGCGTGGACGTGTAGCTCAGTCGAGTTGCCGGCATGGTAGCTCAGTGTGTTCGGACAGAGGGCTAACCGTCCTCGTCCACAGATGTCAGAAGTACCTGAATAATAATAATAATAATAAATTAAATCGGCACAGTAATCACGCGCGAAAGGCAAAGGTCTTGGGTTCGAGTCCCGGTTTGGCATACAGTTTTAATCAGCCAAGAAGTTTCGTATCAGTGCACACTATACAACAGAGTTCAAATGTAATTCTGAAAACATCCTCTAGGCCGTGCTGATGCAACACACCCACAGTATCCTTTTTTACAGGAGAGCTTCTGTGAAGTTCGGAAGGCATGAGGTAAGGTACTGGCGAAAGTGAAATTGTTAGAATAGACCAGCGGGAGACGGGATTAACTGATCAGTTTATTTAAAAGTCAATCAATTTGATATCAAAAGTGGTGTACAGCTCTGATTGTTGCACCATTTTGATCTTAGTTGTGATCTTTTCTTGCGTGTGTCTGAAACTTGCATTTTGAACTGTTGACGATGGCGAGGGTCATATCGCAGGGCGACAGTCTTTTGCGAAATTACAGAGAAGGTTAGAGGCACCTTGAAGCAAATAACAAGGTTCTGCGTCACAATTATATACAGTAATTGATTAAAAAAAAAGAATCGCTTTGTGAAATTTAAAACTTTCCTGGCGTACCGTACTAATTGCTCTATAAAATTTCGGGAACACTGCCGTATGTCTGTAATTTTCCTGCCACGAAATTCACATCGTGTGAACAATATTTATGTTTTAAATGTTTATTTGATGTGTTATCACCATGAAAAATGTAACGTAACTTCCAGAGAGAGCTGCTAGAATATTCAGAAATTTTATTTCATTCGAAACTTCGCCGAAATCTGAAAATTAACTGTTTAGTCACGTTTATTAATTGACATACTTGTAGGTAATGTGAATGTATTATTAATACTGTACTGATAAAGTGAATTGTTCAATCATATTTAAAAATTTCATCAGGATCAGAATGTTGTTGTTGTTGTGGTCTTCAGCCCGGAGACTGGTTTGATGCAGCTCTCCACAATACCCTATCCTGAGCAAGCCTCTTCATCTCCACATAAGAACGGCAGACTCAGTTGTTGCAGTTGCCCTTGCAGTTCAGGCATGTAACAGAGCTCTGTAACAACGATTTTCTGGAACCACACCTCCACTGTCACGATCTTACGTGTATCGACAATAATTATCTTCAAGAATTCGTCAGGAGCAGCATTTAACTCAGAGTTTCGGAACTAGTTGGTCATTCCTTCTTTCCCAACATTTCGGTTCCTCTCTTAACCAAAGTCGTACTTGGTGCTACATTCGGAATGGATTCTGCTTAACATCTCCTTCAGTTGGAGGGAGAGTTCAGAGATTAGGCTTCATGTGCCCAGCTGCTTTTATAAATGATTTGTAGCGGAACTCGTTGAGGGATGTCTTGGTGGCTGGAGCTCCATACCATGAGAGAGTAGTCATGATTCCTGCTGTCTGAATGGAGTGGGGAAAAGAAGAATTATTGGAAAAATATCTCAGCAGCATGTTGTATGATTTTGGACTTCTGATGCATTTTGACAAACCCCACTTTACTCTTGCAATACGCTGCAAATGTTGTGTCACAGCCTGTAAATACATGTAGGAATAACAAATGGACGTTGTCCTTCATTTTCAATTCCTGCTCCTCTTGTTATACATTGCTTGTGTTATTTCCACTCTGGAACTACAATACCTTGTTTTTTGGCAACAAACCACAGAATGTCATTTGGTGCAGGATGTGGCGGCTCCTCTGGTATATCAATGTGTGCCACGGTCACATTTCGTAGACCTCCTTTCATCGTAATGTATGCTTCTAATGGAATAGTTCCGAGTTTTCCAGTTACAGCTGATGTACAATGATCTCACAAATTCCAACTGACATTCATCATGATACACAGCCTCGTCCGCAACTAAATCATTTGAGGTGGAAAGATGCCTCGTCGCTTCCTCTCCCCACTGATCATGTCTATCTCGAGAAGCGTCCATACTCGTCACTTGTATGTCAGTTCTGTTGCGTCCTTTTGTGAGAAAATAACTAAAAATATCTTCCTTGGGCTTCTTTTGCTCACCATCAACACTTTCGGCACAAAAGAAACATTTTGTTTTGAAATCGAATTTCGCTTGTTTGGATCTCAAAGTTGAAGGCTGAACTACTTCAGAGGACGATGAGAGTGCCTGTCTCTTTAAATGAGCGTTGATGGATTGCGGCCGGATGTAATTTTTTCGACATTCATTATGAATCAGAAGGATGCCCAAACCTTCTAAAGATGAGCCATTGTTATGTCCCCTTTCTCTAATTGCTATGATGAGTGATAGTATTACTTTTTTGTCACTGTGAAAACATCAACATCTGGTCCATCTATTGTTTCATCACATCAAAACACCGAGTAGCCATTACGCTGACTACATAGTCAACATTTTCATAAGTAAATGAAAAATATCACGAAAAGCCGACATAGAAAGTTTTCTATGCTTGGAGAACTTTTGAAGTGAACTGAAGTAAGAAGTGAGTGAGAACACTCCATTACAACCACCTGTCCAGTCTCTTGGAAGGAGCCAGTGGCAGGCCTTCGATGTTCTTCGTGGGGCTTCCCCATCGTTAACCCTCTGCCGGGCGTTAGGTACCGGCGACCTTGAAGGCGTGTCCACTGCAGGTAACAATAAATGAGCATCGACCATTCCTCCTCATAAAAATGAAAATGTTGCTTTGAAATGATTCATTTTGAATCACTATCAGTGCTTGTAAATACTTTCACTGTATGATTCGTAATATTATAATAAAAGCTATAATTCGAAAAATGTGTTCTCTTACAATTCCAGTTACCTTGTTATTGTTAAAGTGTTGTTATTTACCATGCTAGTACGTTTCGTAAGACATAAATGTCACAGCCTCTCAAAACACTCATTTCTAGAACGACCTCGAAACTGAGTGCACATCTTACAAATGATGTAACTTCAGATTGGCTGACGATAAAGTAATAAATGCATATATCAAATTGAAGAAAATTTAATGCTCTACAACTTTCTTTCTGACAAAGTTTCTGAGAAACGATCGAGTAAGTCACTAGAAGTAAATGTTTGACAAAATTAGTGAGGTAAAAATGATTTTTTCCGAAATTGTCGATTTTCAGTAACGTATATCTCGAAAACCGTTAGGAATTCGACTAATATGTATAGAACCAATTTTATAGCAAATTCAATTATCTTTCATTTTTGTTTGGAACATTTTCTTCCTAAAGCGGACCGCTTTCGAGATATAAGCGAAAAACCAAAAAAGTGCACCTTTCCACCCACACCCCAGCTTTAGCCCACCCCCCCAGGGGCGGGGACTTTTAGTATGTTCACCTCCTAACTATCCCTAACAAAGTCCTGAAGTCAAAAATTATCGCATATTCCATGCACTCTACACCTCTCTTTTGAGCACTCATTGACTGGACTACTATTCATGTAAGCTGTGGTTTAATTTTGCTACGACATACAGACACAGTGTTTTTAAAGTAGGCTACTTTTCTTGATTTTGTTTAGACCAACTAACGAGTTAGTCTAAGGGCTGGTAATTGTATTTTAAGTGATACCCGAGTGCAGTTGGAGTTACCCAGCTACTGATATGTCAATTACATGGTTTTCTTTTTAAGAAACGTTTATAGAATTTGTAGGACTGATTGGCCAGTCTCGTAGCTTTTAATATGTGCTTACATCTAAACCGTCATGTTGACTGTTACGTTCAGCATGACGGTGTAGATGTAAACGTAACTCAAAGCATTGAGAATAGCACACTGTGCCCGAAATCCACGTAGATCTGGAAAATAAAAGTAATGAAAAAGAAACATTGCGACTGATTGGTGATATTCTCTACAGATTTGTACAAAACAATAAAGCAGGTCGCGTGGGCCGAGCGGTCTGCGGCGCGCCAGTTAGTCTGCACAGCCGCTACGGTCGGGGGTTCGAATCCCCCCACGGCATGGCTGTTTGAGTCGTCCTTAGGATAAGGTAGTTGATAAGTAGGGACTGATGACCCGCAGTTAAGTCCCTTAAGCGTAACAAACATTTGAACATTTGAAAACAGTAAAATAGTCGCTGTGCACCAGCTTAAAAATGGAGTCAAACCTGATTGAAGAAAAAAAAAAAAATCTAGCTAATTTTAATAAGCCTTGTAAATTTACAAAAATGTTCAAATGTGTGTGAAATCTTATATTACTGTAGGATACTCTGTTCAGGAGATGAAGTCATAAGAATTGAGCCGCGTGAAATTAAATTTCAGGCTGAATTTCACTACAGACGCAGGTGAAACGGTCAAAGAGCGGGGTGGAAGACAATGGAGAGAGGAAGAATAACGAGAAGGAGTAACATATAATGCAATAAATACACACCCGGGCATCGACGGGTACTAATGCTAGTCGAAATATATTCACTCACTGCACTGCGGTTGTTCATTTCAAAGAACTGACACTCGACATCTGTCGTAAATTCCATGTGTCAGTTCTTTCGTGCCTGATTATGGAATAAGGGGTAACAAATTAGTCATCGCCGTATTACTTCACTTTTCTGCCTTTTCATTCTAGCTAGTAGGACGAAGCGTGCTTATTTGCCGACTTGCCAGTTTATGAAGTAACAGATCATAAGAAAAATAAATTTTCCTATTCTGATATCTTGAAGGAGAAAAATTGTAACTTATGGGTAACGTGCATGCGCAATACTAATTGTACGTTATATGAAAATCACTTACCTATTACATACAAAGTTGCAAGAAATTCGGACGCACCAATTCTTCTGTTCTTACGAAACGCAATGAAAGTGCTTCTGACCAATCTTGACTCCCTCGGCCAACTACCGAACGAATTCTGCAGTTTTCGTTGTAGAGAACACAACAATACCTATTGTCTGGAAAGGCGAAATGGTGACGCAGCAATGCCAGGAAATATGTCACGTGATGAGGTATAGCGAGGCTACGGCTAAACTAGCGCCCAAGAAGAAGCAGCTCACAACAAGTATGTGACCGACGATATGGATAAATGAGGCAGAAATTTCTATAGCATTAACAACAATAGAAATACGAGCTGCGAAAACTGCACAACTTTTGTCAAATAGATGATGCTGATGATTGGCGTTTTAGGGCACTCAACAGCGAGGTCATCTTTGCCCGTTTGTCAAACAGAAATGAGCTACAACGCTAGCAAGGAAACCCTTAGAAGCAATGTTGTATCTATGAATTTTCGTTTTAGAAGGTGTCAAAAATAACGAGAGGGCATTGTTGCTAAAAGACCATACTTTCTCAGATTTTCATCAGAATAAAAGCGACCAGTAATTTACTTAGATGAAACATGGATTCACACGCATTATACAGTAAATAAATGTTGGCAAAGTGATAGTGTGCGAGTAGTACTGTCAAACAAAAGTGCCGGTCAGAGTTTAATTGTTGTTCATACGGGCGGAGACAGGTGTTTCGTGGCTAAAAAAGCAAAACGTGCGACTATCACTCACAAACGGTTAGCAAAAATTTTCAAAAATACGTCGAAACCCAACTTATGCCAGGCTTATTACCAATGTCTTTATCCCTTAAAATTACTCGCTGCGTATTTACCCATTCGGAATAATTCGAGCCATTGTAGGTGTTGGACATGTTTTGCTGTAGTAACGTTCAACCATGTTTTCCCATAATTCTGGAAGAGTAAAACACTCGAAAACTGCCACTGAAGGGTTTAGCAAAATTGTTTCAGGCTTAATATGTAACCGCAGTATCGAACATTGCATTCGAATTTCCAGATTAGATTTCGTGTTCTGTAAGATTAGTTGTGAGTAAACGCACGGCTCGTAAGATGCTGGTAGCGCTCCACTCATAAGAATCACACTGGCGAGGAAGAAATTAGTCCTCCTTCCTCTCCTTGTTCAACAGGGGCGGCCGGCAGGAAGTCGAAGCGGCATGCCACAGTTTCCGAGGTTTCGTTTCGCAACCCCTCTTGAGGATGAATGTTGAGTTTGTCTTAAAGGGGAGAAAAAGCGGGCGGCAGATTTGCCGCCCCTCGGAAAGTGCCGCCCCGTGCGGCAGCACGTTTCGCACGTGCCTTGCGCCGGCCCTGTGGTTTCGCATTAGTTCAGTGTTTGATTTAAATGTGATTCTGAACATGGGAATATGTAGGTGTGCCAGAGAGTATTTAGTCGTCAGCTAACGAAGCCAGAGTTCAAAGTGGTTAAACACATGTTTGACAGAAATCTTCTCTGAAATATGGTGTGTGTAAAATATGTGAGACATTAAGGGAGGGGGGTAATACAGGAAGTACAGTATCGCAATTTAACATTATTCCATAACTGTTTTCGAATGCAACTATTAGTTCCAGTAAACATGAATGGAAGTACCATTTATAAACCAGAAAATACGATAAATGTAATGCATTTTTAGTGTATGTAGTAAATATTTAAAACGGCAACATATGCCTTAATCTGGAATGTAAGTGAATGTATCATACCTCTAAATATTCAAATAATCACTAACTTTAAGTTTCTTGCCTCTTACAGTCAAATGTAAGCAAATATATTTAATATGCTGTAATATTTTCTGTGTTAGGAAAGTATATTTAATAGCCTTAAGAGCATATTAAAAAGTTTAAGTGTTTCGTAGTCTTTAAAAGCGCGCCTTCAATGTGGGATTCAAGATGGCGGATTGTTCTGCTTGTACTATACAGTGCTCTAGGGTGTGCCCTAGCGTCCGGCCAATAGGATAGCGATCGCGCCGGGTCGGAACTACCTTGCTTACGTGGCATGCCGTCCGCGCTGGGGTCTTTCTCGCTGGCCACGCAACAGGCCGTGCCTACGTCACACTTAGGCCCAGTTTACACAATGATCACGCTAGTAATTACAGATCACGTTGCGCGCCATCTAGCGACGTAATCGCGGAACCACTAGCATTTCGTGAGCGTTTCGTACTAGCTAGTACGCTTTGGGACAAGTACAAAATTTGCTAGTAGTGAAATGGGTGCACATGCGCAGAAGTGAATTCGTTGTGTGGTTTTCATGTTTGTGTGTGGAAATAGCCGTATCCTTACCAAAATTGCTTGCTTTGTTGGAGTGATATGTCTTGCATCAGTGGAGTGGAAGAGAGCAGGAATTCTGCTTTCGAATGAGGCATACAGGATCGCTGCAGAAAATCCTCTCTATTGTAAGAAGGTACAATGACTGTTATCTATTAAGAAAATAACAGAAAAGTGTAGATTTAAATGACTATTGAATACGTCTTGTTGATTAACTTCATATCTTTAAAATTCTATGATTTTTAGTACTTCAGAAAGTCAGTTGCACATAATCTCGAAGGTGTGATACTAAAAACAAAGCAAAATTAGTTGACTGATGTCCCATTATGGATCGGAAATTGAAATTGCTATGCAGACTTCAACAGCAATATTGGTAAGAGTCGGTACAGAAATTCTTTGTGCAAAGGCCAGGCTTTCGAAAGATTCTCCTGTCGCTAGAAACCGCAATGTTATAGCGAACCTGCAAAAAATAACAATTACAGGAAGTAACTGATGCATAACTTTAACAAAGCTGAAAATGTAATTAAGTGTAAAAAGTATTTCGTATCTTCAGCTTGGCGAAATACTCTATCTCTCGATCTAGCTAATCTCTCTCTCTCCCACTCTCTCTCATCGCCGTATTTTTGTCCTTGGACGAACGAAAGCAACTTGATAAAGCTCTCAGCACTTAATATTCGTACAAGAAATTCTGAATTCATTTAGGTCCTCTGGTATGAGTTACTTAATTATCTGTATGCAGTACACATCTCATTCTTTGTCTCTTACTCTCAACCAAGGACACATCCAACTTCTATTTCTTCTCACGTGGAGTGTTCTAACAAACATTGCCACATCTCCTGCAACCGCCGACAGTGTAAACTTCTTAATTTGAATATTATCAGCTATGATATACACTCAAACGTGAACAATCCACGTATACAAACAGTAACAAGCCCGTATTTTCGCACAGGCGCTGCTGTTAGTGGTAATCAGACGTGTAGACGGACGTTTATCGTATTAACGCAACTAAGCCTGATCGCACGTCATTAGTACCGAGTTAGAACGCTTGGAGCGCTGCAGCAGACAGTTATCCTTCTTGTGAACTTTCGATCGTCGTGTAAACTAGGCATTAGAGGCCGCGGCCGCCATCTGACTGGCCGGCAGCTGCGCGACGGTGGGCGTGCCCCAGCCAACAGCCAGCGAGGTGGCGGCCGGGGCCTCTAAGTTCAAATGTTCAAATGTTTGTATAGTCTATGGGACTTAACTACGGGGTCATCAGTCCCTAAACTTACAAACTACTTACGAACTAGGACGGCACAAATATCCATGCCCGAGGGGGGAATCGAACCCCCGACCGTAGTGGCCGTGTAGACCGTGACTGGAGCGCCTCAGTCTCCTCGGCCACCGCGGCCGGCGGCCTCTAAGTGTGACGTAGGCACTGCCTGTACTAAGGCCGTGTTTCTAGGTGGTACTGGTTGAGTGCCCAGGCCTGTCTTTCTCGCCGGCCACGTCCTGAACTATATGTCGTAAGCAGTTCTTACTCTACATCAATTGCTGTTCCTTATTTACATAAACGATTTAGGGGAAAATCTAAGTATCTCTCTTAGGTTGTTTGCAGATGACACCGTTATTTACCGTCTAGTAAAATCATCTGAAGATCAAACCAACTGCAGAACGATCTGAATAAGATATCAGTATGGTGTAAAAATTGGCAATTGACTCTAAATAATGAGAAGTGTGAAGTCGTCCACATGAGTACGAAAAGAAATCCGTTAAACTTTGTTTACAAGTTAAATCAATCGAAAGTGAAGGCTGTAAACTCCACAAAATACCTAGGAATTACTATTGCTTCAGACTTAAATTGGAAAGAACACGTAGGTAATATCGTGGGAAAGGCGAACCAGAGACTGCGTTTTATTGGCAGAACCCTTATAACATGCAACAGAACTACAAAAGAAACTGCATACACTATGATTGTCCGCACATTTTTGGAGTATTCCAGCCCAGTGTGGGATCCTTATCAGATGGGTTTAACGGACATCGAAAGAGTCAAAAGAAGGGCAGCTCGTTTCGTATTGTCACGATACAGGGGAGACAGCGTTACGGAACTGATACAGGATCTGGGATGGGAATCATTACACAACGGCGCTTATCGCTGCGGCGTGGGCTACTTGCGAAACTCCAATCGCCAAAATTCTCCTCAGAATGCGAAAATATATTGTTGACTCCCACTTACATAGGTAGAAATGATCATCAGAATAAAATA
Organism: Locusta migratoria; assembly: GCA_026315105.1. Taxonomy (NCBI): domain Eukaryota; kingdom Metazoa; phylum Arthropoda; class Insecta; order Orthoptera; family Acrididae; genus Locusta; species Locusta migratoria. The sequence goes on along the minus strand of CM048746.1, from coordinate 542,105,270 downwards.
CGAGAAATCAGAGCTCGAACAGAGAGATTCAGGTGTTCTTTCTTCCCGCGCGCTATTCGAAAATGGAATGGGATATATAAAGTATAATGGTTCGATGAACCCTCTGCCAGGCACTTAAATGTGATTTGCAGAGTATCCCATGTAGATGTAGATGTTACCGTATGGAAGGAATGTGTGTATCAAATTTGGTTGAAATCGATACATTGGTTTAGAAGCAGGCGTCGCAAGATGGAGCACTTTTCCACGCATTTCATTATGACGTCATATCTCCTGAACTATTTGTCGTGCAGTCATTTAATGGTGTCTGTTACCATCCTGAAAGTGCAAGCAATATGTTGACAATGTTTCATCACAATCGGTTGAACGGTACGGCCGCGCATAAAATACGAACACACATTCTTTTTTATATATATTATACTCGTATTATACTAGCTTTTATGCCTGTGCTTGCAACGATTGTTGAAGGACGGCCTGTTTATATCATGGCTTTTTAGGGTTCCGGACCTCAGTCAGTAATAATAGAATCCTTGTTGCATCGCTTTGTCAATAAACTCAGTTGTCCTAGCCAAGATGTCAAATGTAAGTAAAAGTCATTGTCCGAAACGATGTATCTTCATAAAGATGTCAAATGAAAGTAAAAGTCATTGTCCGAAACGATGTATCTTCATAAGATTTTTGATACAAAAAGTGAAACGTGCCAAAATAAGCAAAGAAATGTCGTTAAGTATTTAATACACGAAGCGAAATCAGAAACACTATGTTCAATGTTTGTTGGTATTCGTAGACATAAGATTGTTTAATTCTGTCGGTTCCTTGTTGTACTACCCCATACTTATTATGTAGCAGCGGTGTTTATTAGTTCTTTGGTGCACTACAGCGACTCTATCCACCACCACCTAGAGACAAGGCCGCGGCGCTCTCGTGTGACGTCAGGCAGAGTAGGTTGCGCGCGCATAGCTGAATGGCTCGCTGCTTCGGCATAATGGACCGTGCCCCAGCGGCTATCTAGTCAGTTATGCGCGCGCAACCTACTCTGCCTGACGTCACACGCGAGCGCCGCAGCCTTATCTCTAGGTGGTGTTGCTCTATCGCTTGTTTGCTGTACTACGCAATCCACACTTCAAGAATAACCTACATCTAAAAAAATTTCCCTGATGCCACTTTTATGAAACGAAATTGCTCCATGCAAATCCGTGAAGTAGTTTAGAAGATGAGGTATTTCTAACAGATGAACAGAAAGTTACTGAAAACTCTTAAGATTCCAATGTATCTTTTTTCCGTGATCTGATTTTGATGAAATCATGCCTATATGTTGCCCCAGTCTTAGCTCAAATTTCCTGCGAAAACCGCATGAAAAATGTTTGTTAAAATGTTTGTAGAGGTTATGGGACTTAACTATAGGGTCATCAGTCCCTAAACTTACAAACTACTTATGAACTAGCTAATACTAAGGACGGCACAAATATCCATGCCCGTGGGGGAATTCGAACCCCCGACCGTAGTGGCCGTGCAGACTGTGACTGACGCGTCGCAGAACGCTCGGCCACCGCGGCCGGCCATGAAAAATGTGTCAGTAGTTTTTTGTTTTTTAATTGCGAAAAGTGTTAGAAATAGGCATATCTTTATGAATATGATGTTGCTTACATCATACATCAGTTATATTCGCCATTTAAAACATTTATTTCATGATTATTCATATCTCTGAACAGTTGGCTGAGGCATGAAAAGCTGAAATATAATAAGTAATACTTATTTCTTTAATGAAGTAAAATATCACTGAAAACAATTATTATTCTTACAGTTGGCTATCTTTCCGTTAGATGCGCTATTCTCGCTCCAAGCGTGAGACTTAAACTTGCATAGCAGTTGTGCATATACATTAGACAGTGATATCAGTATATTAGACTCTGATATTAGTATGTAAATATATGGATAAAACACGGCGAGGATTTTACCAGTTTTAAATTCATTGCTTTGAATCATATTTCGTAGAACATAGCAATCAAGAAAACGATTTTCAGAATAAGGTAAATTTGAAAAGTCAAAGAGTAAATAGTATTTGAAAGGGTAATAATCCGATCGCTGCACCGAAGTTCAGACGAATATCCACAGCGCTATCTATTAGTTTTTTGCTGCATTACACCGTTCTTTCCAAGCATGAAACACACTTAAAACTTCAAATTACGATATCTTTTACTTCCCTGATCTGATTTTGATGAAATGAAGCCTATATGATGCCCCAGGATAGTCTCTATTTATCTTTGATACCCCTATGAAAGTTCATTTAGTACTTTTAGAGGTTCTCTCTACAAATAGGCACATGCCATTGCTTTCACAGAAATTTTTAAATTGTGATATATTACTTTTTCTGATTTGATTTTGTGAAATGAAGCCTTTCTGTAACCGCAAAATGCCCTCACGTTTCCTGTGAAAAACCCCTGAAAAATCGTCTATTAGTTTTGGAGATGAAAGAGAAAGATAGACAGGACTGTTGTCGTTGGAAGCGTTAAATTGTGATGTGCTTCTTTCCGTGATCCGATTTTTATGAAATCTCAATATGTTGTCCCAAGGTACGCTGAAGTTACTTGTGGAAACCTCATCCGAATTCGTGAGGTAGTTTTGGAGAAGTGGTTTCTAATAGATGAACACACAGACACGACGGTCTATGAAAACACTTCGTGATTCTATTTCGATGAAATCATGCCTAGATCCTGAACCAACCTTCGCTCATGTTTCCTGTGAAAACCGCATGAAAAATCGTCCAGTAGTTTTGAAGATTGAAGCGAACATCGACAGGACTACATTTACAGATTTATTATTAGTATAGGTATGATGTACAATTGTAAAATTTTGCAGGATTTTATTGATTTGTATAAGTGTTGTATGTCGGTAAAATCTGTTGCGAATATGGTTAGTAGTAAAGAAGTAATAGATTAAAACGTGATGCTTGATGGGACGGTTTTCCATGAATGTTACTCTTTACGTCCACATATCTCATGAACTACGTGTCGTACAATTTTGAAGGTACATTCAGCTTTAAGTGTGTATTCTCTCTGCAAAATTTCCTGCGAGCACAATTGGTAGCGTAGAAATTATAAATTGTGAAGTTATACCGAATGCCATAGTTTCGCTCCGTGAACAGTGGAAGAGTAGTAAGCGAGAAACTTTTTCCTTTCATTATACTGATGTGGTTGTCTGCGAGAAAAAGTTTAATATAGGTTTGAAATTATGTTTAAAGTTTGTTGCAAGTCGCCAAGTACTGCCATTCTCATATAGTGTATTTATAAAGTCTCTTCGCATTATGTAGCAGTTTTTTTTCGATTCCTATTGTTCATGATGTTATATCTACTGAACCATGTGTCGTACGTGGTTCGTACTCCTACAACAGTTGTTACCTCACGTGCGAAATATGTGTACCAAATTTGGTGAAATCGGTCCACTGATTTAGGAGAAAATGTGCAGCATTGTCGTTTGACGCAGCAGTTTTTTCGCGCATCTCATTGTTTATGACGTCATATCTCCTTACATATGTGTCGTAGGTGATTCTTACATCGACAGCAATTGTTGCCTGATATTAAGTATCGTGTGTATCGAGTTTGGTTGAAATCGGTTCAGTAGTTTAGGAGGAGATGTGGAACATACATACATACATACATATATACACACATACAGCCTATTTTATAAGACTAGTATTGCCTGTGGTCGAAAATTGACCAATTGTGTTTACAATGGTCACTGGGGGTAAAATTTTACGTAGCATGTCGGCGGCCTCGCGTGGTTATATTGGGAACATCAACACGATAGAAAATCTTTACCTATTTGTTTGAACCACACAGAATGACTCGATTAGTGTATTCGTACAGCCCACGAAGTAAACAAATAACGCTGTTGCTGCTTTATGTTTGGCAGGTTCTTGTCCGCTCAGTAAAAATAATTGCCCTCGTAAAGCGAAGATTCCATGAGAAAACATCAGCGTTGTCAAGCGATTGGCTAAAATGAAGACTCACAGGATTCTCTCTATTCAGCATCTGTTGCCAACATTATCATAGGAGGCCGCTGGGATATTTGGTAAAATTTAACCGGCACTGGGAGGTATGAAACGGTATCTTTTACGTGTTAAGGAAAATTCCTGACACAATAACAACAAATAAAAACGGAAGTATATACTTCTCTTGCCATTTTTCGAATTATATAACTTTCATTAGCCTAATATTTGAAATGGAACTACAATTTCGGTGTTCGTATATTTATACAACGCCAAGAAATAATGTTATTTCGATACTGCGATCTTCAGAATTTCAGAACTGACAACATGTCGACTTCGTAGTTACACCCGTGCACCGCTACATGCCTCTCCCGGTGCATCATCATTTATATCGGCATTCTCGACTTCGTAGTTCCACCCGAGCACCGCTAGATGCTTCTCCCGGCGCATCATCCTTCATATCGGCATTCATATGAAAACATCCATTTCCTTTAACCACACTTAATCACGGCAAAACTGAAGCATTTGAACGGCACAAGAAAGTGAGTAGGGAGCACTCCATGTTTCGATATTCACTTATTTTAATACGTTATTTTAATATGCAGAAGCGCTGCATTACAGCGTCTTTGGTCGAGGCGAATAGCCAACCAATGAGCTGATTGTTGGAGAATGTAGAACTTGATCCAAGCTGTAGATAGGAAAATTTCTACTTCCTTTTACCACTTTTAATGGCTAAATGCACACATAATATTTATATTTGTGAAAACTACGGCAAACAATCTTTCGAATTATGTAACTTTCATTGGCCTTCTTGTACGAATAAATTAGTAATCTGCACCACAATTTTCGTGTTAGCGTATTTATATAATTACTAGCTTATATGTCCGTGCTTCGCAACGGTGGTTAAAGAGGGATCTGCGTATATCATAGTTTTTTTAGGATTCCGGACCTAGGTCAGCAAAAACAGAATCCTTGTTTGATCACTCTATCAATAAACTGAATTCTCCTAGCCAAGATGTCAAATTTAAGTAGAAGTCATTGTGGAAAACGATGAATGTTCATAAAGTTTTTCAGACAAAAACTGTAATTAATTTAAATCCGTGCTCCTTATCGATGTAAATTCATTGTTAGTTTGTGTTCATAATGTTAAGACTGCGGTGTGTAATTGTCTGCCTGGGATAAACTTCTGAAAACACCTCTATCGTTGAGATGAGAAATAGTAAAAATAATATCAGCGCCATGTATTGGTTCTATGGCGTAATACTAAACTGTTTATCTCTCACAGTTAGTGTATGCTGAAGTGTGGAAAGTCTGGTAATTCAATCAACAGAGCAGTTCATGTCTGTTTACATAAGACGTCATGGTGGTGTCAATGTGTGATAAAGTAGGTCTGGGTAATCGTTGAAGGAATGCCATCAGCTGATCGTCTGTATAGAACTTTCCATGAAATATAGTAGTATTTCCAGTGAATTGTCTTGACTGTGTTAGCATCATCGGCCACTCTTTTAGCTAATACATGTCCTCACGTCCTGCAGTGATTACTTCGTGAAGAACGAAGTTGAAATCGATCTTATGTAATATAACTATATATTCGGAAGTCGGATTATAACTAAGTACAATTGCCTCTGCAAAAGACGCGTCTTTCTCTATCTTAATGTAGTCCGCACCAAAAGTAAGTAATTACAAATTTTAATCACAATATTTTACCGAACAATTATGAAAGCAGGGAGGTTTCTGATGAGTTTGTCGTTCGCGTGTGTATATTATCTCTAGTGACATGTACAGAGCAGAAATATCTCTGGAGTGAGCATTCAGATGCGCAGAACAGATTTTCTGTCCTCAATATTAAGGTGGAAATGTCACCTGATATTGGGAAAACTCTAATAATCGATGACTTCTTCTTGGTCCTTTTTTGTTCGTTTAAGACGGATGACTATGTGTAAATGGCCCTTTTAGCGACGCTTCCTCAACTTTCTTGTTGCTTCTGTGACACATTCATTTTTAGATATTGTTTCATGTTAAGTGGTTGCTCTGCGGAAAGGACGTCCAGCCAGTGCGATACAAACAAATCCTAAGAGTAAATAAATGTATGTAAAGAGTGGATTTGAATTTTTGGTATGTTGTTAGGACATATTAGAAAAGTATTAAACCAAGTTTGCAGCTTCCAAATCCTTTTGCGTAACTTTTAAGAGCCAAAAAAACCTCGAAATTTTCGGACTCTTTTCTGGTTTTGCCTTATAACTCGTGAAGGGTGGTTTTTTGACGAAAAGTCACTCACACCTCTATTAATGTAGATAAAATATTCTAAAATTTAAGCATAACCGCAGCTCTGTAAGTCCAATAGTTCCCGAGATATTGGACTTCAAAAATTGACTTATTTCTCCCAAAAGTTCAAATTTTCGACTTTAGTCATCTTTCGGCTAGAATATTGGCTCTAATGATCATCCCACGGGGAATGTCATACAAAACAAAGTTATAGAGCAGGTATTTAACTTTAATCTAAGTACTGAACGAAGTCCATAGGCCCAATAGATTTCTAGTTATCGTTAAAAAACGAAAACTTGGAAAAATCGGAGTAGTCAATAAATTGACCCAGGCGAATTGCAGTCCTCTTCTCCTGTGTATGTTAAAGAAAAAGGAAGAATTACTCATTGATGATGATTATTAAGATATTGTATATAAATAGGTGTAATTATGTGTTAGTGCATACAAATATATTTGTGAAAGTAGGTATTGCTGTAAAAATAAATAAATAAATAAATACATAAATAAAATAGACGAAAGCCTCTCCGTTTTTTGGTATTGGTCAGCCATTAAGGGATTGGGTCTTTCGTTCGTAGCGAGGCCTTTTGTTGTGCGAAGGTATCAATCCCCCTCCCGTCCCCCTTACTCAGAGTGGTGACTTGGCGGGTGTTCTGTCCTCCCTCCCTCCCTCCCTTGCCTCCGAGGCCTTCCCCACTACACCCAGTCTGCCCTTAGAAAGAGCCGTATTCGGATCCGTGAAGTACGTTTCAAACAAAAATCGTCTAAATCTTGATCTTGGTGGAGTTTTAAGTACTTTCTGTTTTACAATATGTCGGAGCTACCCCCGTCTCATGTTTGTTTCGGGGTCGTCGGAGAGGGAACAGTGACAGTGAAAAAACGCGGAATTTAGACGCCGACAAAAATGAGTCAGAAACGTGGGCTTGAAAGGTACATGAGGTTTTTTGTGCAGTTTAAATGAAGTGACCGTACATGACGCATGCAGGAAGAGGTACACTGTGGAAAGTAAGCATTTGTCCAGCGAGAAGGAGATGTTTGATTTGCTCAACCATCGTCTTCGTGTGGGGAAAGGCTGTAAAGTGTGTCGGATTCAAGGCGTCACATCATTGGATATTATTGATTCCTTTGTGGTGAAAAAATTTTCCAAGGAATATTTCGAGCAGCAGATAAAATTGCCCAAATATCTACAGGATGAACTCCATCAAAGGGAAACACTGGAAGTGAAAGAATCGATTGTGGAAAAAGCTAGACAATCTAGTGAATGGGGGCAACACATTCTTCGGCGTCTTTCATGTATAAGTGATCTTGTTGCTAATGAGGGTAAGTACCACAAACATTGCTACGTAAAACTGCCTCCTTGTCGCGATCTACTGGTGCAGGAGGTAAACAAGGTCGTCCTGAACATCCCTTTCTTATCGAAGGTATGGAGCGTATATATGCATACCCTGCAGAAACAAGACAGGAAAACCAATTTTCCATAAGTGCCTTGTTTGCAGAGACCTTCACATGTGATTACAAACCAACAGCTGCAAGTATACAAGCTCATCTAAAAAATCGATATGGCGGAAAAATTATTTTTGCGCTGGTTGGTCCGTAACACAGCCCAGTCTTGATGTTCACAAAAAAAAAAAAATAAATAAATAAATAAAAAATAAATAAATAAATAAAAAATAAATAAATAAATAAAAAAATAAAATAAAAATAAAAATAAAAATAAAAAAGATGTTCACAGACATTGGACAAAACATCCTTTATGAAAAGTGGTACAATCAAAGACTTAGCGATCCTGCTGAAGAGCGGCTTAGAGTTGTCAAAGCTGCAGCAGAGATTATCCTGCAAGACATTCGTTCCCAAACATTTGACACTATTCAATATCCCCCGTCAGATGCTTTTTTTAAAGACGCAGAGGCATCCTTATCTTGAACAGTGGAAAAATAAGTGCGTAGGATTTGCTCTCGTAATTATGGCTGCAACGAGGCCCAAATCTTTCCTATCCTCAATTCAAATAAGCTTTGGAACCTATTTGTATAGAAAATTTGAATCAAAGCACCTTGTTGAACATTGCCACTGTATGGGAATTTCTTGTACATATACGGAGGCTATGCATTTTGAAAGTTCCGCTACCTTCCGTGGAGAAGTGGCCCAACCAGTCGACAAAGGAGCTTTTATGCATTTTGTCTTCGACAATGCAGATGTGAACGTTAACACAATTGATGGAGACAATACGTTCCTACGTTCCATGAAATGGGGGTACAATGATCATGACCCCTCACTCATCCGTTCGCCCAGACATAAACAAACCACGTTTGAAGTCTGTATCTGCCGAGTCTATCAGGTTCCCACACTGCCATACACATTAAACATTCTTCTTTTAGAAAGAAATTTGGCTTGTCAGCCATTTCAATTAACGAAGTGAAAATCACTGAAGTCATTTTGCCAAAATCCCCAGACCTGCTGTGGTAGTTTGGAAAAGCAACTAAAATGCCAGGCATCCCAGGATGGAATGGATTCATGGATCAAGTGACAGAAGATCTTCCTTACAAACGTTCAAAGATTGTATATCTCCCTTTTATCCATGCTCCCCCAACCGACTACGACAGTTTTAACATCACTTTTAGAAGCCAGTTAAAGAACAAGCATTTACGGTCAGGAAACATGTTTTGTGACCTACGATCAACCACTGTACTCGAAAGCCCGAGACATTGTGGAGAGCCACCAGCATCCTCAGCTTGTCAACATAGGAGTGAGACTTAGAGGTTTTCACCACCTCATGATATTCATGGGGGCCAGCGGTGCCATAATGGCAGGAAGTGACTCAAGGAACTTCTCTGTTCAATATTTGCGGAAACCAGTGTTGAAAAAATCCTTTTTATATACGATGCGTTAATAATCATCGTCAATGAGTAATTCTTCCTTTTTCTTTAACATACACAGGAGAAGAGGACTGCAATTCGCCTGGGTCAATTTACTGACTACTCCAATTTTTCCAAGTCTTCGTTTTTTAACGATAACTAGAAATCTATTGGGCCTATGGACTTCGTTCAGTACTTAGATTAAAGTTCAATACCTGCTCTATAACTTTGTTTTATATGACATTCCCCGTGGGATGATCATTAGAGCCAATATTCTAGCCGAAAGATGACTAAAATCGAAAATTTGAACTTTGGGGAGAAATAAGTCAATTTTTGAAGTCTAATATCTCGGGAACTATTGGACTTACAGAGCTGCGGTTAGGCTTAAATTTTAGAATATTTTATCTACATTAATAGAGGTGTGAGTGACTTTTCGTCAAAAAACCACCCTTCACGAGTTATAAGCCAAAACCAGAAAAAAGTCCGAAAATTTCGAGGTTTTTTTGGCTCTTAAAAGTTACGCAAAAGGATTTGGAAGCTGCAAACTTGGTTTAATACTATTCTAATATGTCCTAACAACATACCAAAAATTCAGCTTCCTGCAATTTTTTTGGACCTAAGGCCATTTTTTTGTCTACGACGACTGGCCTATGAGGCGCTCCAGTCACGGTCAGCACGGCCACTACGGTAGGGAGTTCGAATCCCCCCTCGGGCATGGATATTTGTGCCGACCTAGTTCGTAAGTAGTTCATAAGTAGTTTGTAAGTTTAGGGACTGATGACCCCGTAGTTAAGTCCCATAAGCTTAACAAACATTTGAATATACGGTGCAGCATCGCCATCTATTAGTTATTTGGTATACTATGTCAGTAACAGCGCCTCTATCGGATCTTTGCTATACTGCGCTGCAATTCAAGCGCAGCATACACCAGAAACTACAAATTACGATATATTTTCTTCCCGTGATCCGATTTTGATGAAATGAAGCTTATATGTTGCACCAATGTACTCTCAGTTGACCTATGAAACCCCATGAAAGTTCGTGTAGTAATCTTGGAGATTTGCTGTACTACATCATACTTATAAGGATAGTATACACAAAAACTTCAAATTACGTTAGCTTCCCTTCCTCTGATCCGATTTTGATGAAACTAAGCCTATGTTACTCTCCAAACTATTCTCAATTTACCTGTGGAATCCCATGAAAGTTCGTGTAGTACTTTTGGAGATTCCCCTCAACAAATAGACATACACGATGGGTTTTAAGCAAATGATTAAATTATGATATCATTATTTTTTGTGATCCGATTTTAATTATTGAAGTCTTTATGTAACCGCACGATGTTGTAAAGTTACGTGTGAAAACACCATGAAAATTCGTCAAGTAGTTTTGGAGATATACGTGTTGAAAGAGACAGACAAGATATAACAGTCGTAGATAAAAAAAAAATTATATTACGATATTCATTTTTTCCGTGATCCGACTTTTATGAAACGAAGTCTATATATTGACCAGTTACTCTCAAGTTTTCTGTGAAAACCCCATGCAAATTGGTGAAGTAGTTTTGGAGATATGAGGTTTTTAATAGTTGAAAAAATGAACACGACGGATACTAAAAACACTTAAAATTACGATATCTTCTCTTTTAGTGATCCGATTTTGATCAAATTATGCCTATATGTAGACCCAAACTTTTCTCGTGTTTCCTGTGAAAACTGCATGAAAATTCGTCCAGTAGTTTTGAAGATATAAGGGAACAGCGACAGGCCTACATTTACAGATTTATTCAAAATGTTCAAATGTTTGTATAGCTTATGGGACTTGACTACGGGGTCATCAGTCCATAAACTTACAAACTACTTACGAACTAGCTATTACTAAGGACGGCACAAATATCCATGCCCGAGGGGGTATTCGAACCCCCGACCGTAGTGGCCGTGCAGACCGTGACTGGAGCGCCTCAGTCCCCTCGGCCACCGCGGCCGGCCAGATTTATTATTAGTATAGATATAATGATGTAAGATAAGATTGTGCACCAGTGGAAACGGGAGGTTCCGTAATGCAAGCGGATGAGAATAAATCTCAACACGCTTCAAGGTAAAATCACTGTTTGGAGTAAAAGTCTGTGGCAGTGAGGCGGTAGGTGGGCGGCAGCAGGTGCGCGGGTCGTTAGCTGGGCAGCACGTGGTGGAGGCCCCCTGTGGGCGCGCTGGCCCGCTGCCACTCGACTGTTCCACCTGTCAGCCGCCGCCGGTCCAAACAGCTGTGCGCCTATATCTGCGGGAACGACTCCGCTCCTGACAGCCGCTTTTTTCTGAGCCCGTAATCTGTTAGCTGTTTCCGGCGCTCTCAGAGGAGCCCTGTAAATGTGGCCCCGTACGATCGAGAAATAAGGTAACAGAGACGTCATTTTTACGGCCGCTACCCCGGTGTTTGTCTAAATCTAGAATGGCGTGCAAAAATGAAGAAACGGTTACACAATAAAGATATTGAACCAAAGGAGAGCGCTGAGCCACGGCGCCCGGCTAGGTCACCGAAACTTAATGCATATGACTACAGCCGGCCGCGGTGGCCGAGGAGACTAAGGCGCTCCAGTCACGGTCTGCACGGCCACTACGGTCGGGGGTTCGAATCCCCCCTCGGGCATGGATATTTGTGCCGTCCTTAGTTGTAAGTAGTTTGTAAGTTTAGGGACTGATGACCCCGTAGTTAAGTCCCATAGACTTCACAACCATTTGAACATATGATTTGATATGACTACTGCAGTGAAGACTCCAGAAAAAAAAAAAAAAAAAAAAAAAAAAAAAAAAAAAAAAAAAAAAAAAAAAAAAAAATGTTTGTAAATCTATCGGAGCAAACTGCGTGATCATCAATCCGTAGCTTACAAACTACTTAGACTAACCAAAGGACAACACACACACACACACACGCCCAAGAGAGGACTCGAACCTCCAACGGTGAGCAACTGCGTGCTCCGCAACGAGGCGCCTAAGACCGCTCGACTACTCCACCGCGACAAGGCATGTCTCCATCTACTAAACAAACTTCAACTATGGTTCCCTTATAAATAAGTATCAACTTTGCCACGGCTCTCCAACAGCGGAACAGCACCCCAGCAAAGAATGTTAACGGCAACGATCCTGCCTTACACCTCACACACAGGAGAAATATAATAAATATCAAATAAACAATGCCCAGAGACATATTTTGTCTCGATATCTATTAAAGATATTAAATGTAAATACAAATAAACAATCCCTGAGACGGATTTTCGTCTCGATTATGTCAAAGACATTAATGATAAACCTGAAGCATTGAATTAAAAATTGTCGTGCGACTGGGAATCGAATCCAGACCTCCATGCTTACTAGGGAGACGTCTTACGGCTTTTTTTTTCTATGGTTTTTCTTCGATGAGTTCTTGGCTCAGCTTTTTTATTACAGAGGGCGTTGAGCCCTCTGACCGGGCGCGCTGAGCCACGGCGCCCGGCGCGGCTAGATCACCGCATCACTAGTGATTAACGCGCCACGGAATAGTCTAAGCGCGATTTCCCTCACGTCGCAAACTTTAATTCAGCTTCTGTGTTCCGTAGAACATTGCCACTACTACCAAGGCGTGAAGGAAATCGTGCTTAGACTATTCCGTGGCGCCTTAATTGCTAGTGATGCGGTGGTCTAGCGGTAAGACGTCTGCCTAGTAAGCATGGACGTCCGGGATCAATGCCCGGTCGCATCACTAATTTTAATTCAATACTTCAGATTGATTATTAAAGATATTAAAGTTTAATATCTTTAATACTGCGTGATCAAAAAGTCAGTATAAATATGAACACTTTATAAATCACGGAATAATATAGATAGAGAGGTAAAAATTGACACACGTGGTTGGAATAAATGGGGTTTTATTAGAACAATAAATAAATAAAATAAAAATAACAAAAGTTCAAAAAAGTCCGACAGGTGGCGCTTCATCTGATCAGAAAAGCAATTATTAACGTAACAAATTAAGACAAAGCAAAGATGATGTTCAATACAGGAAATGTTCAATATGTTCACCATCATTCCTCAACAACAGCTGTAGTCGAGGAATAATGTTGTGAACAGCACTGTAAAGCATGTCCGGAGTTACAGTGAGGCATGTTGTCTTTCAGCATCCCTAGGGATGTCGGTCGATCCCGATACACTTCCGACTTCAGGTAACCCAAAGCCAATAATCGCACGGACTGAGGTCTGGGGACCTGGGAGGCCAAGCATGACGAAAGTGGCGGCTGAGCACACGATCGTCACCAAACGACGCGCGCAAAAGATCTTTTTTATTTTTTTTTCTAATAAAACCCCATGTCATTCCGAGCATGTGTGTAAATTTTTATCTGTCTATCTACATTATTCCGTGATTTTCATATTTAAACTGACTATTTGATCACCCGGTATATCGAGACAAAATTTGAATCTGGACATTATTTATTTGATAATAATAAGAGTTTTGGGTGGCTCATTGGTCTGGTTACAGCATTCTGCATAACTATAAAAGAACTTGTGTTACTATTGAAGAACTGAAGCGAATACCTAATACAGAAAATCGTACAAATTTAAAAAGAATTCTATTCTTTTGCAATTTAATAGCTTGAGTTTGGCATGTAGTTGATGTAAAAACATTTGCTGTTAATAATTCTCCAGTAAAGCATAAGATATTAAAATAAAATAGAATTTTTTTTGTACGAAGTAATCTAAAAAGTGGAAAATCGACATTGTGATACCATACATTATACCTTACGTACCTTTGTGTCATTCACCCTGATGAGTATTCTTTTATGATTAATCTGAGAAAAACAATCGCAATTTTGCATGAATCTCTAGAGCCTTGAAACAGAGAGGTCATTCAGACAGTTGCTGAAGTGCTTATTTACGAACAATCTCCGAAAAATAGTCTCGCCATTTTAGCTGATCCTGTATAGCTTCTATTAAGAACCAAATTCTTACCAGTTTCTATAGTGCAGTGAAGTGTTTCCCAACCATTTTGAATAGGAGACCCCCCTCCACCCAAAAATATTTCGGCGACCCCTGTCACCTCCCGAAACTATTATATATATATATATATATATATATATATATATATATATATATATATATATATATATATATACTACTAGAGAGCTCTTAATGGCAGCCAGTCTAGATTTAAACAAATACCATGATACATCATAAATGTTCAAATGTTTGTAAAGCTTATGGGACCTAACTGTGAGGTGATCAACTTACAAACTACTTATGAATTATTCAAAAAAGTATCGGGAGTGCAGCCGCATAAAGTTGACTTCTTCTAATATTTCTGCTGAGTACTGTCCAGCCATCTTCAGAGAGTCGAGTCTGACGCTCCAGTACGCCTCTAGCTTATAAACGCGCGGACCTCGCTACTGCGCATGCGGCCACAGATACAACATGGCGCCAAAGACGTTACTCGGTGGCAAGGAAGTACTCGTGTGTGTAAATTATGTCTGCGGCTGCGTGGTCGATTATCGATGTGTCATTGCACCGCAAAAACATGAAGATACGAGTACTTATGAACTAATCTATACTAAAGACAACACAAACACCTAAACCTGAGGGAGGATTCGAACATCCGACGCGGGAGACCGCGCAATCCGCAACGTGGCGCTCCAGACCGTTCGGCCACTCCCGCGGTGCGATACCTCATATCTGAGAAAACACAGCATTATAGATGACACATTTCTTAACATTTGTACGTTAAATTTCATTACAACTAGTGAAACATCAGTTGTCTTGTCAAACTCATTAAAGGACATGGCGGTTTTGTTCCTGGTCTGAATTTGAATCCAGTATTAACTAAACAAAACTTGCGTGTCTGATCAAGACTTGGCATAAAGGGACATAAAATATGGACATTTTCAAAAGTATTGGTTTACCGGCCCAGGGCAGGGATTCGAAGTCAGCACCTTTCGCTATCACATTTCAGCTACGGATTAGGTTAATCTTGTTCCATAGATCATAAATACGACATTTCCTGATGATGTGGAAAGTGTTAGTTTAATAAAAGGTGTCTATAAATGACACTCAATATTTTAAGGTTTTTTTTTTGTTTTTTGTATTCTTGTTTTTTTGTGTTTTTGTTTTTAAAAGCTAAATTACTAAGCTTTATCTCAAACTTCATCTAATGTGTAGAAGGAGTTGCCGTTGAGAAACTCTTTTAATTTCTTTTTAAATACTAGTTGGCTATCTGTCACTTTTGATGCTATTTGGTAAGTGGTAGCATAATTCACCCCTTTCTGTGCCAAAGTTAGATTTAACCTTGAATAGTGACGATCGCCTTTTTTCCTAGTGTTGTAGCTATGCACGCTGCTATTACTTTTGAACTGAGCCGGATTGTTAACAACAAATTTCATAAGTGAATACATACAGGGTGTTACAAAAAGGTACGGCCAAACTTTCAGGAAACATTCCTAACACACAAAGAAAGAAAATTTGTTATGTGGACATGTGCCCGGAAACGCTTAATTTCCATGTTAGAGTTCATTTTATTACTTCTCTTCAGATCACATTAATCATGGAATGGAAACACACAGCAACAGAACGTACCAGCGTGACTTCTCTTTGTTACAGGAAATGTTTAAAATTTCCTCCGTTAGCGAGGATACATGCATCCACCCTCCTTCGCAAGGAATCCCTGATGCGCTGATGCAGCCCTGGAGAATGGCGTATTGTATCACAGCCGTCCACAATACGAGCACGAAGAGTCTCTACATTTGGTACCGGTGTTGCGTAGACAAGAGCTTTCAAATGCCCCCATAAATGAAAGTCAAGAGGGTTGAGGTCAGGAGTAGGGTTGCCAGATTGAACTCGAGGCAGGCCCGGAGACCAGACGTGCTCCCCCCCCCTCGTAGAAATCAAGAACTTCATTACATTTTCCCTTATCTTTGGAGAAGTATGTTACAACTATCGGATAATGTTTTTATTGCCCTTGTTTGAAGCGTCTGAACCTAATGAAAACGGAACGTTTTGCTTTAATTCGCTTAGTAGCTTCTCTTTAGATTAAGGCAGAAGCACATTTTTTACTAATGCCTCGCTTTTTGTTCGGCCGCATCTTACTTTCTTTGCCACAGAGGAATCTCTAAAAACATAAGGATATAGCTTATTACCACAATCTTGAGAATTGTAAGAATGGTGGTGTTTCACACCATGGTAAGTCAAAGTTAATTCCGTTGCAGTGACTTTGTCGTCTTCTACAGAAAATTGTTTCGGCAAGAATTTAAGAAGCGACTGATTCTTCTTTTGATTGGTAATATTCGCGTTGTGTCTTTCTGATTGTAAATGTTTATTCACAGCTTTCACTCCGTCGTACTTAACAGTAAATGAGATATTGCATATTCTGCAGTTACACATACACTCATCAGTATCGACTTTTTGTAGCCATTCTTTATAATTTTCTTCCTGCAATCATTCTTCACGGAACGAACTTAGATATCGTCTCTTCATTTCACTGTTATTACTCACTAATCTGAGTTAATGTAAGCTTGTCTGTTCACACACGATCCGAGTATTCCAAAAATTGCCTGTAAACTGATAAACAATGAACGAACGAACACAAATAATAGACGTCGCCAGTTGACGCGTTGCCGCAACAGTATTTGCTTAATAATGCGCTAGTCGATTACTACCGACGCAACAATGAAAAGTTTTCAAAGGAAGAATAGAAAAGTAGAGTTTTGTGGCAATAAGAAATTGACATTTATATAAAGTTATTCATAATTACTAGAGAGGAGCCGGCCGGGAATGGCCGAGCGCACTGAGGCGTCTTGCCACGGTGCGCGAGGCTGCTTCCGCCAGAGGTTCGAATCCCATCCTAGGGCATGGATGTTGTGTTCGTCCTTAGTTTACGTTACGTTAAGTTCGATGTAGATCGTCGCTACATGAGCATAGTAATTAAAAAGCGTCGTAAGAAAAAAAGGTTAAGCTGAAGGATATAGGCGAGCCCGGAGTGAGAGTCATTGGCCCGTAGACCCGGAGAATCCATTCCAAACCCGGGCACTCCGGGCGGCGCCCGGAGATCTGGCAACCCTAGTCAGGAGAGCGTGGAGGCCATGGAATTGGTCCGCCTCTACCAATCCATCGGTCACCGAATCTGTTGTTGAGAAGCGTACGAACAAGTCAACTGAAATGTGCAGGAGCTCCATCGTGTATGAACCACATGTTGTGTCGTAAAGGCACATGTTCTAGCAGCACAGGTAGTATGAAATCATGAATGATAACGTGCTCCAGTGAGTGTAGGTGAAAGAACATGAGGCCCAATCAAAACATCAACAACAATTCCTGCCCAAACGTTCACAGAAAATCGGTGTTGATGACGTGATTGCACAATTACGTGCGGATACTGACGAAACAATTGGGTATGTTGACAATTATCTACACGAATTATTTCAATTTACATTTAAAGAGAAATTCTATAATGAGCCCTTAGATGGAAATTAAGCGTTTCCGGACACATGTCCACATAACATATCTTCTTTCTTTGTGTGTGAGGAACGTTTCCTGAAAGTTTGGCCTACCTTTTTGTAACACCCTGTATATTGTGAAGCAGCTGTGGAGATCCCTAGACCCTTAAATAAATGTCTGCGGGACAGACACGAAATATATATTGTTTCTGCGTTAAGAGCACAATGACCACATGTATTCAGCGATACGATTTCTTTTACAGATTTGTGACTTTGCAGTAGCAACTCTGCAGCATTTTATATTTCTTATTGTCAGATCGCCTGTTCACTGAACGTATTGAGATGTCTTTCTGCGATCGATACAGCTGTTTGTAGCTCTGTCACGGAGGAGGTAAAATGCTGCTCTAGCGCCAGTTTAGAGCTGAGAGTTACTGCCTCCCCTCTTCACAGTGCGTCGACGTTTTCATGGAGCAAGCGTTCAACTGCAGCGTTCGTCGTAGCCCTTGTGATGGCTGATACAGACAATTTGTAACGTAGAATAGACCACTGTAGTTGTAGTTGATGTGTGAAATTCGTCTCCCTGTCTGTAAAGATCTATTTGATAAGGCGACGACGCACAAACGTGGAATTTATCCAGAAACTTTGCTTGGAATACCATGAATATATCTTACAAGATCATTCTTTCTCATTGCAAGAGGAAGTAAAACTATCACCAGTCGTCATGTCCCTATCATAGTCGTAGCAGGAAGATTATGTTCCTACAGGCAAGTCTTTCTTGGATGGGCCAGCACTTCAAGAGAGTATGCTGTGCATCAGCGATGGACCGGCTTAATCACTTTTATTAGACGGCATGAAGAGTATTATAGTATTTATAGGAAGGGATAAAAATAGGATGTTGCATAGACCCCCGCAACACATATTAAAGAAAACAAAAGTAATCCACCGGATTACAGATCCATTGCATTGACGTTTGAACAAATGCTTTTTTCCAATGTATTAAATACCTCGAAAAATATTACCTATTAAGGAAAGCATACGTCTTTTGATACGCAGTTGGCAGTTTAGTTGCATAAATTACCGCGTTCAGGGGCTCTCAGATTGATTCCGTATTATACATTGTCAAAAGGCTTTCGATTTCATCCTCTCTTACGAGGCTTCTAACCAGATTGTTTCCCACCAAAATAAGACGAAAAATATCGTTGACATCAGTTTCCTGTAGAATTTTGGAGCATATTCTCAGTTCGAATATAGTCAATTTCCTTGCCCTTTTCTCACATGAAAATTTGCGAGGCATGGATGAAGGGTAATAGGCAGATTGTGTTTTTCTCGACTTCAAAAAGACGTTTGACGCCATGCCAAATGGCAGACTGGTAACGACGATATGAGCTTATGGAATAGGTACACAGATTTGTGACTGGCTGGAAGACTTCCTAAGTAACAGAACGCAGTACGTTGTTCTCGACGGCCAGTGTTCATCAGAGATGAGTGTATCGTCAGGCGTGCCCCCGGGAAGTGTGATAGGACCGCTATTATTTTCTATCTATATAGATGATCTGATGGACAGAGAAACTTGTAAATTGCGGCTGATTGCTGATGAGTCTGTGCTGTATGTGAGGGTGTCGTCTTTAATTGACTGTATTAGCATACAACATGACTTAGACAAAATTTCTAGTTGGTGCGAAGAATGGCAGCTAGCTCTCAATGTAGAAAAATGTAAGGTGATGTGCATGAGTAGTAAGAACAATCCCATAATGTTCGAATACAGCATTAGTAGTGAATTTCTTGATGTTGTCGCGTCGTTCAAATATCTAGGCGTAACATTGCAGAGCGATATGAAATGGAACGAACATGTAAGGACAGTTGTGAGTAAGGCGGACAGCCGACTTCTGTTTATTGGGAGAATTTTGGGAACATGTACTTCATCTGTAAAGAAAACCGCGTATAAAACGCTTGTACGACCACGTCTTGAGTATTGCTCAAGTGTTTGGGACCCGCAGCAGATCAGTTTACAGGAAGACGTAGAAGCAGTTCAGAGTCGAGCAGCTAGGTTTGTTACTGATAGGTTCGACCAATGCACGAGTGTCACGAAAATGCTCCGGGAACTCAATTGGGGATCGCTGGATGAAAGACGACGTTCTTGTCGTGAATTTCTGCTGAGGAAATTTAGAAGGCCGGAATTTGAAGCTGAGTGTAGTAAGATCATCCTGACGCCTACTTACATTTCGCGTAGTGATCGCAAAGACAAGATAAGAGAAATTAGGGCTCGTACGGAGGCTTATAGGCATTCTTTTTTTCCTCGTCCCATTTGGGAGTGGAATAGGAAAGAAAATGCCTAGTAGTGATGTAGTGTACCCTCCGACACGCACCTTACTGTGGATTGCGGTGTATGTATGTAGATGTAGATATGTATATTCCAAAAAGCAGAAAAAATTAGCTTAACAAACAATGTGAGTACAGATCAGATGTAGCTTACATTCAAAGAGGTAATATTGACAGCTATTGCGAGATTTATACCAAATAAATTAACAAACGAGGAGGCTGAGTCCCCATAGTATACAAAACAGGTCAGATCACTGTTGCAGTAGCGACGAAAGAAGCATGTAAAATTTAAACAGACACAAAATTCCAAAGACTGGAAATCTTTTGCAGAAGCTCGAAATTGAACGAGAACTTCAATGCGAGAATAATAGTTTCCACAATGAAACTCTGTCTCGCAATTGGTACAAAATCCAAAGAAATTCTGATGATACTTAATGTTTACTAGCGGAAAAACACAGTCAATAACTTAACTATGCAAAGCACTGGTGATGTAACTTACGACAGTGCTGCTAAAGCAGAAATGCTAAACACAGTTTTCAGAAATTCCTTCATCAAAGAAGACGAAGCAAATACTCCGAAATTCGAATCAAGAGTAGCTGCCAGAATGCGTAATTTAGAAGTAGATACCCTTGGAGTAGTAAAGCAACTGAAATCAGTTAACAAAAGCAAGTCTTCCAGTTCAGCTTATATTCCAATTAAATTCCTTTCAGAGTATGGAGATGCAACAGCTCCATATCCAATACTATAAACTACCTCGAAGAGAACGACCTATTGACCAATAGGCAACACGGATTCAGAAAGTATCTCAAATTGATTTAAAAAAATGTACAAATGTTTGTAAATCTATCGGACCAAACTGCGTGGTCATCAGTCCGCAGCTTACAAACTACTTAAACGAAGGTAAACTAACCAAAGGACACCCATGCCCCAAGGATGACTCGAGCCTCCGACGGCGAGCAACCGCGCGCTCCACAGCGAGGCGCCTTAGACCGTCAAATTGATTCTATATTTCTAGATTTCCGGAAAGCTGTACCTCGAGAGCGACTTCTAATCAAATCGTGTGCTTGTGGGATATCGCCACAATTGTGCTTATGGACTCACTACTTCCTGTCAGAAAAGACAAAGTACATAGTAATTGATGGAATGTCATCGAGTAAAACATAAATTATAACTGACGTTTCCCAAAAGTATTTCAAGGTCGCTACTATTCCTTACCTTTATAAAATATTTAGGAGACAATCTGTGCAGCTGTCTTAGACTGTCAGCGAATGTTGCCGTCATTTATTGGTTAGTAAAGTCACGAGAAATTCAAAAGCAACTGCAAAACTATTTAGATATCTGCATAGTGCGAAAATTGGCAGTTAACCATAAGTAGTTAAAAGTGTGAAGTCATCCCTATGAGCACTAAAATGGTCAATAATTGTTGCATTGTACACAGCAAATGAAAACGTTTGCCGCTTATCTAATTATCTTCCATATACAGATTCATTGAACTTTGAGGGTATATCTTTCCCTGCAGAATTGAAGGACGTGACAACTTTCGAAGAAAACAATGCTACAGTATCTATAAACATTTGTCATTCAAATTTCCGAACAGGAATGGTTAACTAAAGGAGGTGATGAAGACTATAATGGGAAAAAGTATACAGTTGTTCCCTTGCACGTATAAAAAATTATAAATGGGAGAAATACATAAATCTGCTAATGCTTCCTATAGAAAATTCTGAAATATACCATTTCTATTATATAAAGAACCTTTTGAGACTAGCATGTAGCAGTATTACGGCTCGTAACGGAAAAACTGAAATATGTGAACGTTGTCTAAAGTTGGCTGCTCATCTAGTAAATTGTTCACAATTTAAAGCAATCAATAGTATCATGCCCAAACGAGAAAAACAATATGTAAAATTTAACAACTATAGCCACCAAATAAAGTCGGCAATCATCATATATATATAAATATAGAAAGTCTGCTTCTACCCGCAAGTGTTAATGACATATGTAGTCACAAACCACATAGCATCGACTATTATCTTTATTGTACTTATAATTCGGAATACTCTAAATTTCAATTATATCGAGGATCTGACTGTATGCAATGGTTCAGTAAACAATTATGTGTTGGCAGATAAAATAAAAAAAATATTTGTTGCAGAATTTGAAACGACGAAAATTTGTCACGGATCCAAAGAGCATTTCAATAAAACAGATATAAAACATAGAGACCATTGTCTTTTTACAGGCCGATTTCGAGGAGCAACGCATGCTGCTTGTAATATAAATTATAGATCAAACTTTACTGTGCCGATAGTTATGCACAATCTAACTAATTATGATAGCCAATTTATAATAATGAATCTGTACGAAGACTCACAGAGACAAGTAAATCCAGGCCGTGTTTCAGTAATCGCATCAAATATGGAAAAATACAAAACATTTTGTAAATCAATTGTCGTGGATTACCGTCAAGACATAACATTTAGATTTATTGATTCATTCTACTTTTTGGTTTGTTCTTTAGAAAAATGCATCTCTTACTTGCATCCCGATCAACTACAAGACAATTCTTCCCCGAAGCTGAAAAATTCAATTTGATTAATAAGAAGCGTGTATTTCCGTATAAATATATAAGTAGCGAGCCTGTTTTAACAGAAGAACAGTTGTGCCACCTATTGATTCTTTCAAAAGCTTACTGATTGGTGAAACAACGACTAAAGGTAGTGATTGTTGTGGCGTAAAGTCAGCGCCACACGCCAGATGCACGAGAACGATCGTGGAGAAGGCAGCGGAAGACCGGCAGCCAATCACACGCCGGCGCCGCGGATCCTGGAGGGCGTAACCTAGAAGCGCTCCCTCTACAAGCAGCTGTATCTAGGCCAACATGCGTCTGGAAGAGCCCATCTGAACTCGGCTCGAAACTAGGCAGTCACTAGGGCTCAGCGCAGCCAGCATCGTGGAAGAGACAGAGATTTTATAATTTGAGTAACTTTGTCCATATTCGTAAATAAAACGTGTGTTACTAATCTGTACAGCTGTTTTAGATGGCAACGCATCCCAAACATCCTGACAGAACCTTTCCTGAACGATAGGCCGGGAACAACTAAATACATGGCGACGAGGTTGACCAGGAGGACTTAACAAATGGCGACGAGGAAAACTAACCACATTACGACGAGATGTTAAATTTCTGACATTATGATGCGCCATTATTTTCCTTGTTACTTTATTCCAGATCTCCGAGACTGCAGTACATAATCTTTTGTGGACTATTCTTGCAGGGATATGAGTCACTTTAAAATTTTTTGCCTTGTTTCTTCTTGTTGTTGTTTTTGCAAAAGGTCAGTCCCCACTAACACGAACATCCCTGCCACTGCGCTGCAGCTTCCTGCGCTCGATGCATAGCAATTAATGCAGATGTTTCAGTTTCACAGTCAACAAATCGCGTCTTTGCTGTCTACTGTACAACAACTTCTGGTTGCATCTGTGTCACAAAATACGCAACTACTACTGCAGCAGCCACCACCTCTAGTAATTCCGCCATTCTGCCAGTATGACGAAGCACAAGAGGAATGGACAGAATGGCTGCAACAGTTTGAAGTCTACCCAACAGTGCACAGGATACAAGGTGCTATTATACTAAATTTCCTGTTATCATGTGTAGGCCTCCCATTGTTCTGACTTGTCCAAAAAACTGTTTCCCACCGCGGAGCCTTCAGAACTTTCTTATGATTTGGTTATAGGAGCCCTCATGTCATTTTATGAACAGCAAATCAATGTAGTGGCCACTAGGTATCAGTAGGAAACGTGAAAACCAAACATACCGACAGTGGATAACAGATCTTCAAGGTCTCCCTAGAAAGTGTCAGTTTATGTGTTCGTATGGAGCTCTGTATTCAGATGTGATTTTATGTGACGCTATTCTTTATAACCTTACTGATGTCTGCCTTAGAGAGCAGATTATAAAATGTCAGACCCGTCTTTCCATCAAGTAGAACAGATTTTGAAACAGTACGATTCAGGTACCACGGCAGCGGAAAACTTTGATTCAATTCCACTGTGTGCGGTATCAACGTCACACGCCGGCGAGTGTGAGGTCGAATGACGTTATCTTCTGCCTGCCTGTACTACGTGTAAACAAGTTGATAGACAAAGAGCCTTGCCTGTTAAGGAAGTGAAGTCTTGACCAAAATGTTTCTCATGGCACAAAAGGCAGAACTGTCTGTGCTGGTCTGTGCATGTGGCAAGAAAGGTCATATACAAACAGTCTGCTTATACCAGAAGAAACGGAATTTGCCTTTCTGGCCCAAACAGCGACAAGACAATACTTATTCAATAAATGCAGTATTTTCAAAACCCATGGCTGCCCCTCGTAACATCAAGGACACAGAAGTAACACTTGTTCGCCAGGCCAGAAAAATGTATGTCAATTTGTGTGTGAATGACATTTCTGTAAAATTTCAACTAGCCACAGGTGCATCTGTCACATTGCTCAATCGCAAAACTTATGAACAGTTAGGATCGTCGCGCCTTTCTCACGCTAGTACACGGTTAGCGGTGTACAATGGCAATGAAATTCCTGTACTAGGACCTGCAGAATACCGTTCGCAAATACGCACAGTGACATTTTAAGTGCTTCAGTCTTACAAAGGAGAGAATATTTTGGTTTAGATTCTTTTGATCTTTTTGGTTTTACTGTACAAGACAATGGAGACAAGTTGCTCAAAAACTTTCCAGATTTATTTTCTGCAGGACTAGGAAAAGCTAAAGATTTTGCTGCACATATTACTCTAAAGGAAAATGCCACACCAAAATTTTGCAAGGCTCTTGATGTACCGCTCGCTTTACGCGACAAAGTAGCACAAGAAATTCGCACATTGCAAGAAAATGGTGCAATTGAACCAATACAAGCTAGCCCTGGACGAGTCCGCTTCTTATTTTGCCGAAGCCGTCAGGTAGCCTCCGCATTTGTGTTGATTTCAAGGCCACAGTGAATCCACTAACAGTTGTAGACAGGCATCCTTTGCCGAGACAAGAAGATTTAATGGACAGATTAGGTGCACGAACATATTTATCAAAAATAGATTTGTGCAATGCCTACCTTCAGCTGCCACTCGACGAAGAATCACAGAAAATTTGTGTTGTCAATACTCATCTGGGTTTGTTTATAAATATTTGAGTCTACCGTTTGGCAGTGCATCTGCGCCCACAGTTTTTCAAAGATATTTGGAACAGCTTACAGCACGGGTGCCTTGTTGTTTAAACTACTTGGACGTCATAGTTGTGTCAGGCCGTACCCCAGAAGAAAACATTGCAAATTAGAGAAAATTGTTTCAAATTTTGTCCGATGCAGGGCTCAAGTGTCGCTTAGATAAGTGTGACTTTTTCAAACCGGAACTGCAGTATCTAGGACACGTGATAAGCAGTCAAGGTGTGTACCCCATGCAATCACATTTGCTTGCCATTCGCGACCTGCCAGCGCCAAAATATGTGAAAGAATTACAGTCTGTTTTGGGAAAGTTAAACTACTATATTAGATTTATTCCCAACGCAGCACAAATTTCAGACCCTTTGCATCGGCTACGCCGTAAATATGTTCGTTTTGTTTGGATAGACGAATGCCAATGCGTATTTCAACTGTTAAAAGACGCATTGCTCAGTGATCGATGTTTGGTGCACTTCGATCCAGAAAAACCAGTTCTTTTGCAAGTTGACTCATCATCGTATGGACTAGGTGCAGTGCTGTCACATAGACATGGGGATACGGACCGTCCACCAGCGTTTGCGTCTAAACTTTTGACAGACACACAATGCCGTTATTCTCAAATGGAGAAGAAAGCTTTAGCAATAGTGTATGATGTCCCGAAATTCCATCACTATTTGTATGGCAGAAAATTTTTAGTAACTGACCGCAAGCCTTTGCAGTCATTGTTTCATCCAGCCAAGCCGATTCCTACTTGCACAGCACACAAATTGCAACGCTGGGCATTGCTAAATCACAGTATCAGTACGAGATTGTGTACAGACCCACAAGTCGCCATGGAAATGCCGACACGCTTTCCCGTCTTCCGATTCGTCCGATAAAGACTTTGATGCTTCTGAGACGTCTTGTTGTCAGATGGATGTACAGGAAGATAGTTTGTTGCAATCCTTCCCGTTGGACTATAAGAAAATTGCTTGGGCCACAGAAACAGACCCCGATTTACGAATTTTGGTGCGCTAAATTCGCAAGGAATGGCCTCGTTCACAACGTGACATTCAAAATTCAGTGGTGCGTCGTTATTTTGCTAGAAGAAATCAACTTTTAGTACATAGAGGTGTCATTCTAGTTTCAAATGACTGTGGACAGTTGCGTGTGTTGATCCCGCGACGTTTGCAGAAGGAAGTATTGGACTTGTATGATTTCATGCTTTCCTGGCGAAATGTTGACATTCTGGAGTAGTCGGGTGTTCTGCCGGATGTTTGTGTCAAACTTGCACTGTTCTGCTGGATGTTTGTGTCAAACTTGCACTGTTCTGCCGGATGTTTGTGTCAAACTTGCACGTGTTCTGCCGGATGTTTGTGTCAAACTTGCACGTGTTCTGCCGGATGTTTGTGTCAAACTTGCACAAACATCCGGCAGAACACCCGACTACTCCAGAATGTCAGTATTGGACTTACTTCACCAAGAACATTGGGGAATAGTTCGCACTAAGCAATTAGCATGACGACACTGTACTTGGCAGGGTATGAACGCCCAAATAGAACAGATGACATCACAGTGTTCAGAGTCCGCCCTACCTCAGAAATTTTTTGGATGGCCAAAAGCAGATTCACAATGGCAAAAAGTGCATATTGACTATCCTGGTCCATCTGAAACACTAAGTGGCTTATTGTAGTTGATGCTTTTAGTGGTTACCCATTTGCAGTTCCAATGTCTTCTACGACTTCTAGTAGCACGATTAGGGCGTTGTCTTCAATTTTTTTCTCTGGAAGGTCTCCCTGAACTGATAGCCCTTAGTTCACATTGCAAGAATTTCGCTCCTTTTGTGAACGCAATGGAATTAAGCATCGCACCAGTGCACCGTTTCATCCGCAGTCAAACGACGCTGCAGAATGCTTCGTCCGGACATTTAAGCAACAGATGTCCAAACTCCGTTCGGAGCACTCATGGGAGGCAGCTCTGCAACTGTTCCTCGCCTCCTACCGCTCGCATCCACGAGAAGGGTCATCGCCGGCCGAACTTCTGCACGACCACCGCCACCGCACCCTGCTCCATCTGCTCCACCCATCGCGCCGCCCGGAGCAGCAGCCGTTGACACGTAAGTATCGCTTCGCTCCGCGTAACCGATTTTCAGAATTTTTGGCGGTCGCAGATGGTGCGAGCGGGGCGAGATCGTCAAATGTTTCGGTGCTTCCACATTTGAAATATCAGGACCTGATGGCGTCGTCCTCAGGCACCGCAATCAAATTCGCTCTTGTAGTGTATCCTGTCGTCCTTCTACGTTTATCTCGGCGGATTCACGCAACACGCAGACCGCGCGGCCTCCACCGCCCGCGCGACCTCGATCGGCAGCCGTCCCCGCAGTAGATCTACACACGGTTGGTAGAAACACGGTAGGGGGCACGCGCAGGCAGGCTGTGAGCGATGACGTCAGAGCGCACCCTCTCGCCGTGCCGCGCTGCGTTTAGCCGTATAGGCGCACGACGCACAACAAGCTTAACTCATGCACAGGTTTCAATGTGTTCGAGATTATCTATGTTTTCGTGTATTATCATGATTGTTACAATTATTAAGCTCTATATTAGCTAGACTACTTTTTATGGTCGGTGAAATGCTAGTTTAAAGCTTCCGTAGGACGTCAACCTCTTTCACCATATCGGAGGGCGCTGCTTTTTTTTTTCCTAGGGAAAGAGGCTCCCACAGGCTGAGACCACATAGACCTGAGATACGGAGAAAACCCGGATAATGTCATATTAAGCTCTATTAATGTGTTTCCGTTGTTTACTCGGAAAAGTTACCTTACAACTTCTTTAATTTTTTTCGGTTTTTGTCTTTGTTCGCTCTCAGTTCGCTTATTACTTTTGCAATTTTTTTCTTGTTTTTCTTGACGACAACATCCTACTGAGTAGTCCCCGTCTTTGGGAGACGGTGGTAGGCAAAGGGTGGTAGTAGAATCTTCCCAATCCTCTTAATTTGGAAAAGTAGCTATCAAGAATATCTTGATTGCATCTTGAAGACATGACGTACTTGTAGCCTTCCAGTGTTAACTCCTTAAATAAAGAGCGTAGACTGTTTATCGACATCAAAGTCCTTTCTATAAAGGAAGCAAATCATCAGTGGGTTTTTTTCCTTCGTGTTTTCTCACATCCCTAGTTAATTTTTCCTTTTTTTTTCTCTCCCTCTTCTCCTTATTACTCTCATTGTGAAAATGAGATCGTACAGTTCTTCTAACGCTTTATTTTGATCTGGTAAATAACTTTCGTATGCACTTTTTAATTTCTATCCATCAAGAGGAGTTTTCGAGTTCAATACATCAAATCCATTGTTTATAACTTTTACATCTTCAGCAACATAGCTTGTCCTACAGTGAGAGAAAACAATTCGGCTGCTATCCTTACGTTTTGCCTTTCCGTACCAGCAACAAGCAAATGGTTCATTGTCACTTTATGAGTATATTGTAAACATCTTATCATCTTTAGGAAAAACAATTCCTAACTTCCTCGCTTGTCTACTGTGGTTAGTACAACTGGCGATAGCACAGCAAACCATTCTTTTCCACTTAACGGTTTACTGTTAAAAAATACACTCAGTACAGTGATAATTACGAGAATACTTTCAATCTACAGTCACTAAAAAAATTCACACTGACCTAAAAACCGTGTTCTCACTCGTAAACGCAACCGATACAACACGCACAATGTAAGTTAGCACGCTACTGAGCGCTGCGAGGGTGCGCCGTGACGTCAGCGGCACGGCTTGCTAATGTGCATCCACCTCCTGATCCTTACCGTGTTTCTACCAACCGTGGATCTACATGGCACAGCGGCCCAACGTCATGGAGACGGAGCCCTCGCCGCCTCCGCCTCCGCTCCAAATACCAGTGGACCTGACCTCGCCAGAACGACCAGCTCGCCACGCAGCATCCACCGCCTAAGTCGCCACCGACGCCACCGTCTACGCCATCATCTGGGCCCCAGGTCATGGACGTGGGCCCTCTGGAGGTTTCCACGGAGGAAGTTCCCTCGCAAGCTCAGGCCAGATGGCGGGGCCTGACTGGTAGTCTGGCGTCCTCTGCAGCTACATACTCCGGTCCATCACTACATTCACGAGTTGTCGAGCTCCCTACACGACAAGCGGATATATCCAGGCTGACATGCGCCTGGATGAGACCTGAACTCAGCTCTGAACTAGGCAGTCACTAGGACTCAGCGCAGCTAGCATCGTACAGAAGACGACGCTGCGTGAAGGAGAGAAAAGACATACTTTACAAAAGTTTAAGTTGTTGTTGTTGTGGTCTTCAGTCCGGAGACTGATTTGACGCAGCTCTTCACAATACCCTATCCTGAGCAAGCCTCTTCATCTCCACATAAGATCGGCAACCTACAGCTGTCTGAATCTATTTACTGTATCCATCTCTTGGTCTTCCTCTGCGATTTTTATCCCACACACTTCCCTCCAACGCTAAATTCACAATTCCTTGATGTCTAAGAATGAGCCCTACCAATCTATCCCTTCTTTTAGTCAAGGTATGCCAGAAACTTCTTTTCTCCCCAATTCTGTTCAGTACCTCCTCATTAGTTACACTATCCACCCACCTAATTTTCAGCATTCTTCTGTACCACCACATTTCAAAAGCCTCAATCTTCTTCGCCCATGTTTCACTCCCATACAAGGCAACACTCCATACAAATGCCTTCAGAAAGGACTTCCTTAGGCTTAAACCAATATTCGATGTTAACAAATTTCTCTTTTTCAAGAATGCATTTCTACCCTTTGCCATTCTGCATTTTATATCCTCTGTACTGCGACCATCATTTGTTATTTTACTGCCCAAGTAACAAAACTCATCTACTTCCTTTATTGCTTCGTTACCTAATCTAATTCCTTCAGCATCACCTGATTTTCTTAGACTGCACTCCATTACCCTAGTTTTGCTCTTGTTAATGTTCATCTTATATGCACCTTTCAGCACACTGTCCATTCCGTTCAATTGCTCTTCCAGGTCCTTTGCTGTATCTGACAGAATTACTATGTCGTCGGCAAAACGCAATGTTTTTAATTCTTCGCCCTGAACTTTAATTCCTTCACCAAATTTCTCCTTGCTTTCCTTGTAAAAAATTCAGTAAATAAAACTTGTATTATTAATCTGACTAGTTGTTATAGATGTCAGTGCATCCTGCACAGAACCTTTCTTGAATGCTAGAGCCGGAACGACTATACAGAGGTTGACCAGGACTACAAAACAACTGCAAATTCAATAATTGAGAGAACAACTGACATATTTAATCATGATTGTGGTGCAGTATATACGCTCAGAAACAGTTTTCTTCTTGGTGACACCTGGCATGCTCTTCACATGTATTAGATTGAAAGCTATATCGATTAGAATTTTTTTTGCACATCATAGTTTCCTTGTTTAACTGCATTTGCAGCTAGTTTCCTTACTTAGGTCTTTCCATAGCCCTTCCATGCTTCTGAGATATTGATGACTGTTTTTTTCTTCTTCAATGACGGCAGCTGTGCTTGTAAGTCCAGTATTTAATTACATTGCATTCCTATTTTGTCTCTGTGATAATTTCTAATGATAATTACCATCAGTAGCCATTATATTTGTTAGTAATTAGTGAAGCTATGCTAGTACTTTTGCAATTGTTGAATTTCTGAAAGTAGTATAGAGTTCAGGTCGAGAAATACCGCTGAGAGATGTTTCTAGCATAATCTATGATTTAGCAGTGGGCTGAAGCTCCGTAAAGGGGTGGACATTGTGTTTCAAGAAATTGAGGAAGGTCCCTAATGATAAAAAAAAAAGTTTCACGTCACTTCTGGTTATTATTCAGTAGTAACGGGAATTTTAGCTTACATAGTGCTGTCATGCTTGCCACAAAGATTACTGAAACCAGAGACTAAAAGACCGCAAAAACGCTCAGTCAGCATCTTCGGTTTATGACTCTCGGTGTCTTACTACTTCAGTAAGTTGTTCGTTTCCAGCTTGGGTCTGTATCGGCAGCATAGGAAGAAGAGAGAGACACGAGGCAGCTCCACACCCGGCACAGCAGGCGCCAACAGCCGCACGTGTGGCGCCTAGCTGCCGACCGCGTCGCGTCAAACGTATGTCATGTATTTTCTCGAGAATGGAAAGAGGTATGACTCTCCTTCCTCCGTTAAAAATAACTTCGATATGTTAGGCGTATTTAGTACGCAGTAATGTATGGTGTAAAACGAACCAAACGCAAACAGGCCAGCGACTACATTTCTCACTGCAAACTCTTCAAAATATGCGCGGCGTTGTACTTTTATTTTCTATTATAAAAATAACTATGTACAATAACGAAAAGAAAAACTGTGCAACAGTATGCGGTGGCTGTTGACTATAAGATACAGAAAAATAATTTTTTTATAGCGAGTAGTTTCTGCAAAATCGATTGAGGAAGCTATGTGAACGCAAAACACGCACAAATTCGGAAATGTTTTTTACGCAGACAGTAAAAGTATTAAACTAAGTACAGATTAAGATGAAGCTTATATTCGTCTAAATAAAACAATTTTTTTGAAGCATATCGGATGACTTGAAATTTCACTTTGCGACAGAGGTGGAACAGAGGCGCAGTAAAACTGTGCGCCTCGGACAACCGTACAGAGACCTGACCAAGGAAACGCTACGGCCGGGGGTTTGAATCCCCCCTCAGGAATGGATATTTGTGCCGTCCTTAGTATTAGGTAGATCGTAAGTAGTTTCTAAGTTTAGGGACTGAGGACCCCGTAATTAAGTCCTATAAGCTATACAAACACTTGAAAACATTTTGAGGAAACACCTGCCCGCCTCAGCTGCGTTAAGTGTGCACCGTGGTGTCCCATTGGAAAGCATGGTTTTACAGGCGGCTGGCGGCCTATCCTTGCCACAGAGTAACACATACAGAGAAGCAGCCCCCCTAAACCACTGTCCTACGCTCCCTTGTAGTTCCGTAAGATGCTAGCAGGTGTCAGGCGGTGCCTTGCCTCAATAACGGTAGACCACACTAGAGGCACCTCTGAGGGTGCCTCTCGCATGTCAGAGGGTTGCGTGGAGGGGAAGCTGAGGGGAGAGCTCGTGCCGCCTGCCACGAGGCCACGGCTGTGTCCGGCTTGCTGGCGTTTGAGGGGAGGTGGTGGTGTGGGCAGCCGCTACCTGCCGCCTGCTCTTGCCAGTTTAAAGGGCTGCTTCTGACCGCAGCGCCATCATGGGACATCTTACGGAACTGCTTCAGCACCCCCTCCCCTCCCCCTGAGCATGGGACCGGGCCCTTACGGAGGTTTCCCGTCTGTATATATTTGTCTGTGCCTCTGCCTCCCCTCTGCCTGTGCTACAAGTGTGGGCCGGGCCTAAGGGTCGCCGCTTGATGACGTCACGCTGCAGCCTCGCTACCCCCACCACCGCCTGCGCCCTCCGGACTGTGGCGTGCCCCAACCGACGCAGTACGGCGCCCCACGCCCACACCGGCATGGTCTCTCGTTGCGTCCATCAAACAACAAATAAAAAGACGTTATACAAGAAAAGAAAAAATGTTTATAGGAAACGATTGAACGAATAGCTCATTGCAATTACACTACTCATCTTTCTGAAAAGAACTTTACCTAATAAACAAGAATAATTCAAACTTTGTAATAAAAAAAATAAAATGACGTGCAAAACCAGAAACAATTCCGCATTGTCTAATTCTGAGAAAAATCAAATAATGACCTTTTATGTTTTTTTGTCCTCACAAAAAGCCAGAGGGGGCAAATCTAATGGTACATAATTAATATTTTTATCGATCCCCCCTCTTCGTAACATTTTATCCGTAAAAAGGTTTATTTCACTCGTCTTTTGTTTGTTTCGGCGAGCCGAGAGGACGGAATCGCGATCACATTCTCTCAAGTTTGACTTTATTAAGTGTTAAAATGTTCCAATTTTTTGTTTAGCTTATGGAACCTAACTGTGAGGTCATCAGTCCCTAAACTTACAAACTACTTATGAACTAACTTACACTAAAGACAGTACAAACATCCATTCCCGATGGGGAACGGTCTCGCACATAGGAGCATAGCGCCTCAATGCTCACCGGCTACTCCGCCGCGGCTATTAAGTGTTTCCCGGTACACCACTGTGCCATGAGTGTTGCCTGTCTACAGGGGCCGCTCCATGGCTCGTATAGCACACGAACTCGCCATGTTAGCGAATAGCGCTATCAACAGATTGCTGTAATGTGTAATGTTCTAATGTTATACTTTATTATAAAATATACCCTCCTTTTGTTAAGAACAATGTCTTAACCTTGTTTTCATTTAATAATGTCCCATCCTTTCTCAATTATTAATTTTCTTCGATGTTTTCAGCTCCTCGATATTCCGTCGTAACATGATGTTCAGACGCCATCAGTTTCGTATCGCGTATTTCCACGATTAAATCCCGATTATTTAGTTTAAATCACTACCTTCCTCCTTTTAGAACCTGCATCCGTATTAAAATTTTCGCAATGTCCGGTAAATTTTTCGTTTTGTTATTTTCTTTACCAAACTTTAGTGCATGGTCAGGCAACAATGACTTGCAAAGTGAACAGTCTGAACATTAATTTATTGCGGAAAGTATCATAAAATTTCCAGAATGAAACTTTCACTCTGCAGCGGAGTGTGCGCTGATATGAAACTTCCTGGCAGATTAAAATTGTGTTCCGGAACCGGGACTCGAACCTGGTACCTTTGCTTTTCGCGGGCAAGCGCACTACCGACTGTGCTATCCCGACACGACTCATGATGCCGCCTCACAACTTTACTTCCGGCAGTACCTCGCCTCCTATTTTCCAAACTTCACAGAAGCTCTCCTTCGAAACTTGCAAGAGTAGCACTCCAGGAAGGAATGATATGGTGGAGACATGGCTTAGCCACAGCCTAAGAAATGTTTCCAGAATGAAACTTTCACTCTGGAGTGGAGTGTGCGCTGATATGACACTTCCTGGCAGATTAAATTTCTGGCAACATCCCTTAGGCTGTGGCTAAGCCATGTCTCCACCATATCCTTTCTTCCAGGAGTGCTAGTCTTGCATGGTTCGCAGGAGAGCTTCTGTGAAGTTTGGAAAGTAGGAGGCGAGGTACTGGCGGAAGTAAAGTTGTGAGGCAGCATCGTGGGTCGTGTCGGGATAGCATAGTCGGTAGTGAACTTGCCCGCGAAATACAAAGGTCCCAGGTTCGAGTCCCGGTTCCGACACACAATTTTAATCTGCCAGGAAGTTTCATCACAAATTTATCTAAACCATTCAACAGCTTAAAATCTTCAGCTGCTGTGATCAAGATTTCCATGTAGAGGCTTGAATGGGTACTTTCCGTAAGTTTTCTCTATGTTACTTTTATGTGTAGCCTCAAACCCAATCTGAATTCCACCAGTTCATTCTATTCAGTCATTTGGTGTATGTATTTCACCACTTGTCTAAATTATTTGCTCAGATTTTAATGTAATTTTTCTATTATTAAAATTTTAACAAAAATCCTCATTATTTTAATCGTCGAATTCAACATTAATTCGTACAGACAACATCACAAGAGTAATGTTACAAGAGGCTGTACATAATGTCCAGAAGCACTTTCAATTAATTATTACACAAAAACCACACATTGTACAGAGATCATACGAATGTCATTTTGAAGAGAAACCCTAAAAGTTGTTCTTTTTTATTATTTTTTTTCCACCGCGTAGTTAGGTAATTTGCCGGTAGTCAGCGCAAGTTGCTAACACGGCGATTTCATGTACTCTACCGTCCATGGAGCAGCCCCTGTCGACAGGCAACACTCATTGCACAGCGGTGTATCGAGAAACACGCTCAAATTCATTGCATTTGTGTGGATGCTTTGATCCCAGATTCGACAATTATGCCTATTCACTTTCCCATTAGTGTGAAAAGTGGCTTCGTAGCTAAAAATTAAGTGATTAACAGTGTCATCCCCATCTTCATTTAATTGTTGCAACTGTGAACAAAAATCAGAACTCTTGTCTTTGTCGCTGTCATTGAGCTTCTGCACTAGATCCAATTTGAATGGTTTCGTAGACTGTTTCTGTCGCAGGTCATTGTACAGTGTCACTGGAGTCATTTCTAGTTCACCCGATGCACAACACACCGATTTCTTTGGAGTCATTATGAATGTCTCTTGTACGCGCTCCAAATTCTCTTCACTTACTCTGGGACGACTGCTTCTCTTTGCCGGGCACAGGCAACCTGTTATAACAAATTTTTGTTGTGGCGTTCGTAAAAGGTCTTCCTTTTTGGTGGCTCCTTTCCGTACTTGGTTCTAAAGATCCGTTGAACAGCTGTAGCACACTTGCTTTTGTCGAGCTCCAGCACACAGGAAGCTTGCTTGGCACCTGAACTATTTGCGACAATAGTTGTTGTCATGTAAGAAGGGGCTTCCGTGCATAGAGGCGGAGCGGTAGGGGAAGCGTGGAGGGGAGGAGCTACGGCCGAGCGCCAACAGCGGGAGAAACATTGCGTAACTCGCGGCCAGCCACGCGCCTACAGAGTGAACGTTATTGGCTGTCATTGCGGTAATGGAGGGGGATGCGCAGAATGGCTGAAAACTGGGCCGCCTTCCTACGTGACATGGAGTATAGCGCTATTGGAAAATTACCCTGTGGCATAAAAAAATAAAAACTATCAGGGTTTCTCTTCAAAAGTAATATATGTGTGCAATAAATAATTGTTCAAATGTTTGTTTTGCTAATGGGACTTAACTGCGGATGTCATCAATCCCTAAACTTACAAACTACTTATAAACTACCTTACACTAAAGACAGCACAAAGATCCATGCCTGAGGGAGGATTCGAACTCCCGATGGGGAACGGCCTCGCCCATCGAAGCATAGCGCCTGAATTCGAACGGAACAGAATGATCTATTGACCCAAGGTCAACACGGATTTGGAAAATATCGTTCATGCGAAACAAAAATAGCTCTTTATTCACCTGAGGTGATGGGTGCTATCGATAAGGGTTCGCAAATCGATTCTGTATTTCTTGATTTCCAGAAGGCTTTTGACACCGTACCTCACAAACTGCTTTTAATCAAATTGCGTGGTTATGGTATAATGCCCCAAATTTGCGATTGGTTATGGTATTTCCTGTCAGAGAGGACACAGTTCGTAGTAATCAATGGTAAGGCGTCGACTAAAACAGAGGTGATATCTGGCGTTCCACAGGGTAGTGTTATTGGTCCTCTGCTGTTCCTTATTTACATAAACGATTTAGGGGAAAATCTAAGTAGCTCTCTGAGGTTGTTTGCAGATGACGCCGTCGTTTACCGTCTAGTAAAATCATCTGAAGATCAAAACCAACAGCAGAACGATCTGAATAAGATATCAGTATGGTGTAAAAATTGGCAATT
This sequence comes from Locusta migratoria, assembly GCA_026315105.1. Taxonomy (NCBI): domain Eukaryota; kingdom Metazoa; phylum Arthropoda; class Insecta; order Orthoptera; family Acrididae; genus Locusta; species Locusta migratoria. Next base: position 542,068,823 of record CM048746.1, on the reverse strand, counting down.
GACTCTAAATAATGAGAAGTGTGAAGTCGTACACATGAGTACGAAAAGAAATGCGTTAAACTTTGTTTACAAGATAAATCAATTAAAAGTGAAGTCCGCAAACTCCACAAAATACCTAGGAATTACTATTACTTCAAACTTAAATTGGGAAGAACATGTAGATAATGTCTGGGAAAGGCGAACCAGAGAGTGCGTTTTATTGGCAGAACTCTTAAAAGATCCAATAGAACTACAAAAGAAACTGCATACACTACGCTTGTTCGTCCATTTTTGGAGTAATGCTGCGCACCTTATCAGGTGGGTTTGACGGAGGACATCGAAAGAGTCCAAGAAGGGGAGCTCGTTTCGTATTGTCACGAAACAGGGGAGACAGCGTTACGGAAATGATACAGGATCTGGGATGGGAATCATTAGAACAACGACGCTTATCACTGCGGCGTGGGCTACTTACGAAACTCCAATCGCCAACATTCTCCTCCGAATGCGAAAATATATTGTTGACTCCCACTTACATAGGTAGAAATGATCATCAGAATAAAATACGAGAAATCAGAGCTCTAACGGAGAGATTGATATGTTCTTTCTTCCCGCGTGCTATTCGAGAATGGAATGGGGGATAAATAGTATAAAGGTGGTTCGATGAACCCTCTGCCAGGCACTTAAATGTGATTTGCAGAGTATACCGTGTAGATGTAGATGTAGATAACTCCTCCGCCCTTGAAAATGTTCTCGAACTTTATGTACACCCTGTATATGTAGGATGTGTCAGCCCGTTTACCAGTTTGATGAACTCTGAATAAAAATATTATCCCATGAAATAAGGAAGAACAGTCATTCGGGCACATAAACCTTATAAATGGAGTAAAGGGAGATTGAGCGACTACACTTCTGCAGTAAAAAAAGGACTCACTAGTATCAGATGCCTCTGGTGTCAGAGACCTCTTGAGAGAGCTGCGGCAGCAGGCGAGCAGTGGTAGCAGTGGTATATATTTCCGCCGCCCGAGAGCCGGCAATTGCGTTGGGAGATTTAAAAAGAAAAGCCGCCGTCCGCTCTCCGGCTGGCCGCTGACAGACTGTTGGGCGCCGCCCCGGAGTTTCCTGTGAGATGGACCGAGGCGCAGCTGCGCAGCACTTGACGCCAAGAATATTTCCCGCTGACAGCCGCGGCCCGCCGCTCCAGCCACGGCGGCCACGTCTCGCTCTGAGCCACGGCCGCCCGAGCACGCCCCGTTGCGCAACGTGCAACAGAATTTCTGTCTCCCCTTATGAAAATGTATGACGTCAATCGTCTGAGCTTTCGAAATGGAGGGGAACTTGAGTAAGGCCAGTATTACACGGTCATATTTTTGATCAAATCTTTGACCAAGATATACAAGGTGCGACAATAAAGTAATGAGACTGATGTGAAAAATAATGTTGCTTACCGTTTTAGTCAAGTTTAGTGTTGTCTCCTTCAAAGTAGTTCCCTTCTTATTGCACACACTTTTTCCAGTTCTTCTGCCATTGATGGTAACATTTCTGGAACTCATCTTCTGTAATATCCTCCAAGACCCTCCTAACAGCTTTTTGGATATGTTGTACTGTTTGAAAATGGTGTCCCATGTCCGTCGTTTTGACTCTTGGAAATAGAAAACAGTCGCACGGAGCGATATCTGATGGTTGTGGTAGTACTGAAATTTAAAACTTCCTGGCAGATTAAAATTGTGTGCCGGAACCGGGACTCGAACCTGAGAACTTTGCTTTTCGCAGGCAAGCTATCTACTGACTGAGGTATCCCGACACGACTCACGATGCCGCCTCACAACTTTACTTCCGCCAGTACCTCGCCTCCTACTTTCCAAACTTCACAGAAGCTCTCCTGTAAAACATGCAAGACTAGCACTCCTTCAAGAAAGGATATGGTGGAGACATGGCTTACCCACAGCCTAAGAAATGTTTCCAGAATGAAACTTATCACTCTGCAGCGGAGTGTGCGCTGATATCAAACTTCCGGCAGTTTTGAAAGTAGGAGGCGAGGTACTGGCGGAAGTAAAGGTGTGAGGCGGTATCGTGAGTCGTGTCGGGATAGCTCAGTCGGTAGAGCGCTTGCCCGCGAAAGAGTTAGAGTCCCGGTTCCGGCACACAATTTTTATCTGCCACGAAGTTTCATGTCAGCGCACACTCCGCTGCAGAGTGAAAGTTTAATTCTGGAAACATCCCTTAGGCCGTGGCTAAGCCAAGTCTCCACCATATCATTTCTTCCAGGAGTGCTAGTCTTGCATGTTTCGCAGGAGAGCTTCTGAAGTTTGGAAAGTAGGAGGCGAGGTAAAGGCGGAAGTAAAGTTGTGAGGCGGCATCGTGTGTCGTGAGTCTAAAATTTCTTTGTAGTAATATTGGTCAAATGTTTGTCCAGGAGGCTCCCACTCTTTATGAATAATTCCCTTGGTATCAAAGAACACAAAAGCATGCATTCCACTGTTGATTGGCAAGCGAGCATTTTTCATCTGAGTGATCCCTTTGAGCACCATTGCGAACTTTGGCGTTTTGTCTGTGCGTCGTACTGATAAAAACCAACTTTCATCACCAGAGATAACACGGCTCAACAATTCTGGATTGATTTCTGTTTGCTCTATCAGATCGGCTGCCACATTTTTCCGTGTTTCTCGCTGTTGTGCTGTGAGATTTTTGGGGACCATTTTTGCACAAATCTTTCTCATACCAAGATCTTCAGTTATTATTAGACGAACCGTTTCTCGACTGATGTTCAGTTCTTCTGCTATCATTTTCACGGATAATCTTCGATCAGATCGTACGAGTTCACGCACCCTGGCCAAGTTGATATCCGTCCGTGAAGTTGATGGTCGTCCACTGTGGTCTTCATCTTCATCATTCGTTCTGCCTTCACTAAGCATTTTATGCCAACGAAAAACTTGAGCTCTTGGTATAACCTCCTTTCCAAAAGCCTTCTGAAGCTTACCGTTAGTTGTCGTCACGTTTTCAGCCAGTTTAACGCAAAAAGAAATTGCATACTGTTGCGCAATATGATGCTGTTCCATTTCCGTGACGAAGACACAAAAACTCGTGTTAACTTATTACAGCACAACTTACTACTGAGCAGTTGCATCGATTTGCCGCTTGGACTAGAAGCAGCTTAGAGACCAAGGTCAAAGAGATCGTGCCTACGCAAGCCTGCAGGGTTGCCACATCTTGCAAAGAAAATCAACCTCATTACTTTATTGTCGCACCTCGTACTATCAAATATTCATGAAATTTCTTTGATATAAATCTTTGACGTGGCGCTAAACAGGGGTATTACACTGTCATCATATTTTACGTCCTATTTCAAGATGACGGACAATAAAAACTTGTTATGTGCTGCAATTGCTACCGTCACAATTACCATTTGTATGCATTTGGTTTATGTTAAACCAAGATTTACCACTGGAAGAAGGAATGCACACATTTAACGCGCTGAAGAATACAAATACCCAGTAGTAAAGATGGAAAACAAGATAAGGAAAAGAATGCAAGAATAAATGCTGGGAAGTGTACTATTGGGACATTACATGGTATATTATGGGACCAACATATTAGAAAGGAAACAAAAAGTAAAATTTATATATAATAACAGTATAGAGTGCAATGATTTTTATTTTCTGTCCGTTTTAGACCATCTTCCGGATTGCAACTCCACTGTTGTGGAGCTGGGCAGGTGCTTATGAGCCTTCCAGTGACGCAGCTCCATGACATCAATGGTGTTACAGTTCTGAAGATGGCTTAAAAAAGGACCGAAACTAGTTGATTAAATAAAAATCATTGCACTCTAGCCGCGGCGGAGCGGCCGAGCGTATTGAGGCGCTATGCTGCGATGAGGAAGTCGTTCTTTGTCGGAGGTTTGAATTCCCCTTTTAGTATAAGGTAGTACTTAAGTAGTTTGTAAGTTTAGGGACTGTTGACCCCGCAGTCAAGTCTCATAAGCTTCACAAACATTAGAACATTAAAAAATGCACTCTAGACTGTTTTTTATATATCAATTTCAATAAAAGAGTTCTGTTATCCAAAAAAGTGAAAAAAAAGTTTCCACAAATATGAGAAAGTAAAAGCTTCAATACAAACATCAGAAGCATCATGACATATAAATTAGAAGTATGGGCACTTTAATCGCAAATTGGAAAGAGGTTGAGGGCAACGGGGATGGACTTCTGGAGACGAATATCCAGGCGGAAAAAAATCGGAAATGAAGTCACCAGCAAGAAAATGGACATTAAAAAACTCAATTATAGATGTTATAGAAGGTAAACAATTCTTATGGTATGGGCATACAAAAAGGATGTCAAAGGAAAGACTGCCACAGTGAATAATGGAATGGGAGCCACCAGGAAGAGGGAAGAGACGGAGACCGCCAACTACGTGGATCCAAGGAATTCAGGCGTCTATGCGTAGAAGGAATATAGAAGAAAATGTATGGGCAGATAGACAAAAATGGAGACTGAAAATAAAATCATGTGTAATAAATAATAATATAATAATATTAATGTAAAATATTGTCATGTATAATCTTGGGGTACCGGAAAATTTAAACTAAATTAAATTGTAAAACCCGATAATAAAAATTTCGTGTGGCTCATTGGCCTGGTACAAGTCTTTCAATTGGACGCCACTTCGGCGACTTGCGTGTCCTTGACCTACCCCAGTTATCCAACTGGGGAAAGGGGACCTACAGCTTAACGTGGAATCCGAACCACCTGTCGTTTCTGGCGACTCCTCACATCGTTGAGAGGTGAAGGATGCGTTAAAGCGCAGACTGAAAAAATCTAAGGTCCGACCCGGGTTTCTAAATCACAACCCTTCGGTTTCCAGTCGAGCGCTTTACCCGAAGACAACCGGGACCGTCGTCGGATGATAATATTGCATTTGACGACGACAAGATGAGAAAAAACAAACGTTCTTGGGTGAAGACGTGTGTTACACATGGTGACTACAAAAACATTGCCGCGGCGGAGCGGTCGAGCGGTGGCCGAGGGGACTGAGGCGCTCCAGTCACGGTCTGCACGGCCACTACGGTCGGGGGTTCGAATCCCCCCTCGGGCATGGATTTAGCTAGGTCATAAGTAGTTTGTAAGCTTAGGGACTGATGACCCCGTAGTTAAGTCCCATAACTTCTACAAACATTTGATTTTGGAGCGGTCGAGCGCATTGAGGCGCTATGGTACGATCCGCGAGGACGTTCCCCGTTGGGGGTTAGAATTCCCCCTCGGGCATGGATATTTGTGTCGTCTTTAGGATAAGGTAGTTCATTGTAAGTTTAGGGGCGGATGACACCGCAGTTAAGTCCCTTACGCTTAACAAACATTTGAACAAAAACACTCAGAAAATATGTAGCGGGGACGTCAATAACCTATATTTTATTTTAACGTCTACATTTTTCCAATTCCAAATACAAAGGAAACTTTAATGTATATTCCAATTCCAAATACAAAGGAAAATTTAAAGTAATAAAGTATATATATATATATATATATATATATATATATATATATATATATATATATATATATACTTTCCTTTGTATTTGGAACTGGAAAAAATGCAAGTAGCATATTATTAATACTAAACTTTTCATGAAAATGTATTCTTCTGACGATGTTACAAAATTTTCGTCATGCGAGAAACATTTTTGTTATTGAAGTTGAGTTAGCACATTTGGGAACGAAATTTTAAGAATGTCTCACATTTTCATCTGTTTCAACGCGGAACGCTATCAGAGCTTTCTGACACGAGATGCTTTTCGTTAAATATGATGCGCAATGGTCTGCTAATAAGCGCTAGGCCATGCGATTTTGTTACAGGAAGCTGACTGCTAGGTATGTAATAAATCAGTTATTAATTTTCCTGTCGTGTCTACTTACTTCTAACGTAAGACAAGATACAGTCAGAAAACGCATCTCAGACAGGCCAACTGGTTTGGGTACAATGAACAAGATATTTCAGTGCAGCAAATTTATTTTGTGATACAGCTGAACTCCTGGGATGCAATTTATTTGGAACTAGCTTATATGCCCGTGCTTCGCAACGGTTGTTAAAGAGGGACATGTGCATATCATGGTTCTTTGGGTTCCGGACGTAGGTAAGCAAAAACACAATCCTTGTTGGATCGCGCTTTCAATAAACTCAGTTCTCCTAGCCAATATCTCAAATTTAAGTAGAAGTAATAGTCGAAAACGATGAATGTTCATAAAGTTTTTCATACTAAGAGTAAAATTAATTGAAGTCCATACTGCGGAACAATGTAAATTCAATGTTATGTTGTGTTCATAAAGTCAAGAATGTCTGTTTGGCGTAAACTTCTGAAAACACGTCGTTGACATGAAAAATACTAATATTAATAACAGCGCCATGTGTTGGTTCTATGGTGTTTATCTCTCATAGTAAGTGTATGCTGAAGTATTAGTATGTTGCAGTGTTGCACTCGGGACAATGTAGTTATTCTGTATGCAGTGCTCCCTATTATCGAAAACTCGACAAATGCTGAAAGTCTGTTAATTCAATCAACAGAGCAGTTCAAGCCTGTTTAAATAAGACGTCATGGTGGTGTCAATGCGCAGTAAAGTAAGTCTGGGTAATAGTAGAAGGAATAGCGTCAGCTGATCGTCTGTATAGAACTTTCCATTAAATATAGTATTTCCAGTGAATTGTCTTGACTGTGTTAACAGCATCGGCCACTGTTTCAGCTAATACATGTCCCCACGTACTGTAGTGATTAATTCGTAAAGTACGAAGTTGAAACCGACCTTGTGTAGTGGAACTATATATTCAGAAGTCTGATTATAACTAAGTGCAATTCTCTCTGCAAAAGAAGACGTCTTTCTCTATCTTAATGTAGTCCACACCAAAAGTAAGTAATTGAAAATTTTTATCACACATTTTTATTCTTCATAAAAGGCAGGAGTTTCGCAAAATGTGACTTAATATTAGGTATTTAATACATCTAGTTGCGGACCATCATCAATGTCTTTCATTCGAACAGACTTTAAAAGAGAACTACCGCCTGATTCCCACGTTTAAAATCTTGTTGAAAGTGATTAGCAATAAAATGGATTTAGAATTGGGAAGCTGAGGGAAAGTGGCCAACACACATTAGTAGGTAACTCCTAACTGACATTCTAGACCCTTGAGACAGTAGACACACCCAAATGTTAGTAAGTAAGCTGCTGTGAGTAAAACAATTTTATGGGAGGTGGCTGAAAGAACATTCATGGCGCAACGGTCGTAATTTAATGACTGAATGTGAAATGTATCATTAGCACTTGTGAAGAACAGTATTTTAAAAAAAGGGGAGAGGTTTTCATTTAGTATGATACATATGTGAGGCAACATTCCTTGAATCTAGATTGTTTATTACTATAATATATTATTTTATTATATTTATAAGTAAATGGGGGGAACCAATTTCATTACACAATTGAAAGTGCATCCCACTGAGACAATTTACGCATATTAGCCTATCCTTTATTGACGATGCCCAGAATTGAATATAACTTTGGAAGCTAGACAAATCTGAATATTATTTATGGGGGGGGGGGGGGGAACTTACAATCACCAAACACTGGCTCATTCACACGCAATGCTATTGCGACGCTCACCAAATCTGCGTGCTCCGATGAGGCGACGTGGGAGAAAGATTCAGCGGTCCGAAAGAAATCGCGCGCACGATAAAAATACACTACCCGATTGGCTCTGGTCTGCCCTTTCCGACTTGAGGTGGAGCAAGAGAATAGCAAAACTAATATGTGTTATTATTAGGCCATGAGTAAACAACTAACTGATCTGCACAGCATATTGCTGGAGCATCACATGAACGCACACCGCTGAAGGCGGAGTGGTTAAATACCGGTAACATATCCGCAAAATCGAAATAGTAACTTGAAATTTAAAACAAGAGTACACAACCTAGGCACTGGTTCATGAGCAGGCAAGAAAAACACGAGAGATTAACTATTTACCTTCTACGCCGGAGTCCGGAGCCACGTGGTTCCGAAAACCAGTAAATATGCAAAAAAACTTGACTTCCCGGAAAATAAAGAAAAATAGCTGCGGCATATAATCCTTAGAAACGTAAAGAATTTCACGATAAAGCTAATGAGAGATAGCTACACGCGAGTGAAAGAGCCTTCAGAGACAAAGACGAAGCTCAGTTTCCAAAACCAAGAAAAGTGGAAAATTAGATGAGCGGACGAGATGAAAAAGAAACTACAACATGGAACTACTAGAAATGTAAAGAATTTCTGGAGACAACTTATATAGAAGGTTGTGCAAGGCTAGTAGAGCTTACAGACAAGGAGTAAGAGCAACCACAAGTTCTGAAAGGAAACCGCAACACTAATATAGTCGGAGAGATTAGGTCGCGAATCAGTGACATGGAATCAGTAACCTAAACGCATTATTATTTGCCTGAAGGTCACAGAACAGACACAGGGGAAGCTGAAGGTTTTGTTCGACGACCACACCACGTGGAACACATAGCACTCACGGAAAGAAAGAACGAAAGAAATGTTTCACGCTCATACAGAAGTTTAACATACCCTGGAACACTTGTACCGTCCCGGAAAGATAGAAGAAACCTACACGAAGATCACAAACCGACACATAATCAAAAGGTTTGAGCATGCAAAAATTAAAAACCCGCGCCAAGGCCGTTACCAAATTCAAACTGGGTACATACTGACCGCGTTTATCTATATGAAATCACCGAAACGAAATCAAAAAACACTTTCGCGCATGATTGGAGAAAATACGCAAGAAAAATGAAGTCAGTATTCTAGAATCTATGTCCAACTAAGCCAGACCAAGAATAGCCACCATCTCAACGGATATGGGAGCAGAGCCAAACTTACCACTTCGACGACCACCACCAGAGTGATTCCTCCAGCTGGACGCTGGGAACTCCAGAGAGTACCGTGGAGGGGGGAGTACAAAGACGCTAGTCGCCCTATAGCCAACCCTTTAACCAGACCAGGTAGCGCAGAAACCTGTTTGGTATCATAAAAAGGACAGTTGGCAATGGTTCCCTACCGACGCCAAGGGAAAAGAGAAAGAAAGGCATGCAGCCGACAGCCCAAGTCTAACGAAGTCTAACATGCAGTGACCTCACAAAATTGTCATATTCGCGCTTACAGGAATGACACACACACACACACACACACACACACACACACACACACACACACACGCACTCACAGGAACCGTGGTGCATTGGAAAAAGAGTTTGCATTGCTACATTCATAAACATAATAAAAATGGAAGTAAATATAACTCAGAATTAACAGAGAAAAAACTTAAATGTTAAATGAATCGTATTTCTCAGACTTCGAAAAGAGTGGGGTTCTCGTTCATCAAAAGGCTCGTCTAGAGACCTTAAATAAATCACAAATTTAAAGCAACCTATGGAAGACGGCGGACGACCGTCTTTCAACGTTACATAATACAAATGTTAAATTGTTGATTTTGAATGGTCGTTGCCACTTCAGACTAGATTTTATACGATGCCATACCGCTCATAAGATTGCGAAAAATGAGGAAGATGACTGACTCCATAAATTTTCGTATGGAGCATGGCGAAGGGTACTTTACTTGTGGTACGGACGTCGACAATATCTGCAGTTTTTTTACGATAATGGAAAAATTTTGCAGCCTTGACCTTAACACCATGAAGATCACTCACTGTCTACATAATAATTCGTACTGTGAATGGGCGAAGGGTACTTTATAACAGACTCATGAGCAGTGTACAGTTTTTTTTCTGATCTTCAACAATTTTTACACACCTGATCTAAAAAACAAGGGGAAGGGTACCTTAGTCCACATTTCGTACCCGTGTGACCGATCACTTTTAACTTTGGCAGATATGTGTATCTTCATGTGTAGGAGATGGGCACAGAGAGGGGGGAAGAGTACATGGACTAACAGAATTGAACTATATAAGTAAAGCGAGTGAGTAAGTGTGTTGCTAAGCGCAAGACATGGATACACTGCAGTCGCCACGATGCTTCTTCCTTTGGACATGTATGCAGGTCTGAGGTCCATTTGCAATGGATGCATCGGTAAATACTACAAATCGTATTTAAATGATCTACAGCAAGTCTTGCGTTAATTGCAATAAACATCTTTCACAGTACAGGAACTATGTAGTGGAATGTACGAGTACTGTCGGCCGCGGTGGCCGAGGGGACTGAGGCGCGCCAGTCACGGTCTGCACGGCCACTACGGTCGGGGGTTCAAATCCCCACTCGGGCATGGATGTTTGTGCCGTCTTTAGTATAAGGTAGTTCATAAGTAGTTTGTAAGTTTAGGGACTGATGAGACCGCAGTTAAGTCCCTTTAAGCTCTACAAAATTTATTTGTACGAGCACTCATGGATAGTAGTGATAGTAGTCGAGGCGTGGCATATGTTGGTATGGTCCAATCCGGTAGGCATGAAATATGTTACCATTAAATTGTACAATTAATGTTGAGTCACATTTGAAATTACGAATGACTGTCTCGAATTTTTCCCAAATATTTTTTGAGAACTGAGGAAGGTTCTTGTGGAGAGAAAAATTGGAAAATTGCACGGAAAAACGCAATTAACCAATTTCCTTTTACTCATTCAGACTATTTCATACGCAACCTTAATATGAATTGGACCCACTGGTTTCTATGATTTACAGTTTAGTTACGAAAGTTTTCAGTAGGTTCTCAATTAGTTCGTGTTATTTTTCTTGGCTATTTTTAAATCGTTGCTCCTCAATCGAAATACAAGTTCTTCGACAAATATTTTTGGTTATAGTGTTAGTGTGTGTTTCTACTCAGTTCAAAACTCAGGCCGCCTAAAAGACCCAAGAGAGCGTATGTTTTTCTTGGTTGTTTTTAAAACTGCTTCGCAATCGACAAAGTATTTCCCCGAAACATATCTTTGGTCGTTGGGTTCTACTCAGTTCAAAACGTATGCCGCCCGTAAGAAGCCGGCGGAAGAAGAAGAACGAAATGCTACAAACCAAGCTAATTTTCGATCTAATCAGCCTGCACAGAAACTTGAACAGCGAAATGATATTCAGAGTAATTTTGAAACCAGCTGCATTCAGTTACGATGACTGAATTGACTACAGTGCCTACCAAAATGTTGCTATCGCATCTATCAACTCAGTTTGTGTCGTAGCATCGTTATTCGTCACAACGCCGGCGGTCGGCAGGGGAGTGTGAGCTGATACGAAATTTCCAGGCAGATTAAAAGTGCGCGTGAAAGGCAAAGGTTCCAGGTTCGAATTCCGGTTTTGGCACACAGTTTTAATCTGCCAGGAAGTTTCATAATGTTGTTCATTCTTGTTCGTAATCACCCGACAATTAATTCAACGATGTTGAAGCTGTGAATTTATTACTAACTCTCTGCTCTAATACTCATTGTAATGGTTCAGTTATGTTGAGATAAGTCGATATTCTATCCAGGATAAATATTTGATAATTTTCCGATGATGTACAAAGCACGTATTGGTAAGATATCCCGCATCTAGCCTTCCTATGGTTCTCCATGCCGTACCTTGGGTAAGTGACGTTATTGCATTGTATTACCTGCTCAGTGCACTATCTGAACCCAACTGTTTGTGTAATTCGTTTGATAGAGAACAGACAACAGTAACCTCGTCTGCAGTAGATTTCTGTTATTACCACTACCTCGGTTGCCGTAGAGATGTCTCCACTCCATTGAATCATAGTCTAACATACACTGCCACGACACTCATGCACACTTTTGTTATACAATGCGACAGCAGCGCTCCAAGCGGCCGGCAAGCTACATTTCTGAATACGATGTTGGATGAGGCCCCTGGAGTGGACGACATTTCCTCAGAGCTACTGAAGTCTCTGGGGGAGCCAGACATGATAAAACTGTTTCACCTGATGTGTAAGATGTATGAGACAGGCGAAGTACCCTCAGACTTTAAGAAAAATGTTGTAATCCACATTCCAAAGAAAGCAGGCGCAGACAGGTGTGACAACTACAGAACCATCACTTTTATCAGTCTTGGTTGCAAAATATTAACACGAATTATTTACAGATGGATGGAAAAGCTGGTAGAAGCTGACCTCGGGGAAGATCATTTTGGGTTCAGGAGAAATGTAGGAACACGGGAGGCAATAGTCACTTTACGGCTTATCCTAGAAGATAGATTAAGGAAAGGTAAACCTACATTTCTAGCTTTTATAGATTTGGAGAAGGCTTTTGACAATGTTGAATTGAATAAACTCTTTCAAATTCTGAAGCAAGCATTAGTAAAATATAGGGAGCGTAATGTTATTTACGACTTGTACAAAACCGGGCAGCGGTTGTCAGAGTTGAAGGACATGAAAGGGATGCTGTGGTTGGGAAGGGAGTAAGACAGGGTTGTATCCTCTCTCCAATGTTATTCAATTTGTACATTGACCAAGCTATAAAGGAAAGCAAGGAGAAATTTGGAGAAGGAATTAAAGTTCAGGGCGAAGAATTAGAAACATTGCGTTTTGCCGATGACATTGTAATTCTCACAGAGAAAGCAAAGGACCTGGAAGAGCAGTTGAACGGAATGGACAGTGTGCTGAAAGGTGCATATAAGATGAACATTAACAAGTGCAAAACTAGGCTAATGGAGTGCAGTTTAAGAAAATCAGGCGATGCTGAAGAAATTAGACTAGGTAACGAAACAATAAAGGAGGTAGTTGAGTTTTGGTACTTGGGTACTAAAATAACATGTGACGGTCGCAGTACAGAGGATCTAAAATGCAGAATGGCAATGGGTAGAAAAGCGTTCTTGATAAAGAGACATTCGTTAACATCGAATATTGATTTAAGACTAAGGAAGTCCTTTCTGATGGCATTTGTGTGGAGTGTTGCCTTGTATGGGAGTGAAACATGGACCATAAACAGTGCGGACAGGAAGAGGATAGAGGCTTTTGAAATGTGATGCTACATAAGAATGCTGAAGATTACGTGGGTGGATCGCGCAACTAATGAGGAGGTGCTGAACATAATTGGGATGAAAAGGAATTTCTGGCATACCTTGACTAAAGGAAGGGATCGATTTGTAGGACACATTCTTAGACATCAAGGAATTGTGAATTTCGCGTTGGAGGAAAGTGTGTGGGGTAAAATCCGCAGACGAAGACCAAGAGATGGATACAGTAAGCAGATTCAGACAGATGTAGGTTGTTGTTCTTATGTGGAGTTGAAGAGGCTTGCTCAGAATAGGGTATTGTGGAGAGCTGCATCAAACCAGTCTCCGGACTGAAGACCACAACAACAAACAACATTGGATGAGTGCGAATAGTATCGTTTATATTGATTTTAATGTACGTTTTACATTAGGGAACGTATGTAGTGTCATAATAACTTAAAAATAGCTCCACCTTTACCTTTATTAGGTTTCCGAAGATCCCTGACAAGGTACGAAACGGTACATTGCAGCACAGTTTATTTACAATTATCTTGTAACCTACAGGATTTTACTGAATAATTTCATTTACTATTATAAATAGAAAACTGGCTAGGAAACACCAGAAGACCTGCCCTCTGGCAGAAAGACGTCGCTTTTCTACCCTAGAACGTTAATGTTTCTTCACTACAATTCCAGCAAATTTGGAGAGGATGGAACGAAGGAAACGACTATATACTGCAATAACTCCCGTAATTAACGTACCAAATCAGCCACCACAACTGTAGCTGAAGGAAAAATGTCGCAGTCGTGACAAGAAAACGGAAAAAGCAATCAAACCGTTTTAAACAACGAAGAACCCAATTCCACAATTGTTGTTACAGCTGAACCACAAACGGCAGGAATCTTCAAGACATTGTCTTCTTAAGCTAATTTAATCACACTGAAAAGAATAAGCGCGTATAAGAAAGACGAGTGAAACTTAAAAATGCGTGAATCGTTAGACTCCATAACGAATTTATACATTTCAAAAAACTCTGTGTCAGAGTAAGAACAGCAGATAATAGAAATTTATGTTTCTCTTATGTTTATATTCTACTTGATTTCAGCGGAATAAGCTGCAAATCTCCATCTATATAAAAGCGAAAGGACACTCATTCACTCGTTCACTTACTCAGTCACTGACTAAACACGAAAGCTCAAAAACTACTTCAACTGTGAAGCTGAAAGTTGGCAGGACTGTAGTTTATAAGTAGAAAACGTCAGCTAAAAATGATTTTGCGATAAGGTCGATAGTTCAGGAAATATGACGTCATGAACAATGAAAACTTCCCCTGACTTGCGGCACGGGATAGTGTAACTTTAATCAGTCCACTATTTGAGAAGGAGAGCACTTGCAACAAACTTTAAACATAATTTCAAACCTTTAGGAAGCATTTTTCTCGTAGACAACACCAGCAAAATGATGAAAGGAAAAACGTTTGTCGCTTACTACTTTTTCGTCGTTCACGCAAGAATATTACGGCATTTGACATGACGTTACTATTTATTACTGGTAGACTATTAATTGTATTCGCGAGAAATGTTACAGACATTATACACACATACCACTAAACATACTGTATATTCAATATTTTATCAGAATACGACACGTAGTTCATGAGATATGCAGTCATAAACAATTAGGTTCATAAAAAAATCGCATCACGCAACACGTTTTTATTCATTACGTCTTTCCTAAAAACTGCATTTGCAGACATTTTACATATACACCAATGGATTTAACTTTGAAATAATATCGAATTACAACATATAGTTCAGGTGCTCTGACGTCAAAGAAAATAAAATGCATGAAAATTCGCCCTAATAAGCATGAGGTTGTAATTTACTATGCCTTTACTACCGACGCCATTTACAACCAATTTTGCGGGCAGTTTCCTAGTTTCCACTCTACGAACCTGGTAAATAATATTTTTATAGGACACACAATTCAGGAGATATCTCTATATACAGGGTGTTTCACTAAGTGTGTTTGCCTCTGTAATTTATAAAATAATAGGTGACGGGAAATTTTAATGCGGTAGGTCAACACAAGAAATGTTACACTTTCTGCGGAGCTATGAACATTGTTTATTGTATCATTTTCCACAGAGTTACAGCACAAAGATGTAATTTTTTTAAATGGAACAATAGTTTTTCTATCGTGCATTGGATTCGTTGAAACCAGCTGCGTCCAAATCAATTTAAACTACATTCCTATCACTGTTAGTTTGGGAGCTACAACCCTTCAAAGTTTCAGGGGCAGATGCCACAAACGCTGCGCATCATGCAATGCGCCTTCTAAATGTGGTGCGGCCGAGTTGTAACGTCGCCGGTGTGACGGAGGGAGAAGCTTCCTCGATGCGCTGTTAGACTGCCGACTGTCGCCGCACACGGCCGTATACCCGACAGTTGGAGCCACACAAACAACCGGGGCTCAATATACCACAGTTACTGACATCGGATGACGATGGCATACACGAACAACAAGTACGTTGAAATGTTTCTGATACTCGGCGAATGCCGACACGATGCCACTGAAGCCAAGCTTATTAGGTTTTTTTTTCTTTTTTTAAAAAATAAAACTGGAGAATTTGAGAACAACAAAGTGCGTTTTTCAATGTGACCCTGTGTTTATATTGCATACAAATCTATATTTATGTTCCGATATTTTGCACACACTTGACCTTTAAACCAAGAGGAAGGTCACTGAATACATAAATGTTTGTATGGTTCATGACAGATGGTACCTTGGAAGACGGCCGCGGTGGCTGAGGGGACTAAGGCGCTTCAGTCACGGTCTGCACGGCCACTACGGTCGGGGGTTCGAATCCCGCCCTAGTTCGTAAGTAGTTCATAAGTAGTTTGTAAGTTTAGGGACTGATGACCCCGTAGTTAAGTCCCATAAGCTGTAAAAACATTTGAACATTTTGTACCTTGGAAAAAACGTTGCCGAGAGAGGGAAAGGTGGAAACTAATAGAAGGAGATGAGGGAGATGGGAGAGAAAGAGATGGACGTAGAGAGAGTATAAGGGGAGGTGAAGTACGAGAGTGTAGAATAAATAAATACCCGGGAAACGCCGGGTTTGCAGCTAGTATACACATATTCGTAAGTTTTGGTTCATGACGAAGTTCTTCTTTATACCAATTAATTTGTTAAGTTTGGCTGTTTTTACAGTAATTACCGTATTTGTAGGTCTCTTGATATTTTACTAATGATTGTAACACAAAATTATACTAACGATTTCGTTAATTACATACAAAAACAATTATAAACAAACATCAATCTTTCGGCGGCTTGCCCACCACTAGGAGCGCTAGTGTCGTTGCAACTGTCAGTGGGTAACAACTTTGACAGCAGTGAGTGTCGCGACTGTATATATTACACTGCGGTTGAACTGACAGAAAGACCGTCTAATCATTTTATCTCATTCTGCCGATGACAGTACTTCGCAACCTGGATATCTCAACCGATCCTCATTTACATCTACATGGGATACTCTGCAAATCACATATAAGTGCCTGGCAGAGGGTTCATCGAACCACCGCTATACTATTTATCTCCCATTCCATTCTCGAATAGCGCGCGGAAAGAAAGACCACCTGAATCTTTCCGTTCGAGCTCTGATTTTTCGTATTTTATTCTGATGATCATTTCAACCTATGTAAGTGGGAGTCAACAATATGTTTTCGGATTCGGAGGAGAATGTTGGCGATTGGAGTTTCGTAAGTAGCTCACGCCGCAGCGATAACCGCCGTTGTTGTAATGATTCCCATCCCAGATCGTGTATCATTTCCGTAACGCTGTCTCCCCTGTATCGTGACAATACAAAACGAACTGCCCTTCTTTGGACTCTTTCGATGTCCTCCGTCAAACCCACCTGATAAGGATCCCACACGGGGCAGCAATACTCCAAAAATGGACGGACAAGCGTAGTGTACGGAGTTTCTTTTGTAGTTCTGTTGCATCTTTTAAGGATTCTGACAATAAAACGCAATCTCTGGTTCGCCTTTCCCACGATATTATCAACGTGTTCTTTCCAATTTAAGTCTGAAGTAATAGTAATTACTAGGTATTTTGTGGAGTTTGCGGCCTTCAATTTTGATTGATTTATCTTGTAAACAAAGTTCAACGGATTTCTTTTCGTACTCATGTGGACGACTTCATACTTCTGAATTGCCAATTTTTACACGATAGTGATGTCTTATTTAGATCGTAGTGCAGTTGGTTTTGATCTTCAGATGATTGTTTTGACCAGTGTATGTTCCATAATGCTGCCGCAAATCGACGTCAATGATACGGGTCTATAATTTCGCGAATTACTCTTACTGCCTTTCTCGAATACCGGAATACCCCGAGAAACATACGGTTTGCTACAGTTTGTCCGGCGTGTGCGTCCCTCGTTCAGTGATAGCAGTCCAGGAGAGATCGGGAGCCACTGTTTGTGCTACAGGCTACAGACTGCAGTTGACGAGCCAGCGGAACAGTTGCCGGTCGGTCGCTAGAGGTCGGCTGGCCCGCCGCCCGCCGCCGCCGCTAGAAATACGCCTTTTACGAGCAGCCCGGGGCAGGCCCACGAATACCACGGCGCAGGCCGCCTCCTGTCCGACAGCGGGAACGCTCACGACTTGGGCCATTCGCGAGCTTCCTATTTCTTTCGATTATTTTTAATGCAACGAACGCCAAGTGATGTTACATATTTCATTCAGTCTTATGCATCCAAGATCCATGCCAGTAACTTAATTAACTTCAAATGGCCTGCTTATGAAATATCGCCACATTTGTGCTATTGGATTAGTGATTTCCAGTCAGAAAGAACACAGTAATTGACGAAAAGACATCGAGTAGAACAGAAGTGATATCTGGTGTTCCCCAGGGAAATGTTATAGGGCTTCTACTGTTCCTTATTTATACACTCCTGACCATTAAAATTGCTACACCACGAAGATGACGTGCTACAGACGCGAAATTTAACCGAGAGGAAGAGGATGCTGTGATATGCAAATGATTAGCTTTTCAGAGCATTCACATAAGGCTGGCGCCGGTGCTGACACCTACAACGTGCTGACATGAGGAAAGTTTCCAACCGATTTCTCATACACAAACTGCAGTTCACCGACGTTGCCTGGTGAAACGTTGTTGTGATGCCTCGTGTAAGGAGGAGCAACGGCTACCATCACGTTTCCGACTTTGATAAAGGTCGGATTGTAGCACATCGCTATTGCGGTTTATCGTATCGCAACACTGCTGCTCGCATTTGTCACGTTCCAATGACTGTTAGCAGAATATGGAATCGGTGGGTTCAGGAGGACAATACGGAATGCCGTTCTGGATCCCAACGGCTTCCTATCACTAAAATTCGAGATGACAGGCATTAAAATGTTCAAATGTTTGTCAAGCTTAAGGGACTTAACTGTGGGGTCATCACTCCATAAACTTACAAATTACTTACGAACTACCTTGTACTAAAGACGACACAAACATCCATGCCCAAGGGAGGATTCCAACCCCCGACGGGGAGCGGCCTCGCGCATAATATTATAGCGCCTCTGCGCTTGGCCACTCCGCCGCGGCAGACAGGCATCTTGTTATCCGCATGGCTGTAAGGGATACCTGAGTCACGTTTGCAAGACAACAACAATCTGCACAAACAGTTCGACGACGTTTGCAGCTGCATGGACTATCACCTCGCAGACCATGGCTGCGGTTACCCTTGACGCTACATCACAGACAGGAGCGCCCGCGATGGCGTACGCAACGACGAACCTGGGTGAACGAATGGCAAAACGACATTATTTCGGATGAATCCAGGTTCTGTTTAAGCATCATGTTGATCGCATCCGTGTTTGGCGACATCGCGGTGAACGCACATTGGAAGCGTGTATTCGTCATCGCCATACTGGCGTATCATCCGGCGTGATGGTATGGATTGTCATCGGTTACACGTCTCGGTCACGTCTTGTTCGCGTCGACGGCACTTTGAACAGTGGTCGTTACATTTCAGATGTGTTACGACCCGTGGCTCTACCCTTCATTCGATCCCTGCGAAACCCTGCATTTCAGCAGGATAATGCACGACCGCATGTTGCAGGTGCTGTACGGGCGTTTCTGTATACGGAAAATGTTTGACTGCTGTACACGCCATACAAGTTCTGTTTGACTCAATGCCCAGTCGTATCAAGGCCGTTATTACGGTTAGAGGTGGTTGTTATGGGTACTGATTTCACAGGATCTATGCACCCAAATCGCGTGAAAATGTAATCACGTGTCAGTTCTAGTATAATATATTTGTCCAATGAATACCCGTTTATCATCTGCATTTCTTCTTGGTATAGCAATTTTAATGGCCAGTAGTGTATATAAACGATTTAGGAGGCAATCTCAGTACCTCTCTTAAACTGTTCGCGGATGATGCTGTCACCAGAAGATCAAAAGCAACTACAGAATGATATAGATATCAGCGTAGTGCAAAAATTGACAATGGCCCTTAATAATGAGAATTGTGAAGTTTTCCATATGATCACTAAAAGAGAACCGTTAAACTTCATTTACACGATATATCAGTCTTGTCTACAGGCCGTAAATTCAACTGAATATTTAGGAAAAAGAGTTACTAACAACTTAAATTGGAAAGAGCGCAATGAAAATATTGTAGAGAAGGCGAACCAAAGGCTATGTTTCATTGGCAGAATACTTTTTGTTAGAAGATTTAACAGTTCTACTAAAGAAACAGCCTACATTACACTACACTACACTATTTAGGAGTATTGTTGCGCGTTGGGGGATCCACACCAGATGGGACTGACGGACGATTTAGAGAAAGATCAGACAAGGGCAGCTCGTTTTGTATTATCGCGATATAGAAGAGAGAGTGTTTCGGAAATGATGCACCAGTCGGGGTCGAAATAGTTAAAAGAAGCCGTTATTCGTTGCGGCGAGATCGAATTGCGATTTTTTCCCCACTAAATTATTCTTCCGATGACCATAACTTATTGGTCGTGAATTATAGGCTGAAACTGAAAAAACTGCAGAAAGATAGGAAAATAAGGAGATGGGACCTGGATAAACTGAAGTTCTTGAGAATTTCAGAGGATGCTTTAGACAACAATTGACAGAAACGGGGGGAAATAAAACAGTTGAGGAGGAATGGGTAGCATTAAGAGATGAAATAGTGAAGGCAGCAGAGGACAAAATAGGTAGGAGGGCAAGACCTACAAAAATCCTTGGATGTCACAGGACATACTAAATTTAATCGATGAAAGGAGAAAATATAAAAATGCAGTAAATGAAACAGGCAGAATGGAGTACAGACGACTAAGAAATGAGATTGACAGGAAGTGCAAATTGGCTAAGCAGGAGTGACTAGAATGCAAATGCAAGGATGTAGAAGAATATATAAATAGGGGAAAAATAGATACATCTTACAGGAATATAAAAGAGATATTTGGAGATAAGAAAAACAGCTCTATGAATATCAAGAACACAGATGGAAAACCAGTTCTCAGCAAAGAAGGGAAAGCTGAAAGGTGGAAAGAGTATATAGAGAAGCTCTACGAAGGAAATGAACTTAGAGACTATGTTGTAGGAGAGGAAGAAGAAGTAGATGAGGATGAAATAGGAGATATTATACTGAGAGATGAATTTGACAGAGCACTGAAAGACCTAAGTCGAAACAAGGCCCCTGGAGTAGATGACATTCCCTCAGAACTACTGAAGTCTCTGGGAAAAGCAGTCATGACAAAACTGTTTCACCTGGTGTATTAGCTGTATGAGACTGGCGAAGTACCTTCAGACTTTAAGAAAAATGTAATAATTCCCATTCCAAAGAAAGCAGGCGCAGACAGGTGTGAAAACTACAGAACCATCAGTTTAATAAGTCATGGTTGCAAAATATTAACACTAATTATTTACAGAAGGATGGAAAAGCTGGTAGAAGCCGACCTCGGGGAGGATCAGTTTGGGGTCAGGAGAAATGTAGGAACACGGGAGGCAATACTCACTTTACGGCTTATCCTAGAAGATAGATTAAGGAAAGGCAAACCTACATTTCTAGCTTTTGTAGATTTGGAGAAGGCTTTTGACAATATTGATTGGAATAAACTCTTTCAAGTTCTGAAGCAAGCAGGAGTAAAATATAGGGAGCGTAAGGTTATTTACAACTTTTACAAAAACCAGACAGCAGTTGTTAGAGTTGAAGGGCATGAAAGGGCTGCAGTGGTTGGGAAGGGATTAAGGGTTGTAGCCTTTCTCCAATTTTATTCAATTTGTACATTGAGCAAGCTATAAAGGAAAGCAAGGAGAAATTTGGAGAAGGAATTAAACAACCGGATTTCATCGCCCTGCCGCGATAGTTCCTTTGAAAGGGCACGACCGATTTCCTCCCCCATCCTAACCCAAAAAACCGGTCGTAAGCTCCGGCTGTAATGACCACGCTGTCGAAGGGATGTTAAACCATATGCTTCCTTCCTTCCTTTTAGAATCTTTGCTCCGTTGTCCGATGATTTGGTGTACTTTACGGAGCCCTTCGCGACGTAATACGACATCCACACTTAGATAAGTACGGTCTCAGGCACTGAACCAAACTTTTGTTTTTAATGTTTGCTTTCAAATCGTAATGTATGGCAGATTATGTGCTTGCTTCTGAATGTGATAGGAAGTGGAACTGCCAACGGCTATAAATCACTTCAAATATGAAAATTAAACAGCTCACGGTAAGTACGTAATTTTTGTAGTGTTACTTGCGTCATCCCTCCCATTTTTAACAATAATTTTGTTGCATTTCAGTTATTGCACGATACTTAAAATCATTCTTCGGGTGTGTAACGACGTTGTTTTTATTGACGAATTACGATTCTACTTGCAGAATAACTTCTTAACGTTTCAGGCTCCGGACGAAAAGCTTGTCTAAATTTTCTTTGAGCTCTTTACGTAAGGGTCCAAACAATAAGGCAGAGGCTTCATTTCATTGGGGGAATCTTAGAAGATGCAACAGTCCTAGTAAAGACATTACGTACAGTACAATTGTCGGTCCTGTTTTGGATTACTGTTACACAGAGTGAGATACTCATCAGGTGGGAAGACGTTTCCTATTATCGGGATACAGGGGAGAGAATGTCGTGGAAATAATGCACTGCCTGGACCGGAAATCATAAAAAAGGCGTTACTCGTTGCTGCGACATCTATTTGTAAAAATTCTTCCATCATCTTTCTTCTCCGAATCCGGAGGAGGACTCATTTATATAGGAAGACATGATAATCATAATAAAATAACAAAAATCAGATCGAAAACGGAAGTATTTAGGTATTCTTTTTCTCGCGTGCTATTAGATAACGAAACGATATAGAAATGTTATTAAAGTGGTTGAATGGACCCTTACCACGTACTCATATGCGCTTTGCAGAGCGAATATATAGAAGTAGATTATTATTCAGATGTTTACGCTATCTTGTGGAGTTACAGCGCGGCTGAAGTATTATAGCAAGAAGCCGTGTGAAAGCTTTACGGTCGTTATAATATACCATCACGTGCGGCCGCCACACGGGCTGCTGAACAAAGCTTCCCGCTGCCGTTACTGTCCCAGCGAGATTTAGGCGGATGCCTGTGTCGCAGCTACGCACGGTTTTAGCGGCCAAGCGGTGACAGGTCTCGCGCAAAACGCACGCAATCTGCCGTGAGATATTACGTGTTCTATGATATACGGCCGTCTAGGCTTAGTGGGTGTGGGTGGTCTGCAACATTTGAAGATTGTTTACACTGGCACAGGAAATGCGAATTAGAGAGGCACACAGAATACGCGGTAACACATTCCCTTAATAAACTCCTGGCCGTTAAAATTGCTACACCACGAAGATGTGAGCTAGAGACGCCAAATTTAACCGACAGGAAGAAGATGCTGTGATGTGAAAATGATTAGCTTTTCAGAGCATTCACACAACGTTGGCGACACCTACAACGTGCTAACGTGAGGAAAGTATACAACCGATTTCTCATACACAAACAGCAGTTGACCGCCGTTGCCCGGTGAAACGTTGTTGTGATGCCTCGTGTAATGAGGAGAAATGCGTACCATCACGTTTACGACTTTGATACAGGTCGGATCCAATGACAGCAGAATATGGAATCGGTGGGATCAGGAGGGCAATACGGAACGTCGTGCTGGATACCAACGGCCTCGTATTACTAGCAGTCGAGATGACAGGTATCTTATCCGCATGGCTATAACGGATCGTGCAGCCACGTCCCGATCCCTGAGTCAACAATGGGGACGTTTGTAAGACAACAACCATCTGCACGAACATTTCGACGACGTTCGCAGCAGCATGGACTATCAGCTCGGAGACATCTACATCTACATCTACATGGGATACTCTGCAAATCACATTTAAGTGCCGCGCGGGAAGAACACCTGAATCTCTCTGTTCAAGTTCTGATTTCTCGTATTTTATTCTGATGATCATTTCTACCTATGTACGTGGGAGTCAACAATATATTTTCGCATTCGGAGGAGAATGTTGGCGATTGGAGTTTCGCAAGTAGCCCACGCCGCAGCGATAAGCGCCGTTGTTGTAATGATTCCCATTTCAGATCGTGTATCATTTCCGTAACGCTGTCTCCCCTGTATCGTGACAATACAAAACGAACTGCCCTTCTTTGGACTCTTTCGATGTCCTCCGTCAAACCCACCTGATAAGGATCCCACACGGGGCAGCAATACTCCAAAAATGGACGGACAAGCGTAGTGTATGCAGTTTCTTTTGTAGTTCTGTTGCAAGGTTCTGCCAATAAAACGCAGTCTCTGGTTCACCTTTCCCACGATATTATCTACGTGTTCTTTCCAATTTAAGTCTGAAGTAATAGTAATTCCTAGGTATTTTGTGGAGTTTACGGCCTTCACATTTGATTGATTTATCTGGTAAACAAAGTTTAACGGATTTCTTTTCGTACACATATGGACGACTTCACACTTATTATTTAGAGTCAATTGCCAATTTTTACACCATACTGATATCTTATTCAGATCGTTCTGCAGTTGGTTTTGATCTTCAGATTATTTTACTAGACGGTAAATGACGGCGTCATCTGCAAACAACCTAAGAGAGCTACTTAGATTTTCCCCTAAATCGTTTATGTAAATAAGGAACAGCAGAGGACCAATAACACTACCCTGTGGAACGCCCGACATCACCTCTGTTTTACTCGATGCCTTACCATCGATTACTACGAACTGTGTCCTCTCTGACAAGAAATCCCCTATCCAATCGCAAATTTGGGGCGATATACCATAACCACGCAATTTGATTAAAAGCCGTTTGTGAGGTACGGTGTCAAAAGCTTTCTGGAAATCAAGAAATATGGACTCGATGGCACCCATCACTTCGTGTGAATAAACAGCTAGTTGTGTTTCGCATGAACGATATTTTCTAAATCCGTGTTGACCTTGGGTCAATAGATCGTTCTGTTAGAGATAATTCATAATATTTGAATACAAGATATGTTCCAAAACCCTGCTGCAAATTGACGTCAATGAAATAGGCCTGTAGTTTAGTGGGTTACTCCTACTGCCTTTCTCGAATATAGGTGTGACCTGGGCAATCTTTTGCTACAGATCCTTCTATGAGAGAGCGGTTGTATATGACTGTTAAGTAAGGAGCTATCGCTTCAGCATAATCAGATAGAAATCTAATGGGTATACAATCCGGACCAGAAGACTTGTTCTTGTTAAGTGCTTTTAGTTGCTGTACTACTCCGATGATGTCTACTTCTACGTTACTCATTCGTAATTCGAAATCTGGACTATTGGTTACGTCTTCATTGGTGAATGAGTTTCTAAAAGCTATGTTTAGTAACTCTGCTTTAGTAGCGCTGTCATCGGCAGGATCGCCATTACTATCACGTAGTGAAGGTATTGTTTGTGATTTGCCCCGAGTATATTTAACATATGACCAAAATCTCTTTGGGTTTTCAGTCAAATTTCGAGAAACAGTTCTGTAGGCATCTCGCATTGAAATCCTCGCTAAATTTCGAGCTTCTGAGTACGATCGCCAATCCTGGGGATTTTGTGTTCGTTTAAATTTAGTATGCCTTTTCCTTTGCTTTTGCAACAGTGTCCTGACCTGTTTTGTGTACCAAGGGGGATCGCCTCCTTCTTTTATTAATTTATTTGGTATAAAACTGTCGATTGCTGTCGATACCACTTCTTTGAATTTGAGCCACATCTGGTCTACACCTAAGTTTAGTGTTAGAAACGAGTGGAAGCTGTCTTTCAAAAAGCAATGTATTTTGTTTCTATCTGCTTTCCTGAACAAATATACTTTGCGTTTATTTTTGGAAACTTTGGGACTTTCGATATTCAGTTTCGCTACGACAGCTCGGTGTCCACTAAAACCTATATCCGTTTTGATGCTCGTTATGAGCTCAGGATTATTTGTTGCTAAGAGATCAAGTGTGTTTTCACATCCATTTACAATTCTAGTTGGCTCATGAACTAATTGTTCGAAGTAATTCTCAGAGAATGCGTTGAGTACAATTTCGGACGATGTTTTACGCCTACCTGCTGATTTGAAAATATAATTTCGCCAACAGATCGAGGGTAAATTGAAATCACCACCTACTATTATCGTGTGAGTCGGATACGTTTTTGTAATTAGACTCAGGTTTTCTTTGAACCTTTCTGCTATTGTATCGTCAGAGTCGGGAGGCCGGTAAAAGGAACCGATTATTAACTTCTTACGATTTTCGGGTACAGCCTCTACCCATAATAGCTCGCAGGAACTATCAACTTCAACTTCGCTACATGAAATACTACTTTTGACGGCGACAAACACGCCGCCACCTATTTTGTTTAATCTATCCTTTCTGAACACCGTTAGATCTTTTGCAACTACTTCTTCTGAACTTATTTCCGGCTTGAGCCAACTTTCGCTGCCTATAATGATGTGTGATTCGGTACTTTCTATTAACGCTTGGAGTTCTGGTACTTTCCCGACACAGCTACAACAATTTACAACTGTTATACCGATAGTTTCCGCATCTACATTTCTCCTGTGATCTACCTGCACCCTTTGAAATTGCCCATTTTGTTTTTCCCCGAAGCTCTTTATCCCAAAAAACCGCCCAGTCCACGCCACACAGCCCCTGCTACCCGTCTAGCCACTTCTTGCGTATAGTGGACTCCTGACCTATTCAGCGGAACCCGGAAACCCACCACCCGATGGCGCAAGTCAAGGAATCTGCAGCCTACACGGTCGCAGAACCGTCTGAGCCTCTGATTCAGACCCTCCACTCGGCTCTGTACCAGAGGTCCACAGTCGGTCCTGTCAACTAAGCTGCAGATGGTGAGCTCTGCTTTCATCTTGTAAGCAAGACTGGCAGTCTTTACCACTTCAGTTAGCCGCTCGAAACCTGAGAGGATCTTCAGATCAGAAGCGACACACATCATTGGTACCGACGTGAGCCACCACCTGCAGCTGGCTGCACCCCGTACCCTTCATTGCATCCGGAAGGACCCGTTCCACATCTGGAATGACTCCACCCGGTATGCACACGGAGTGCACGTTGGCCTTCTTCCCCTCCTTGGAAGCCATCTCTCTAAGGGGCTCCATCACCCGCCTAACGTTGGAGCTCCCAACCAAGTAAACCCACCCTCTGTGAAAGCCCGGAACTTGCAGGCTGGGTGGTGACAGGGTGAGAGACACCATCCGACTCAGGAACGTCGTCCTGAGCAGATAGCGCCTCAAACCTGTTCGCAAGACGAACCGGGGAGGCCTCACGATCGGTCCCCCGGTAATGTCTTGCGCCTCCTGCCACGCACTGGAGCAACCTCTCACGCAACCTCCTCACTGCTAGCAGGGCATGTCGCTGCCGCAGGCCGATCGGTGGAGACGACAGGAGTCCGTTCGGTCCCCACTACCGGCCAACAACAACGACGCCCCTCGATCGCAGCTTCCAACTGTGCAACCGAAGTTAACGCAGCTTGAAGCAGGGAGCGAAGTGTCACCAGCTCAGACTGCATCCGCACACAGCAGTCACAGTCCCTATTCATGATTACAGTGCCAATAAAAACAAAAACTACAGTGGCGATGAGTTCAAAGGAAAACTACACTGTTTGTTAAAACGCGGATCTGAATCTAATATGCACGAGAGCACAGTATAAATTTACAAATTGAGACGAGAAAGTGCAGACGAAAATCAAAATACTATATGCCGCTTCTAATCACAAAATAAAGACAGACGACTGTCGCGATGCGATTCACACAGCGGAATAATACACTAACCAGATATTTAACGCGAATATGAATCAAATATAAACGCGAGCACACAATAACTTTAATGAAGTGAAGCGAAAGCGCACTGAAAAGTCAAAATATGTAGCTTCTAGAGAGAAGCCGGTTTCACTTACAACTGAAAATGTGCTGGCTCTGGAGAGGTGCGCTCTGCACGACGACCACTGCGGTTATCCTCGACACTGCCTCACAGACAAGAGCGCCTGAGATGGTGTACGCAACGACGAACATGGGTGCACGAATGGAAAAACGTCATGTTTTCGGATGAATCCAGGTTTTGTTTACAGCATCATGATGGTCGCATCCGCGCAGAGTGGAAGCGTGTATTCGTCATCGCCATACTGGCATTACACCCGGCGTGATGGTATGGGGTGCCATTGGTTACACGTCTCGGTCACCTCTTGTTCGCATCGACGGCCCTTTGTAGAGTGGCCGTTACATTTCAGATGTTTTACTACCCGTGGCTCGACCCTTCATTCGATCCCTACATTTCTGCAGGATAATGCACGACCGGATGTTGCAGGTCTTGTACGGGCCTTTCAGGATACGGAAAACATTCGACTGCTGCTCTGGCCAGCACATTCTCCGGATCTCTCACCAACTGAAAACGCCTGGTCAATGGTGGGCGTGCAACTGGCTCCTCATAATACGGCAGTCACTACTCTTCATGTACTGTGGTATCGTGTTGAAGCTGCATGGGCATCTGTATCTGTACATGCCATCCAAGCTCTGTTTGACTCAATGCCCAGGCGTATCAAGGCTGTTATTATGGCCAGAGGTGGTTGTTCTGGGTACTGATTTCTCAGGATCCATGCAGCCAAATTGTGTGAAAATGTAATCACATGTCAGTTCTAGTAATATTTGTCCAATGAATAACCGTTTATCATCTGCATTTCTTCTTGGTCTAGCAATTTTAATGGCCAGTACTGTATTAACGCAATGAATGCATCCTTTTACAGTCACCTTGATATTGACGTTACTTTTAAGTTGCAATATCGGCTGCAAATAGAACTTTCTAGTATTAGAGCTAACATACGGTATCTGATAAAAGGTATCCACAAAACCTATAAGTGAACATTACATGAAAATAATGCCTGCAGGCTAGCTTTCGCCAGGTTTTCCTTGGCCATTGTCAAGTGGTAAACGACTGCTGCATTATCATTGCCTTGTCATTAAAGAGCCGCGCCTATGACTGTGACGTCACTGGCGCTTTCTGCTTCGCCATGAAGAGTCCTCTGCAATGGGGCTGGTCACAGTGTCCTCGGTGGCGGAGTGGTCAACGCGTCTGCCTAGTAAACAGGAGATAGAGGGTTCGACTCCCGACAGGGCACAAATTTTCATTCGCCGCACTTTGGTATTCCGTCTAAACCTAGTACAGAGAAGCCATAAATGATCGCTAATTGCGATTTATTTCATTAAAAATGAACGCTGTAATGTCGTAAAAAATATGTAATTTTATAAGGTAATGTTTTCGTTCCGAGTCGGTTGCGTTCGCCTTTGGCTGCTGGGGCTCGTTTCTTCGTCCTTTATCAACACCACCTAGAGACAAGGCCTCCCAAGAGCCTGTGCTCCGTCACACTGACCAGGCCGCGGCCGTCAGCTTACTGGTTGGCCGCTACGAGGCAGTGGGTGTGCCCCAGCGGACAGACATTCAGCTGGCGGCCGCGGCCTGGTCAGTGTGAGGCTGTTGTGAAGCCTTGTCTCTAGGTGGTGTTGCCCGTGTCCGTCGCGTCCGCTTCAACCTCGCTATGGCCGGGTCCCAAGCTATGCTGAGATGCAAGAGGATGTCCTTATTCATGGTGTTCTACGATATTTTAATTCCAGTTACTTCCTTTATGACACTGTCCCAATATCCTTTCGTTATAGAAATCACAGATGTTTCGTCGAAATGAATTCGGTTTCAATTTTCTAAAGAATGTTCTGCCACGGCTGATTTTTACCGGATAGTGAAGACGTAAGCAGCTTTCGTGTTCCGTCCAGCGTTGCTTCACAGTGCAAACAACCACACTCACATAAAATCGTCGTGTTTTGAGCCCTTTATAGTCTTTTGCAGGCCTCATCATTTGTCGTATTTTTGCTGGTTGCCTGAACACTGAAACGAAGTAAACTCTTCAGGAGCTGACAAATGTTTCCCTATACAGATTTTCAAATAAGTGAGATCCTTGTTCTCTTCTTCTGACGCACTTGTTCTGCTTTTATCGCCAGAAATTGCTTGTTGTATTTGGTGGTGACTGTAGCCATCATCCCTGTAGACCCTTTGTAGATATGTTAGCTCTCGTGACAGACTTCCGGCGTCTCAAGCAACTTTTGCAAATGTGTTTGTTTGTAAATCTATAGGACCAAATTGCGTGGTCATCAGTCCGTAGCTCACACTTAAACGTAGGTAAACTAACCTGTGGACAAACACAGACACCCATGCCCCAGGGAGGACTCGAACCTCCACGGCGAGCAACCGCGCGCTCCGCAGCGAGGTGTTTTAGACCGCTCGGCTATTCTACCGCGGCGAAACAACTTTTGCACGGTGAACTAGTGTGTTCAAAAAGCCGCGTTTTTCTGCAGGGTGGTGGTGGCTGAGTGCATTGAGATATCGATCCGTATGAGTGGGCGTCCTATACAAACTGTGGCTGAGGTGACCATTGGTTTTCCGGCGCACGAGAACATCAAGAAAGGATGAAACTTCCTGGCAGATTGAAAATGTGTGCCGGAACCGGGACTCGAACCTGGAATCTTTGCCTTTCGCGGCCAATTGTTCTACCACTGAGCTATCCCGACACGACTCAGCATCCCACCTCACAACTTCACTTCCGCCAGTACCTCGCCTCCTACTTACTAAACTTCACAGAAGCTCTCCTGCGAACCTTGCAAGACTAGCACTCCTGGAAGAAAGGATATGATGGAGACATAGCTTAGCCACAGCCTAATGCATTTTTTCAGAATGAAACTTTCACTCTCGCTTGCCCGCGAAAGGCAAAGGTCCCAGGTTCGAGTCCTGGTTCTGGCACACAATTTTAATCTGCCAGAAAGTTTCACATCAGTGCACACTCCGCTGCAGAGTGAAAGTTTTATTCTGGATCACGAAAGGGTAATGAACCATATTTTCCCAGCTCCATAGTAAATTTAATGTTTTCGTGAACACTGTTCGTTTCTGAGTTCATGCCCCAGTAAAAATATGACAAATGATGAGATCATGAGGCCTGTAAAAGACGACCTAGTGCTGTAAACACCAGGAGTTTATATGATATGGCATCTGAATGTGGCTGATTTTATATTATTTATTCACATCGCCGCGAGACCATGTACTAATGAAAATCTACATCTACATACATACTTCGCAAGCTGCAGATCGGTGTGTGGTGGGGAACGTACTTGGTCCGTTTTACACGGTGACTTTCTAGTGAAAATTGACAACAATATCTGCGTGTGCTTTTTGTGCCTGCGTGTAAAGCAGCCGCCAGTCCCACGCGAATGTGTCTATGACGTAATGATCTTTAGATTGTGCCGAGTGTGGAGACCTAAATTTTTGGATGTTCTTCAGAATTTCTTCAGAATGCGCATGCGCAGGAGCAAGGTAGCGTTCTGGTGTCTGCTATCACTGGAAGTTAATCTATTCTGGTCAATGATATCGCATCTTCTTAAACTTCACTGTGTTTTTTGTTTTGTGTTCGCGTCACATTGCAAAGATTGCACAGAGACTAGTATTATATTTTCTACTAGCGATTTCTTAGAAAAGAGACGAAATACACCGAAGAGACAGAGAAACTTGCATACCTGCTTAATAACGCGCAGCACGCCCGTGAGCACGCTGAAGTGCCGCAAAACGACGTGTGGTGGACTCGACTGATGTCTTAAGCAGTGATGGAGGAAACTGACATCATGAATCCTGCAGAATACGAGTGGGTGGATATCTCCAGTGAACAGCACGTTGAAAGGCAAAGAAGCCACGGTGAGAACTTTGTATGTGGATAAAGATTCAGAAAGGGGTCCAGCAAGGCTGCATATTGTCTCCGTTGTTATTCAGTCTGTTTGCAGAGCACTTTATGAGAAATGCCAGGATAGATGAAGAAGAGATGGGAATTAAAATAGATGGAATAAATGTAAACAACCTCAAATATGCAGATGATACCATACTGATGGCAGAAAGTGGAGTTAAAGACTCTCTTACTGAAGGTGAAAAACGAAACTGAAAAGGCGGGCCTCAGGAAAAATGTGAAGAAATCCAAAATTATGAATATAGGGGTATGTAGGAGGAGAATTCATGGAGGTAGTGTTCACATACAATTATATCGGTGTCCACGTTCAATTATCTCGGTTCCCAGATCTCTGTTGATGACGACTGCAGTCACGAAATCAGGAGACACTTGTTGCTCGTTAGAAAGGGTTCAGAGGCATAACTTTAGCAACAAAGATACATACTGCAAAGACTATGGTCTTCCCAGTTGTGATGTATAAATGTGAAAAATGGTCCATTAGATAGGGTGATGTCGAAGAATTGACTCCTTTGAATTGTGGTGCTGGAAGAAAATTCTTAGAATTCGGTGGACGGCAAAGAGAACCGACAGATCTACAGGCTGAGTCATAAATGACGAAAATATTTCGTGCGAATTGTCACACACTGAGCTACAAACATAAATTCGTTTTTCGCATGTTCCTATCTCAATAAATGACAATGCAATTGAATGGTAAAAATCTGGAAATATGAAGTGGACTTGTGGGTGTTACTGTGTTCCGACATTAGCCAAAGAGACAGATCGGCAACACGGAACAACTTGCGAGTGTTGTAGGCAATCTAGCTGCTCACAAGAAGGCGGCATCAAGCGACGGTCTGTGTGACACTGCGAGCAATGACAGCGCTCACATCTGTCTCGTGCCGTTTTCGCTGGCCGGTATCATGTATCGTGGCTAGTTGGCATAGGGAAAAAAACTTGTGCCCTGTTGCCAATCTGTCCCCTTGGCCAATGTCGGTGCACAGTAACACCCAAAAGTCCACTTCATATTTCCAGATTTTTATCATTCAATAGCATTGTCATTTATTGTCATAAGAACATGCGGAAAACGAATTTATGTTTTCAAGTCAGTGTGTGACAATTTGCACGAAATATTTTTCCTTATTTATGACTCACGCTGTATACTAGAGAAAATAAAACTAGATTGCTCCCTGGAAGATCTAATATTAAAACAGAAGCTGACCTATTTTGGACACATAATGCGAAGACATGCCTCACTGAAAAAAATAATAATAAAAAAATAAAAATAAATAAAATAAAATAAAAAATAAAAAAATAAGATAAAAAATATTAATGCTGGGGAAGATGGAAGGCACTAAAAGAAGACGCCGGCAGAGGATGAGGTGGATCAATGGCATCAGAGAAGCAAAGTGTTGCAACCTGGAAGGTCTACGGGAGAATGCAGGACAGAGGAAAGTGGCTTGTTTTGACAGATTATGAGGGACATACCGAAAGCTTTCACAATGTTATAATCATTAAAGCAAATACTTTAAATGGTGAAAACGACACCAATAAAGGCAGATTCATATTGAGAGAAGCAAATTGGGAACATATGAGACAAATACTACGAGACTATAAATTATCGGAGCTTACAGGAAGTGTCGATTACAAGATACATAAACTGACTGAACTTATACAGGATGCACAACACAGAGCAATACCATTCACTAAGCAGTCAATAAAACCAAGATCTAAAATTCCATGGCCTTAAGAACTAACCAAATTACGGAAAAGAACCCGGGAAACTAGAAAGCATTACCAAAAGGCAAATAATGCGAGAGAAAGAGAAATGCGGCAGATAATATACAGGCAGGCTAAGGAACAATATAGAAATCAACTAATTAAAACAAAGAAGCAACACTGGGAAAATTTCGTACAAGACCAGCTTCAAGATAATCTGTGGGGAACCCCATATAAAATCCTAACGGAAAAAATCAAAACACCACTGGTGTTGTCAACATTGAAACAAGACAATGGATCATTAACAAATGGTTGGAGGAATACTGCTGAGTACCTTCTACACAAACTTTTACCAGACGATAATATGATGACTCACGAAGAAATTCATATTGAAAAACGAGCCGAACTAGAACTAGACTACTCTACTGAGACGGTAATATGTCCATTTGCTCAGGAAGAGGTTGCAAGGGCCATAGGTGGACTTGGGAAAAAGAAAGCCCCTGGGCCAGATGGTATATATGCTGAAGTGCTACAACAGATTGCTCCACAGATAACTCCCTTTTTAACGGAGACGTTAAATGAAGCTTTACAGCTAGGGAAAGTCCCAGCCAGCTGGAAGACCGCTAGTGCAATAGTAATAAAAAAATCGAAGGATAAAGATCCCACCGACCCTAAATCATATCGCCCTATATGTTTAATAAATACGCTGGCAAAAGTCCAAGAACGGTTACTATGCAATAGGCTTCAGGCACATCGTGAACTTATGGGGCTGAATCCACATCAATATAGCTTTCGCAAGCATAAATCAATTGATGATGCCATCAATAAGGCCCTTAATTTGGTGCACAAGTACGTGATGTCTATTATGATCGATATCTCAGGTGCATTCGATAATTTGTGGTGGCCGGCCTTGTTTGCACGTTTGAGACAAGTGCCAGCAGCTTTATATTATAGCTTACGAGACTAATGTACAGGTAGAGTTGTCGAGTGGTGCGCGGGAGACCGAAAAGTAATTAAACGTATTACCAAAGGATGCCCACAAGGCTCCATTTGTGGTCCCATCTTGTGGGATATCACAATTTAACCCTTGCTTGAATTAGTAGATGCCAACGAGAATGTCGACGGAATTGTGGCCTATGCCGATGATTTGCTGGTGGTAGTGTCAGCTAACTCAAGGTTAAAACTAGAAGAAAGGGCAAACAACATACTACACGAGATGGCCAGTTGGTGTGCCCAAACCAAAATGTCGATCGCACCACAGAAAACATCATACATCTTACTCAAAGGCGGGCTTATGAGAAACCCATCTATAAAGTTAGGAACCAAGAACATAGCCAGGAAGAAGTCAACTAGATATCTCGTAATAATAATTGATGAAAAACTTTCTTTTAAAGAACATATAGAAAAAACAGCAGATAAGGCTGAAAAGATATTACATAAGATAGCCAGAATAAACACCACCGAATACAGATTGCCGCTAACGTATATGAAGATTTATCACTGTGCCATATTTGAATCGGTCATTTCCTTTGCAGCTAGTCCATGGGCGCATAAACTGCGATTGATTTCGAACAGGATTATCGTGAGACGCAGACAGAGAGGAGTACTCTTACGGTTATCAGGTGCTTTCGGGACTGTATCCCTGGAAGCCCTATGTGTGGTCATGGGTATATACCCAATAGATATAACTATCAGATATCGAGCTGCAAGAAAGGTGACAAGGATAAGGTAACTGAGATAACTGGGGAAGAAATTCTGGATGGTCACCATCTAAATACTTGGCGCATCAGTACCTGGCAAAAAGAGTGGGATGAGATCGACAAGGGACGTAGGGTATACGGTTTTTTCCCAGTATAAGAGAAAGATTATCTCTGAAGTGTATTAATCCTAGCCGAGGGATGATACACTTCATAACTGGACATGGACCATACCCAGCGCACCTACATAGAATGAACCTAAGGCCAAGTCAAATATGTCGGTGTGGTGATGTAGGAACCCCGGAACACACAGTAATAAATTGCACAGCGCTCTCACAAGTAAGGCACCTGGAAATGGATCACAACAACATCTACAATTCCATTAGAAATCAGGATGTGTGGAATGAACTTAACGAAACTGCAGACAAGATATCAAGGAAACTTCAAGAAGAATATGCCACAGAAAGACCCAGAGTACGAATTAATAGACCGCAGGTCCATACAGATTATAACAACAGTGATGAAGAAACCGGTAGTACTACAGATTATGATACAGATACTGAAGGAGATACAAGTATGGGCTTTGGAATGGAGGAAATGTAACTACATTGTGAATCCTCTTGTACCCAAATTCTATGCCCTAGCAGCATCACTTTGTTGTTGTTTCTTACTTTAATTAAAATTATTCTTATACATACCTCGTAACTTCTAATTATGTAAATAACATAAAAGTTGTTGCGTGAAAAGTTGTTTCCTGCTCTCATACTTATTGTCCTAATAATGTAACTTCCGATTTACTATGAGTTATATTGGTATTATACTTCTCAGATACTAAATATCATGAGAAATGTCATCCTGTACATCTAAACATAACATATGAATTATGATTTTGACTAAAACCATGTGAACTTTGTATTTCCAAACTAATATATATTAATCTATGGCAATTAATTGTTAAAATATGCCACTGTTACTAATAAGTTCTATACTGTATCTTTTATGTGTAATGGAACTAAGATATTTAACTGCTACTAGTAGTTTGTCTAGAGGAAATTAAAATATATATATATATATATATATATATATATATATATATATATATATATATATATATATATATATTTATTTATTTATTTATTTATTTATTTATAAACTCACTATTGATTGTAGTTGAAGTGATATTACCATTTTTACACATTTTGTATTTCTAATGTATTTTAATCTACTTCATTGTAAGAAATTTAATTAAACTGGTATTGTATTGTATTTTTACATATAAGTTAGTTGCATGGAATATATTTTAAATCAGAATCGTAAATTTCCATGATTCTAGCAAGCAACGTATCTGACTGTTTCCTGTTATAACGAAGTGTACCTTTATGTTTGGGTAACTAAATATTTAAATTATACTTTTTACATGACTAGTATATTTTGTTTGTTATTTATTTACAATAAAGATACATGGAAAATAGAAAAAATTCAAATCAAAATTGTAGCTTTTATGTTTCCAGTTAAGTAATGTATCTCTTTTCTTATAATGAAGAGAACCTTTATGTTAATGTAGATAAATGTTAAATTATATTTCTTATATTATCAAGTAAATTTCGTATGCAATGAATTTTATATAATTAACCATCTTACAATTCAATGATTCATATATAATTGTAAACATATGTATTTAATTATTATTATAATTAATTTAATAAAAGTATACAGTAGCTGCTGAGTAAATACTGCAGACTTCTCACAACACAGTTCCACCTCCACGGGGTGGGACATGGGCAACGGCACACCGGTCCTCTATACCAAAAAAAAAAAAAAAAAAAAAAAAAAAAAAGTGTCCATGCCATGCACCAGTGCAATTGTACTGGCCATACGACGTGATCATACACCATACTAGATGAAAACGAGAATGAGTTTTCACTATTACGGTAGCCCTATTGTGCCTCGCTCTAAGTAAAGGCCATGTAAATCTCGAATAAAGAGTTGAGGTAGCAAAATATCGTACTGAATACCACACAGATTACAATTGTAACCAATATCTGAGTAAAATACGTTCCCAAGTGTTTATTGCGTTGTTTTGAGCAGGGTATACCTGAATGCGCGAAGTCGAAACTATGCTCAGTTGCCAGGGGAAAATTTAGATTCCTTAGTTAATAGAAAGTTTTATCTCAGTTGTGTCTGCGATTATGTGTCTCATTGTAACGGTTAATAAGTAGATTATTGTATTGTAATGAAGCATTAATTTTAACCAAATCTGATTTGCAGAAATTTTATGGTGATTTACTTATACAAGTGTAGGAGACTCCACAAAGATCGATATCTAGTTTTTAGTTTTGGAAAGAAAAAAAATCTTATTCCTTTCATTATCCACTCCTCGGAGTGGAGCGGGCTGTTTGAGATTCGGCTCATGACGAGCCAATTACCAGATACGCTGATAGTCGGACAATTCCCAATTGGGAATAAATGGGAGGGGCTTACCAGTTCCGGCATACGCCTTGTTGTGGTCTTCAGTCCGGAGACTGGTTTGATGCAGCTCTCCACAATACCCTATCCTGAGCAAGCCTTTTCATCTCCACATAAGAACGGCAACCTACATCTGTCTGAATCTGCTTACTGTATCCATCTCTTGGTCTTCCTCTGCGATTTTTACCCCACACACTTCCCTCCAATGCTAAATTCACAATTCCTTGATGTCTAATAATGTGTCCTACCAATCTATCCCTTCTTTTAGTCAAGGTATGCCAGAAATTTCTTTTCTCTCCAATTCTGTTCAATACCTCCTCATTAGTTACGCGATCCACCCACCTAATCCTCAGCATTCTTCTGTAGCAGCATACGCCTTACAACCAAGGAAAACCTCCCGAAAATCATTTACAAGGTGAGCACGCGTGTACTATCTTACTCAACGTATAGGATATATTTTTTTTATGCGAGAATATTTTGAATAAAGTTGGAACATTCAACAGACTACTGAAAATGCATTGTATTGATAAAGTCAGTTAATTGCCTTACCTTATGGCAATGGAAGCTACACTTACGTCACTACTCTTAATAACTGCGCCGCAGCAAGCTTAAATTCTAGCTTCTCACTCCGCAAGGTGCAAGGGGATTAAAACTAACTACAAAGGAAAAAAAAACCAAACAAACAAAAACTGGTCTTGCTCGGTGATTTGACCGATAAAAACAAGTGAACTGAAAATAGTTCATGATTTTGTTTCTTTTTTAAATCAAAGCAGATTC
This sequence comes from Locusta migratoria, assembly GCA_026315105.1. NCBI lineage: Eukaryota > Metazoa > Arthropoda > Insecta > Orthoptera > Acrididae > Locusta > Locusta migratoria. The sequence continues at coordinate 542,030,959 of CM048746.1, read as the reverse complement.
CGTATTTTCGAACGTTTCAGACATACTATTTCATCTCACAACACAATTCCATTCCGATAGAAAGTGCAAACAAAATTACGTATACAAATTATAGTGGAAACAACGTTCTCTTTATCTTTAATCCTTTTGCGTAATACGATGAAGAAGAAATTGAAACACAAGATGTCTCATTGCGAATATCTGTATCAACCGAGCTAAAATTAAACTACGCGCCATAGCTAACAATGAAGTGCTATAATTTTACTTTAGTCATCCTCTTCCACAAAATAATTGTTAACATTCAAAGCTCATTAAAATTAAATACATTCTTTTCTTGCTGTTCCTGGTGTTAAGAAATCCAATTTATGCATTCTTGGCTCTGCTTAGAGACACTGTTACATTGCTCCCCACCCTATTATGGCAGGCTCGCCCCATCGTATCCTTTACCACAATATCCGCTCCCTCCCCGCCAACAAACCCCTCTTTATGCATACTCTCTCCCAACACCGCGTGGATTCCTTCCTCCTAAATGAAACCTTCCTCCAACCCCGTCATTCCGTCTCTACCACTCCTTACACCCTTCACCGCACGGATGGTCCTCCCCCTCTGGCTCGAGGCGGAGTGGCGATTGGCCACCTCCGCTTCCACCCTGTCCGGCCACAACCCCCTGTCAATAATCCTGCCGAACACCTCATCCCGACCCTCTTCCTCCCTTCCCTCACCGTTACCCTAGCCACCATTTACATTTGCGCCCATGTTCCCATCCTATACGATTTCATTTCCCACATAGACAACTCCTTCACGACCTATGTAATTGCCGCCGACCTTAACCTTCATTCCTGCTCTGCAGCCGAACTCCAGCAGTGGCATCAGTTCCTACCCACACTTTGGGGTGACCTCGTTCCCCTCCCAAGTCCTACACGCCCTGAAAGCAATACCACTCCTGATGCTGTCCTTGTCTCTCCTAACCTCCTGGGACGCCTGCAGGCGGAAGTCCTTGACCTCATTGGCAGTGACCACGCCCACATACTCCTCACCTTCAAGCTCCGCGGCCCTTATGGCTGCGCCACCGGTCCCATGCCCCCTCTTCGCCTAGTCCATGATTACTCCCGCGCCGACTGGGATGCCTACCGTCATTCCATTAACACCTCGGTCGCTAGCCACCCCCTCACCCTCCATACCCCTGATGATATCGTCCATGCCTCCTCTTTCCTGCACCAGACTGTTGATGACGCCATTGCAACCCATATCCCCACCAAAGCCATCCATCCTCACCATCCCCCCCTCCCCCCACAAGCCGTCCTCCTGCTCCGAGAATCCCGTCGTCTGTACCATTCCTTCCTGTGGACCCGTGATCGAGACACACTCCTACGCCACCGGCAACTCCAACGACACATCAGAAACCTCTTGAACGCAAAGAAACGCCGGGATTGGCGACAGACATGCACCAGCCTTAATGCTACACTCCCCATAAACTCCTCAAAATATTGGAAAGCCTTCCACCGCCTTACTGGCAGTCACTCAGTCCCCGCATACCCTCTTCTCCATAATAACCTTCCTCTTCCTGACAATGCCAGCAAGGCACAGCTTTTTTGCTGACCACCTTTCCACTATATTCGACCTGCCCGACAATCCCAGGTTCGACTACTCCCGTTTCCTTGACGTCCACGAGCGCACCGATACCTCAGTCCCTCCGCTCGGCCCTGGCTTTCAGTATTTGGACCACATTCCCCCCTCAGACTTAAACACACCTATTACAGCACAAGACATTGTACACTCGTTTCGCACAAAACGTAACACTGCTCCCGGTCACGACCGCATTACCTACAGGCACCTCTGTACCTGTCCCCCCTCCTTCCATTCCGCCCTCGCTTCACTGTACAATGTCATTCTCTTCACCGGATTCTACCCAGACCTCTGGAAAACCTCCCGTATCCTAATGTTCCTTAAACCTGACAAACTGCCCTCTGAAGCCTCCTCCTACCTTCCCATCTGTCTCACCTCGGTGTTCAGCAAAGTCTTCGAATCCATCCTCTCACACTGTATCCACGAACACCTCAGTCTACACCAACTACTTACCCTTTCCCAATGTGGCTTCCGGCCGTCCTTCTCCGTCAATGACCAGCTCCTTCGCCTTGTTCACCTTCTGTCCATCCAGGTTAATTCCCGTTGTGCCACCATCCTCGTCTCTCTCGATGTTGAGAAGGCCTACGACCAAGTCTGGCATTCTGGTCTCCTTTTCAAGCTCCAAACCTAAGCCCTTCCTTCCTCTCCAAACGCCCATCCTATGTCACTGTCAGTAATCAAAACTCCCGTTTATTCTACACCTCCACCGGGGTGCCCCAGGGCTCCGTCCTTTCACCCCTCCTCTATCTGTTATATTCAGCAGATATGCCCCGACCTCAGCCTCCTGTCCATCTTCTTCAGTATGCTGATGACACCGCCTTCCTTGCCCTTGCCCCATCCCTCGCTCGCTCCCAACATCTCCTTCAGTCCCATCTCTCCGAATTTTCCTCCTGGTGTAACCAGTGGCTCCTTACTGTAAACCCTACAAAATCCCAGGCAATCATCATAGGTCGCACCACCCCTTCCTTTCGCCACCGAGACCTATACCTCACCCTCCATGGTCACCCCATCCCGCAAACGAAGACCCTCCGCTACCTCGGATTAACCCTTTCCTGGCACCCTCACCTCAAAACCGTCCGACAAAAAGCCCTCTCCCGCCTTAACCTCTTAAAATGCCTCTCCGGCCGGACATGGGGACTAAATCCTTCCACCATCCTGTATACCTACCGTTCCCTCATGCGTCCCGTCCTTTGCTGCTTCCATCCCGCCTGGATACCCGCTCCCCCCTCCTATTATGAATCCCTCAAAATTGTCGAATGCCATGCCCTTCGCCTCGCCTATCACATCCGCCTCCCCTCCCCCACTCGGATCCTTTACGACCTCATCCCATTCCCACACCTGGTCCAATTCCTTCAACACATCCGCCTCAAGTACATCCACCGAAAGATAGAGTCCCATAACCCACTAGTATCTCCTCTGCTCCTGGATCCCGGGCCTCTGCCACGCCTTTGCCGCCACATCCCTCCCTCCCTTCACCTCCATACCATGTCCTCTCCGAGGGTGGCTTCCACCACCTACCTCTCCCTGACGACGTTCTCCAAAACCGTCCTGACATCTATCCCTCCTTCCAACTTTGACCTCTCCCTGTGGATTGCCGCCGCCTCCTCCCTCCCCCTCCCCTCCCACTCCCGTCCCCCACTTGGCTCACCCCCTCCTTACTCCACCTCCCCGGGAGCTCCTTCCGGTTTCCCCCATTCTCCCCTCCCCCACCTCCTTCCCCTCCCCCCGCGCCTTCTCCATACTCACCCCCCCCCCAAGCCCCCTACAGGGCCAGTACAGGGCTGTTTTTTTAAGTGTTCAGTGCTTCGTGTGTATAGTGTTTCGTCGCCCAGTGTTTTTTATCTTTGCGTACACCAGTGTTCAGTGTTTTTTACCTCAATGTCGCCGTCTTGTTATGTCTCGTCGTCTGAAGTGAGTGTTTTTTGCCACCGTGGCAATGTCTTGTTTTAACAACCATATATGTTCTGTCTGCTGTCATATTGTTCTTTAACATTCTCCCAAATTTTCTTCTTGTCATTGTAAAAGCGCCATTTTATCACCTTTAATTTTATATTCTGTTTTGTCCACTGTTTACCATTCGCTCGGCTGTAGAGCAGCATCATCGGCTGCTGCCAGCCTGCCTGTATTAGGGCATTAAAATTCAATAAAGGAAGAAAAAAAAAAACTCCGACTCGTCAGTCGGCAAGACTCAACAGACGAAGAACGTCCGAAGAAGAACGGCGCAGCATCGGAAAGAACGTGAGGAAGCAGCAAGTTTCTAGGAACACGGCCTTACAACCCAAAAGACTTACTAACAAATATGTCTACCGGTTGTGAAAGCCTTCACTCTATCAATTAGATATATACCCTGATTTCCTGCTTCTTACCTCTCTTCATCCCTCTCATCCTTTGTCTCTTTCCACCCCTTCTCCCTATCTCTGTCCATCACCTTCATCGCTCTCCCTGTAAATCTCTTATCCCGTACTCTAGCCATCTCCTTCCTTCTTTCTGCGTCTATATCGTTCCTCCCTTTCTTTTTATACCCATTTATTTATTCCTCCTCCTCCTCCTCCTCTGTTCATCCTGCCTATCTACCTACGCCTCTTCTTCCTTCGTCCTCCCCTTTCACGTACACCTACCGATCCCATTGTGCCTACCTTTCCCTCATTCTCTAATTTCTCATCCTTCTCCTGTATTTAAAGAACACCTTTATCTTGTAATGTACGTTGGTTCTTATAGTGACGAAAACAGCAACCAACCACATTTGATTATGCTGCTTACTTGCAAAATAGCGCCGTTACCGGTTTCAAACCTTCCAGTTCATCGTCATACAGCTGTTCACGTCCGCATGTAGTTTTTTGTCATCTACATTATGTGCATTATAGAAATGCAGATGACAAAAAAAGTATGTGGACGTGAACAGCCGTCTGACGACGAACTGGAAGGTTTGAAACCGGTAACGGGGCTATTTCGCAAGTAAATAGCATAATCAAATGCGAATGTTCAAGTGTTTGTAAATATAAGGGAATTTAAAAAGTTGGTACTGTCCCTAGGCTTACAAACTGCTTACACTAACTTTAACTTATGCTAAGGACAACACCCATGCCCGAGGGAGGACTAGAGACTAGAACCCCCGAGGGACAACGGCCGCGCGCACAGTAGCAGGGCGCCTTAGTGCGCACAGCTATTCTGCCACGGCACATGTGGTTGGTCGCTGTTGTTTTCACTGTAAGAATCATCATGTATTTCCTACACTACCACCCGCTCAATATGTCTTTTTTTGCTATATAGCATGACTTATATCTGCCTCATTTAATGGTGCCGAAATATGAACTGAAGTACCATGCACTGTACCATATCTTATGTAGACAATAATATTTTTCTTGCTTTGAAGGTCAAGTGTGAAAGATTTAACCAATACGGAAATAAAACCGTGCACCTACAAGCGCATATAAGGAGGAGAGCAGGGACATGTTCCCCTCCCCAAAATCTAAAAACATGTGTCCAAATGTTTGTAAATCAATGGGACTTAATTACTGTGGTCATCAGTGCCCTTTGTTTGTCGTTGTTGGGGTCTTCAGTCCCAGACTCTCCACGCTACCCTATCCTGTGCAAGCCTCTTCATCTGAGAATACGTTTGGCAACATACATCCTATTGAATCTGCTTACTGTATTCGTTCCTCGGTCTCCCTCCACGATTTTTACCCCCCCACACTTCCTTCTAATGCTAAGCTGACGATTCCTTGATGTCTCAGAATGTGTCCCACCAATATATCCCTTCTCTTAGGATATGCCAGAAACTCCTTTTCTCATTAGTTACTTGATCTACCCATCTAATTTTCATCACTCGTCTGTAACACCAGATTTCAAAAGCGTCTGTTATCTGTAAACGAATGCTTCCGCGGCCGTTGTCATTGTATATAAAACATTTAAATGTAACACCCAGAAGATGGCCACTTGCAATAGTGGCCGAAACGTCGGTGAAGTGTTTGATATTTTGACGATGCGGTCCAACACCCAGAAGAGTTTTATATACTACAACGTCTGTTATCTTTTTGTCTGAACCCCTTATCGTCCACGTTTACTCCCATACAATGCTACACTCCAAATGCTTTCAGAAAGAACTTCCTAGCATTTAACCCTTTCAGACCCGGTGTCCAATATATTGCACACCGAATTTTTATTGATTTTAGAACACTATACGATTTCGCTTTACTTTGGCTCGGCGTCTAATTTATTTGACATTTTTTATTTTGGAAAACAAGTATGGAAAATTTTAATTTCGCTCAAATATGCAATAGATAGGGTCTTATAGACATGAAAAAGTGCAAGAATATGTTTTCTTCAATTTTTAAAATAATTCAGGACTCAAGGGGTTAAATTAATATTGGATGTCAACAAATTTCGCTTCTTCAAAAACGCTTTTCTTCCAACAGCCATTCTGCGTTTTATATCTTCTTTACTTCGGCCATCAGAAGTTATTTTTCTACCCAAATAACAAAACACATCTACCACTTTTATTGTCTCATTACCTAATCTAATTCCTTCACCCCTGACCTGATTTTCTTACATTCCATTCCCCTAGTATTACTCTTTTTAATGTTCATCTTATATCTTACTTTCAAGACATAGTCCATTCCATTCGACTGATCTACCCTCCTTTGCAGTCTCTGAGAAAGTTACTACGTCATCGGCAAACCGCATAGTTTTTATTTCTTCTCCCTGAACTTTAATTCCCTCTCCAAATTAATTCTTCCATTCCTTTACTGATTGCTCAATGTACGGATTGAAGAACATAGGGGAAAGGCTACAACCCTGTCTTACACTCTTCCCAACCTCTGCGTCCCTTTCTTGCCCTTCGACTCTAATAACTGCTGTCGGATTTTTGTGTAGGTTGAATATAACTCTTCGCTCCCTACATTTTACCCCTGCTACCTTCAGAATTTGAAATAGTGTATTCCAGTCGACATTGTCAAAAGCTTTCTCCAAATCTACAAATGCTATAAAAGTGGGTTTGTATTTCATTAGCCTATCTTCTAAGATAAGTCGTAATGTGAATATTGCCTCCCGTGTTCATACATTTCTCCTAAATCCAAACTGATCTTCCCCGAGGTTGTATTATACAAGTTTTCCCATTCATCTGTAAATAATTCGTGTTAGTATTTTGCAACCATGAGTTATTAAAGTGATAGTTCTGTAATTTTCACATTTGTCTGCACTTGCTTTATTTGGAATTGGAATTATGATATTCTTCTTAAAGTCGGAGGGTATTTCCCATGTCTCATACATCTTGCATACCAGGTGAAACAAGTCTTTCATGACTGGCTGTCGTAACGATATCAGCAGTTCACGCGGAATATCATCTACACCAGGGAACTTGTTTCGACTCAAATCCTTCAGCACTCTGTCAAATTCTTCTCATATTTCTCTCCTTCGTCTTCCATTTCTAGAATACTGCCTTCAAGTTTATTTCCTTTGTGTAGGCCCTCTATATACTCCTTCCACAGTTCAGATTTCCCCTTCTTTTTTTAGTACTGCTTTTCCGTCTGAGTTCTTGATATTCATACAGCTTCTTTTCTTGTCTCCAAATATCTCTTTTACTTTCCTGCAGGCGGTACGTATCTTTCCCGTAGTTATACATTCATCTACGGTTCTGCATTTGTCCTGTAGCCACTCCTGCTTAGCCAGTCTGCACTCCCCGTAAATGTCATTTTTCAGTGTTGGTACTGCCTTATGCCTGCTTCACTTGCTGAATTTTTATATTTTTTCCTCTCATCAATTACGTTCAGTATTACGCCTTGTCCTTCTGCCTATATGGTCCTCTGCTGCTATACCTACCCCATCTCTCAGAGCTACCCATTCTTCTTCTACTGCATTACTTTCCCCCATTTCAGCCAATCTTTGCCTAATGCTCCCTATGAAACTCTCAACCACATCTGGTTCCTTCAATTTGCCCAGGTTCCATCACCTAACTTTTCTACCTTTCTGCAGTCTCTTAAGTTTTAGTCTGCAGTTCAGTCAATATCTGCCCCTAGATATGTCTTACAGTTTAAAACCTGGTTTCTAAAGCTTTGTTTAGAAAAGTGATACTAACCGTATTTTTCGACGTCAGAGGTCCGATACTATCGAATTTCTAGAGCATGAAAAAAATCATCAACGGCGACGTGCACTGTGAGACACCTTAGCCTACGCAAGTCCAGCAGGAGAGGTTTCATCATCCGCCCTACAATCCGGACAATCGCCATCTGTTTGGTCCGCTATAAAAACATCTCAAAGCGAAGCGCTTCAACTCGGACGACGAACTGAAGGACACAGTATTTCTGGGAACAGGGAACCTTTCGGGTCGTTTAACAGTGGAATAGTTGTGTTCAGGACTCTTGTTGTTATTTTTGAATAAATAGTTAAAATGTACCCACAGTTTCGTTTCTTATCTTTTCATTTGAACACCCCTCGATTAATAGGCACCTACAGCTAAATGTAATGAATAAATAAATAATAATAATCATTAAACTGGTGATACCTATGTTTCCTATGTATCTCTAAGGCTGACCAACATATATAATTACCTCCATAGGCGGCTAAATTTGTTTTAGTTATTACTAAAATGTTCAAATGTTTGTTAAGCTTATGGGACTTAACTACGGGGTCATCAGTCCCTAAACTTACAAACTACTTACAACTACCTTATACTAGGGACGGCACAAATATCCATGCCCGAGGGGGGGATTCGAACCCCCGACCGTAGTGGCCGTGCAGACCGTGACTGGAGCGCCTCAGTCCCCTCGGCCACCGTGGTAGTTATTACTGATTACACCTTAAGTTTCCACTGTAATTAATACTATTTAATATCGTAGAAACACTTTGTAAATGAACCTTGTGAGAGCCTAACCAGATGTACAATGAGGAGTTTGTTTAAATTTTACTTACGGCTTCTGTTTCACATAATGCAATTCAGCCAAGAACTTGAATTTTCAAATGTTTGTAAATCCAAGGCAGTTAACTGCGTTGGTCATCAGTCCCTAGCTTTACAAACAACTTGAATTAACGTATGCTAAGGACAACATAAACACCCATGTTTGAAGGAGGGCTCGAAGCCCCGACGGCGAGCAAGCACGTGTTCCGCAGCAAGGCGCCTTAGAGCGCTCGGCCAATCCACGGCGGCCTGGCGTAGTTTTGTATAGTCTATGGGACTTAACTACGGGGTCATCAGTCCCTAAACTTACAAACTACTTATGAACTACTTACGAACTAGGACGGCACAAATATCCATGCCCGAGGGGGGATTCGAACCCCCGACCGTAGTGGCCGTGAAGACCGTGACTGGAGCGCCTTAGTCCCCTCGGCCACCGCGGCCGGCCCTGTCGTAGAGTGCTAAAGTTTTGCAACAAAAAGTTCGCTTCACGAAGATAATTAATTTACTGATCGGACAACGCCACATGCAAGAACCTGTCAAAAATAGCGCAGGAAAAGCATTAATTATGTATTTCACGGATAATACTAAGAGTTATTAACCTTCATTCTGTGTGATTGAGCTTTCAGAGAGCATTCAAAGGCCGTTACTAACATCAGCAAAATACGACGGCGAGGCTGTCAGTAACATTCAACCGAGACGTTTACGTAAACGTCAGCGAGAGCAGAAACAGCATATGCAGTTCTCGAGGTACAACCCGTTTACGTCCAGTACCACTGAGGGTGAGAAGGGGCTCTCATATAAAGCCACAAAAGAGAAAAGGGAAAGGATAAAGTGAGCGAACAGAACAAGAAGTAAAAACTAAAAGGGAACATGAATTCTCTTCTCGTATATAAATTCACTACCTGCAAGTACCCGGCTTTGTCCGGGTTTAAAATAAGATTTTCTGTAGAAGGGTACTTTTGTGTCCCAGCCTCGTCGCCGCTTTTGTGTCTCGTTTCCGGCATAGGTGTCGGTGACCGAGTAGGAAGACCGACACAGGAATAAAGGTAGCACGCTTGTGCAGATACGAAGGTTAGCAGCCAGTGGGACAGCAGAAACTAGAAACACTAGAGTAAATTATAACGAGATATATATATTTCGTTGAGACTTAGTAATACTTAACTTTTACATAGCTCAGTACTGCAGAATGCTGATACATAGTTGAGCTAGAGGCCTGCCTAGTGCCTGTCCGATAGCCAAGTCTTTACTGGTGCCTATCTGATTCCGAAGTGTTAACTGGTTCCTATATCAGTCCCAAGTGAACGATGTCGTTCAGTGGTGGCTACGAGCGGAGTTGTAGCAGAGGGCGCTCGTGGCTGACGTCGTAAGAACGCCGCGCCGTGCGTGCATGGCGGCGCGCGGCGAAAGTAGGTGGCGGGCACTTTGGACTTGTGCGACACCACGGGTACAAAACCGTTTATTTGCATGTAAAAATATGTTATGTTAAAGCAATGTGATAATTTCCTTTTTTTTTGGGGGGGGGGGGCGGGGTCATTATCACACGACTTATAACAGGCACATGGCCAGAGTGAGATTGTGATGGAATGAAACCTATTTAAGAACCTTCCCCATGTAATTTTGTGTACGTGTACCAAATTTCACGTTATTTGGTTGTCTGGTTCTTGAGTTATAAGGGAACAGACAAACAGACAACAAATGCGTCTTATATGTATAGAGATTGCAGTCGAAGTCTGTAAGTAAAGTACTCTCCCCCATGCACCGAACAGTAGACAGTAACCTTTATCTTGTTTTCAAGGTCAAGTGTAAAAAAATTTCATCAAGATCGAAGAAAAACTGTGGATTTTGCCGAAATCCATAAGTACCTTCCACCATGCACGGAACGAAATTTTATGTAGACAGTGCCCTTCCTCTTGTTTTGAAGGTCAATTGTGCAAAATTTCATCAAGATCAGTGCGAAGATATAGACACAATGAAAACTCACGTTCACTTTTTCTCAAATTTTCTTGTTGGTTTTCCAAAAAATGGAACGAAACCTGTTTAACAACCTTCCCCATGTAATTTCACGTTATTTGGTTGTCTGGATCTTGAGTTATAAGAGAACAGATAGACACAGAGACAGACAACAAATGCGTCTTATAAGTATAAAGATTTGGTGTGCCATGTAAGTAACAGCGCCTCCATCGGATCTTTTCTATACTACGCTGCAATTCAAGCGTAGCATACACCAGAAACTACAAATTACGATATCTTTTCTTCCCCTGATCCGATTTTGATGAAATGAAGATTATATGTTGCCCTAAGGTACTCTCAGTTAACCTATGAAACCCCATGAAAGTTCGTATTGTACTCCTGGAGATTTGCTGTACTGCAGCATACATAAAAGCATATTTTACACAAAACTTCAAATTACGATTTAATTTCCCATCCTTACCCAAACAGTCCGAGCATGAGCTCCGCCTCTAATGACACGTTGTAGACGGGGCGTTAAACGCTAATATTTCTTCCTTCTTTATAGTCAATAAACAATATTTCTTTTGACTTGTCCAGGATATAATATGAATATTTTCTGTGGAGAGCCAATGCCTGAGCAAGCGATATAAAGCTGTCCGTGTGAGAAACATGGAGATTTCAAATACACTCCACAATATTGAGTAGACTGCCCTGTTATTTATTAATCATAATAGAAACTGCAAGTCGCTCTGCAAACTGCTGTCTCTTAAAGTTAAATGCCAGATCTGTCAGAAATAATGGGTATCCGTTGGATGTACTCCGTTTCATTCTCTTTCTTTCCTTGGAGCTCTAACATATCTATTGCTTCTTCCAACAGCGGTATGTGCTTCACAGTTCAAAGTTGCTTCAAAGTTTTCAACAGCACTGTCATCTTTCAGGAATTTCCTTAAGCTCACTGGAATACGGGAGTGTCTTAGCAGTAAATAAGAAATATAATAAAACGTGATGCCTGACGTGAAAAGTTTTTACTCATCGCAGTATATATGATCTCATATTTACTGAATTATATGTTGTACAATTGTATAATTTTTCAGGTATATTTTCATTTGTATAAGTGCTGTATCACTGAAAAATCTGTTGCGAATGTAATTAGTAGTAAAGAAGTAATAGATTAAAACTTGGTGCGTGATGGGGCGGTTTTCCATGAACGTTACTGTTTATGTGCTCGTATTTCATGAACTAGGTGTCGTACTGTGATGCAATTTACAAAGTGCATTCAACTATATGAGTGTATACTGTGTGTAAAATTTGTAGCGTAGAAATTATAAATTTCAACGTTATACCGAATGCCGTAGTTTTACTCCGAGAACAGCGGAAAAGTAGTAAGCGAGAAACTTTTTTCCTTTCATCATTTTGATATTGTTGTCAGCGAGAAAAAGTTTCCTAAAGATTTGAAATTATGTTTATAGTTCGTTGCAAGTTGCTAAGTGCTTTCCTTCTTAAATATTGGTCTGATAAATTCACAGTATCACGTGCCGCAATACGGGAAAGTTTTCATTATTTATGATGTCATATCTCCTGAACTATCAATCCTATCGCAAAATCGTTTCTTAGCTGACGTCATACCCATAAAGCACATTCCTGCCACATTTCAGCTACAAAGGTCCAGTAGTTTTGGAGATTTAGTCAGTGAGTGAGTGAGTGAGTGAATGTATAAATGAGTGTCCTTTCGCTTTTATATAGATAGAGATTACTTGTGTACATAAATAGTTAATTCCTCTTAAGACACCTCCCTCCCCACTTATTACAAATCCTGCTCTCAGCCTCGCTTAACGCATCCGCCTCCCCTCCCCCCACGTGGATCCTCAAATTCCTCGAACATATCCGCATCCTATACGATCCCGCAATGTAGATTCCCCTGGTGTCTCATCTCCTCTTAAAACCCGAGTCTCTGCCACGCCTGTACCTATGCATCCCTCCTGCCTACACCTTCACGCTCTCCACATCCTTTCAGAGGCTAACCTTCACCTCACTCTTCCGGATGACGTCCTCCTACCAACCTTAGCCCTTTCCCCTTCTCGTATATGACGCCACAGAGTAACATATACAGAGAAGAAGCCACCCCTAAAACCACTGTCCTACGCTCCCCTCGTAGTTCCGTAAGATGCTAGCAGGTGTCAGGCGGTTCCCTGGCTTAGTACCGGTGGACCACACTAGAGGCGCTTCTGAGGGTAGCGTGGAGGGGAGGCTGAGGGGAGAGCTCGTGCCGCCTGCCATGAGGCCACGGCTGTGTCTGGCTTGCCGGCGTTTGAGGGGATGTGGTGGTGGGGACAGCCGCTACCTGCCACCTGCTCTGGCCAGTTTAAAGGGCTGCTTCTGATCGCAGCTCCATCATGGGGCATCTTACAGAACTGCAGAAAACCCCCCACCCCGCACCCCTGAGCGTGGGACCGGGCCCTTACGGAGGTTTCCCGTCTGTGTCTGTGGTGACACGCACCCTCTCCCCCCCCCCCCGCCCCTCCTCTGTCCCTCTGTCACTTGTTCCCCCCCTCCTACTCCTCTCCCCTGGAGTTCTTATGCCCCTCCCCTCCCATTCCACCCCCTTCTACGGGCCCCCCTCCACGCTTCCTTTTCCTTCATTTTTTCCCTGCGGGGCCTCTGTCCACCATTCTAACCTGTGCAGTTTTAACCACTGGTGTCAGGGTAGTGCTATTGCAATCTCGAACAATTTTAGTGACCGCAACCACCATCATCGGCAGGAGCAACCACCATCATCGGCAGGACCAGTGTTGCATGTGTATTTTAAACAGGGTCTTCATTCTTTGTCACCGACTACTTGTTGTCTTAACCTATTTTAACAAGCGTTGCAACATTTTATACTGACTGCATGACTGTATGTAGGCGTTTCTACACAAAATTAGGGGCCATTCATATGCAATCTGTGACAGGGACATTGGCATAGAGAGAAGAAAGAAAAAAGACTGACCATATCTATATTGCTACAGAATGTACAGAACTTATTCTACAGTCAAGTGTGCAAAATACAGTAAGTTTAAAGTGAAAATGATTGAAACTTCTAATATTAAAAATATACTTGACTGGTGGCCTCAGTATTACAAAAAGGTTGTTGTTTCTGAGGAAACCAAAGGAGCAATTGTATCATCAGACAAGAAAATTATATTTTAAGGTCTCACAACAAAACCATTTTGTCTTTAAAAAAAACATGAACTGTACAGTGACGCTGATGGGCTCGTAGCATCTACGTTCAGCGTGTCAAAATGAGTTTCTCCTCCACATCCTACATCAAGAGCTTACAATGGGAATATGTCCATCAGTCAACAGAAAATGCAAGATGTCACGAAGTTTCTGCCTTACCTGCCTGAAGAATTTCAGGTGAGAGAGTTTAATGCCCAGATATTTGGGCTTCCCACACACAGAGAAACATAAACTGGAGAGGACTGTGAAGACATGCATGTTGCAGAATATTTTGTTGTATTGTAACATGGTTAATATGTTCTATTATATTTTTTTGTTCTTTCATTAATAATACGCTCAAAATGACATATTTCTAGAATTTATTTGACGCAGAAACCCCTCATGTCCACACTTTTGAGCAGAAGCACCTCGTGTCAAGTAGCTATTAACATTAATATTTCGGTTCCTATAATAGATATGTGCAACATTTTTCGTCCAGGATTTATTCAACAATTTTCAATTATTTTTTACTCTAATAATCACGGTTTTGCTTCTCCTGAAAAGTTTATGCTACTGGGTATGAGGTGTTTCTGATTTTATCGATTCTGTATAATTTCATTCTCTTCGGCCATGTATGTCTCTCAGCTGTAGAGCGATGCTGAGGCCGCTGCCAGCCTGCTCCCGGTGGGGGTTTCAAAACCCAATTAAAAAAAGTTACTTCCATAATATGAACTATCTACCAATCCAGAAGTCGTATATGTAAAGGGTCAGGAACTACAAGAACCACGATGATAAAATGACATTGTAGTAGAAAGTATTAGGCTAGTTTGTTATAGGTAGGCGTGAGAAGGAGATGGACTGAGAGAAGCTGAAAAGGACAGGATAGAGGTGGGTGAGGTGACTGGGCAAGTGAGATGAGGGGTAACAGGATATTCAAACAGCTTATGGGAATGCAGCCAGGTACAGAAATCTCCGACGGTCAACATTTCGGCTGGAGACCACCCTGCCATTCTCAAAGCAATACTGCAACGAGGGAGCAATGTGTAACGATGTTTAAAACCTGTGTTTTCAATGACAACAGGAAAGGGAACACACAGCGAGCAAGCAAGGAAACGTCGCCATCACATGGGCAACATCGGTCTTCACCAGTCCTAATTGTTTGACTAATACGAGGCGCGTTCAGAAAGTAAGTTCCGTTTCAATTTATCTCCGCTGCACCGCTGCGATTGCAGTTACGCACATGCGCTGTAGACGATGAGTATCAAGGAGAATAACGTGCACCATTTGGAGATCGCTGTCAGTTACGTACGCTTTGTTGTGCTTGTTTGAAATGTCGGCGTTGGTTGAAAATCCCGACGCCTGTGAAATCAGGTCGGTGATTCGGTTTCTGAATGCGAGAAAAGTGAAACCAAGTGAAATTTATCGGCAAATTTGCGATGTTTACGGACCAAATGCGATGAGTGATACGATGGTGAGAAGATGGGTCCGACAGTTCAATGGCGGGCGTAGTGATGTGAACGATGAAGAACGAAGTGGGCGTTTGGTTACAGAAGAACTGGTTCACGGGATTGATGACAAGATCCAGGAAAACGGTAGGTTTACAATTAGTGCTTTCGCTATGGACTTCCCCCAAATGTGACTGTTTTCAACTGGTTGAAGACACGGCAGATTTATATGAAGAAGGTATACAAAACCTGGTGCCACGCTATGACAAATGCCTGCAAAATTTCGGCAAATATGTGGAAAAGTAGTTTAAGAGTTGTAAAATTTTGTGCAATAAAAATTTCTTCTGTATTTGTATACAATTTCATTTTATTACCAAACGGAACTTACTATCTGGACGCGCCTCGTATATGACATTTCACAGCTGCATGGGATACGATAGACATCCGTCTTGCGCAAACCAAGATCATCCTTTACGGACCCTAACAGCGTTTTAATTTTATATTGTGTTCGATACACACATTTCACATCATATTTACGCAAAGCACGGCGAATCATGTTAGAAATACTGCCAACGTATGGCAGAAAGGCCACTGACGTGGATGCTACCACTATGCTATCATCTCTATCCCATTGAACAAGGCTCTTTTAAGTTGCGCTTCACTATATGCATTCTGACTGAAAGTGACCTCCAAATGGGACAGCTAATTTGATAAACGTGGCTCGGGACCGATGACCAGAATACTTTGGTCCTTTAGGTCTACAAACATTTGAAACATCACACATGTAAACAACAAACTAACAAATAAGTTTGTGGAACAATGACGAGACACAAGTCATCGAGTCTACTGGATAACCTTATGAAATTCAGCATGGAATCCTGCTCACTCACTTGTAAAAATTTAGAGAGACAAAATTAATGCCACCCCATCCATTGAAAATTGATATTATTATCGATTTTTCTGACGGGTTTCTTCTTTGCTCGTGTGATGGCGCTGTTTGCTTGTTTGTCCAGTGTGTGTTCCATTTCCTGTTAGGTTTTAAATGTCGTTGCGCGTTGGTTCCTCGCTACAGTATTGCCTTGAGTATATGAGGGAAGTCTCTTGCCGAAATATCGGCTGACGTCGATTTCTGTACATGGCTGCATACCCGTAGGTTTTTTGAATATTCCATACGCCGGGAGAAATTAAGGAATCATGGGGTAGAAGGAGATTGACAGGTAAGGAACAGAGAGAGGTCGAGGAGGAGGTGTAGTGGGAGGGACGGAAGAGAAAGGGGATGAGCAGGTGAACAGGGAGGGGGGGAGGGAGTAATGGAAGAGGAACATAAAGGAAGAAACGTTGCTCTGAATTACGCCTAACGTCACTTACAGCAGAAGGAGGTGTGTAGTAGATGGCCAATAGGATGTATAGATGGATGAGGAAGAGGAAGTCCTGTTAGTTAAGGAGGTGACTGATAACCCCAAACACTCATGAAACTACAAATCTGAAGGAGAGGCAGTAAATTAAAATTTGTGCCACATGTGGTCTAGTGGTTATAGCATCTGCCTATTAAGCAGGAGGTCCCGGGTTCGAATGCGGGCCTTGGCACAAATTATTAATTCAATGTTTCTCCTGCAGATATATATCGAGACGAAATATGACTCTGGACAATGATTTATGATTTGTTACTCACGAAACTATTTTCTTTTAGAAATGTCACTCTTCTGAGAATAACGAGCGAGAGACAGTCGTAGATTACATCTTAGGCCAATACAACCTCTGAGAATAAAGTTTTGGTGAATAGTCCTGCAACAGTAACGTAGATGAACTATGAACTGCAGTTAGCTTACTGTCCTCCGAATTAATCACCTCCCACAACTATGCACAGCCGAGCTCTGCGATATACGTCATGGAAACTTTGCGCGAAGTCTCCCTTGGGATGGTGCTCTAAAGGCTCGTCAAGTTTTGCTGTACGTCAGGAATGTCATCAAATCTCGATCTGTTAAAAGGAAGTTTAAGTCAAGTGAATGCGAAGAAGTCTGGATGATTGAGATGAGGCGATTATAGTGGATGTTCAAGTTGCTTCACCCCCTCTTTTGCCAGGAAGTGATGGACAATATTGGCTTGCTCTGCCTATGGGAGAGCGTTATCGTGCACAAAAAAACCGGGAATCTTGATGTGCGTCCTGCATGAAACTGCTCAAAATTTCAACGTGCTTTACAGCGTTCAACGTTGTTCCCTCAGGTAGAAAATCCTTGTAGATGATGCCTTGACACTTTTAAAATGTGATGAGCATCGTTTTGATGCATGAGTTTGCGGCTCTGACCTTTTTCCGACGAGATGATGTCGGAGAATGCCATTTCATGCTTTGCCGTTTTTGTTTCACGATCGTATCCGAGACACCAGGTTTCATCCTCAGCGATAATGTGGTTCAAGAAATTAGGTGTCGCATCTGTCGTTTCGACAATATCCGGTGCAGCCTTTACACGTGTCTGATTCTTATCGTTAGTCAAGTGAAGTGGCACAAGGCAACAACACGTTTTTCTCTTCCGTAACTTCTGGGTAATGATTTGCCGCACGGATTCACGGTTAATCTGCAGTTCATCTGTTATCATGTGGACAGTTGATCGGCGATGGTTTGTTTTCGTCACTGATGGAGGTGGTCGGTTGTCCGCTACAGGGATTCCTCGAAACACTTTTCCAGCCCCCTCGGAAACGGGCGAACCATTCGTACACACACTCCATAGACATTGCTTGATCAAGTATCAGCATAGTACGCGTTTCTTTACGTGTCTTACCATTCTGAAAACGAAAATTGAAAACTTTAAATTGATACTTTGCTCGTTCATTATCCGGTTCTCAGTTCGGAACTAACCCACTAAGCATGAACTTCGCCCATGAGTTGTAACGCGTTACACATACGATGGCCAACTCAACTGCTGTGGTGGAAGGTTGTCACACTGGGCACTACGCAAGTCTGTGTTGCCCAGATCGACCGTTCTGAATTCAATCAAATTCAATGTTCAAATGTTTGTCAAGCTTAAGGAACTCGGCTGCGGGGTCATCAGTCCCTAAACTAACAAACTACTTTTGAACTATCTTATGCTAAAGACGACACAAACAGTCATGCCCGATGGGGGATTCGAACCTACGATGAGGAACGGCCTCGCGCATCGTAGCACAACGCCTCTATGCGTTCGGCAGCTCCGCCGTGGCTCTAGATTTATTCGCCGAACTTTATTCTCAGAGTTTGTATTTTTGTTTTGTTCAAATGTTTGTGAAGCTATTGGAGTCAACTGCCTGGGCCGCGGCGTGGTGGCAGAGCGCATTGAGACGCTATGCTACGATGCGTGAGGGGCGCTCCCCGTCGGGGGTTCGAATACCCCCCCCCCCCCTCGTGCATGGATGTTTGTGCTGTCTTTAATATAAGCTACTTCATAAGTTTAGGGACTGATGACCCTGCAGTTAAGTCCCATAAACTTAACAAATATTTGAACATTTTTTTCAACTACCTGTTTATTAGTCCGTAGCTTACAAACTACTTAAACTAAGGTAAACTAACCTAAGGACCGTAAGGCCGTAAACTCCACAAAATATCTAGGAATTACTATTACTTCAGACTTAAACTGGAAAGGCGAACCAGATAATGCGTTTTATTGGCAGAATCCTTAAAAGATGCAACAGAACTACTAAAGAGACTGCATACACTACGCTTGTCCGTCCTTTTTTGGGTTATTGCTGTCCAGTGTGGGACCTTTATCGGGTAGTTTGACGGAAGACATCGAAAGAGTTCAAAGAAGGGAGGCTCGTTTCGCATTGTGACGATACAGGGGAAACAGCGTTACGGAAACGATACAGGATCGTTACAACAGCGGCGCTTATCGCTGCTGCGTGGGCTACTTACGAAACTACAATCGCCAACATTCTCCTCCGAATGCGAAAATCTATTGTTGACTCCCACATACATGGGCAGAAATGATCATCAGAAAGAAATGCGAGAAATCAGACCTCGAACATAGAGATTCAGATGTTCTTTCTTCCCGCGCGCTATTCGAGAGTGGAATGTGAGATGAATTGTATAAAGGTGGTTCGATGAACCCTCTGCCAGGCACTTAAATGTGATTTGCAGAGTATCCCATGTAGATGTAGATGTAAACAACGCAAACACCCATGTCCGAGGGGGTCTCGAGCCTCCGACGGCGAACGGCCGCCCGCACCGCAGCACGGTGCCCCAATGCGCACGGTTAATCCGCCACGGTTTTTTGTTTTGATTTTACTGTTTGTGATTTTACGTTAATGTCTTGGATTTCCTCGTCTTTGACGCTATTTTACAGTAATTTCCTCATGGTGAAATTTCTTCCCTATCATTTTAGAACCGAAGGTAAACTACCGCAAATCTAAATCAAGTTATGAGACTTATTAGACGCTCCTCATTTTATAGATACGGACTGCTGTTAATGATTCAGTAACATGACGTTAAAGAGAAATAAATGTTATCATAGATATAATAGAAGAGGCGTGGAAATGGGCCCCTAAACTAAAACGGCTATGCCTTCTGTTTATCAACTTCCACCGTAATGTCTCATATCGCTTAACAGTCATATTCCTTGATGTGAAATATGCACTGAGTATTAAATTAGATAAGAATTCTGTTAGGGAATTTCTTTTCCGGGAGGAGATATTTATCGCGGTCGCCCGCGTATACGACCCAGGAGCCGAAATAATGGCGACGTAAATGTTGAATACACACTGGTGGGATGAGTTCTTAGCTGTCACAAACAAACGCCTACGGTAAACAAGCGCAACGTGTTCAGCCAAACATTCGCTTTCTCGTGCTATGAAGTGACGTATTTACGGTAGGACTGAAAGAGACGAACGTTGTGACTGGAGAAATCGCCGTCATATAAATGATAACCGGAGCACAAAAAGAGAGAACGCGCCGAGGTAAATGTTTCGTCATCATCGTGTTTTGTGTGCGCCAGGAAGCGGGCTTTGCCGAGTGATCTGTTTCGAGTTCCCTCTGTCCGACAGCGGCGTGCGATACCTCTAGTCCGCGCTCGGGTTTCCCTTTGAAGTCCCCGACGGCGATTTGTGAGGGTTACTATGAACCGGGATCGTCTCTTCCATTACACGTGGAATATAAATAAACGAAACTGGAATTGTACACGTGCTATATAAATCGCCTCACAGCGCCTAAAAGAGGCGACATTTGAGAAATCTCGTGCGCAACGAATATCATTAATTTAATAGTTTTCACCCATTTACACGTATTATTTTATTTATTTGTTGCATGGGAAACAGTTATCTAGTACCAAATAACTATTAAAAATTAAAAAAAAACAATTAGATCACAAATTGTATGAACAAAATTTACACAGATATCCAAATTCACTATCATATCAGCTGAAAAAATGCTTCAACTGGAGCACAAGAAACCACGAATATGCCCCTTTTGAAAGACTGACACAAAACTATTGAACAACCTGCCGTAATTCTCGTTCTGCCTTCTTAACTAATAATTTTGGCTTTCAATGCCTGTGGTTCATGGTGATAGCTGTATACATACTGAGTTAATAGTAATTTTTGTTTGTTTAGTGAGACTAACGTTCTGCGAGGTAATTAACTGAAATTAATTTCTACAGTTTTTCAGGGGCAAGAGTCCTCATAAAGAACCAGAAAAATATGTGCGATAAAAAAATGACGGGCGAAATATATTGCGTTAACGTAGGTCCCTCTTCGTTGTGACTTGTGCCCTGTGGTGGTCTCAATGTAAGTAGTACATTCAGATAAGTATACTCTGACGTCATCGTATTTCCTGTATGGTGGAGAATATTTTAATCAAACGGACGGCGTCGCGATAGGAAGCCCATTAATTCCAGTTATGGCAAATCTGTTAATGGAGCACTTTGAAGATATCGCCCTGGACACGGCACCTGTAAAGCCTTGCTGTTTTTATCGGTACGTTGACGAAACGTTAGTTGTCTGGCCTCATGGACGTGAAAAACTCGGTGACTTCTTGGACCACTTCAGTAGCATCCATGACAAGAACACGTTCACGTTGGAGGTGGATAAAGAGGGTGCCTTGACGTCCTCGTCAGCCGTAAAGCACATGGATGTCTCGGCCATGGTATTTACAGAAAACCCACCCACAACGACCGGTACTTACACACCACAAGTCATCATCGTCATCCATCGCAGAAACAGTCTGTTTTAAAGGCCTTGGCGCAACGAGCGGAAGCAGTATCAGACACTGAAAATCTGCAGAAGGAACTGAGCCTCCTACGGAACGTCTTTAGGGACAACGGTTACAACAACCGCCAGATTACGAAAGCTGTCTTCCCGAAGACACACGAGCGGAAAACCCCTCAGAGGACTCAGAAAAACTTGCGATTTTGCCGTCTTGTGGCTCAGTCACTGGAAAGATTAGCTGACTCCTTAACCCTTTATTTGGCAATGTTGCTCTCAAGCAACATCAAAATTGCGCATGGTTTTCTGAAACACGCTTAAGTTTCATCTTTGAATGGGCAACAGTGCTTGAAACTAACATTTAAGCTCTCCAATAAGGTGATGTTTCGTTGTGTTTTTCGAAAAGTTTAGCAATAAGCTGAATCTTTAGCGGACACTCCAAACATAAATTACCGAGGTACATGTTTGTTTCAATTTTGTGACGATATGTTTCGTGATACATAGAAAACTGCTTATAAAAGTGAAAGAGGAAGCCTTTAAGTACATTTATAATGGAAAATTGTTGACGATTTTATATGGGAGACTGAAAATGGACTTACATTTATTGGGAAGAGGAGGCCTGGTAGACGACTAAAATGGGCAGTAAGTCCAAAAAAAAAAAAAAAATAAAAATAAAAAAAATAAATAAAAAAAAAAAAAAATAAAAAAAAAAAAAATAAAAAAAAAAAAAATAAAATAATGAAACAGCATCTCCTGTACCAGTGAATGATTTTCGGTATGACAGATATGACAATATGTTGTCACTTGACAGATTACGGGCCAAAAGGAATTGGCAAGTTTCGTCTTCAGGGATATTTGACTGTGAAATGTGGAAAATCATGCGACTGTTCTGAACTTTGCACCAAAAACGACTTGTTTTCAAACGTTTCACATGAAGCAGTCCAAAATACAATAATTTCTACAGTCATAACAACAAAAATGTAGTATTGATACTGTACCACCATGCGAAGTTTTTGAGTAATGTTACTTACAGACCAGAGACAATATTTTTGAAAAAAAAAAAAAAAAAAAAAAATAGAAATCTGTCCACATGACCCTAGAAATTTAAGTAACATAATACTTTTTCTTCTCATGATTTCTGCGTGTGCCAAATAAAGGGTTAAGGGACACAAGATCGACTCGGTCTTCAGGCCTCCTTCAAAAATACGACAGTTGATGAAACCCGTAAAGGATGGTGTAGGCCTGATAACACCAGGAGTATATGAAATACTTTGTGGTTGTGACAATAGGATAATCAGTGCGCACTATTGAACAGCGCAGGGTGGAACACGAAATATGTTATCGTTTACGTTATCCCGAAAAGTTAGCAACTGTGGAGCATGCATTTGAAAACAGACATCTATAATTACAAGAACGAACAGTTTCTAGGAGAGTGTAATAAAAGAGGCGATTGAGATCAAATTAGCTGACAATAGTCTTAATAGAGACGGCGGCTTGCAGCTGAGCACGGCTTGGAACCCGGCGATCGGCAGGTTGAAGCGGGAGCGGCAGGCATGCGACCAAAACATTGCCTTTTATGGTCATTTCGCGAGCACCAGTGACGTCACAGACAGCAGTGCAGCTATATAAGCACGACAGCAGCAATCACTCGACAGTCAACCACTTGACAATGGCCGAGGAGATCATAGCCGAAAGGTCGTGGATAGTAAACCACATGACGAGGCTGTTAGCCTAAGAAAATTTTATCAACATCCAGATAACTGTCCCATGAGAGACGTAGGACAAACAGCCAGAGGTTTTTGCACAAGCTTTTAAGAACACGCGAATCTTACTAGGTCCAAGTCCGCCTTAAGCAAACATCTACAGGACTACTGGCACTCCATTATAAATGTACAAAATAATTTAAAAATACTGCAGAGGGAAAGAAAAGACATTAACTTAACATTCTGGAAGAGATTGGAATATTAAGATGCAATATTTGGTGATGTTAAAGACATTTGCAGCGAACGGTGGTCAAGTCAGCACCAGCTTCAGTGCTGCAGTAGTACTGAAACATATATGTTTAAAGTATTTGAGCCGGGAACTACTGCAGAATGTCTCAGGGGGTACTTGTGTTTGTGTATGGATGCAGTAGTGTGTGTAGACTGGTACAGCACTGTGAATAACAAAACGGATCTGAATGTTTATGATTGATGTAAGAATAAATATTACGATTGATCAGCGTGGCATCGACTGATAACAAGATGTATGGCCGTGTTAATGTGCTTCATTATCCAGAACATCTGTCTGACTAAATAACAATGTCACGGAATGACAAGTCCGGTTGTAGCACAAAGTAGAATTAATTAACTTTACAATCAAGTAATTCATTAACTAAACAGAGTACAGACCAATGTTAAACACGAGTGTGATACTGATTTTAAATGTGATCATGGGTGGAGCGACAGCAACTAACGGTGACTGATAGCAACAGAATAGCATGTATGAATATGGCACAGAATGGAATCGCTTAAGTTGACAATAATGGAATTCGTTAATTGAAAAGAGTACAAATAAATGTTTATTTCGAGTAGGAGAGCAAAACTAAATGTGTACTTAACTGACAAGACAGCCGATTGTTGTGCCACAAGCAGTGGCGTAGCTATGTCACCAAGGGCCCCGGGGCAAAAATGACATCGGGGCCCTCTTTACACTAATACTGTACAGATGCAAAACTTCATCATCAGCTCCTTACCGCCCACTGGAAGAGATAATAAGGCAAACCTAAATACTACTAAGTAAATTATTATGTGTAATGCAGCAGATAATATTTTATCTTACTCTCTAATATAATTGTGAAAGTTTATTTCTTTGTTATGCTTTCACGCAAAAATTACTAGGTGATTTGGATGAAATTTTGCAGAGGATAGAGACAGAGTTGGACCTGGGTAGGACATACAGATGAAAATGCCCCTTGGAATATTTTTCGTCAGCGGTGACAGCAGGCGGACTTTTGTCAGTGCCGATAACTCACTGTCGCTGAACTACTGCGCTGTTAACTCATTTCGTTGACAGCCCAGTCAAAGAAGGAAAACGGGGGAAATATTCGAGTAGGACGGTTTCATCAAAAGTAAGTTGCCGGACTTTGTTTGATGAAACACTTTGGATTGAGCCGTGCCCCTACCAGGCTTCTTGAAGTATATGTTAGTGTCTGGCCAGGAAAAAGTAATAAGTAAAATAACTAAGTCCGCATCTTCATTTATCATCGTGACAGTGGGGTAGAGGGCAGTGTTTCAAATGTTTGTGTAGTCTATGGGACTTAACTACGGGGTCATCAGTCCCTAAACTTACAAACTACTTATGAACTACTTACGAACTAAGACGGCACAAATATCCATGCCCGAGGGGAGGGGGGATTCAAACCCCCGACCGTAGTGGCCGTGCGGACCGTGACTGGAGCGCCTTAGTCACCTCAGACACCGCAGCCGGCGAGGGCAGTGTCTTCATGCGCAATTTACTATTG
Source organism: Locusta migratoria (assembly GCA_026315105.1). Classification (NCBI taxonomy): domain Eukaryota; kingdom Metazoa; phylum Arthropoda; class Insecta; order Orthoptera; family Acrididae; genus Locusta; species Locusta migratoria. The sequence continues at coordinate 542,006,205 of CM048746.1, read as the reverse complement.
AGACAAAGTAGTTACTACATGAAGCTTCTGATCCGTAAATGTAATTAAACCTTTAAATGGCAGAATAAACAAATAGTGTGAGTGTAGAAACGTACCTTAAAAGACTGTGTGAAGTGCTGAATTCTCACCATTACTTTAAAACACAGTGAAATTGGTGTTTTTTTTTTTTTTTTTTTTTTTTTTTTTTTTTTTTTTTTTTTTTTTTTTTTTTTAACTAGAAGAACTGAGCAGAATGCGGTGGATGGTAAAGTGTTAGTATGAACGCAAATTGAAGAGTGAATAGTTCTTATGGTATGGGAAGGCGCTGTTCCCAGAAAAAAGGCACAGAATGCCGAATCCATTTCCCGCCTACCACTGCAAGGTAGTGTGTAGAAAGGTATGTAGATTCCGTTCGGTATTCCTTTTAGTATTAACGCATTTGTGGAAAATAAACATGCCTGTTTCCTGGCGCAACGCATTTTGTGGAAAATGCGCACTCTCCAGGTGTATCTGTGCAGTACGTCATCCGTCATTTATGAGGTTCACTGTGGAAGGGTCGGTATAACTTTGTAAAACACATTGGAATTTCCTTTTTCGACGTAATGAGGTAATCAGAGTGGGGGCTGTTTTGCAGGCTCACAAAGAACAACACTGTCTGACCATTCCAGCGGTCTGCCCTTTCCCGCACCTTCTGCCCTCCATCCCCCCCTCCCCTCCCCCCACCACTTCCTGCTGTCACATGTCACGTCCCCACAACAAATCATATGCCCAATACTGTTCTACTGTACCACAGAGTAACATATACAGAGAAGCAGCCCACCCTAAACCACTGTCCTACGCTCCCCTCGTAGTTCCATAAGATGCTAGCAGGTGTCAGGCGGTTCCCTGGATTAGTACCGGTAGACCACACTAGAGGCACTTCTGGGGATGCCTCTCCCCCGTTAGAGAGTAGCTTGAAGGGGAAGCTGAGGGGAGAGCTCGTGCCGCCTGCCACGAGGCCACGGCTGTGTCCGGCTTGCTGGCGTTTGAGGGGAGGTGGTGGTGGGGACACCCGCTACCTGCCGCGTACTCTAGCCAGTTTAAAGAGCTGCTTCTGACCGCAGCGCCATCATGGGACATCTTACAGAACTTCTGGAAACCCTCCCTCCCCGCACCCTGGAGCGTAGGACCGGGCCCTTACGGAGGTTTCCCGTCTGTATATATTTGTCTGTGACTGTACTTAAATATGCTGTATACATTTAATATTTTGATTAGTTCATTCTGTTTAACAATAACTATATTAACATATTGGCTACTAAAGGTATACTTGAGTTACTTACCCCCGAGGACCATTTACTTTTTTACCATATTCTGCTTTAGTTTGCTTGAAGTAAGCTATTTAAGTACAAATAACTTGAAAATATTGCAATTTACTACCTTGGTTTATGTTTTTTGTGTGAGTTATATATGACTTACATGGCGCCAGAGTAAAGTGTCAGGTGTGTCATTTGCTATGTCGCTATTAATTTTGGGTTGGTACTCCAGTAAGTCTTTCATTCTACAACATTATTTGCGTACTATTCCATTATTGTTTTTCTGCATTGTTACTGCAGTCTTTATTCAGTGTGGTTGATCCGTAGGCCTAACACAGTGATATTGTAGCAGGAGAAAGTGTCTCGTAGAAGTTATGTAGATGAACAAAGGCATGTACAGAAACTTTTAGATGAAGATACTACTGAAATGGAAAAATAAGAGGAATATGTTGATGCTGAGTACTGTTCATGGAGAGGAGAAGCAGAAGTTCAAATCAAAAGGGGCACAAGAAAAAACCAGCAATGTTAACTGACTATAATCAGTCATTTATAGATCTCTCTGACCAAATTAAGTCCTATATTGTCTAAGGTGGGGTATGAAATGGTACAGGAAGCTTGCAATAGAACTGTTACCAGGGTCAGCACTGGTAAAATGCTCTTGTGATTTACCGATACATCAACAACAAGATCATCTCAATCACAGAGTTCAAAGAGGAAATGACTTTGAGACTACTCGATACAGAAGATGCCGATGTGCCTGAGAAATCTCTCGCCGTAGTCACCGAGCTGCCTGCAGAATGTGCTCTTGTGAACACGGGAGCAGCAAGTCATAGGTGTACGGATGCTACGAAAAAATGAAGAATGAATTTGGACGAGAGCAAGGAGTCCATAAATGCAAACAAACTACACGGAAATGTAAGAACTTGTGACTCATATTTTTGCAAGGAGTGCTTCTTCATAAAGCACAGTGCATGCAGGTGTTAGTGATACAAAGTGGAATTACTCAATTTTTTCAGTCTGTTTCTCTGTTGTTGCAATTAGAGTTGTAGAATGTAATTAAAACTGTATGTGATTTACAATCTACTGTATAAGTAATATGTAACACCAAATAATAAATTATAAAAACAAGGAAACTCCAATATGTTCAAAATGTTCAAATGTTCGTAAATCTATCGGGCCAAACTGCGTGGTCATCAGTCCGTAGCTTACAAACTACGTAAACGTAGATAAACTAACCTAAGGACAACACACACACCCATGCCCCAGGGACGACTCGAACGTCTACGGCGAGCAGCCGCGTGCCCCGCAGCGAGACGCTTTAGACCGCTCGGCTACTCCACCGCGGCACTCCAATATGACTGGGCCATGTGGGTTACATATAATTCACGATTTCAAGTGTCAATAACTACTCTTGAGCTCTTGAAAACTGGAGGCCACGAACATGATTTATTACTGGAGCCATAACGTACTGTAACACCACGTCACAGCACGCTACTGTAAGTTACAACTGCACCACGGAGCTTTAATTGGAAAAATGTCCGTGAGTTGTATTTACTTCACGTGGCCCGAAGAGACGATTCCTGTGAATTATATATAACTCTCGTGGCAGTCAATGTGTTAAAACATTGTTTTCTAAAAGTTGGGAATTTTCCGATTTTTTTGTAACACGAATACTATTAGTCCTTGAAAAAAAAAAATCATAATTATTTTTCGCGCCTCATTGTGTATCACGAACTTAACGAGTGGCGTTTTTCAAGTCGTGGGGATTTCGTTCGTGTTTCCTCACGCACCAAAGTCAGAATGAAAGAATACCTACAGGAGTAACACAATGGTTCAAACTATTAGATTGCAGATGTTGGCAAAGATATGATTTCTGATTGGTAATTATCGGTAAGCGTTTTCGTGACTGCAGTACATTGTAGTAATAATATGGGTTCACAATTAAAAAGTAGTTAATTTTATTTTAACAATTATTTTACAATTTTTTCCTGGCTTTGGTTTTTGCAAAATCATCAATAAGGTCTGTTAAATCTAGACTTGATGCAGCCTTGTTTTCGATTGCTATGAGTGCCAAATGTCCTAGTCGAGCTTGAGCCATACTGTACCTCAGATGCGTTTTGATAATTTTTAATTTGCTGAACGCCCTTTCGGCTGCTGCAGAAGAATAAAACTGCGGTAAATACTTCCGTAACCTCACATTCTAATAATGCATATTCTTTTATAATTTCCTTACGTAATTGGCGAACTGTCGATGTTGGAGTCAATTTCGGCAGGAGAAATTAAAAGTCGAAACTCCTTCATTCAACTAAAATATTATATACAGTATAACATCTATTATCCCAAGTAATTTGTGGACATGGATATTCGGAAAACCGGTTTATTCGGATATTCGAACTGTACACTTGTATTTGCCAATAAGAGGTACGTATTTATACTGTGTTTGGAGGAGCGCGATCCTTCACATTGCACGCCGCAACACTTGGAAGACGCAGCTGTTGCTGTGAGCAGCTCTGATGTTGCCGCTACTTCTGCCGACTGAAGTGTGCCGATTGTTGGACACAATGGCGAGCAGCTTCGCCTGTCAGCAGCGGGTCTTGTGAAGGCCCAATTAGAAGCATTGTTCCGCCAGCCGGTGGCCCAGTGCGGCTACTGTGGGAAACTTGGTTTGAGGGGAAGGGAATATGATGGACGATAGTGTGGGAGGGTAAAAAAATTAAATAAAAAATTCGACGCTCTACTGTGACTTTTTCCGAACTTTGCTCACGGAGGCCGAGGGGCCCCTGGAGCTCGGGGGCCCCGGGGCACTGCCCCGCCTAGCCCTATGATAGCTACGCCACTGGCCACAAGAATCAATGCAAGAATGAGATTTAATTTCCCTAACAAATAAATCACTATGTTATAATCAAATGGTGTAATTAATTTTAGTATATCTCCAGTTTCTGTGATTGGTATGAAATACCTGACAAATTAGTTGGTTACGATTTTTGTAACGAAATGAAGGAGCACAACAAACGGAAATATTAAATGCATGCAAAATGATTAATAGATATTTGTTGAGAAATATATATTAGCTAATGTCGCTGTTCAGTATTTTATTGCATATAACCGGTTTCTACACACTCAGTTCTCATTTTCAGATCTGCAACTCCATGTTTTAAAAAATAGCACATTTTCATACATAATTTATAACTGCACAGTTCAGTCGTGTTATGTCATCATTTATGGCGTCCTTATTAATATCTATAAAGTCATATAAACAAGATAATTTAGACACACAACAATCTACTTCCCTACTCGGACTGCAAATTATAAATAAATTTAACCTCACTCACCCTTTTCTGTTGACAGCATCCACACTTCATTAGAGCATTAACATATTGGGTATCGTAAGTATTCATGAATTACACTTAGTACAGTCTAAAACTTGTGTATATCCTGTTGTGACTGTTAAAGGTCTTATCGTGAGATTGCTTGCTAATAATGTGAATGAATTTTCATTATATTGCTCTTTATCCTTATGTGATCACAAAAAAATCTTTGTTTGTGCTTAGTATTACTAGTCACTCCGTCATACATCTAACAACTTCGTGCTACTACTACAATAAACGTTGGCCAGCGTTGTCTGTGATAACTATACCACTGACCATTAAAATTGCTACACCAAAAAGAAATGCAGATGATAAAAGGGTATTCATTGGACAAATATATTATACTAGAACTGACATGTACATTTTCACGAAATTTGGGTGCATAGATCCTGAGAAATCAGTACCCAGAACAACCAACTCTGGCCGTAATAACGGCCTTGATGCACCTGGGCATTGAGTCAAACAGAGCTTGAATGACGTGTACAGGTACAGATACCCATGCAGTTTCAACACGATACCACAGTTCATCAAGATTAGTGACTGGCGTATTGTGACGAGCCAGTTGCTCGGCCACTATTGACCAGACATTTTCAGTTGGTGAGAGATCTGGAGAATGTGCTGGCCAGGGCAGCAGTCAAGCATTTTCCTTATCCAGAAAGGCCTGTACAGGACCTGCAACATGCGGCCGTGCATCATCCTGCTGAAATGTAGAGTTTCGCGGGGATGTAATGAAGGGTAGAGCCACGGATCATAACACATCTGAAATGTAACGGCCACTGTTCAAAGTGCCGCCTATGTGAACAAGAGGTGACAGAGACGTGTAACCAATGGCATCCCATACCAGCAAGCCAGGTTCAAATGTTCAAATGTTTGTTAAGCTTAAGGGACTTAACTACGGGGTCATCAGTCCCTAAACTTACAAACTACTTATGAACTATATATACTTGTGGCCTTGCAGGTGCGGTGATCACTGTGTCCCCAGTGGTGCAGGGTTCAGCGCAACTGCCTAGAAAGCAGGAGACCCGGGTTCGAATCCCGGCTGGGTACACATTTTCAGCTTTGCCCAATCGCAGTTGATGTCATATATTCTGTGAATATTAAATAATAACAGCTGTAGGATCAGAAGTGACGTCTATTCTTTCGGAACAGACGCCACAAGTATATATATAATATGCCGGTGACGGGCAATGATCCTATCGTTAGTGGGGAGGGGTGGGCAAGTTTGAAGCCCTTACTCTTACGGGAATTAGTTAAACTACGAGTTTGAGTACTATGGGCAGGGCGAAGCTGGGAATTTGTAGCTGACGGGAGATGTGCATGGGTAGTCCTTGCAGGTGCGGTGATCACTGTGTCCCCAGTGGTGCAGGGTTCAGCGCAACTGCCTAGAAAGCAGGAGACCCGGGTTCGAATCCCGGCTGGGTACACATTTTCAGCTTTGCCCAATCGCAGTTGATGTCATATATTCTGTGAATATTAAATAATAACAGCTGTAGGATCAGAAGTGACGTCTATTCTTTCGGAACAGACGCCACAAGTATATATATAATATGCCGGTGACGGGCAATGATCCTATCGTTAGTGGGGAGGGGTGGGCAAGTTTGAAGCCCTTACTCTTACGGGAATTAGTTAAACTACGAGTTTGAGAACTATGGGCAGGGCGAAGCTGGGAATTTGTATCTGACGGGAGACGTGCATGGGTAGTCCTTGCAGGTGCAGTGATCACTGTGTCCCCAGTGGTGCAGGGTTCAGCGCAACTGCCTAGAAAGCAGGAGACCCGGGTTCGAATCCCGGCTGGGTACACATTTTCAGCTTTGCCCAATCGCAGTTGATGTCATATACTCTATGAATATTAAATAATAACAGCTGCAGGATCAGAAGTGACGTCTATTCTTTCGGAACAGTCGCCACAAGTATATATATAATATGCCGGTGACAGGCAATGATCCTATCGTTAGTGGGGAGGGGTGGGCAAGTTTGAAGCCCTTACTCTTACGGGAATTAGTTAAACTACGAGTTTGAGTACTATGGGCAGGGCGAAGCTGGGACTTTGTATCTGACGGGAGACGTGCATGGGTAGTCCTTGCAGGTGCGGTGATCACTGTGTCCCCAGTAGTGTAGGGGTCAGCGCAACTGCCTAGAAAGCAGGAGACCCGGGTTCGAATCCCGGCTGGGTACACATTTTCAGCTTTGCCCAATCGCAGTTAATTTCATATATTCTATGAATATTAAATAATAACAGCTGCAGGATCAGAAGTGACGTCTATTCTTTCGGTACAGACGCCACAAGTATATATATAATATGCCGGTGACGGGCAATGATCCTATCGTTAGTGGGGAGGGGTGGGCAAGTTTGAAGCCCTTACTCTTACGGGAATTAGTTAAACTACGAGTTTGAGTACTATGGGCAGGGCGAAGCTAGGAATTTGTATCTGACGGGAGACGTGCATGGGTAGTCCTTGCAGGTGCGGTGATCACTGTGTCCCCAGTAGTGTAGGGGTCAGCGCAACTGCCTAGAAAGCATGAGACCCAGGGTTCGAATCCCGGCTGGGTACACATTTTCAGCTTTGCCCAATCGCAGTTGATGTCATATATTCTATGAATATTACTTATGAACTACCTACAACTAAGGACGGCACAAATATCCATGCCCGAGGGGGGATTCTAACCCCCGACCGTAGTGGCCGTGCAGATCGTGACTGAAGTGCCTCAGTCCCCTCGGCCACCGCGGCCGGCTGCAGGCCAGGTGATACGCCAGTATGCCGATGACGAATACACCCTTCCAATGTGCGTTCACCGCGATGTCGCCAAACACGGATGCGACCATCATGATACTGTGAACCGAACCTGGATTCATCCGAAAAAAATGACGTTTCGCCATTCGTATACCCAGGTTTGTCGTTGCGTACAACATCGCAGGTGCTCTTGCAGCGTGATATAGCGTCAAGGGTAACCGCAGCCATGGTCTCCGAGCTGATAGGCCATGCTGCTGCAAACGTCATCTCGACTGCTAGTGACACGAGGCCGTTAGGATGCAGCACGGCGTTCTGTATTGCCCTTCTGAACCCACTGATTCCATATTCTGCTAACAGTCATTGGATCGCGACCAACGCGTGCAGCAATGTCGCGATACGATAAACCGCAATAGGCTGGAATCCGACCTTTATCGAAGTCGGAAACGTGATTGTACCCATTTCTTCTCCTTACACGAGGCATCACAACAACGTTTCACCAGGCAACGCCGGTCAACTGCTGTTTGTGTATGAGAAATCGGTTGGAAACTTTCCTCATGTCAGCACTTTGTAGGTGTCGTTACCGGCGCCAACCTTGTGTGCATGCTCTGAAAAGCTAAATATTTGCATACCACAGCATCTTATTTGTTTCGTTTAAATTTCGCGCCTGAAGCACATTTTCGTGGTGTACCAATTTTAATGGCCAGGCGTGTAATAACGCTGACCAAAGTCAGTGTCGATACCAAAATGAAGTGATGCCACCCTCGAGTATTCATTCTGTTGATATGCACGTTAAACAGAATATTCCAGTTTCAGATTTGTCGATATCTTGTTGATGTCACTTACAGTGGTCAGTAGGAAACATGCGTCTGTTTAATGAAAGTGGTCACCAGCGTTTAAATTGTTCGGAGATGGTTTTTGTTCTAAAAATTTCTCTTCAACAAAAAAAGTAAACGGACAACTGCGGATCTTGTTCCGTCCAATACTGCTATTCGACAGGATCATCTGGTAGTGATCCGCGCGTGATTTTCCACTACTATGACTGAAGACGGCATCTGTGCCATCAACCATCCTTGTTGATGTACCGGTGCTGCAACATTAGCGCCATCGTACCCAAGATGAAAATTTTTCCTCTGTGGCAACTTCCGTGGCACTCAATTATGGTTACAGCATGTCGTTAGATGAAAACAATTGCGTCGCAGCCTGCAGTCCTTCTGTCGAGTACGTCAACCCGAAGAACAGCGACTTCTCGTTCTGTCTGTACTGACTGCTGGCGATGGCGCTTCAGTTTTACCAGCTTCCGAATCTCTTCCGTTGGAAACTGTGGAGCAAGAGCTATCACAAGTTGTTTAAACTTTGTCGGCTGCTTTTTCCATTATTTCACCTCTGTCCAGCACGGCAGAAGATCCCCCTGTGGAGAAATTTACATTCCCTGGACTCATAAACGCCAAGGTTATGCACAATTGTATACTGTACATGACCCCATGGGGCCGTTTACTGACGTTAGTATTTCCCCTATACGTCAAACGATTATGGCTACCCAGAATTTTGAGTTTTTCAGGAGGATGAAGTGTTTGATTTTAAAGCCCTATATCGAACTCTGCAACTGTTGTGGGACGTGCTGGTCTGGCTGTGATGCGTCTGCCAAGTGCATCCGAAACATGTGCAATCGGGTTAAGTCCGGTGAACAAGCTGGCCATTCCATTCGTTGAATTCCTTCAGCTGCATGTTTTCCACCAGTGCAGCTCTGTGTGTACGAGCGTTATCGACCATGAGGAGGCTCCCATCTCCTACGGTACCGTCTAGGGCACAACGGAAGGTCGAAGAATCTCGTCTTTATACCTCTGAGCAGTCAAAGCGCCTTCTGAACAACATAGAGGTCCTTAAGCCCGCCAATATTGACTCCTTCTATACCATTTGTCCACCACCATGTCACCTGCACATAAGCAAGATTGTTTCGAGTTCCACGTTCTCTCCATATGAAGGAACGACGATTTTCCAGGTGAATTCAGACAGTCATCATTGAACAGAAGCCGGCGCCACCTGTTACGAATCCAACTCTAATTTCTTCCGCCCAGTTTCTACGGGCTAAACGGTGTCGTAGTTATAATCGGACGCACAACATAGGCCTCCGTGCGTTGAGACCACATTCCTGAAGGCGATTTCGGACTTTGTGTTGATATTGCGCGTCCTGTTGTTGCATGGAGGGTGCGTTGCAGCCGTGTTGCATTCGTCCTCTTATCTTGACGGGCTGTTAATCGGAGATAACGGTTATCTCTTGCTGATGTTACCTGTGGACGACCTTGGCACAGCCTTCTTTTAAAGGTTCCCGTTGTCTTACAGCGTTATGGGTCTGTCCTGCTTCCAACCTTACTATGGTTCTCCACGCCGTAGGTTCGAGTAAGTCACATTGCACTATCTGCTCACTGCTCTATCTGAACCCAACTGCTCGTATTGTTTATTTGGTAGACTAAACAAGTCAACCCCCTCTCAGAAATTTTCTGTTATTACCACAATCTCGGTTGAACCGTAGAACCGACAGAAAGACGTCGAACTACACTCCTCAAAAATGAAATAAGAACACCATGAATTCGTATAGCCAGCAGAACGTAATTTATTGACACATATAATTGTATATAACAGACGATCATACAGACAGAGCCATACGCGGATGAGTACAGTCATTAGACCGTGCAAAACGTCGCCACTAATACCGTGTACACACACCGTGTGCAGCGATACACGCTCCAATTTTCCTATGGAGACGATTGTAGAGGTACCGAATGCAGTTTTGTGAAATGACATACCATGCAATTTTCAGCTGCTGCCTCAGGTGGATCACATTTCGCGCGGGTTGTGCAGACCTCTCAAGATGACGTTTCATCCGGTCCCAAACAGGACATTTGTGGAGATCGTGCCGGCCAGAGTAGTTGACGTACGCCTTGAAGAGCACATTGGGAGGTACAGGAATACACGTGGACGTGTACTGACCTGTTGAAAGAGGATGCCTCCTTGTTGGTACATAAAAATGGTAGCAAGATGGGCTGAATGATTGTTTCAATGTAAGGTTGACTGTACAATGTTCCCTCGACGATCACCAAAGGAGAAAGGGCAGTGTAGGGTATGGTTCACCACATCAAGATGCCAGGTGTCAGTCCCGTGTGTCTTTGTTGTACACACTCCAGATTTAGGCGATCCCCTGCGCGACGCAACACACACGTGCAGCCATCATTGGCACCGATGCAGAAGTGACTCTCATCACTGAAGACGACCGGTCTTTCCATAAGCGCTTATCATGAAACCCCTGGAGGCGTGGTTTTGGCATGAGCGGAATACGCCCTAGCGGTGCTCATGATCGTGCATCATGGTGTCGTGAGTCATGCCTTACACAGGCCGTTCTCCACTGGTGATCGTCGAAGAAACATTGAGCAATGCACGGTACACTGAACCATCATTCAACCTCTCTTGATAACGTTCATGCACTAACAAGGCGATATGCTTTTCTGACAGGACAATGGACGACCACCTGTATCCCTACCACCCAAAGTAGTGTTTGAGGTCTACGTCAACTACCCTGGCCAGAATGATCCACATATCTCTCCCCCAGTGATCATTTTTGGAACCGGTGGAACCGTCATCTTGAGAAGTCTGCACGACCGGCGCGAAATCTAACCAAATTGAAGCAGCAGCAGGAAACTGCATTGTAGGCCATTCCGCAAGACTACATTCTTCACCTCTACGATCGTCTACATCGGAGAACTGCAGGTTACATTGTAAACGAAGGCTTCCGCGGCCGTTGTCATTGTTGATAAAACTCTTCTGGGTATCCAATACCCAGAAGAGTTTTATCATGCAGGTTACATTGTTGCGAAAGATATATATGGTACCGGCGTCGACATTGCGCATACTCTGGTGACTGTACACACGTGCGTATTGCTCCGTCTGAGTGATCGTGTATTGAATGCAACGTAAAGAATGTATCAATAAAATTTCGCCCTACTGGGTCGACGAAATAGTAGTGTGCTTTTTTCCATTTTCCAGGAGTGTAGTTTGCTTCATTCTGCCGGTGGCAATACTTCACAACACAGATATCGCAACTGATCCTCTAATGTTTTTGAGCAGTGTATTTGAGACTATTTTCAGAAAACACCCGATTCGACACCGGAGCCACATCGCCTCTTTCGTCGCGAGGATATAAATTTCGCAGCCAGACGACAAACGTCCGGATCAGTTTCGTGCAGTCACAGAAGCGAGGCCCCGTCGCACGCGGCGCGTAAACAAACTTGAGCCGCGAACAATCGTGGGGACACGTCCGCCGGCAGCCGACAGAGCCCGCGCCTGCGGGCCATCGCGGGTTTGCTCTGCGGCAGAGTAAATAAATGGAAAACGCGATCCAGAAATACGGCGCGCCGGATGTCGCAAGATGGCCGCCCTGACCCACATGCCTGACGCTGCGCAGGCGACGGCGCGCCTGCGCCAGCCCCGATGTAAACAAACCGGCGCTCCGGGCGCCTCGCTAGTAAACACGGCCGGTGCGCTATTTATTCAGCCTATAGCAGCAACACTCTTCTCGCTATTAAAACGCACGCCCAAGAGGGATAGGAAGAAACGAAGTATTGCTTACTGAGCGTATAATAATTCCAATCCCAAAGAAAGCAAATCCAGTCTTGGTATCAGCTCTAGAAAACCGTATTGTATGCCTGGGGTCTTTTTTGACCCCAAGTGATTCAAGCGACATTATGGAGATAAAATTTGAAATTTCTCCAAAAAAAGTAAGTATTTAATTTATTGAGAAAGATATGCACAAGGTTGATATTACAACTTCACAATTTCTTTATATAATTAAGTTACATATGAGTTGTTGATAACACTCTTCTGGGTATTGGACCGCATCGTCAATATATCAAATATTTCACCGACGTTTCGGCCACTACTGCAAGCGGACATCTTCTGGTTATTACGTTTACTGCTGGATGGGGGAAAGCTGGTGTCTTAAATATTAAATGTTGCCAGTTACGATTGGTGGTTTCAGAGCACTTATCATTGGTGTTTGCTTTATGAAACCACCAATCATAACTGGCAACATTTAATATTTAAGACACCAGCTTTCCCTCATCCAGCAGTAAACGTAACACCCAGAAGATGGCCGCCTGCAATAGTGGCCGAAACGTCGGTGAAATATTTGATATATTGACGATGCGGTCCAATACCCAGAAGAGTTTTATCAACAATGACAACGACCGCGGAAGCCTTCGTTTACATATGAGTTATTTACTACATTTGTTTCAAATATGAAAACATGTTTTATTTATTTTGTTGGGTTCCAAAAATTATTTTAACACAAATATTCATAACACACAGACTACGTACTAATACTGTAATTTATTAATATTATGTGTTATATCATTTACATGGAATTTTATTAGAAATACACTCCTAGTCGCTCTCAGCATCAATCCAATTCAATCCAGCATTCAAGAGTTGGGTACATAATTTCATTATCTTTTGCATTATTATTGCTATATATTACTATTAAACTCAGCACGTGATTACTGATAAAATGTCTGAAACAATCTGCCTTTGTCTGTAATTGTGGTATAAGGTGACATGGAATATACGCAGTTTCACGTATTACATTCCTTGAAACCTACTTGCGCACACCAGGTGGTACTGTGTCATATGTTATCTGTCCACTTCTAGACTCTAAAGTAGATGCACTAGTTACCTGAATGCCATTAACATCTTCTTCACAGTCACACACATCCACTTCACCTCCGACCTGTATCTCCATCGTAATCACTATCATCCTCGTTTCCAAAAATAGATTCATTATCATTGTTTTCTTCTATAAATCTACCAGAGCCTGTTTGAGACTGTAGCCCCTTGAAAAACGTATATCACCAATCATTAGGAATAAAATATAACACCACCTCGTATTTGCACAAAGCTCAATTCCAAACTGTGAATTTGTTGTAACAGTGCACGTAATTCTATTTTCTATTCATTATTTAGAACAATGTATAAATGAATGTCGGTTTATAAGGTACAGTGTTGCCAAGATTTATTTTCGTAACAAAATTTATATATGGCACTGAAAATCACTTATTGTATACCTGGAGTATATTTTCTTATCCCAATGCAAAAATTTCAAATTTTTGTACTGCAAAATGAGATATAACCATAAATATTTTACCCAATTATAATAAAAAGTTCGTGGATAACAAATCTGAAAGGTGAGTTGTCTACACTCACATTAAAACTGTTTATTTATAGTCAAATGAGCCATGGGGTCTAAAAAGACCCTAGCCATCATACGTGGGCTAGTGTGAAAATTACGGAACTGTCAGATTAATGAGCCGTGGTTAGTCATTAGGCGGCTCAGCATTCCTTTGCTGGGTATGGGCGCGGCGAAACCTGTGTCCCTAAGCTGCCAGACCTCTATGCCAGGCTGATCCAACAGCCTGATCCGCGAGCAGGTGCGCACACGAGCGCTCACTACATCTACATCTACATCTACATCTACATAGATAATCTGCAAATCACATTTAAGTGCCTGGCATAGGGTTCATTAACCACTTTCTTAACTTTTCTCTACCGTTACATTCTCTAATAGCGCGCGGGAAGAAAGAACGCCTAAATCGTTCCGTTTTCGATCTGATTTCTCTTATTTTATTGGGATGGTCATGTCTCCCTAAGTAGGTGGGTGCTAGCAAAATATTTTCACATTCAGAAGTAAAAGTCGGTGATTGAAACTTCGCAAACAGCTCACGCCACAATGAATAACGTCTTTCTTTTAATGATTTCCACCCCTATTCGTGCAACATTTCCGTGACGCTTGACGTGATAAAACAAAACGAGCTGCCCTTCTCTGAACCTTCTCAATGTCTTCCGTCAGTCCCACCTGGTGAGGGTCCCACAAGGGGCAACCGTACTCCAGGAGAGGACGCACAAGTGTGATGTAGGTAGTCTCTTTGGTGGAGCTGGTGCATCTTCGAAGCGTTCTGCCAATGAAACGTAATCAATTTTCTATGTGTTCTCTCCAGTCAAAGGTGTTCGTAATTGTAACTCCTAGGTATTTGTCACAAAACTCTTATTGCGCAAAAAATTCAATCTACAACGTCTTTACAGAAAAAAACCCTTATTTATTCTTGTCTGTCTCACAATCCTACAGTTTCTATGATGAAGTAAATAATGTCCGTATTTTTTAGCACAGTCTGTCTAAATTGAAAACCTTAGTATTTGTGCCTTTTTTGTGATAAATGCTGGATCGGCTGTTATTCCACTTATTGCTATTTCTGTTTAGCGCGTTTTGGAAATTTTTAGACGAGAGAGTTTTGATTACTTTCTTTGTGGGCAATTAAAGTGGTGTGTTACTCATTTACCTGAAGAAACCTATGTACCATTTCTTTGAACTTAAATAAAAAAATATCCTGCTTTTCTCGAACACAGAAATCTTAGTTATGAAATTCACTGTAAAATTCGTTTCTATATTTTCGAGTAAAATGGCGAAAAAAATGGAATAAATCAGTCATAAAGTAGTTTCTTTTGATATTCCAGCAAAAACTTCTTAAATCAATGATTCCTTCATTAAAAAATAACGGGAAGATTCATTATGCACTTGATAAGAAATACTCCTTACGTTGTTCCGTGAAACAAGCATTTAAATACACTACTGGCCATTAAAATTGCTACACCAAGAAGAAATGCAGATGATGATTCATTGGACAAATATGTTATACTAGAACTGATATGTGATTACATTTTCGCGCAATTTGGGTGCGTAGATTCTGAGAAATCAGTACCCAGAACAATCACCTCTGGCTGTAATAACGGCCTTGATACGCCTGGCCATTGAGACAAACAGAGCTTGTATGACGTGTAGAGGTACATATGCCCATGCAGTTTCAAAATGTTCAAATGTTTGTTAAACTTAAGGGACTTAACTGCGGGGTCATCAGGCCCGTATAAGACCTGCTAATCATTTGCACATCACATCATTTTCTTACTGTCGGTTAAATTTCGCGTCTGTAGCCACGTCATCTTCGTGGTGTAGCAATTTTAATGGCCAGGAGTGTATGTAAAAATGCCACCTTAAATATCTGTTATTAAATTCCAGCATGAACTACATAATTGTTTTCAGGACTATAGAGCTTTTATATCAATTATAACTACGAAAGACATAATATTATCGGTGAGGATTGACACGTATCCCGTATTTCCACGAATGATACTGGCAGGCTCAGTTATAGCAATTTGAGAAACAATTGTGTGCGTCGCGGACTGTGGAATGCACCTGGCTGTTTCTCGTGCATCCCATTCCATCCTATCCGGGTGCTTCACTTGTACATACGCTCACCGCAGCCGTGTGCCCTACCACAAGACAGCTCACGGCAGAGAAGTAGTGCTTCGCGAGCAAGTAGGCGCTCCCTAGCTCAGGGGCGAGCACACGAGCTGGAACTGCCTGCTCTATGCTGTTTACCCACCTTACGCGACCCCCTTCCAACTAAAAAATAATTTGGCGACCTTTCCCCCTCCCCGTCCTCCGCACCCCATAACAAAATGTTCAAATTTTGAACACAGCTGTTATTGTCAGGACCGTTACTACGTCAAAGGATAAAAATGCAGCCCATTAATTCTTTTACTTGGTATCGGCAATAACTATGATTGCCTTCATTGCCATCATTAATTTATAATTTCTGGTGGAGGCAATCATAGTTATTGCCGAAACCAGGTTAAAGAATTTTATTTTCGCGATCGAGGGCTAAATTTTTATCATTTGAAATGCTCAAATGTTTGTTAAGCTTATGGGAACTGCAGCGTCATCAGTCCCTAAACGTACAAACTACTTGTTAACTACCTTATACTAAAGACGACACAAACAGCCATACCCGAGGTTGGGATTCGAACACCCGACGTGGAACGGTCTCGCGCATCGGAGCATAGCGCCTCAATGCGCCAGGCCGCTCCGCCGCGGCGACCCGTAACACAACTATGTATGTAATTTCGAAGGCAACGAATTTTCTTTTGTTGAACTAACTTTCTTTCTGTGTCTTCGGGATGCGGCGCTGTGAACAGTAAGTTCCGGAGGTGGCCGGTGATTAGCAAGGATTGTCGACAAGGTCTGCAACTGAAAGAAGTGAGCTACGCTGGAGTAGCCGAGCGGTCTAAAGCGTCTCGCTGCGGAGCGCGCGGTTGCTCGCCGTCGGAGGTTCGAGACCTCCCTGGGGCATGTGTGTGTGTGTGTGTGTGTGTGTGTGTGTGTGTGTGTGTGTGTGTGTGTGTTTGTCCGTAGGTTAGTTTACCTAGGTTTAAGTAGTTTGTAAGCTACGGACTGATGACCATGCAGTTTGGTTCGATAGATTTACAAACATTTGAACATTTTTTTAAAAAGAAGTGATTAGTTCACATATACTTTTATTACAGCTGAAGATAATACTCAACTTTAGGTGTTGTGCTTTTGGTAGCTACATCAGTCGATAGTAGTGTTCCAGCTTGTGCTAACGGTACTCTTCCGTTGACTCCTACTTGTGCGGCGACCAAGGCCCTGCAGTTACGTAAGCGGCCGACTGCGAACACTCGGCAAATTGAAGAGCGCCTCAGCGAACAGTATGGTGGAATTTAAAAAAAAAAAAATTATTTATTTTTATTATTATTTTTTATTTTTTTGAAACTAATAAAAATAAAGAAAAATCTTAAATAAGAGGTGCGGATTGTTGTTACCAAATAAGACCCTTTTAATATCACTGCTACGTTTATGATAGCTGTATACGGTTTTATGTTTAACCCTTTTGTTTAAACTTGTGTTCTATCAATGCAAGCGTACAGAAGAACTTTAATCTTTTGTGAGTCTGCTAATGCAACGTAGGCTTTTTATCCAACTGTAATTCACTACACGACAGTTGTACATAGTATCGTCTGAACATCACTTAATTGTAAGCCTACTAATGTACCGTAGGCATTTTTATTTATCATGACAAGCTTAGGGCCATTCCATTTTATCTAACTGACGTACAAAAAAAAAAAAAAAAAAAAAAAGTTTCAAATGTTTGTACTACTTACCAACTAGGACGGCACAAATATCCATGCCCGAGGGGGGATTCGAACCCCCGACCGTAGTGGCCGTGCAGACCGTGACTGGAGCGCCTCAGTCCCCTCGGCCAGCGCGGCCGGCATCTGACGTACCTTCACTAGTTTGTGCCCATTTGAATGCCGTCCTACCTACCGCGCTTCCATGCATGCCGTGCCATTAGTCTCCGTTATAGATGTATGCCTTTAGTTTTGGTAGTTGCTTTTAATAACATTTCGTACAACATTTTCTCCATCTTACCTCATAAAGGGGGAAAAAATCTTAAGTGCTTATGGCAACCTAGTTTGTTACTTTTATGGTTTTTATATGATACCTACTTCTATATTTCTTATGTACACTAATGCCACATGGCGACACCGTTCGTTTAGTTGTACGGTAATGTCTGCTACTTTGCTTTAGTATAGTTCAGCGGACTCATGACGTGGTACAATTGTACGAAACTTTACCCCGTGTTTTAGGTATGCACTTGTTTCATTGTATTAAGGTGTGTTGTGTCTATCTCTTGTAATAATTCTCTTTTTGTAACACTATGCTAATTGATGGTTATAAAAATTGCACATTCTGACGATGACAAGGTCGAAACGCGTCAATAAATAACAGCCGCATCACCACCTGCGGCCTTCATGGTTTTAAGGCGTCCCTTATAGCATTGTTTAATTACAGAATCTACTTTTGTCGCTGATGTCACACGTTGTTGACATACTTACCTCACCTCCGAGCAAATGGACTCGCCCGTCCCACGTCACCTACGTGCGCACAATTGAGGGAAACACAGTCACTTGGCCGGCCGCGGTGGACGAGGGGACTGCGGCGCTCCAGTTCACAGTCTGCACGGCCACCACGGTCGGGGGTTCGAATCCCCCCTCGGGCATGGATATTTGTGCCGTCCTTAGTATTAGCTAATTCATAAGTAGTTTGTAAGTTTAGGGTCTGATGACCCAGTAGTTAAGTCCCATAAGCTCTACAAACATTTGAACATATTGAACACTCACTTGTGAGCTAGCGGTTTAACGTAACAGAGTCACTACGTCTTCGAAACAGGAAGGACACCGTCAATGCACAGTATAACTGTTCGTTTTTGGAGCATCAGCTGCGACCAGCTTTGCGAAAGAAATGACAACACTTTCTGCGCCACCCACCCATCATTTTGCACGACAATGCGCGGGAGAATACAGCGCAAGCTGTGGCTGCTATGTACCATTTAACACACTCCCAGGACTTTAGTCCTTGTGACTTTGATTCCGAAGATGAAGGAATCACTTCGTGTCATTCGCTTCAGAACTTTTCCAGAGATTCGACAGGCAGTAGACCGCTTCATTCGCACCATCAACAGAACAGACTCTGATAACGGTATAATACACTTTACACATTACTAGCAACGGATTCTACACAACGCTAGTGACTTTTTTGAAGGACAGTAACAGGTGCAAACATGTAACGCTTTTGTATCGGTTGTGAATAAATAGTTGCCACTATTTAAGTTCCAACCTTGGTATATTCTATATCATTAACAGATCATGACTCTCATGTCAACCATTACAATTACATCATAATACCAGGATGCTGTTAACATCAGTGTGTCCAGGATGAAAACATCAAAATAAAATATAAAACAGTTTTTCACTTAACACAACGACTACTCAGCTGACATATTTAGCAAAGGTGAATTTGCGTAAATGGTTGTTTACATCACGGTACTCAATATTGATATTTCATGTACAAGTGGCAGAGATATACGAGTAATCGCTCCTGCACTCCAATCTCGTTACATTTTTTTACAGTATTAGGTAACAATTTTTTGGTAAAATATGAATTTAAATACTACAGTCTAATTTTATAAATCTATAAATAGTTTAAAATTGTGAATTTGTTCAAAATATGACCAAACGATTGTATGTAGACCTTGAGCTCCACATGGTTGAATATATTAATTCTGTATTGTGTACGGTATGAAGACTATTTTCATACGATCTGAATAATACTATACGAAATCCCTTTTCTTTGCAATAGAATGATGTTACAAAATTACGATTACGTGTAGTAGTCAGCATATCGAACTTAATCCATACTTTGGTTTGATGAATTTAGTGTGTGTAGTTACATACTTTGAAAAAATTCATAGTTTTATACAATTTACAATTTAATAAAATGACACTGTAATTTTTAAATTCATATTTAGCTAAATAATTTCTACCTATTACTGTAAAATAATTGAATGAAATTGAAGGAAGAATTTTTTCTATGCTTCATCTAAATGAAATATGTATGAGTACATATCGATTATTGACTATTTCGATGTAAACAACCACATGTAGTTCATCTTTGCTAAATTCATGTCAACTCATCCGCCAGTTATTAACTAAAATAGTTTGTGGGAACATCAGCAAAATATTTTGCTCCTGCTTTGGCGTTTTTTTATTCTTGACACACTAATGTTCCTAGCATCCTGCTATTATGAAGTAATAACAATGGTTGGCATCTGACTCATCATGTCTTATCAATATACAAGGTATGTTATAGAGCCTTAATAATTCATACACTGACTAATATTAATTTTGGACACCTTCACTTGGGAACGTATGCTTAGTATGTAAAAACGTTTACAGATATGATGCCACCGATTTTAGAAGACCTGTGATTTTCTTGTAGTAAATAAAGAAATATTAAAGTGTCACGATTTCGACTTGCGATGCAGAAATTTGAAATTTGGTTTCTTCTGTAACGATGCAAAAATGTGTCACCGAGCGATGTGACCCCCTGGCCTCAGTGACGTTTTAAAGGCAAGGGTGTTGAGAGAAAAAAAAAAAACTAAAAAAAGAGATCAGAGTTTCATGTAGGTTAATGGTGGGTTAATCATTTCATGTTGACACCATACGCCATTGAAATTCTGTGCAACGCTACTGCGAACGTATCACAATTTGCGAAGCTCATTACATCCTCTTCTTACGCACATTTCTTCCCTTCTTTTGGTGCGTCTGCTATGGATGTCAGTTCTGTTGTACCCAGCAAAGGAAGGAAGATTAGTGTTTAGGTTATTACTAAAATTTTCCGGGCTATTATGCCGTGGTCTTATGGATTTATTACTGAAACCCAACGTTTCGCTTCCACCTGCGGAGGACATTTTTAAGGGGGATCGTTACTGACTGCAGCCAAATTTCGGTTACGAGGGCTCGCGCGC
Organism: Locusta migratoria; assembly: GCA_026315105.1. NCBI lineage: Eukaryota > Metazoa > Arthropoda > Insecta > Orthoptera > Acrididae > Locusta > Locusta migratoria. The sequence goes on along the minus strand of CM048746.1, from coordinate 541,985,572 downwards.
AGAGGTGTGACGACAGATGTTTTTGACATGCGCGCGCAATTCGTCGTTGCCGGTTGCCATTGACCGTTCATAATATCGTCCCATGGTAGAAGACTGTTACATTTCTTCTTCAACACCGGAATCCAGATTTCATTCAGTTTCCCGCCATCCATCATCCTATTGAAATTATTGGGCTGATTTACAATTTCTATAGCCTCTCTGTAGTCTTTCTTGATATCCATTTGTGGCTGCTAAAACCTGAGTCTTATCAAATGGTTGAAAAACATGTTCAATAACAGCTGATCTGTTAATCTCTCTCCTTCTACATTTACCCTTGTGCTCTTCTAGTCGTTTTTGACCGTTTATTGGAACCCCCGTTTCCACAGCTACACGGAATCCTATAAATTCCTGCTTTTCCAGCGGTTTGCTAGCATCCTTTGTCGATTTCATGTGATCCTGTTTCTTCCGAGTAGGTTTGTAAATAACGGCAATATTCCGTTTCTTCAAAATTGTTTCAAAAAGGGGAATGGCAGATTGGTCCATACAGTTTATCGGAAGCTCACAAACATAGATCGTTATCTGCACTGCACTACCACCACCTACAGAAAAAGGGGAATTATAAAGACGTTGGCGGGCAGAGCAAGGAACATCTGTGAACCGGAATTACTCGACGCGGAATTGAAACACTTGAGTCCACAGATATAAGGAGAGCGTTCAGACTGACACGTAGAACTGAAAACGATGAAAAGGTTCCTGTGAAATCTAAGGTCTTCCTACCTTTTATTAAGGCTGTCACCGACCGAATCGATAAAATTTTGACGAAACGGAATTTGCCTTTATTTACAAACCAACCTATGCAACCACGCATTCTCTTTTCGTGTTGTTCCCACACATTTCACCGGACAGGAACGACAAGAAAGGGCATCGTGATGACTTTTGATGGGGAAGACATCCAGCCAACGAATAAATCCTGTAAGGACACCATGCGGTTGCAACCTCATTGAACGTGATAGGATCAGTTTGGAGTTAAATGCGACCGCTGTTTTTGTATTGTGATGATGACTGGTGATTCTGTGTGGCAATTTTGGCCTGTCTGGTGCATGTCTTCTGGAGACACCACTAGGGCGAATTGCGCGTTTTTGATGATGATGATGACAACACAACAATCAGTCCGCGAGTGGAGAAAATCACCGACCCGGCCGGGATTCGAACACACGCTATCCACTGGACTACGGAGGCGGACTTTAGTACTGTAGTAGCTGTAGTCACTGTAGTCTTTCTTAAGTGACAAAAGGGGATGAAGGATGTCATTGATCGATGGTTGCGCTAAAACTCATATAATATATCAATATAGTTTTAGTAGTAAGCAGGTCGACACAGTGACTTTGTAGAAAATGTTCGTAATGACGAATTGACGGGCAAAGGCGGACTAGCCGTCTCGGGCCTTCAAATCTCCAGACCTTCCAGATATGGAGGCCATGCAGAAGCTGATCAATATGAATAAAATTCTCACCTACATTCTATTCACCGAATCCAGACAGGGAGGGTAAACAATGTTACACTCTGGGCCACCCTTCGTAATGAATAGCCTGATAACGTGTTTACCGTGAGGTGAACGAACCGAAGGAGGCGATTAGCAGGCGTAGACCTCGGAAATAAGGTACAATAATGATAATAACGTGTATAGCTGTGGACACAATTATGCACTAATCCTTTCCTGCTCTCTGTGACACAAGCTGTTTACTTGGATTTGAAGAGAGACATAATAATAATAATAACACTTTAGTATGAAGCTATATGGCAGTATCCAAATAACATTTATTACCAGATAACTAACTTCGAGAAACTTAAATCATCATCATCTTCAGATCATGTAAAAATGACGATCTTCTAAGTGCATCAAAAACAGTTATGTGGTAACAAATGTGATGAAAACAAATTTGCGATGTAGGCAGACAGCTTAATTTTGAAGTTTTTATCAAAATACACATATCGCTCTAATGAACCTGCAGTTTCGGGTAATTTTTAAATACATGAAACTACTAACAAAAGCTTCATTTTGTATTTCTAACCAGGCCTGTAATAGGCTACATCCGCCGCTGTTAAAGGCATCAGCAACTGGAAACTTGTTTAGAACTTTTATTTTTATTTTAATCATCACAACAGCAAAATAAATAATTAGTTTTGTGTGACTAGTTTCGGACTTTAGTCCATTCTCTAACACCAGGGCTTACCGAAATTTTATTACGTATTAAAAGTCCACCAAAAGTATATGCTTGACATTATTCAAGCCGGGGGTGCGATCTAATATCTGGCAATAGAATCTGCAGAAGCAGAGGAGCTCAGATCGTTAGTTTCAAATTGCTTTATTTCGATCGGTTTCGGCAATTCTAAATTGTCATCTTCAAGTCTTTTTCATATTATATGGTAATATTTCGTCACATTTACTTTCTGTTACCCATATCCAAGAACAAAACGTACATGTGACGAAATATAACCAAATAATATGTAAATGTTAAGAGACTTGAAGATGACAATTTAGAATTGCAGAAACCGGTCTAAATAAAGCAATTTGAAACTAACGATCTGGGCTTCTCTGGGTATGCAGATTACATTCCCGTATATCTAAAAGTCTGTGCATTGTATTGTATACGAGAGGCAGATGACATTTGTAACTTCCAGTGTCACTACCTGTTAGGGGAACCTGCACTGGTACAAACCGATGGCTATTTTTCTCACCTTCCGATATGTTAACTATTGGACAGTTGAAAAATTTGGGGCAATGGTTGGAAAAATATAGAAGTTAACACTTACATTCCCACATTACGAATGCAGCTTTGGAAAAATAAAAAATTCAGTGTTTTCTGTGTTAATACAGTGCACATAACATCAAAATACGTGTTTTCAAATTTTTGACAGAACTATTGTTTTTTATGCCATGTATTTCATGCATATTTCAGACATTTGTATTACTTGGGCCGTTGTTTTGTTGATAGTTAACACTGCCCGATCAATAATGCTAGCATTACCAGCATCAAAGACAAGTCAGTTCACTGCTGAAATAAATAACATGAACCACACAAACGCTCACATTCACAGCCACATACAGTCGGCAACATAACACAACCTCCAAGACGGATAGATTAATGCCTGAGAAGGAGCCACCCGCTGTACCAAGCGGCAATGTGTCGTAGTAGAAGCATGTTGTTCGTCAGCAACAACGCGTCTTCAAGGACTGGTGCACAAAATATGGTAAACATCAGATGTTAATACGTTGTTGTTGAGTAACAAAAATAGGAACGAAAGGGTTAAAATGAGATTTTTTTAAAATGAAGGAAACGAATTTCCTGTATGAAAAATCTGTCTAGATCGGTAAAACTCTTTAGTGCGACCTTTCGGCATCTGCGCCCATAAGATCTAAAAAACACTCAGAACTTGCAAATCGAATTTCAGTGCCAGTGATAGAATCTGCTACTCATAGGGGCGTAGTTTATGCCGTACGAGGTACACATTTTATCATCCAAACTGATCTTCGCACTGCAACTCAGAGGTTCGTAGATAAGACGATGGAAGATATCGAAACATTGTAATACGACGGTTGGAACTTAAATAGTGGCAACACTGCTGTGGAGACACTATGCAATGGAAACTACTATTGCCGCTGATAGCACACGGTGTTGACATACCTACCTTACCTCCGAGCATATGGACTCGCCCGTCCCACGTCACCGGCGTGCGCACAATCGAGGGAAACACAGTTACTTGTGAGCGAGCGGTCTAACGTAACGGTGTCACCGTGTTTTCGAAACAGAAACAACGGAGTTGGATCGAGACTGAATGTGTCAAAGATCGTACAGCACGACAGTGTCATCAAGGTCTTCAAGAGGCGTGCGCCGAATCGACATTGCCATACAAAACAGTGGCACGTTGGGTGAAAGCCTTCAACGAAGGTCGGCAATCTGAGGCACACCTGCTTCGGGCAGGTCGTCCTAGCGTTTCTGAAGGAGACGTGCATACAATTGCCGCGTTAGTGGACACTGATCGACGCCAGACGATTCGTGAGCTCGTCCACTATACCGAATTAGTGGATTCGACTGTGCTTCACATCCCGAAGGAGCGCCTGGGCATGCGAAAAATTGCATTACGATGTTTTCCACATGAATAACTTTGATTTGATGAACCACTTCGTGGCTTTCTCTTCAGAACTGTTCCAGATGTTCGACAAGCAGTAGACCGCTCCATTCGCGCCATCAACAGAACAGGATCGGCTAATGGCCTTTCACATCACTGGCAACGGGTTCTACACAACGCTGGTGACTATTATGAAGGACAGTAACAGGTGCAAACATGTAACACTTTATTGTTGTTGTAAGTTCCAACCATTGTATATAAATACAGTTTTAGCTTTGTAGACGGGTTTATTCACATTGAGAAAAAAGGAGGTTAAGTTGTAGAATGAAAGAAAACTGTAAATAATTTAATTTTGGGTCCCTTTTTACGGACGTACACTCCAGGCCATTAAAATTGCTACATCACGAAGATGACGTGCTACAGACGCGAAATTTAACCGACAGGAAGAGAATGTTGTGCTATGCAAATGATTAACTTTTCAGAGAATTCACACAAGGTTGGCGCCAGTGGCGACACCTACAACGTGCTGACACGAGGAAAGTTGCCAACCGATTTCTCATACACAAACAGCGTTGCCTGGTGTTGCCTGGTGAAACGTTGTTGTAATGCCTCGTGTAAGGAGAAGAAATGCGTACCATTACGTTTCCGACTTTGATAAAGGTTGCATCGCAGCCTACCACGATTGCGATTTATCGTATCGCGACATTGCTGCTCTCGTTGGTCGCGATCCAATGACTGTTAGCAGAATATGGAATCGGCAGGTTGAAGAGGGCAATAGGCCTACGGAACGCCGTGCTCGATCCCAACGGCCTCGTATCACTAGTAGTCAAGATGACAGGTATCTTATCCTCATGGCTGTAACGGATTGTGCAGCCACGTCTCGATCCCTGAGTCAACAGATGGACGTTTGAAAGTCAACAACCATCTGCACGATCAGTTCGACGGCGTTTGCAGCAGCATGGACTATGAGCTCGGAGACCATGTCTGCGGTTACCCTTGACGCTGCATCAAAGACAGGAGCGCCTGCGATGCTGTACGCAACGACGAACCTGGGTGCACGAATGGCAAAAAGTCATTTTTTCGGATGAATCCAGTTTCTCTTTACAGCATCGTGATGGTGGCATCCGTGTTTCGACATCGCGGTGAAGGCACATCGGAAGCTTGTATTCGTCAACGCCATACTGGCGTACCACCCGGCGTGATGGTATGGGGTGCCAATCGTCACCTCTTGTTCGCATCGATGGCGCTTTGAACAGTGGACGTTAGATTTCAGATTGTTATGACCCGAGGCTCTACCCTTCATTCGATCACTGCGGAACCGTACATTTCAGCAGGATAATGCACGACCACATGAAAACGTCTGGTCTATGGTGGCCGAGCAACTTGCTCGTCACAATACGCCAGTCACTACTCTTGATGAACTGTAGTATCGCGGTGAAGCTGCATGGGCGTCTGTACCTGTACACGCTATCCAAGCTCTGTTTGCCTCAATGCCCAAGCGTATCAACGCCGTTATTACGACCAGAGGCGGTTGTTCCGCCAGCCGCGGTGGCCGAGGTGACTGAGGCGCTCCAGTCACGGTCAGCACGGCCACTACGGTCGGGGGTTCGAATCCCCCCTCGGGCATGGATATTTGTGCCGTCCTAGTTCGTAAGTAGTTCATAAGTAGTTTGTAAGTTTAGGGACTGATGACCCCGTAGTTAAGTCCCATAAGCTTAACAAACATTTGAACATTTGAGCGGTTGTTCCGGGTACAGATTTCTCAGGATCTATTCACCCAAATTGCGTGAAAATGTAATCACATGTCAGTTCTAGTATAATATATTTGTCGAATGAATACCAGTTTATCATCTGCATTTCTTCTTGGTGTAGCAATTTTAATGGCCAGTAGTGTATTTTACGTCGCACGCCTGTTAAAGATGGGGAGTGGTTGGGGCGTGTGGCGGGTTGCCTACCCCGAGGCGGTGTCCCAAGCTACACCTGGTGCAGCGGTGGACTCGACCCAACACGCGATTCGCGATCTGCGCTAAAATTATCCCGCGCCAGATGTAAAAAAAATCCTACAAGTCGGATAACGCTGACGCCAGACATTTCCCATCGCCGCGGACTCGGTAAACATTTAGTTATTTCAGGGAGTCTGGGGGGATCTTGAAACCGACCGTAAATCGAAACGTATAAACGTTGGGTGCGAGGCGGATTCCTCCGACGGAACTCGCTAGCCAAGTTTACGAGAGATGGCGTTCCACCACGTGAGAGCTTGTGTCGCACTTGTATTGCAGATGTACACTATTTGATCAAAAGCATCTATGCAAAGAACTCGGGAGGTGGATTGGCAATTATAAAATAAGGTAATGTGAATAATGTGTTGAACCGGAACTAGGAAAATAAACCACAGCTAAACCAAGACTAGGTGAAGCTCATGTACCAACGAACTGAGACCATAGAACATTTTTATTTAACAGCCATATACAACCGCTCTTTGAAAGAAGGATCTGTACCATATGATTGGAAAGTTGCACAGGTCACACCGATATTCAAGAAAGGCAGTAGGTGTTACTCACTAAACTACAGGCCTATTTCATTGACGTCAGTTTGCATCAGGGTTTTGCAACATATCCAGTATTCAAATATTATGAATTATCTCGGACAGAATGATCTATTGACCCAAGGTCAACACGGATTTAGAAAAATATCGTTCATGCAAATCACAACTAGCTCTTTACTTTCGCTAAGCGATTCCGTATTTATTGATTTCCAGAAGGCTTTTGACACCGCACCTCACAAACGGCTTCTAATAAAATTGCGTAGTTATGGTATATCGCCACAAATTTGCAATTGGTTAGGTGACTTTCTGTCAGAGAGGACACAGTTTGTAGTAATCGATGGTAAAGCGTCGACTAAAACAGGTATAAAGGTAGACCTAAGTCATGATTGTTGTCTCTGCTGTTCTGTGTAATGGTGGACGCACAACACCTCTAAGTAGACAGAAAAAATAAAATTTTTAACATTAGGAAAAAGTACACACATCAAGATTTATTCAGTCCGATTTTACGAATTTCATTAACCCAAAAAAGACAACTGCAATGCAAGAATGGCAGAAAATCAAACACTGAAACGTCGAAAAAGTACCGTACGTATGTAAGCAAATGCACTAGTAAATGTGAGTAAATTGTTGAAACTTGTTGTGATAAACAATAAACTTCATAACTAGTAAAGTTTTTCACTACTTAAAGCATAAAGGTTAACTGCTGTATGTCAGCACAACTTCAAATAAATTTAGCAAAACTGATATATTGCTTGTCAATGACACCACGAAATATCACGACTGTGTAATAGAAATTGCGTCTTTTACCGGTATTTAATATATTCAAGCTTGTATGGCACCAGCATTCGATCATTCGAATGCATTCGACGTCTTTAGTAATAACGAAAGCAGCATTGCACCACTCAATTTCAAGCATAAAAATGCTGGTATAATGTATGAAATTGAAATGTCCATTCCTGGCCATTAAAACTGCTACACCACTAAGATGACGAGTTGTTGTTGTTGTGGTCTTCAGTCCGGAGACTGGTTTGATGCAGCAAGCCTCTTCATCTCCACATAAGAACGGCAACCTACATCTGTCTGAATCTGCTCACTGTATCCATCTCTTGGTCTTCCTCTGCGGTTTTTATCCCACACACTTCCCTCCAACGCTAAATTCACAATCCCTTGATGTCTAAGAATTTGCCCTACCAATCTATCCCTTCTTTTAGTCAAGGTATGCCAGAAATTTCTTTTCTCCCCAATTCTGTTCAGTACCTCCTCATTAGTTACGCGATCCACCCACCTAATCTTCAGCATTCTTCTGTAGCATTATATTTCAAAAGCCTCAATCCTCTTCCTGTCCGCACTGTTTATCGTCCATGTTTCACTCCCATACAAGGCAACACTCCGTACAGATGCTTCAGAAAGGACTTCCTTAGGCTTAAATCAATATTAGATGTTAACAACTTTCTCTTTTTCAAGAACGCTTTTCTACCAATTGTCATTCTGCATTTTCTATCCTCTGTATTGCGACCATAATTTGATATTTTACTGCCCAAGTAACAGAACTCATCTACCTCCTTTATTGCTTCGTTTCCTAATCTAATTCCTTCAGCATCACCTGATTTTCTTAGACTACACTCCATTACCCTAGTTTTGCTCTTATATGCATCTTATATGCACCTTTCAGCACACTGTCCATTCCGTTCAACTGCTATTCCAGATCCTTTTACTGTCTCTGCCAGAATTACTATGTCGTCGGCAAAACGTAATGTTTTTAACTCTTCCCCCTGAACTTTAATTCCTTCACCAAATTTCTCCTTGCTTTCCTTTATAGCTTGCTCAATGTACCAATTGAATAACATTGGAGAAAGGCTACAACCCTGTCTTACTCTCTTTCCAACCACTGCATCATCCCTTTCATGCCCTTCAACTCTGCCAACCGCTGTCTGGTTTTTGTACAAGTTGTAAATAACCTTACGCTCCCTATATTTTACTCCTGCTTGCTTCAGAACTTGAAAGAGTTTATTCCAATCAACATTGTCAAAAGCCTCCCGTGTTCCTACATTTCTCCTGAACCCAAACTGATCTTCCCCGAGGTCGGCTTGTACCAGCATTTCCATCCTTCTGTAAATAATTTGTGTTAATATTTTGCAACCAGAACTGATGGTTCTGTAGTTTTCACGTCTGTCTGCACCTGCTGTCTTTGGTATGGGGATTATAACATTTTTCTTAAAGTCTGAGGGTACTTCACCTGTCTCATACATCTTACACACCAGGTGAAACAATTTTGTCATGGCTGGTTCTCCCAGAGACTTCAGTAGCTCTGAGGGAATATCATCTACTCCAGGGCCCTTGTTTAGACTTAGGTCTTTCAGTGCTCTGTCAAATTCATCTCTCAGTATAGTATCTCCTATTTCATCCTCATCTATTTCTTCTCCCCTTTCTACAAGAGTTACGAGTTACAGACGCGCAATTTAACCGACAGGAAGAAGATGCTGTGTGTGATATGCAAATGATTAGCTTCTCAGAGCATTCACACAAGGTTGGCTGCGGTGGCGACACCTACAACGTGCTGACACGAGGAAAGTTTGCATGCACAAACAGCAGTTGACCGGCGTTGCCTGGTGAAACGTTGTTGTGATGCCGCGTATAAGGAGGACAAACGCGTAACATCACGTTTCCGACTTTGTTAAAGGTCGGATTGCAGGCTATCGCGATTGCGGTTTATCGTATCGCGACATTGCTGCTCGCATTGGTCGCGATCCAATGACTGTTAGCAGAATGTAGAATTGGTGGGTTCAGGAGGGCAATACGGAACGCCGTGCTGGATCCCAACGGCCTCGTATCACTAGAAGTAGAGATGGCAGGCATCTTATCCGCCTGGCTGTAATGTATCGTGCAGTCACGTCTCGATCCCTAAGTCAACAGATGTGGACGTTTGCAAGACAACAACCATCTGCACGAACAGTTCGACGACGTTTGCAGCAGCAAGGACTATCAGCTCGGAAATCTTGGCTGCGGTTACCCTTGACGCTGCATCACAGACAAGAGCGCCTGCGATGGTGTACGCAACGACGAACGTGGTTGCAGGAATTGCAGAACGTCATTTTTTTGGATGAATCCATGATGGTCGCATCCGTGTTTGGCGACATCGCGGTGAACGCACATTGGTAGCGTGTACTCGTTATCGCCATACTGGCGTGATGGTATGGGGTACCGTTGGTTACACGTCTCGGTCACCTCTTGTTCGCATGGACGGCACTTTGAACAGTGGCCGTTACATTTCAGATGAGTTACGACCCATGGCTCTACGCTTCATTCGATCCCTGCGAAACCCTACACTTCAGCAGGATAATGCACGACCGCATGTTGCACGTCCTATACGGGCCTTTCTGGACGCGGGAAATGTTCGCGTGCTGCACTGGCCAGCACATTCTCCTTATCTCTCACCAATTGAAAACGTCTCATCAATGGTAGCCGAGCAACTGGCTCATCACAATACGCCTGTCACTACTCTTGATGAACTGTGGTATCGTGTTGAAGTTGCATGGGCATCTGTAGCTATATCTATTTGACCAATGACCAGGCGTATCGAGGCCGTTATTACGGTCAGAGGTGGTTGTTGTGGGTTCTGATTTCTCAGGCTCTGTGCACCCAAATTGCGTGAAAATGTAATCACATGTCAGTTCTAGTATACCCGTTTATCATCTGCATTTCTTCGTGGTATAGCAATTTTAATGGCCAGTAGTGTAATATACTTCACACACAGAATAGTTTCTAACCTAACTTAACCTTTTTCTTAACCCGACCAAGTGACGAACTATATCGGGCGAAGTGTGACGAATCGTCACACGTCGGCTGACGTTTTCAGTCAAACTCGGCCGACAGCGTCTGACGACTGTTTGTCGCTGCCTCTGTGAACACAGCCTAAGTGATGCGTGCTTCGATGGGCTGCCTACTATGTCAGGCGTAGCCCGCCGCTTGAAATAACGCCACTGCAAACGGAGGGTTATTTTAAGGTAGGTCCCGCGGCCCATCCCCGCCACCTTTTGCCACTCACCATTACAGGACAGACGTATGCTTCAAATGTCTGCTTGCAGTACACATCGTGTAGCGTGTGAATCCGGACAAACTGTTTACGGAGCAGTTGCCAATATAGCGTAACCAGAGGATCCAGACGGCATCTACGAGGAAGATGGATACCGCCTTAAAAGCGCCCTCAGGCTGATGGTACACCTTGGCTGGAACACCTCCGTGTCACTGAAACTGGCGCTCAAACCACGTGGGAAACAGACTAGTTTGAATCAGCGTTAGTCCTGCGTATCTTCTAATGTCATTTGTCTGTCTTCTCTGTCCATTTCTCAGAATGGAGAAAACAAATACCTTCCATCCATTTTTTTTGGGTACCGTTCACATCATATTTTTCCTTTCAACACACTAGTTATAACTGCCTTTGTACTTTGCTTTCTTGCCTCTGCCAGTAATTTGCAACATGCTTGTGCGTTTTATTCGTTGAAGCACTTTGGAATTTGGAATGGACTCCAACTTTGAATCAGTATAGAAATATACATATGTGATGCCATTTTTACGGCTTTTTACTACATCATTATGGATCCATTTCAGCTTAAGTATCATCTTCAGTCAATATGTGAAATATACATAAAACGTTTAGATAACATTCAACGTTATATTATTATGCAGATAGACTTTTAGTATACGCAAATTTTCGATACACAAAATTTGTACTTACGTCTGTATCAGATGAGTGGGCAGTATGATGCTGTCATATAACAATATGCTAAGCTCTAGTTGCATACTTATCTTTCGTAATTTATTGACAGATTTGACATCTTGCTGCTATGGCAGTTGGAAACAAATGTTGTACGGTTACAGTTGCTACGGTGTCTTTTGTTATTTTCAACTGTATATACCATCCTTGTGGTCGATGTGACTCTTGATAAAACATCAAATACAAATATTACGAAAGATCAGTATGTTTCTATTACAGCGTTACATTGTCCACTGATATGATATGGATGTAAGTAAAAATTTTGTGCATCAAAAATCGGCCTAGCACTAAAAATCTATCTACAATAAGAATAAAACGCTTAAATGCTTTGTAAAAATTTTATGTGTATTTCGCAGACTGTTTGAAGATGGCACTTTAGCTGAAATGGATCCATAACAATGTAAAAAACACTGTAAAAATAGCATCACACTTTTATATTTATATAAAATCGAAGCGCTGCCAACTTTTGTCTTGTATACCGATAAGCTGGTATTGTAGCAGTAGGGATTCCAGGGGGGGGGGAGGGGGGGGGAGGAAACCTATGGGGCTGCAGCCCCCCTCCCAGAGCTGATATCTAAGAGGAAAACTTCATTACATGAGGGATTTTTTTCCTATTAGAAATCAGCTCAATGTTTTCACGCCTCTTCTGTAAACGGCATAACGAAGTACGGATAAGTACTTCCAACAACTTTTTTTTTCCTGGATTCGCTACTGTATTGTGGAAATGACACCCGCGTGTAACAAAATATTGGGCAATCGCATTGTAAGTACGCTCACGTTTAATAGGTAGCACATGGTTACCGCTACAACTGCAATGTCGATGTTGTTTTCGGAAGATGAAATCAAAACATGGCAGTTACGAAATTTGTAAATAATGTTGTTTATATGTGTCATTATTTCGTTAGTTAACAGTAGGTTAACACACATATTGCTACAGATGTGAGTAAACTATTGATTTAGGCGAAGATGTACAACGGTAGGCTAGACTATTTTCTGGTTGTTGTACCCATTACATAGTTGTAAAACCTGTAAATCTATAAGTTTAGCAAATATATCACAACCAACATACCGCATGTAGAGGAACAAATAACCGTTACCACCGGTATCTAAACACACACGCACACACACACACACACACACACACACACACACACACATACAAACTAATAATTTTTGTTGGATGGTGGCTTTGTTTTGTTTCCGTCTTTTGTTTCCGTATTTACGGACAAATAGAAAAGCTGGTAGATGCCACCTCCGGGACGATTAGTTTGGATTTAAAACAAATATAGGAACACGCGCGGCAATACTCACATTACGACTTAACTTTTAAGATAGGTGAAGGAAAGGCAAACCTACATTTCTAACTTTTGTAGATTTGGAGAAAGCTTTTGAAAATGTTGACTGCACTAAAGTATTTCAAATTATAAAAGTGATAAAATATAAGGAACGGAAGGTTATTTACAACTTGTGCAGAAACAAGATAGCAGTTATAGGTGATGAAGGGCACAAAAAGGAAGCGTTGGTTGAGAAGGCAGTAAGACATGGTTTTAGCCTTTCACCAACGTTTTTCAATCTGATATTGTGCAAACTGGGAAGGAAACCAAGGAGATATTTGGAGAACGGATTAAAGTTAATGGCGAAGAAATAAAAGTTTTGTGATTTGCAGATGAAATTGTAATTCTGATACTGACAGCAATCGACCTGGAAGAGCAACTGAACGGAATGGACAGTGCTTTAAATGAGGTTATAAGTTGAGGATTAACAAGAGCAAAACATCGGTAATGGAATGTAGTATAAGAAAATCAGGCGATGTTGAGGGAATTAGATTAGGAAAAGAAACAATAAACTTTTTAGATCAGTTTTGTTACTTGGGCAGTAAAATAACATACGATGATAGTAGGACAAACGATGTACAATGCAGAATGGAAATGGGAAGAAAAGATTTTCTGAAAAAGAGAAATTTGTTAACATCGAATATTAATTTAAATGTTAGGAAATCTTTTCTGAAGACATTTGTGTGAAGTGTTGCCTTGTACAGCTGCGAAACATGGACGATAAATAGTCCAAACAGGAAGAGGCTAGAGGCTTTTGAAATGCGGTGCTACAGAAGATTGCTGAAGATGAGGTGGGTAGATCACGTACTAATGAGGAGGTACTGAACGGAATTGGAGAGAAAAGGAATTTCTGGCATACCGTGACTAAAAGAAGGGATCGATTCATAATAAACATTCTTAGACATCAAGGACTCGTAAATTAGTGTGTGGAGTAAAACTCGTAGAGGGAGAGCAAGACACGAATCCGCTGTGGAGGTTCAAATAAAGGTGGGTTCCTGTTTTTATGAGGAGATGAAAAGGCTTGCTCAGGGTAGAGTAGGGTAGAGAGCTACATCACACCAGTCTCCTGACTGAAGACCAAAACAACATATCCATCTGATATCAGGAACAACGAATCTATATTTTCTTGTTTGATAAGCTTTATGAAAAGCGAGTAATTCCTTTATCGTCTTGGTTGAAGTATCTCAAAAGAGGCACTGGCGAAATACAAAGACAGCGTGTATAGAATGAGGTGACAAAATTCATGAGATAGCTATAAGCACATTTACAGATGTAGCTAGCATCGCAAAGACGCAGGTGCATTGCAAGTTCTGCCAGTTTTACTCCATTGACCCAGATGAAACAGTTTACGACATGATTATTGCTCCACAACCGGAGTTAACAAGGGGAGAACGATGCTTTGAGGTACATGCATCGGACATTCCATTTCGGAAATCATTCGGGATTTCAATCTGTGTTAACAGAGTACAGAGATTACCAACTAAAACCACTGACACATTTCGGTGATAGTCCTGTAACATTAACGCAGATAGATGAACTATGAACTACAGTCACCTCCCACAGCTGGGATGGTGTTCAAAAGCGCCGTCACGTTTCGCTAGATGCCAGGCACATAGTCAAATCTCCTTCCTTTCAAAACGAGGTTGAGTCGAGGGAATAAAAAGTCCGGCGGATTGAAATCCGGTGTGTAAGGTGAATATTCAGGGTTCACCAACCCTTTTTTTGTAGTTACCAGAAAATGTTTGACTATATTGGCTGTGTATGAAAAACAGGAACCTTGTTGTCCGTACTGGGGGTCTTACCCTGCGAAGACGTTGCATGAAACGGCTCAAAATTTCGACGTACCTTGCAACGCTCAACGTCATTTCCTAAGGTACAAATTCCTTGTTGATTATACCTTGACAATCGAAAAAGTGATGAGCATTGTTGTAATGCTTGACTTTTCGGCTCTGGACTTTTTCCAACAGGTGATGTCGGATAATGCCATTCCATGCTTTGCCGTTTCATTTCAGGATCGTACCAAGACACCAGGTTTCACCCTCAGTGACAATACGGTTCAGGGCATTGGGTGCCGCATCCGCCATTTCGACAAAACACCGTGAAGCCTCTAAACGTGCCTGCTTCTGATCGCCATGCAAATGGTGTGGTACAAGACTGCAAGACGTTTTCATCTTCTCTATCATCTGTGTAAGGATTGATCATCCACTATCATGCGCACAGTGGGGATTGTTATACACAATTTTCCGGCCTCCTCGAAAACGGGCGAACCACTCATACACACCAGTCTTGAACAGTGCTGGATCCCCATAAACACTTACCAGTATGGCTTGCGTTTCTTTAGGTGTCTTGCTAAGCTTAAAACGAAACTTTAAATTGATCCTTTCCTCGTCCATTGTCCTATTATCAATTCATAACTACCGAACTAAAAAAGCGCTTGGTCCAACCAGTCTATCATGGAACACACACGATGTTCGACTGAACTACGGTGGAGAGAGACTGACAACACAGTCTCGTGCGCAGGTGCGGCGTTGTGATTCGCCTGTGTTGCCCAATCGACCGCTCTGATGTCATTCTCCCAACTTTGCTCAAATGTTCAAATGTTTTTAGAGCTTATGGGACTTAGCTACGGGGTCATCAGTCCCTAAACTTACAAACTACTTATGAACTAGCTAATACTAAAGACGGCACAAATATCCATGCCGGAGGGGGGATTCGAATCCCCGACCGTAGCGCCCGTACAGACCGTGACTGGCGCGCCGCAGACCACTTTGCCACTGCGGCAGGCCGAATTTCACAGTCAGAGGTTGTATCTAAGTCCTTCTAAGAAAGATTGCACTTTTCGTTTTGTGGTTTACGTGCAGTCTGAGTTTTTTTTAACATTTCAGATGGGGCATCACGATTCTACGGTGGTGTACACTGATGGTCACAAACAGGGAGAGTCGGTTGGCTCTTGAGCAGTGTTTCGTGATCGTGTCATTGGGATTCGTCTCTCCAGTTTTCTCGGCAGACTTTCATGCTATGCTGAAAACAGCGAAAAATATGCAGCATGTTCGGGACAAAATGTTTGTCTGTTCCGTTTCCCTCAGTGCACCATAATCATTTCAGAAACTGTACCCATATGAAGCGATATTTTAATTTAATTTATTTCTCATTGAAAGTCTTGGTGCCTTTTAACGGCAGGACAGATATCTGCAATTTTACATGTTATATACGAGAGCAGGTCAAAAACTATCTATACGTTTGCCATAATGTTTATTACATTTTTTAATGTTTCTAAAATTGCTAGAGATGGCTTGAATAATCACTAGATGTAATTAGTAGATTCTTTATTGTCAATTCACATGTTTCGGGCTTAGTTCACTATCTGGTGAACTGTCAGTAAGATACATATACAGCCAATAAGTATATACACAAAATTACTTGCAATTTATAATTAAAATATGAATTTTTTTATAGTTTTACATAATTTGGAATTACATACCGATATTATTCACATTTAGATTTCATGCATTCAAATTTGTCATTTAAAATACTGTTATGTATTGTCAAATAAGAATCGCAGTTGTGATGAAGATAATATTTTTATAAAATAAAGATTATATATACATACATATATATATATATATATATATATATATATATATATATATATATATATATATATTAAATGGAACAATGGTTGTTTCTATCACGCACTGGAATTTTTGACACCAGCTATGTACAAAAAATTTTGAATGAAATTTTTATCTCGTTTAGTTTGGCAGCTACAACCGTCCAAAGTTTTGGGGCGGAGGCTGCGATAGCGTAGATGACTGGCCGAGTGGCTATCCCCTGGGGCACGGCCCACTGTCTCATGACCACCAGCCAGTTAGCTACGTTGTCGTAGCCTCCGCCCCCAAAACTTTTAGTGGTTCCAGCCCGCCAAACTAAACGTGATAAAAATGTCATCCAAAATACAATTCCTAGGTATTTTTACAATCCGTTTATTGGCTGACAATACGAGTCCTTGACTACCAATCCATCCTGTTAAAATCTCACATCAATCGCACTTTCCGTTCCCGCAATATTTGCGGCGCAAGTTTTAGGTGATTCCCCCTTTATATTTACACATGTAAGTTGATTCCATAATGGAAATTGCGCCAGCCTACCATAATAATTCAATAAAAACAAGAAATTTTGAACTTGGTGGTGCGATGTCAAATATTTATTTTAAAGACTTACATAAATAGAACTTATAGTTGGTGTCTGTGTTATATCATTTTCACTTTTAAGAAAAAATGTATTTCAAGAGGAAGAACGGCAACAGTTGGCGGTGAGTAGCTTGGTTTTGTTACATGAAGCTCCTGAACGCCAGGCTCTGTGTTTATTGTTGGTATTTCCATTCCATTTTGTTGAATTATAGAACTGAAAGGTTTTGGTTTTTATACATAGCCCTTTCTGTTCTGAGAATGGTTTCCTTGTTGGAATTTTCTGTTTTTAATATGCGGTGTCGTTTCACTGCTTGCAGAATTCTGTGTCTTGCAGTGTCCTGTCACTATTCCCACATATCACTAATAACTGATTATTGGTTATATGGTATCATTATCAATATTTGAACTATTTAATTGTTCTACTGTGCTGTAATATACATTGCGAAATCTGTCATTGCAGTTTACACTGATACTAGCAGTAAACCCGGCGTGGCCGGGTGTTTATTCATCCTACAATCTCGTAGTCCACATCCCCTTCTTCCTCTCTCTCTCTGCATCTAACTCTTACTCTCTCATCTCTCTGTTCGTTTCCACCTTTCCCTCTCTCGGCAAAGTTTTCTGCAAGGTACCCTCTGTCATGTACCATACAAACATTTATGTACCCAGTGATCTTCCTCTTGGTTTAAAGGTCATGTGTGCAAAAATTCATAAAGATTGGAGCGAAACTATGAATTTTGTAAAATTCCATAAGTACCCTCCGCCACGCACCAAACGAAATTTTATACAGACAGTTACATTCCTCTTGGTTTTAAGGTAGAGTGTGCAAAATTTCATAAATATCGGAACAAAACTATAGATTTCAGTGCAATAGAAACGCAGGGTCACATTGAAAAACGCACTTTGTTATTATCAAATATTACAGTTCTATTTCATAGAACCCTTGTTCTGAGAATAACGAAAACAACAAAAAAAGGATCTGTGATATCGGTCGAGCCGTTCTCAAGTTATGACGCGAACAAGGTATTTAGGGATCCATTTTATGTTGCAAGGTACCCTCCCCCATGCACCGTATGAAATTTTAAGGTAGACGGTGACCTTTATCTTGTTTAGAAGGTCAAGCGTGCGAAATTTCGTGAAGTGTGCTCCGCCATGCGCCTATCACAAAATACCTTCTTAGCTGACGTTTACTACCTATAAACTACATTCCTGCCAAATTTCAGTTTCATAGTTGTAGTAGTTTTCGAGATTTCGCATTCAGTGAGTGAGTGAGTGTCATTTACATAGATAGATTTTACATAGATAGAGATTAGGAAACAGATTGCTTAATTTCGGGTTCAAGAGAATTAAGGGAGACTTGCAGACGAAAATAAATAGTAACATGCAAATCTGTAATGCTAACATTATTTGATACAAGGTCATGCCTGATGCTACAGTTTTACGGCATCTACAGCGAAACTGTTTTGAGCGGTAGACTTCTTATCGTCTCATCATTTTGTGGTGGTGATGGGGCTTCATAAACGTCCTAAATTCCCTGCAAACTTTGTTGCAGGTCCCTAACTACGCCCATTTTCCAATAATTGACGCATAAATCTGGGTATTCTCACGCGGTGGCTGCTCATTATTTATGACGTCATATCTCCTGAGCTATGTGTCGTTCTATTTTGTTTTTGGGTCACGAACCTTCGTGGGCGTAAGGTGAATAGTTCACCGAAGTTTCATTGCAATCGAATGAATGGTTTATGAACACATAGAGGACATACAGACTAATATATATATATATATATATATATATATATATATATATATATATATATATATATATATATATTACTGAGGTGTCCATGTCGACAACTTGATTCATGAGCAACTGTACTTCCTCTAACGGCCGGGAAAGCAGAGCATTCTGTGTAATGAAGAGGCTCATCTGACCGGCAAATCGTCCTGCGGTGAATAGAACGCCACACAATGTGCTATTCCTCTGCGGGACGTCTTCTCTGTGTTGTGGCAGAGGTCCGTGCAGCTGTGCGAAGAACAATGGCTGGCAGTGGCTGAGGAGAAGCTGCAGGTGGTGTAACCCACTATCCGACTGTGGCGGTTCTCTTCTCGGTAGCTCAGGGGCGAAGTAGTGGCCCAGACACGCCTCGGCATCGGACACTGCCCATTAACCAGTGGCTTTTACTTAGACGTGAGAACCCCTTCCCTCCCCTGTTCTGTGATGCCCGTGGCATGCAAATAACTGTACGGCACATTTTAACCGAGAGCATTTTAATTCGTGCTGAGAGGGTGGAAGTACCTCTAGCTGTTTTGCCCTCTATTTCAACTGATGATGAGGCGAGCATTCAAGTCTTATGTATGTCTGCACTGTGGCCTACTTTTTTATAGTGCTTTCACTGTGCTACAGAGTGGCTGGTTCATTCCCTTTAATCGTGCGATCAGTCGGCCACGACCATCGTATAAGTGGTTGTAATTCCTCGTACCATTTCGTCTTCTTTAGTGATACTTGCCATGATACAACCATATTCATTTCTAGCTGGAGGTCAGTTCATCAACTGGGCAGCTTGAGCACTGTGTATAATATCAGTCAAAGTTGCGCAGATGTATTTTATTACTTCCGTCTCTTTCATTCTCTTTCTCTATCTCCTCCTTTTCTACAGGAGATTAGCTTGTTGAATAAATTATTATTAATAGCAATTGAACACAATGAAACTTTTCACTCTGCAGTGAAGTGTGAGCTGATATGAAACTTCCTGGCAAATTACAATTGTGTGCCGGAACCGGAACTCGAACCTGGGACTTTTGCCTTTCGCGGGCAAGCGCAGGAGAACTTCTGTGAAGTTTGGAAGGTAGGAGGCGGCATCGTGAATCGGTCGGGTTAGCTCAGTCGGTACAGCACTTGCCCGCGAGAAGCAAAGGTCCTAGGTTCGAGTCCCGGTTCCGGCACACAATTTTAATCTGCCAGGAAGTTTCAGCCATTGAACATGTTTGCATTTTATTGTTCATACTGGTATATTTTCAGTCATATTAACATAGAAGCAAGACTTGCGCTTATTGTACTGCAAGTGAGGGGTACAGAATCGCAACCTGTCCTAGACAGCCTGTATAGGGAGAGAGTGGCTATGCGTGAGACTGCTCCTGATTGGCCGACAGCCCAGGACGCCATGTTTTTACCAGATTTGGCGAGCTTTGTAGATGTGTAAATAGTTACAGTGTGCGTTTCTGTATTTAGAGGGTTTTAAATGCTTCTGACAGTGGTTTTGTACAGGCATGGCACGAAGGGGAAAAGGCTGCGGGCGTTTTCCGGACGGGGTTTGACAGGACTGCAGAGCGGGGAGCGTGCTATCGGGGCGAGAGCCGGCGGCAGACAGACCTTTACCGTCTGTAACGATCTCGCAGCTAGCCAGTAGTGCCGAATCTACGTAATTGCGTTCATGCTGGATTGGTTGCGATCCGCGGTATGGTGGACTTTGACACAGGTGCTCTGATCAGCGGGTTCCGCGCCCGCAGTTGCATGGATCGGCGACACGTGCCGGTTGCTGAGCACAGATCGAATCGGGCCAGGGGATTCGGAGAGCGCACGGTAGCGGAAATGTGGCGGGCGTGACGCAAACGTATGGCAAGGGACATTGGCCTCCCTCTGTCCTAAGGCACGTGCGGCAAGACATGGAAAAGCATGTCGAAAGTTACGGGAAAAAATAAAAATGTAATACTGCTGTTCTCCACTGGTGTAAAGTTACACTGTACAGTTATAAACAGATTGTATTACGGCAGGCACTGCTCCACTTTAGCACGTCTTCCTTCGCTTCTCTTTACGTAAATTAACGTGTTGTTCGTCGGTCTTTAGAAATTCGTGGTAATTTTTAAGATTAAATGCTGATTCGAAGTGATTTACTGAGTGTAATTAATAATGGGTATTACTTTGCCATTAAGGAAAGTCAAGAGAAATGCATCGTCGTTCCTCTGTTGTCTGTAAAACCCGAAGTAAAAATCGTTATATGATGCTCGTGTTCGCAAGGAATGAGGAAAAACGGAAACAATCGGAGGGGAAAGTTAACAGAGAAAGAGGGAACCGTAAAGGCGACTTACAGAGACCAACGAATTATTCCTGTGTGAAGTAAATATTTTCTGCTTCCCAACGCCAAATGCAAGAAAGACACTTACGAAAATCAGTAATGTAATGTAACTGCATCTTGTGCAAGTGCCGCGTGGTGCAATGGTTGCATGCTGAATCCCTAATGTGAAGGTCGTCGGTTCGAATCCGGCAAGTAGTAAAATTTTTAACAGCATTTTCTAGATTTTAGTTAGTTATTCGTTTTGGTTTTTGACAAGTCGTGCTAGAAGGTATGTTTTAACATGGTTACGGCACCTCCCCCTTGGTTGTCTAGTATTCGCTTTTCACAACCCTGTAATTGGTTATGGGATGTAACATGATGATATAAGGGGGCGAGACTATTGACTCGTTTTAGATATTCAGTTACCTATTCTGAGTCTGTTTCTGCCGTTTCGGTAGAGATAGTATCGGTATTTTTCGGATTGTCTGTCATACTGTGTTCCTAAAGCTATGTACAGAATGACGGTTTTGGTGTTTCCCAGTGTAGGGAAGTAAGCTCGACAGGACAACACTTAAAATGCATTATATAAGAACGAAAATAGATAATAATGTACAAATTTCAGCGATGGATATACAGAGAAAAAATTCTGAAATAGCATATTTTCTTTGAGATAGGTGTACGTTATAAGAAATACCTATCTTTCATATTAATCAACTGCCAACTGTCGAAGTTACCAGAATATCGTAAAATTTGTTATTAACATTCCACAGTCATAGAAACTGCTTCACAGGTCTTATTTGCTTACAAATTTATTACGCCCATTTCTTTAACCACGCACTGCTTAGTAAGCTATATGTCCTTTGGTGTCATGTGTGGAATTGATGCTTAATTTCTATCGTTAAGTGGCTGCTTTACTGCTAGGGTCGCTATTGTAAGTGCACATCCCGCGCGCAGTCTGGTAAAAACATGGCGGACACCGGCCGGTTGGCCACTCTCTGCCTATATAGGCTCTCTCACCCACCCAAGCATCCAGCGACATCTATGGATGGATATAAATACTAAGTACTAAACAACCTGAATATTCTCTAGATGAAGTGTAATATAGCATAAATATAATAATTTATATAATAATAAAGTTGACTGTTTAGTCCCTTTAAAAATAAAACCAACCAATCAACCAATAAAGTTGATCATCTGTAGCAAACCTTTTCTGTTTGTATAAAATTAGCTTATTATAATATTTTTAATGTAATAACCAGACACACATGAAACGGTGTTCAGTTAACAGTTTTAATTACTTTTATATAATTTGGTTAATTTTTAACTACATTGCGATGGTGTATAAACCAGTCATACACTACAGTTATTTTAATATTTTGTCTTACTTTATTTCTCAAGTTGTAACAAATGTTAGAAGATAACGTGCATGTGAAGTACAGAGGGAACCAAATGCCCAACCGACCTTTCCTATGACCTGCCCACTTTTACTTGCAATAGTGTTGCATCCAACGTAAACTGTGATAAGTGTTCTACATAGCGTTTATAGGGGTTATAGGAATGGACATGCTGACCATACTGGTATGCACAGTAAACTGGATCTATGTGGTTATCATCTAATATTTCAATGTAGCATATTATGTAATGTACTTATAGTGACGATGAACTTCTTGTAAATTTAGCATAGAGAATGGCAACTCACTTGCATAAATCTGAATCTGCACAATAAAGCACTTAAAAAAGACAACAACAACTGATGGCTACAAATCACCCATTTGGAAATCGTATTCAGTCGTGGGCGCAAGAAACCTCCCTCTTTTATGGAAGGCAATATGACGAAGTTTAAGACAAATCCTGGAAAAAACAAACGAATATGGGGTTGGCACGCATCATATAAATGTTGAAATGTTTGTTAAGCTTATGGGACTTAACTACGGGGTCATCAGTCCCTAAACTTACAAACTACTTATCAACTACCTTATACTAAGGACGGCACAAATATCCATGCCCGAGGGGGGATTCGAACCCCCGACCGCAGTGGCCGTGCAGACCGTGACTGAAGCGCCTCAGTCCCCTCGGCCACCGCGGCCGGCTTATAGATATCAAGCAGCTTTTAGTAGTATAAGAATGGAAGGAATGATGACCGACACATTGAGTATTAAAAACGGAGTGCGACAAGGTGGTGCATTGACATGTCTTCTCTTTAATGCTGCCCTGGAGAGGGTGATGAGAAATGCAAACCTTCTTAATAGGGACGCGATATTCTATAGATCAGTGCAGATACTGGCCTACGCGGATGACATATGGTAGCAAGAAACCAAAAAGCAATGGAAGAGACATTTACTGCTCTCGAACAGGCTATTACGAAAATTAATTATTAATGAACAGAAAACAAAATATATGGCAGTTGGAAAAGCACATTGAAAAAATATGACAAATGAAATAACAATGGGCAATTAAACATTCGAGAGAGTTGAAAATTTCAAGTATCTGGGCTCGACTGTTACCCACCTAAATGATACCTCCTATGAAATTAAGCTGAGATTAATACTAGCCAACAGAGCCTATTTAGCCCTAACAAGACTACTATCCTCAAGGCTCGTGACTCGTACCACTAAATTAACTATCTATAAATCACTTATTGTACCAGTGCTTACGTATGCCTGTGAAACATGGACATTAACAACTACAGATAGTGAAATACTGGATACATTTGAAAGAAAGGTACTCAGATGAATTATCGGCCCATTCTGTGAAAGAGGAAGATGGAGGAGGAGAGACAACCATGAGTTATATACCATATACGAAGACCATCCCATCACAAGGATAGTGAAATCTGGCTCGCGTGAATGATACAGTTGTACCAACAAGAGTAAAGACAGGAGGGCAGAGAGGACGTGGTGGATCAAGAGCAAGATGGGAAGCTGTAGTAATCGAAGATCTTAGAAACTGGAGAGTATTGGCAAAGGACAGAGAGAAATGGAAGCAAACTGTAGAAGAGGCCAAGGCTCATCATGAGCTGTAGAGCCAAGAAAGAAATATTTCATGTTCCTTGTCCAGGAACTAGTATCAATAAATTGTTTGGCGAGGCCACTCTTGAGCAACCGACATAAATTTGTTCGTGTGAGAAACATAGAGATGTCAAATCCACTGTGCACTATTCAATAGAATGTCCTGTGATTTATTAATTGTACTGTAAAAATTATAAACAGTAACATCATGAACAGCGGAAAATTAGTAAGCGAGAAACTTTTTTGTTTTCGTCATTTTCCTGTGGTTATCAGCGAGAAAAAGTATAATACATTTTTAAAATTGTCTTTAAAGTTTGCTGCAACTCTCTAAGTTGTCTCATATTCTCATACAGTGTATGAATAAAGTCTCGTCACATTATGTAGCAGTATATCTGCTGAACGACATGCTACACCAATTGTTACCTCACGGGAAGGAATATGTGTATCAAATTTCTTTGAAATCGGTCCAGTGATTTAGGAGGAAACGCGTGGCATTGTAGCGTGGTGCAGCAGTTTTTCGCGCATCTCGTTGTTTGTGACGTCATCTCTCGAAAACTATGTGTTGTACGTGAGCCTTACACATATGAAGATCGTCCTTATGGATTGCAGCTTACGTGTGCAAAATTGTAGATTATTATGCAATAAACCAAAGACACTGCTTTTGTATATGGGACGTAATCAAAAAAATGTTCAAATGTTTGTAAAGTCTATGGGACTCAACTACGGGGTCATCAGTCCCTAAACTTACAAACTACTTACAAACTAGCTAATACTAAGGACGGCACAAATATCCATGCCCGAGGGGGGATTCGAACCCCCGACCGTAGTGGCCGTGGAGACCGTGACTGGAGCGCCTCAGTCCCCTCGGCCACCGCGGACGGCGGTACGTAATCGATAGATCGGTTTGTGCACAGTATTCTGCACCGTCTATAGAGGCGTCATCGACGAGTATTCCTACAGGAGTATGCCACGACCTTTTGAGTCGACGCCGAGCATCAAGTCGCTGCACTTCGACGGGCAAAAGGACGTTCGACACGTTGATAGGACATATTTCATGACGTTTCGTCGCCTGAGTGTATGTATACGAAATATCAGTCTATGTGTGTAGGTTATATTTCTTCCAAACATCGATATTTATAAAACGGAACTGTATCGTTAACACCTCTGTCACAACGTATACTGCCGGAAATTAAAAAATTGTACAACCTTCTTGAGTTGAAAAAGTGGTAAATATAAGACAGAGGGGAGGGGAGGCTGTCTTCCGAAATAATGAATATAAATAAATAAATGAGTTCGATAACTGATTTTTTTAATATATGGAAATCATGTAAATGATTGTATGCTTCTTTTGAAAACGCCATAGACAAGGATGGATCAGGACATCCAACCTTTTTGTTCAGCCTTCACTTTGAGATACATTAATCTTGTACACTCCCCCCTCCCCGAAAATATATGCTAATTCGCCACTGCTTGATGACTATATGAAAAATTGAGGCATATTTAGGACAAGGGTATGTTCGGGATATTTTTAGGGGGTGTTGCAATGCACATACCTACACCTGAGGGAGTTTCCAATTTCTCCTGCTGGTTCCTCTGTGTATCACAGATGGCAGCATAGCACTCCGCCGCTGCCAGTTGGAAAGAGACAACTGTTTGCAAGGAGGTTAGTTTTTTTCCCTCACAATTGTTCACAGCTTGAACGAATGTTTCGTTAATCTCTACTGAAGAGTTGATGTATCAAAGTAATTAACCCAATATTGTTTACTGTAAAAGTTAAGAGCCTTCTTTAAAAATGAAGTTATTTGCATAATTTTCATGTTTCCTTTCACTATCGAAATTACCCCACGTTTATCATAGCACTTCATGCTGCTGCCAGCCTATTGGCATGTTTGTGCTGGTGTGGAAATACAATAATGGAAAAAACCCCATTATTGTGAATGTGGCTTCGTCGCTAAAAATTAAGTGATTAACACAATGCCATCCCCATACTCATTCAATTGTTGCGACTGCGAACCAAACTCATAACGCTTGTCTTTATCGTCGTTATTGAGCTTCTGCACTAGCTACAATTTGAATAGGTTCATCAGCTTCTGTCGCAGGACATTCTACAGTGTCATTGGAGCCATTTCGAGTTCACGGGATGCACGATGTACAGATTTCTTTGGACTCATTATAAACGTCGCACATACGCCCGGCTCATTAACTTCACTTACACTGGGTCGTTCGCTTCTCTTTGCTGGGCAATATAAATCTGTCCGTATGCCAGTGCTAAATGGCCTTCTTTGTTGGTGGCGTCTTACCGTACTTGGTTCTAAACATTTGTTGAACAACTGCAGCACACTTGTTTTTGTCGAAGACACAGAAAGGTTGCTTCGCATCTGAACTCGCCATGTTTGCGGCTAGACTATCGGGAAATTACCAAACTACGTTGTAGCGATGTCAAGGAAGAATACAGGGGGAATTCCTTATGCTGGAAAAATGAAGCATGCCTTCACTATATTGCTATGTTTTGGAGAAATGTTCGTATTGTATAACTAATGTTTTATGTTACTTAAACCGGGAATAAAACGTCCGACAGTTTTTCTGTAATGTAGGACGTGTTAAAAGAATGCAAATTAGCCATTAAAATTAAGTTTTCAAATATATTGTGATGAGTATGTATTATTTATTCAAGAACTAGCTTAACGCCCTATGTTTCCCATGCGTAAGCTGGTTGGTCTGCACCAGGTGTTTCTCCCTCTTAATATAAATTTTCATAGATATAGGTTATGTACTATTATAGTGAAATGTTGTGATAATACTTGTAGCCGCGGGAGAATGGCCGTGTGCATTGAGGCGCCATGTTGCGGTGCACGCAGCTGTTCGCCGTCGGGGGTTCGATTCGCCCCTCGGGGATGGGTGTTTGTGTTGTCCTTACATAAGTTAGTTTAAGTTTAATTAGTTTGTAAGCTTTAGGGACTGATGACCCCATAGTTAAGCCTCTTAAGATATACAAACCTTTGAACATTTGATTTTATTATTTGTAACCCCGTATGGCACCCGTTAATAATTGAATTTCGAAAAATACCCCAACATTTGTCTTTTAAATTCCAACCAAGTATGCAAATATCATTTTTTGTAATTCTGGGTTCAAAATTGGCTTAGTAGCAATGTATTTCCAAAAAATGTTTCATCTGCTATTTCACCACCTAAATGATTAATTTTCTGAAAATACCGAAACACGTGTCTTTTTAATTCTGACTAAGAAAACATCTACCAATTTATGTGGTTGTAGCTTCAAACTTACCTTAAAAGCAAAAGATTTTCGAAAAACATCCCCTTTCCAATTTAGCCCCCTTGATGGTTGAATTAAAAAAAATACCGAAACACGTATTTTTTAAATTCTAACGAACAATACAAATACCAATTTTTGCAGCTCTAGCATCAAAATTGTCTTGACAACAATGTGCTTTCGAAAAGAATTTTTGATCCCGTATTTTACCCCCTTAGTTGTTGAATTTGCAAGAAAAGCGAAACTCTTGTCTTTGTATTCCTGATCAAGAGTCCATATCCTAAGTTTCGTAGTTATAGCTTGAAATTTGAGTTAACAGTAATATATATTTGAAAATAAATTTTTGGATCTCGTATTTCACCACCTTATTGGTCGAATTTCCAAAAAACCGATACACGTGTCTTTTAAATTCAAACCCCGAACCCAAATCCGAAAATTTGTAGTTCTAACTTCAAAACTGCCTAAATAGCAACAGATTTTCGAAAAACATCCCCTCTCCAATTTAACCACCGTGATGGTTGAATTTCCAAAAATACCGAAACATGTATTTTCTAAATTCTAACCAACAATACAAATATCAATTTTTGCAGCTCTAGCTTCAAAATTGTCTGAATAGCAACGTGTTTTCAAAAAGAATTTTTCATCCCCTATTTTACCCTCTTACTTGTTGAATTTCTAAAAATATTGAACCTAGTGTTTTCTTTTTAATCCAGACCAAGATCCCATATCCGAAGTTTCGTAATTGTGGGTTAAAATTTGAATTAACGGCAACATATTTTTAAAAATCAATTTTTTGCGTCCCCTATTTTACCCCCTTATTGGTTGAATTTAAAAAAATGCCGAAACACGTGTCTTTTAAGTTCAAACCCTGAATTAAAATCCGCAATTTTGTAGTTCTAGCTCCAAAATTGCCTAAATAGCAATGTATTTTCAAAAAACGTTTTATCCCCTATTTCACCCCCTTATGCACGGAATATCGAAAAATCGCTTCTTAAATGGCGGCTACAGAATAAGATCAACACCCTATACAAATTTCAAGTTTCTTCATTGGTTTGGGCTGGGCGATGATGAGTCAGTCAATCAATCAGTCAGTCGGGACATTGCATTTTATATATAGAGATGTATATTGTTTGAAAGTACATAATTGACAGTGACTGTCAGTTCAATACACTAACAGTAAGAGGGTCGACTTAACGCATAGTATTAACGGGGAAATACCATGGCTAAACTGACCAAGATGGCGGACAGACTTCAACTGATCGTATGTGCATGGCATAGATAATGCCATCTACCTTTATTCTCAACTCCTAGGGTGGTATACATGAAAAAGAACTTTGAGGGTTTCTCTTCAAAATGACACATGCGTGATATCTGTACAATGTTTGGTTCTTATGCAATATGTAATTGAAAGTGTTCCCCTGACTTTATGTACACCGTGTATTAGAAATTCGTGTAGTTTCCACAGCCGACAATGCAAGCAATGATTCTGGAATCCATTCAGTCATACAGGTGGCAAATATTTCCTTGTGATGCAATATTACACATATCTTCTCGCCTTTATCACATAGTGTTTCAACTGATGTGGGTTGACAAGTCGAACGTGTCGAACTTGTCGATTGGAGACAAGTCCGGAGGCCGTGTTGACGAGGGAAGTTCCCGCTTGTCTCGTTCACCTCATGGACTTTCATGCATAGTGCGAGGGCCAGAATTATCCTGTTGGGATCACACATCACCTTCCTGTTGCAACATTAGCAGAAATAAAGGATCTTACCGCTTTCTACATGCGCCTCAAGGATGTGGCGTGAGTGCAAGATGGGTTGGAAGTTTGCGTGCTCGCAGTCCGACCGATAGTGAGTGGTTTGTTTTGACAGTTATGGGCCCACAAACCTATTATATGCGATGTGGTAGCAATACGAGAGGGCCGCCCGGAAATTCTGCACTCGTGCAGTGCTGCTGCACTCGTACAACTTCCAGGTCACGGAATGCACTCTGCAGCCGTCTCCGCTCGTCAACATCTACATCTACATGGGATACTCTGCAAATCACATTTAAGTGCCTGCCAGAGAGTTAATCGAATCACCTTTATACCATTCTTCTACCATTCCATTCTCGAATAGCGCGCGGGAAGAAAGAACGTCCGAATCTCTCCTTTCGAGCTCTGATTTCTCGTATTTTATTCTTATGATCATTTCTACCCGTATAGGTGGGACTCAACAATATATCTTTGCATTCGGAGGAGAATGTTGGCGATTGGAGTTTCGTAAATAGACCACACTGCAGCAAATAAACGCCGTTGTTGTAATAATTCCCATCCAAGATCCTGTATCATTTCCGTAACGCTGTCTCTCCTGTATCGTGACAATACAAACCGAGCTGTCCTTCTTTGTACTCTTTCGATGTCCTCCGTCAAACCTACCTGATAAGGATCTCATACTGGGCAGCAATACTGCAAAAACGTGCAGACAAACGTAGTGTATGCAGTTTCTTTAGTAGTTCTGTTGCATCTTTTACGGGTTCTGCCGATAAAACGCAGTCTTTGGTTCGCCTTTCCCACGACATTATCTACGTGTTCTTTCCTGTTTAAGTCTGAAGTAATAGTAATTACTAGGTATTAGGGGAGTTTACGGCCTTCACATTTGATTGATTTATCTTGTAAACAAAGTTTAACGAATTTCTTTTCGTACTCATATGGACGTCTTCACACGTCTCATTATTTAGAGTTAATTGCCAATTTTTACACCATAGTGATATCTTATTTAGATCGTTCTGCAGCTGGTTTTGATGTTCAGATGATTTTACTAGACGGTAAATGACGGCGGCATATGCAAACAACCTAAGAGAGCTACTTAGATTTTCTCCCAAATCGTTTATGTAAATAAGGAACAGCAGAAGACCAATAACACTACCCTGTGGAACGCCCGATATCAACTCTGTTTCAGTCGATGCTTGACCACCGATTACTACAGTGTCCTGTCTGACAGGAAATCCCCTATCCAGTCGCAAATTTGGGGCAATATACAATAACCACGCAATTTGATTAAAAGCCGTTTGTGAGGTACGGTGTTAAAAGCCTTCTGGAGAACAAGAAATACGGAATCGTGTTGCGAACCCTTGTCGATAGCACTCATCACCTCGTGTGAGTAAAGAGCTAGTTGTGTTACGCATAAACGATATTATCTAAATCCGTTTTGACCTTGGGTGAATAGATCATTCTGTTCGAGATAATTCATAATATTGGAATACAGGATATGTTCCAAAATCCTGCTGCAAATTGACGTCAATGAAATAGGCCTGTAGTTTAGTGGGTTACTCCTACAGCCTTTCTTGAATATTGGTGCGACCTGTGCAACTGTCCAGTCATTTAGTACCTAACCTTCGTGGAGCGAGCGGTTGTACATGGCTGTTAAGTAAGGGGCTATCGCATCAGCATAATCAAATAGAAATCTAATGGGTATGCAGTCCGGACCAGAACACCTATTCTTATTAAGTGATTTCAACTGCTTCACTACTTCGATGATATCTACTTCTACGTAACGAATTCTGGCCTCTGTTTGTAATTCGAAATCTGGAATATTAGTTTCGTCGTCTTTGGTGAATGAGTTTCGAAAAGCTGCCTCAGTAGCGCTATCATTGGTAGGATCGCCGTTACTGTCAGTGAGGGTATTGTTTGTGTTTTGCCCCTAGTATATTTAACGTATGACCAAAATCTCTTTGGGTTTTCTGTCAAATTTCGAGGAAGAGTTTCGTTGTGTTAAGTATTGGAGACATCTCGCTTTGAAGTCCTTGTAGGATCGCAAAAATCAGCATCAAATAAATTAAATCTCAGAATAGGGGAAATACGGTACACGGATCTGCTTCTACTAGTATATATGACAGATGACCAAATCTCTTTGGGTTCTGTGTCAAATACAGTGCAGGTTTCTAACCACAGGGGTCGCCAGTGGTAAACGAGACTGTGCACGGTTTACATATGGGAGATGTCATGCTACCGTGATCCTTTGCGACGGCAGCCATTTTGGTTCTAAAATGTGGCTGTAGCAGCCTATATTAGGATAATTTTTGTTACTAGAATGTAAAATAGCGACGGAGTAAGCAGGCCACAGAGAATGTGCCTATATCTACTGTCTTTGCGATGTATATGTTTTATAACTTATGATACACCGTAATTCTGAAGAAAAGTTGTTTTTTCATTAACAAAATTCTGGTTCCCCCCAATCGTGTCTGTTTAGCATTAGGCTGTACGTGTTATCTTCTCATATGTATTTTCTTTCCTTGTTAAGTTGTGTTATAGGCGAAGGATCAACGAAAGTCTCTTGTACTGAACTATCCGAGAACAGATTCTTATATGGTATGTCAGCTTAAATTCATGTGAAATTTTCCTGGTGTGTGCGTTTCTAGTGATTTGACATTACGTATATGGAAAAAATTTCGAGACACTGGATCTGTGTCAGACAAAAATAGGGCAAATCCTAGACCAAGAAAGTCAGGGCTCCAAGTAAGAATCTGAAATTTATGTAAAAACAATGTATTAGTTTCAGATATAAATACTTTGATTACTATAATTAATATAGTTAAACCGTTAACGTTATTTAGTGAAGTGTTCACTGAAAAATGTATTTACAAAAGTCTAGCAGTTGTCTACAAAATTTATGTTACATTTATTTTGAGTGATCATCGTTAATGAACGTAATATTTACACCATTCACATGTTATGAAAGCTTTTTACAGCAAGAGATTTTTTCCGAAAAGTGCTTTAGTGCAAAGCATATTCCATTGGTCATCCAAAAGTAGTGATACATCTTGTATTCTGAAATCTTTCATGAGAGGTTTTCTTATCCTACAGCAGACTCAGGCCACATATTTCAGGAATTTAGAATGTTAATGTAGCCAGTTCTTCACACACAATTTCAGTCAAATTGGAGAGAATCATCTTGTGACCTCTCCTCGTATGAGTGAGCAATATAGGCCTTTTGAATTATCAGTATATTATTACTAAACGTGAGAATATAATTTTTCACTCAAATGGTTCGCATACTGGCTCCAAAGTAATAATAATTTACGAAAACGACTGTTTCTCTCCTAGCGGGACTGCTCTAGAACCCAAATGGCGGCTGAATAAGGAACATTGTGGTCAAAACCTGTCTTCTATAGACCTTGAGACTGGGCGTGTTGCGCTCTTGCTTGTGCTGCGTAAACCAGGAAGTGGTGCTGTCACTGTTTATTATGTACTCAGTTCTTATAACAGATGTCGCTTCATATACATCTACATCTACATACATACTCCGCAATCCACCGTAAGGTGCATGCCGGAGGGTACACTGTACCACTACTAGGCATTTCCTTTCCTATCCCATTCCCAAATAGAACGAGGAAAAAAAGAATGCCTATATGCCTCCGTACGAACCCTAATTTCTCTTATCTTGTCATTGTGATCACTACGCGAAATGTAGGTAGGCGGCAGCGAGATCGTACTACACTCAGCTTCAAATGCCGGCCCTCTAAATTTCCTCAACAGAAATTCACGAAAAGAACGTCGTCTTTACTCCAGCGATCCCCAATTGAGTTGCCGGAGCATTTCCGTGACACTCGCGCATTGGTCGAACTTACCAGTAACAAATCTAGCTGCTCGCCTGTGAACTGCTTATATGTCTCCCTTTAAACTGATCTGCTGCGGGTCCCAAATACTTGAGCAATACTCAAGACATGGTCACCCAAGCGTTTTATACGCGGTCTCCTTTACACCTTTACAGATGTAGTACATCTTCCCAAAATTCTCCCAATAAACCTCTTGTGTCCCAGCCTCGTCGCCACTTTTGTGTCTCGTTTCCGCCGGTGGGTGTCGGTGGCCGAGTAGAAAGAGACCGACATAGGAATAAAGGATGCACGCTTGTGCAGTTCGGAGGTGACCAGCCAGTGGGACAGCAGAAACTAGAACACTAGGCTAAATTAGAACAAGATATATACTTCGTGGAGTCTTGGTAATACTTAACTTTTACATAGTTCTTGACTGCAGAATGCTGATACATAGTTTAGATAGAGTCCTGCCTACTGATGATTCCTAGTGCCTATCCGATAGCCAAGTCTTAACAGGTCCCTATCTGATTCCCAAGTGAACGATGCAGCAGTCGTGGCCACGAGCGGAGTTGCAGCAGAGGGCGCTCGTGGCTGATGTAAGAACGCCGCGCCGTGCGTGCATGGCGGCACGCGGCCAAAGTACGTGGCGCGCACTTCATACTTCACCTCACAACTGTCCTTATATGTTCGTTCCATTTCATATCGCTCTGCAATGTTAGACCTAGATATTTGAACGACACGACAGCATCAAGAAGCTCACTACTAATGCTGTATTCGAACATTATGGGATTGTTTTTTCTACTCATGCGCATCACCTTACATTTTTCTACATTGAGAGCTAGCTGCCATTCTTCGCACCAACTAGAAATTTTGTCTAAGTCATCCTGTATGCTATTACAGTCAGTTAAAGACGACACCCTCCCATAAAACACAGCATCATCAGCAAACAGCCGCAAATTACAAGTTACTGTGTCCAGCAGATCATTTATATAGATAGAAAATAATAGCGGTCCTATCACACTCTCCTGGGGCATGCCTGATGATACCCTTGTCTCTGATGAACACTCGCCGTCAAGAACAACGTACTGCGTTCTATTACTTAGGAAGTCTTCTAGCCAGTCACAAATCTGTGAACCTATTCCATAAGCTCGCTGCCTCACTTGTGTGCACCTGTGCAGCACTTCCGCGCCTCCTTTTGACCGGCCCTGTTGTAGAGTGCACGCAGGATAAATTGGCCGGTAGATGCGCCAACGGCTGGGCAAGAGTGGGGAGAGAAGTAACGGTGGGGGTAGCGGCCGGACCAGTGAGCGAGCGCTGGAGGAGAAGTGCCCAACTCACTGGCCGGCAGGCAGAAGAGGACTGATGCGGCCTCCCCTTCCGAACGAAGGAATGAACTCGCCCAGTGCTTCGGACGAAAACTCGTGTAGGAGCGTCGTCCACCTTATATAGCGCCGACTACCATCTGCTACTGCTGCCTTTGGAATATGACGATCTTGGCAGACATCATTGCTGCATAGACGTTCGAAATGTCGTCTACATGTGTGAGAATGTTCACGTGAGCATTACTTACGCGATTCACCCACCTAATCTTCAGCATTCTTCTGTAGCACCACATTTCAAAATCCTCTATAGACTCTGAACATAACTTGTTAGTCAGGAACTGTAGGCTGAAACTGAAAAAAACTGCAGAAAGGTAGGAAAATAAGGAGATGGGACCTAAATAAATTGAAGGAACGTGAAGTTCTGGAGAATTTCAGAGGGAGATTTAGGCAACAACTGACAGAAACAGGGGGAAATAAAACAGTAGAAGAGGAATGGGTAGCATTGAGAGATGAAATAGTGAAGGCAGCAGAGGCCAAAATAGGTAGAAAGGCAAGACCTACAAAAAATCCTTGGATATCATAGGAAATACTAAATTTAATTGATGAAAGGAGAAAATATAAAAATGCAGTAAATGAAACAGGCAAAATGGAGTACAGACGACTAAGAAATGAGATAGACAGGAAGTACAAAATGGCTAAGCAGGAGTGGCTAGAAGCCAAATGCAAATCTGTAGAATAATGTATAACAAGGGGAAAAGTAGATACCGCCTACAGTAAAATAAAAGAGACATTTGGGGACAAGAAAAGCAACTCTACGAATATCAAGAACTCAGATGGGAAACCAGTTCTCAGCAAAGAAGGAAAAGCTGAAAGGTGGAAAGAGTACATAGAGCAGCTCTACAAAGGAAATGAACTGAGAGACGATGTTGTAGGAACGGAAGAGGAAGTAGATCAAGATGAAATAGGAGTTCAGGGGGAAGAAATAAAAACATTGCGTTTTGCTGATGACATTGTAATTCTATCAGAGACAGCAAAGGACCTGGGAGAGCAGTTGAATGGAATGGACAGTGTGATGAAGAGAGCCTATAAAATGAACATTAACAAGAGCAAAACAAAAATAATGGAATGCGGTCTTAGAAAATCAGGCAATGCTGAAGGAATTAGATTAGGTAACGGAACAATGAAGGTAGTAGATGAGTTTTGTTACTTGGGTAGTAAAATAACATGCGATGGTCACAGTACAGAGGATATAAAATGCAGAATGGCAATGGGAAGAAAAGCATTTTTGAAAAAGAGAAATTTTGCTAACATCAAATATTAATTTAAGTGTAAGGAAGTCTTTTCTGAAGGCATTTGTGTGGAGTGTTGCCTTGTACGGGAGTGAAACATGGACGATAAGCAGTGCGGACAGGAAGAGAATAGAGGCTTTTGAAATGTGGTGCTACAGAAGAATGCTGAAGATTAGGTGGGTAGATCGCATAACTAATGAAGAGGTACTGAACAGAATTGGTGAGAAAAGGATTTTTTTGCATACCTTGACTAAAAGAAGGGATCACTTGGTACGACACATTCTTAGACATCCAAGAATCGTAAATTTAGCATTGGAGGGAAGTGTGTGGGGTAAAAATCGCAGAGGGAGACCAAGAGACGCGTATAGTAAGCAGATTCAAGTCGATGTGGGTTGCCGTTCTTATGAAGAGATGAAAACGCTTGCTCAGGATAGAGTAGGGTGGAGAGCTGCATCAAACCAGTCTCCGGACTGAAGACCATAACAACAACAACTATCCTCTTCTTGTCCGCACTGTTTATCGTCCATGTTTCACTCCTATAGAAGGCAACACTCCATACAAATGCCTTCAGAAAGGACTTCCTTAGGCTTAAATCAATATTCCATGTTAACAAATTCCTCTTTTTCAAGAACGCTTTTCTACCCACTGAATTTTATGTCCTCTGTACTGCGATCATCATTTGTTATTTTACTGCCCATCTACCTCCTTTATTGTTTCGTTAACTAATCTAATTCCTTCAGCATCACCTGATTTTCTTAGACTGCACTCCATTACTCTGGTTTTGCTCTTATATGCACCTTTCAGCACACTGACTATTCCGTTCAACTGCTCTTCCAGGTCCTTTGCTGTCTCTGACAAAATTAGTATGTCGTCGACAAAACGCAAGGTTATTTCTTCACCTTGAACTTTAATTCCTCCTCCAAATTTTTCCTTGCTTTCCTTTATAGCTTACTCAATGTACAAAGTGAATAACATTGGGAAAAGGCTACAACCCGTACTACCTTTCCAACCACAGCATCTCTTTCATGTCCTTCAACTCTTACAACCGCTGTCTGGTTTTTGTACAAGTTGTAAATAACCTTACGCTCCCTATATTTTACTCCTGCTTGCTTCAGAACTTTAAAGAGTTTATTCCAATCAACATTGTCAAAAGCCTTCTCCAAATCTACAAAAGCTAGAAATGTAGGTTTATCTTTTCTTAATCTATCTTCCAGGATAAGCCGTAAAGTGAGTATTGCCTCCCGTGTTCCTAAATTTCTCCTGAACCCAAACTAATCTTCCCCGAGGCCATGGAGAGTAAAAATTAAACGCTAAGTGGAAATAATTTTAATCCCTGTTAGGTATCCAAAATAGCAGTAATATGAGTCTTCCAATGTTTCTGCTGTGTAAAAAAGTTTGACCGCCGAAAGACTCTTTTTTCGGTTTTTTGCTTATAACTTGAAAACAATGCACCGTACAGAAATTTTTGCGAATACCAAAAACGAAAGAGCATAAAATTTCGCTTAGAATGACCTACTTACAAGTTAAAATCGGTTCAGTCGTTTAGCCACAATCGATCGTCAAAAAACCGGCGTTTTTAACCAACTTCATGGAAACAGGATCTATGCTCATATTCCAGTGTCTGCAAATCAAAAACGGCTGCTCCAAATGCAAAATGCCAGGGATGAAAGTTGTAGAGCAGAGGTCGGCAAGTAATATTGGATGGGGTCCGGATACTTCTGAAAATTTGTATCGAGGTCCAGAAGTAAAACCACATATTCCTTATCAGTTTTTTATTTTAATTTTTAGTCTCAAACTAATATTAAATACAAAAGATGCGAAATAAAAATTTATAATAATGCAGTGAAACTTATATTTTTTGCTGTTTATTTGTTTTTATTTTCACTCACAAGAAGTACGAAAAAATGTGTAGTCAAACTTCCATTGAAAACCAGTAATAGGTCATATATTAAACATACTATTTTTGTTTAATTACGATAGTACGATATACTATGAACTATGCGTATTTGTGTTGAAAAAATCGATGCAAGAAATTACATTGCGGATTTTAGCCAGTTTCTCAAAGTTAGATTCACGAGAGGAGCAGCTTATGCGAGTAGTGTCTTGAAGGTGTGCGGCCGTTAATCTTGAGCGATACTTATTCCTCAAGAAATTAATTTTTGTAATGGAATTTGACAAATACATGTGGAGTCAAACATGGTAGCCAGGTAAATGACTAATGTTTTGCAATTGTCATATTTTCCAGGACATGTTCACTCCACATTTCGCCAGTGGATTAATTTTTATACGTTTGCAAGGAAATGTCCTCTCCATTTGAAGTAAAGGCTCTGATAGGTAGAACAACTTCGAGCCACATCCGTCTGTTTTGCTGCTGGAGAAAGCTCTAAAGATGTTTTTTAAGAGCGCAGAAATGGTGTTTAAATGAATATTCCCTGACCGCTTAAATAGAGGAATCAGATACTGTATACATATTTATAGAATTTCCTTGTACATTAGATAAAGTTCTTCTGCTGCATTCGTGTGTACAGGACTTTCGTGTGGATCACAGCCAGCTTGCTCCGTTTTACCACCGCTCTTCAGCGTACTGTCCAGCGTTGTACATCATGACAACCATTTTATTTAAACATACCTATAATATTCATTAAGCGTTCTAAT
This sequence comes from Locusta migratoria, assembly GCA_026315105.1. Taxonomy (NCBI): domain Eukaryota; kingdom Metazoa; phylum Arthropoda; class Insecta; order Orthoptera; family Acrididae; genus Locusta; species Locusta migratoria. The sequence continues at coordinate 541,947,451 of CM048746.1, read as the reverse complement.
TATTCAGCACGTAATTGTAAAATTCTAGAAAAATTATAAGGGTGTCTCTTATACGAATTGCTATCTACAGAAAAAAGTATTAAATGATTTGAATGTTGTAACTTATACTTCCAAAATACTTTTGGCGGTTCAGGTTTAGGTCTTCCGCGGTCTGGATCAGGAACGCGGTCCGCTAGTTGCCGACCGCTGTTGTAGAGCATTAAATTAATTAGACAATGTTGCTATAGAGTCACTTAGGAAGAATGAGAAATTTATGCAGACCGTGTTATGGTATATCGTGAACGGAGTTGTAATTGTTTCCCCTTAATGAGAAGTATAAAAAGTATTTGGCGTGCGGAGAAAAGTGAGCTATCTTTCCGAGGGCACATCGAGTCACTGACGCCAGAATCGTTGGGCGTGAGTGGGCGAACTGCCTCGAGCCACGTCGCCTCCGACGGCCGCAGAAATAGACGGCGTGGCGTCTGCAAGGCTGTGAGGAGAGGAAGGGGAGAGAGAGAGAGAGAGTAAGGGAGGGAGGGAGGGAGGGGAAGGGTCGAGGGCGGATTAAAAGCGCCGGCACAGAATGCAGCCGTCTGTTCGTGCTGACGGCGCAGCGGGCCAGCGCGAGATGAGACGTGCTCCCGCTGATAAAATGTTACTGGCAGAGGCAGCGCCTCGGCTCCTAATGAAATCATAAAATCCTGATACCGAGTAGTTGCTCAAAGTGCGTGGTCGCGGAGTGCTTTCCACTACTCTTTTCTTCTGGATAACGGTTGCACAGTGGTAGAGTGTCAGGCTACAAATCCAAAGGTCATGGGTTCGATCTCCACCAGGTCCTAGGATTTTTATCAGTCACTTTCCTCTTCTTTCACCTCTGGCAGTATTGCTCATGTGAAAAATACCGAGTAGCGCCATGGTTCGCAACGTCACACCACCTCCAGACTGGACCATACCTAGTAAAGCACTGTGGGGCTCAAATCAATCTTCGGATTGTTGACTGCTTTACCTTTTTACCCTCAAATATTGTGGTATGAGTGAGATAAAACACCACTGTTTTTATTCCAACTGGAATAGTGCAGAAAGGTGAAATAAGTGATGCACCTAATGTGTTAAAATGTTTGCAAATCTATCGGACCAAGCTACGTGGTCATCAGTCCTTAGCTTACAAACTACTCAAACCTAGGTAAACTAACCTAAGGACAAACACACACATCCATGTCCCAGCGAGGACTCGAACCTCCACGGCGAGCAACCGCGCGCTCCGCAGCGAGACGCTTTAGACCGCTCGGCTACTCCACCGCGGCCACATAATGTGCAAAAATCATGTTTCCTCAAATTGGGGAACTACAGGGTTCGGTCTCCGGTGAGTTATATTAATCGATGCAGTGGAATAAATGTTAGAATATGCATTGTGGAAAAAAAGCCAAATACACCCTAAATATCTGCAAGGTGACGATCGAATGATCTTGAACCGTCTCTTCCCTTTGTGTCGATAGGGAGACGGGGGAGGGGATTGGAATCAAAATCTTAAATGGGTATCCCGATGTATTTTATTGCCGATTCGGATTCTACGCTCATAATCACGTATGGTATGTTTCGATTCACGAAAGATTGCAAGGTATCCTCAATATTTAAAACGGTTTAAAGTTTAATGGAGATTGACCAATACTGCGTACTACATTCGTGAAAAACTGAACTTTTAAAAACCGAACAATGTGACGACTTTGACCACCGAGGTAAGTCTTTAAAACATATATTAAAATGCGCAACGGACCCTCCCAGAAAAAAGGGGGACACAAGTACTAAAATTTATGTCCCTGTCGAAAGTACTCCCGAAGGGTATAACGAAACTGAATAATGAAAGGGGGAGACAATCTGACTGCGACACAGACAAAAAAAAATTGCTATACCTCCTGTATTCTTATTACAAAACTGGAAACAGGAAACACCAAGCAGCTCGCAGAATGCAGGATCATAACTTTATCGATTACAGTATTAAAATATGCAGAAATGATTGATAGGTACTAATGAAGTTGAGCAATAATCACCACAGTGACTAGGGTATCGTCAGGAGTGCTAAGAAGTGATTGGACCGCTGTTATTTTCTGGCTATATAAATGATCTGACAGTTGCTGATGACGCTGTGGTGTATAGGAAGGTGTCGTCACTAAATGATTGTAGTAGAATGCAGGATGACTTGATGTAAATTTCTAGGTGGTGCGAGGAATGTCTGCTAGAGCTACTCGTAGAAAAATGTAAAGTGATGCAGATGAGTAGGAGAAACCGTGACGTAATATCGAATACAGCATAAGTAGTGTGCTGTTTGACAGAATCGCGTCAATTAAATATCTAGGCGTAACGCTACTCAGTGATATGAAATGGAACGAACATTCTGGGGTTGCCCACAAAGTAAGTTCCGTTTCTATTTCTAACCGCGGCAGCGCTACCATTTCAGTTTCGAGAATGCACGGATGTTACTTTCACTCAGGGGCCGCGGCGTAGTGACCGAGCGCATTGAGGCACTATGCTCCGATGTGCGAGGCCGTTCCCCGTCGGGGGTTCGAATCATCCTTCATGCATGGATGTTTCTGCTGTCTTTAGTATAAGCTAGTTTATAACTAGATTGTAAGTTTAGGGACTGATGACACCGCAGTTACATTTTGACTCAGGGAGAAGTCATGTACGCCATTTCCAGATCGCTACTCGGCTGCTTTGTAGTGCTTCTTTATAATGTCAGTCGTAATTGGAAATGCCGATGCGTGTGACATCAGATCTGTGATTCATTTTCTAAATGCAAAGAAAGTTAAACCAAAAGGAATTCATCGGCAAATCTGCGAGGTTTGCGGTCAAAATGCTATGAGTGATTCAATGGTTAGATGGGTCAGACCAATGAAGGACATGATCAAGTGCACGATGAAGAACGAAGTGTACGTACGTCAGAAGTTACTCATGAACTGGTTCACACAATTGAAGAGAAGATTAAGCACCGCGGTGGAGTAGCCGAGCGGTCTAAGACGCCTCGCTGAGGAGCGCGCGGTTGCTCGCCGTCGGATGTTCGAGTCCTCCCTGGGGCATGTGTGTGTGTGTGTGTGTGTTGTTCTTAGATAAGTTTACTAAGTTTAAGTAGTTTGTAAGCTGCGGACTGATGACCACGCAGTTTGGTCCGATTGATTTACAAACATTTGAACATTTCGAAGATTAAGCACAACCGTAAGTTTACACTTAGTGCCCTTGTTATGGAGGTTCCGAAAATCTCAAGATCACTAATTCATGAAATTGTTATTGAAAAACTGAAATTTCGAAAACTTTGCTGATGTTTGGTACCCAAAATTGTTACTGAAGAACATAAAAAACAACGGATGGACAGTGCACTTCAGTTTTTGACACGCTACAATGAATGGGACGATGACTTTATTTTTCGGTGTTCGATCTCATACGATGAATATAACTAAAGAACTCTTACAGGAATTTCGCTGGGACGTGTTTGATCATCATGCCTACAGGCCGGACTTCACACTCCTAGCGTCTTTCATCTCTTCTTACACCTACAAACTGTCCTTGGATATCAAGATTTCAACGATGATGACTAGCTGAAAGAACATGTTACCACACGGTTGAATACACAGGTGGCAACCTTCTTTGAAGAAAGCATACAGAAACTTGTGCCACGCTATGACAAGTGCCTACAAAATTTCGGAAGCTACGTATAAAAATAGTGTAACAGCTTTACATTTTTGTACAATAAATATTTTTCTGTATCTGTACAAGTTTGTCTTTTATAACCAAACGGAACTTACTTTATGGACCTACCTCGTATGAGAACACTCGTTGGGAATGTGGATGGTTGACTTCGATTCATTGGGAGAATTTTGGGAAGATGTGATTCGTCTGTAAGTAAGACTGTATAAAAAAAAAGCCTGTGCGACTCCGTCTTGAGTATTGCTCAAGTGGTTGGAATTCCCAGCAGATCGGTTTGAAGGAGGAAATAGAGGCAGTTCAGAGGCGGGCGACTAGGTTTGTAAGTGGTAGGTTCCATCAATGTTCGAGTGTTACTGAAATGCTTCGGGAACTCAAATGGGAGTCGTTGGAGGAAAGACGACGTTCTTTTTTAGGCACACTGTTGAAGAAATTTGGAGGGCCGGAATTTGAGGCGGACTGCAGAACGTTCTCCTGCCGCCAACTTACATTTCGCGTAAAGACCATAATGATCAGACAGATTAGGGCCCGTATAGATATGGGAGTGGAAGAGGAAAACAAGTAAGTATTAGTGGTATACGTATGTATGCAGATGTAGGTGTAATTCGTGTCTGGAAGCGTGCAGAAAGTTGAAATAAGAGGTTCACATAATGCGCAAAAATCAAGTTTCCTCAAACTGGGGAGCTATCAAGAGTGGGGTTGCACGAAGCTCGGTCTTGGGTTCTTTGCTGATCTTACTTTATATTAATGATTTGCTATTCTGTATTCACGACGATCCAATGTTATGCATTTTACTGACCATTCAAGAATTGCAATCACACCTGACAATCGTGAATTAACTGACGAAATTGTAAATAATGTCATTCAGAAAATCATTCAGTGACCTCTCCAAATGGATTGTACTTAAAGTTTGATAAAATACAGTATATAGTGTGACTCACTTAAAACTTTTTCTGAATATTTGGAAGATAAAAGTCGGATTGAAAAAAGTTGTAACAAAAGTTGTTCCTTAACACAAAGCTCGAACCTCCCCCCTGCAATAACCCCGGAGGCGGGAGAGGTGGATGCGAATTTGAAATCTTAAATAGGAACCCCTATTTTTATTAAAGATTTAGATTTTTTATGAAACATTTTTCTTCCGTTTCATGATAGATTGCACTGCAATCGAAAAAATAAAAACTGTGCTTTGAAAAACAGCAATATCTCGAATAAAACGACAGCGAACTTTTCTCAAGATTTAGCACTTGCAGTTTTAGTAAACAGTTGGACAATACTGCGGAATGACGTTGCAGAAGAAACATTCCTATCAGAAAACATATTAGCATACCTTTGACGAGCTTCTTCAACATTTTCATGAGTCAAAAGATACGAGAAGATGATATACTCTCACTCCATTCGTCAACATCGCGGAAGAATTGTGTAGAGATGTGTACAGTCTGAAACACTGAAGTACAATGATCATGATCTCCGTCTGCTTCATTCGATTGACGAACATGTTACGTGATAGCATTATCAAAATATAAAAAATTGTGATAGATTTTTCGAATCTGATGTGTATTTGTTGTGGATATAACTGTTATTCAATTTTAATTCATTTTCATTTTTGCCGATACAGTGCCATCTATCATGAAATGAAAAAAATGTTTCGTACAGAAGCTACGTATTCTTTTTTGGAGGATCGAAAGCTGCAATAAAAATAGGAGTTTCTATTTAAGATCTCCCGCCCCGCGCCCGGGGATGGTGCAGGGGTGGAGCTTAATGTTAATGGTTGGAGGTAAACCACTTTTATTGCAACTTTTTAAGACCCGATTTTTATTTTTCCAAATATCCTGAAGAAACAGTTTTAAGGGGGGACGTAGGAGAAAATGGACGTGATTACATAATCTAACACATTTTTTTTGGGGCCGGCCGCGGTGGCTGAGGAGACTGAGGCGCTCCAGTCACGGTCTGCACGGCCACTACGGTCGGGGGTTCGAATCCCCCCTCGGGCATGAATATTTGTGCCGTCCTAGTTCGTAAGTAGTTCACAAGTAGTCTGTAAGTTTAGGGACTGATAACCCCGTAGTTAAGTCCCATAAACTATACAAACATTTTTTGGTGCTTGTAAGATAATAGAACCAAAGTTTGCACTTGACGTAATTATGTTATGGGCTACATTCTGAAAGTTTTTCAAATTTTCTCTCGGAAAATTTGATAATGTAATTATTGGAAATTTTCGCAACCCATACTATCACACAAGGAACATTATCTCAAAAATTACTTTACTTACATCTTTAATGTTGTGGTGTGCTTAGTAATCAGATAAGCAAACATGTCGAACAGTTTTTAATATCACCTTTAGAGCTCACACATTTTTTTTTTAAATTGTGTGTATGAAACAAAGCAATTTGAATTTTACAAAAATGTAAATAATTTTGACAGAAATTCACTTAGAAACTATTTGAACCACCTCAAGTTGTGTTATATTATGAAAAAAGTCTGCAGAAAATTTCACTTATCTATCTCCATTGATTCAGGAAAAAATGTTCCTTATACACCGAAAAATGAAAGTTACGGGAAATGCACATAAAAGATTTTATAAAGATTTATACCATAAAAAGTACCTTATTGTTGACCACAACCATACATTTAACCATCTTGCTGTTCTTGGACACGTTTCCTTGGTAGCTGATGTTTCTGGCGTGCCCTTTGGGCTATATCCTTCACAGACATTTCATATCTTGCAATACGGGCATTATCTATCTTCTTCAATAGCTTCTAAGGTGAAGCAACCAGCAACAAATCCTTGTCCAGTAAGGGTTTTTATTCTTGCAGTGTTACCATAATTACACATAAGACATGCATCATACGTGGCAATTTTAACAACAGTAGATGAGCTAAATGTTGTTTTGGGGCATCTCTTCCAAATGAGACTGTTGCTAAAAATGTTCAAATGTTTGTATAGTCTATGGGACTTAACTACGGGGTCATGAGTCCCTAAACTTACAAACTACTTATGAACTACTTACGAACTAGGACGGCACAAACATCCATGCCCGAGGGGGGATTCGAACCCCCTACCGTAGTGGCCGTGCAGATCGTGACTGGAGCGCCACCGCGGCCGTCAGAGACTGTTGCTCTCATTCGCGTTTTGCGTTCCACCACGGGTACATTTCTTAACAAATCTGGATGAGATAGAAACAAGGAGTGTCGTCTAGAAAAGTGGGCGTGACGCTGCGCAGTGATTGAAACAAGACAGCTTTTTTATCATTTGTAGTTCGAATTAATCTGTGAAAATTGGAGACAGTATTTCTAACACGATACAAAATTATATGGAGGCAATTTCTTAAAATCATGGTTCACCAATTTTGCCTACGTCCCCCCTAAAGTGCCTCATACTGTATACAGTTCTGTACAGTAAATGTCTTGGGCCGTCCAGTGCCAGGAGCACGCTGAGTGGGATTAGCCAACACCACCTAGAGCGAAGGCCGCGGCGCTGTCGTACCACGTCACGCAGTGTAGGCATCGTTCGCGCAGTTGACAGGCTGCATGCTACGGCATAGTGGGCCGTGCCCCAGCGGCCACCCAGTTAGCTACGCGAACGATGCCTACACTGCGTGACGTGGTACTAGAGCGCCGCGACCTTCTCTCTAGGTGGTGCTGGATTAGCTCGGTAAGCAGGCCATCAAACATTCAGGTTTGTTACCACTGGCACAACTGTAACGCTGGAGGTAGTAATTTCTTATAATATGAACTATATATAAGTGTAGTAATGGCTAGTGCGTTAATCTAAATTATGTAAATAGCTGTAATTTTGAAGTTGAATAATACGACCCATTGTGATTATTAGATTTTGAGTTATTTGTATCATGTATTAAAAAAAACCGCTTGTCCAATGCAATTTAATCGAGTTGATTTCTGCGAGTTTACGATAGTAGCTCGGACGCCCAACCTTGGTTATCCCTTTTTTCTAGTCAATTAAATCTTATAATAAATTGGTTCCAATCCCACGGTTAAGACCAAGGCCTTCGTAAGTCTCCCCCCCCCCATTCCCAATTTAGATCCCCCTTTGCCACACTATCAGCTTTTCAGGCTTAATAGAACCGCGACTCTTTATGGGCCGGATCTCAAACAGCCCGCTCCTCTCCTTGGAGTGGACAAGGAAAAGAATCTTACATCTTATAAAATAGGATGTGTGTGTGTGTGTGTGTGTGTGTGTGTGTGTGTGTGTGTGTGTGTGTGTGTTTGTATGTATGTATCTTCCGCATCGCCTCCTAAACTACTGGACAGATTTCAACCAAACTTGGTACACATGATCCTTACCATCACGAAACAATCGATGTTGGGGTAAGAACCACCTACGGCACATACGTAAGGAGATATGACGTGATAAACAAAGACAGTAGTGAAAAACAGCCGCATCATGCGATAATATTCTACATCTGCTCCTAAACTGATGGACCGATTTCAACCAAATTTGGTACAAATATTCTTTAAAATCAGGAATCATTTGCTGTGGTTGCAAAAAACCACATGCGATACATAGTTCATACATTATCAAGTCATAATGATATCTGTCCCATCGTGTGGTGTGTGATAGCGTAATTTTATTCCCAACTATCTGAGAACGAAAGCACATAGCGGCTTGCAATAAATTGTAAACATAACTTCAAATCTTTACGAAACTTTTTCTCGCTGACAACCCCAACAAAATGACGAAAGGAAAAAAGTTTATCGCTTACTACGTTTCCATTGCTCATGACGTATATTTACGGCATTTGGCATGACGTTACAATTTATTACTTCTACACTGTAAATTTTATACGCCAGACAATTCACAAACAGTATATATACATACTACTGAATGTTCCTTCGATATTATATCACAGTTTGACTTATAGTTGATGAGATATGAAGTCATAAACAATTTGGTTTATGAAAAACCGCATCATCATGCATGAGGTTTTGATTTATTACGTGTTTACTGCTAATACCATTCACGATTAATTTTGCAGACATTAGGCACATATACCACTGAATGTGCATTAGAATTTACATCATAAAACGACACGTATTTCAGGAGGTATGACATCATAAACAATGAAATTTCCGAATAACTTCTACATCTTGCGCTCTTTTCTCCACATCCACTACGTGCAATAGTGCTACAGTTATTTGCTACGTTCGCAATCTTCTTGTATGAATTTGTCATATGTTCAAATACTGTTACGTCAGAAAAACAAATAATCACTAACTGCTGTTGTTGTTGGATTTTGGAAGGCACTAAACTACAACGGTTATCAGTCCATAATCAATAACTAATATAATTTTTAATAAATAGATAACAATACAATTTTTTACTACAGGATCATAGTAGTTTGTAAAGAATTTTCGATGCATATTACTTTTAATCAGTTAACAATAATACCATTTTATTATTGGATCGTGGTAGTTTAATGCTGGTTAAGGGTTTTCAGTATCCCTTTGAAGAAATCCAAAGTTCATGAAAATCCTTGAAATATTAAGAGGTGATGCATCAGTTTTTATAGTTTCAAATTCGCACATGACAACACATCGCCACATATTACACATTGAAATTTATTATCGACCACAGTAAAACCATTCAACAATTACTTGATGTCATTAATTATTATTTTCAACTCTGCTACTGCATCATTCACCAGACGTAAGTGGCTGCACAGATCTTAGATATATCTAAGACGGAAAATTAAATACTTTGCCTCTGGAATGACTGGCATAGCTCTTTTACGGGCGTGGAGGGTCGCCGGACACGTTTACTTCGAAAGGGTTTCGCGGGTTCGAAAAGTTCGCAAAACACTGCGCTAATGTATTACATTCTTCTTCAGACTCTGGCGTACTTCTCTTTTATTAATAAGTAACTAACTTTTAATGTACTCTTTTAAACGTAACCTTGTGTTAATCCCGGATATAAGCTGTCTCCAAATGTTCAAATGTTTGTAAATCTATCGGACTCAATTGCGTGGTTATTAGTCCGTAGCTTACAAACTACTTAAGCTAACCTAAGGAAAACACCCATGCCCAAAGGGGGGGGGGGGGGAGGGGGACTCGAACCCCCGACGGCGAACGGACGTGCGCACCGCAACACGGCACCCCCAAAGCTATCTCCGCTCAAATTTCATACAAATCCGCGCTGCAGTTCTAGCGAGTTGCGGTAATAAACATACAAACTTTCGCGTTTATAATATGCGTACGATAAATAGTGACTGGCATGAAAAGTTCAGTGTACGTTTTTCCGTAACCAATTTATACAGGGTGAAAAGTATTTAAACCGACAAACTCTGGGAGGTTGTAGGGGACATCAAAACAAATATTTTTCTCTAATGTCATTTTTTCCTATGAGGAGTATTTAGACCGGTAGAGGAAGATTTCTCTGGCGGCAAATTAATTAAACCAATAAACACTTTTTCCATTTTTTTTATTACCAGGAGACAATACATTAACGCAACCAAATTTAAATTACAGTAGATTTTCAAAAATGCCTCCATTGACACGTAAAGGTTACACCGTCGGATCATGTTTTGTCTGACACGGGCAAAAAACCCCAGGAGTATCCTGAATTGTACCTGCTGCCGCTACTATCCGAGCAACCAGATCCTCTTCAGATGCATCAGGAGTTGCGTAAACATGCTTGTGCATAGCTTCCCACACAAAAAAAGTCCAGAGGGGACATATCTGGGGATCGAGCAGGCCATGGTACTGGACTATCTCTGCCAGTCCACTTTTCTGGAAACCGTCGCGTCGGTCCAGGAATCGACGCCCACGACGAATGAAATGTGCCGGCGCCCCGTCATGTTGGAACCACATGCGTTGTCTTGTAGGGAGCGGGACATCTTCCAACAATTCTGTCAATGCTCTGTCGAGAAAATTGTAATAGTGCCTGCCATTTAATACGGCCTCCACCGGTTTAAATACTCTTCATAGGAAAAAATGCCAATTGGGAAAAATATTTGTTACTAGCCAACCCGGCAACGCTTCTTAGTCGCTAATGTGTATGGGATATATACCCTAATCTCTTCTCTTCTTCTCCCGATGTCTATCCCTTCCTCCCTCCTCTACTTCTCCATCGCCTCCTCCCACCTTCCTTTGCCCATCTCCTCCTCCCCGTATCTTCACACCACTCACTCTTACCCCACACCATATCCCTCTACATCGCCCCTTTTTAAATCCATTTCATTCCCCCATTTTATATCTCCTCTTCCTCTCTCTGATCTTATTATTATTGCAATCGGGACCCGGATTGGGAATAGAAGTGAAAAAGGATGGGTAAAACAATTGGAAACGGGTTATTAGATAGAACTTTCGAGCTGCTCGATCTGTGAGGTTAGTAGCTTTAATGTCCGTACTCTTAATGGTTTTATTGCACGAACATACATATCAACGGCGAACTGATGAAACAATCTGCGGCATTCCAGTATGCGATTGTCCTCGTTTCGGTGAATCATCAAACGGTAGGCATAAAAATTCATACAGTTGACCTTCTTGTTAGTTACTTTACCTGTAAGTGAATAATAAATTATTAGTAATCTAATTGAAACACAAGTAACAACATTGCTATATACCGGTAAAATTTTACATTCCGCGACACAGGCAAAGGCTGTTGGATCGTGGGAATGAAGTCGACCAATCGTGGCAAAGCTTGAGACAGCCAATGAAATTTTAGTTAGCGACAATTGTTTTGTCTTCATACTAAACGATATTATTTTGAGAATCCGCATAATAATTTAGTTTCAGACACATTAAACTTACTGAGGAAGATGATGTGCCGCGGTGGAGTAGCCGAGCGGTCTAAAGCACCTCGCTGCGGAGCGCGCGGTTGCTCGCCGTGGAGGTTCGAGTCCTCCCTGGGGCATGGGTGTGTGTGTTTGTCCGTAGGTTAGTTTACCTAGGTTTAAGTAGTTTGTAAGCTACGGACTGATGACCACGCAGTTTGGTCCGATAGATCTACAAACATTTGAACATTTGAAGATGATGTTTTTCATGTATAAGAGTGAAATGGACTTCCCTTATGGAAACAGTCTTACAAATGCTAATCACTTATATCCACGAGAACAATCAATAGTGTTTCCATGAACGAAACACGTAGTACTAGTAAGAAATCGGCAAATCTCATTTGATATTGTATACTATCACTCGATTGGCGACGTAACGCAATTTCCCGGAATCAACGGCTGTTGCCAACATTGCACACTAGGTCTGCGTAGCGGATGTAAGATTAAACCGTACATACCAGTTAATCACTGGCTTCAAGCAATGCCCTCCCTTTCTTCTAACCTCCTTGGTGTATTTGTTTGCTCCGTTACAGCGTATTTGGTCGCTAGGCGAGTAGTGAATGAATAAGATGATTGTTGGAGAATCTAGAAAATGATCCGAGCTGGAAGCGTACATTCAGTTATTCCCAAATTCTAATCTTATCCGGTAGATTTTCCAAAACTTTTCTTTCATACAAACATTGTCCTGAGAATTACGAACAGAACAAAGAAACAGCCAAATTGGTGAAGCTATTCTCAAGTGATGCGCTTTCATACAGGCGGCAATTGATTTTTATTAATATAGATACATAAAATGTTAAATGGTATCTAAAAACCTTCCTATGTTCGTCTCCTGCTTCTAAGCTACCTCCACACCAATTTTGAGCCAAATCGGTCCAGACGTTCTTTAGTTATAAATGGTGTAACTAACACGACTTTCTTTTTTATATGTAGATGGTGTCCCCTACAACGTCAGAGAGTTTGACGGTTTAAATACGTTTCACCTTGTACATATGTAACTTGTGATAACAAATACTCTTAGGATAAGAATTACAGAAATCAAGTTCAGTGTGAATAGCAAGAACCGCAAGCTGACCAGGGAGAACTTCATAACAGTACTCTAATTCCATGGTCAAGATATCTTCTACATCTACATCTACATAGATACTCTGCAAATCACATTTAAGTGCCTGGCAGAGGGTTCATTAACCACTTTCATAACTTTTCTCTACCGTTCCATTCTCTAATAGCGCGCGGGAAGAAAGAACAGCTAAATCGTTCCGCTTTCGATCTGATTTATCTTATTTTATTGGGATGGTCATGTCTAAGTAGGTGGGTGCTAGCAAAATATTTTCACATTCAGAAGTAAAAGTCGGTGATTGAAACTTCGCAAACAGATCACGCCGCAATGAATAATGTCTTTCTTTTAATGATTTCCACCCCAATTCGTGCAACATTTCCGTGACGCTTTCCCCCCCGTAACGTGATAAAACAAAACGAGCTGCCCTTCTCTGAACCTTCTCAATATCTTCCGTCAGTCCCATCTGGTGAGGGTCCCACAAGGGGCAATAGTACTCCACGAGAGGACGCACAAGTGTGATGTAGGTAGTCTCTTTGGTGGAGCTGGTGCATCTTCGAAGCGTTCCGCCAATGAAACGTAACCTTTGATTCGCCTTCCCCACAATATTTTCTATGTTGTTGAGGCGTCACTTCGGGTTCAAAATAGTGCACAGACAATTCGGAATTACGCATTGGCGTGGAGGCAGCTTGGCTCAACATCCCTACAGGAGCCTTCCAACGATTTATTTGAGCCATGTGTCACCGAGTTGCTGCTCTTAAACGGGCAGCAGGAGGTGCGACACAATATCGGGACGTATCGCGTGACTTTCGTCGCCTCGCCGTGTAAACAACTCGGGCCGCGGCGCCGTCTAGACTCGGCGTGTCTCCGCGGCGCCTACAGGCTCCTGAATCTGTTGGGAACTCGTTTAGAAGGCGGCGTTGTTTTGGCTGCGGCGGGTCTACCGCGCGCTTGCAGTGGGTGTGGACGGAGCGCCTCAGCACAATCGCCCTAGTGAAGAACACGCCGGAGGTCGCGCGACGCGCCGTCACTCGACTGTGCCGGGCTGCTGCCTCTGCTTCCGGCTGATTAAAATAATCGCGCAGGGTCGACTTTTATCGCTCTCACGTTACAGGCGCAGCGAGCGGCCGCTGAAATAGATCGCTCTGACGTCACCGCCCGCGGCTGGCGCGCTGCCTCGCCGCTTCCTTCCGCTGGCCGCCTGCGGCACCGCGCACCAAGTACCCACTACTGCAGCCAGCGCAAAGTACGGCGGCGACCCCGAGCGTCCCAAAAATTCAAAAATGTTCAAATGTTTGTAAATATATGGGGCTTAACTTCTTTGTTTATTGGTCTAGGATAACAAACTACTTAAACTGACGCAAGGACAACACACACACACACACACACACACACACACACATGTACGAGGAAGGACTCGAACCTCCGACGGCAAGCAATCGCGCGCTTCTCGGAATGGCGCCTTAGACCGCTCGGCCACTCCACCGCCGCCGCGAGCTTTCCCACCAAGTCAGGCCTGTTTGCCGAGCTATGGTGGATTCGTTTGGGATGGACTTGACACAGTTGTGATAAACCGAGGCGAAAGCGAAGGGTGCATGGCGCAGGGGGAGCTGCGTCGGGGACTTACCATCTGTCCACGGAGGGCGGGGGGGGGGGGGGGGGGAGAGGGAGGGCTTGAGCGGCATGCTGACGGCCGGGCGGCGGGGGTGTGCATCACTGGTGCACTCACCTGCTGCCTGTTGCTGCCGCCGCTGCTCCCCTCCCTCTGCAGAGGAAAGCGACCATCTGCCCCTCTGCCTGCCAGCGACCTCGTTTGTCGGCGTGGGATTCCGGCTTGCGTCGGCGAGTGCTCTCCGCCGTGTCCCTGGCTATCCGGGACATGATCCGCCAAACCGTCGCTGTGGTGACATGGCGCGGCTAGGTTAGCTGGGTCCAGACCCCTGAACGACTGGGTGACCGGTCCACCACCTGAGTAGGAGTGGACCCTTGGCCTTCGGGTGGGAGCTCGGGATAGTAGGGGGCTAAGGGTGAGGGGTGCATCCGCCTCTCCGGAGTGCAGTGGGTACTCGCCGGTTTGGGCCGGATGAAATCGTCGGTGACGAGGCCACTGAAGGGGACTAGTGCGTTGGCGCGCTAAACCCAGCAGCTTGGAGGAAAGGAGCCCTTGACTTTGAGGCGAAGCTGGTGGGCGAGCTGCAACAGCCCCCCCCCCCCCCCCCTCATGCCAGAGAGGCCGGTCCGGGGCAAGAGACGGGCCTCCACTTCTTTCCAAAGGCAAGCGAACTAGATGCGCTCGAAACGCACGATACGATATATACTACTACTCTGCAAACACCATCGCGAGCGCCACCGCCGGGTGCCGCTTCTGCGTTCACCTCGGCGCTAGCGGGCGCGACAGGAGAGGATGAGCCGGAGGACATGACTGCACTCCACTGGCACGATAAGCTGGTTAATATGATTTAAGCCTGTGGGAAAAATGGAAAAATAAATAAGGCGGATGTAAGGGCAATCAGAGACGAACTTGCTGTCTGGGCAATATACCAAGCCAAGTTAGAAGGGCGAATTGAGCAGTTGGAGTTGGAAGTCAGCCAGCTCCAAAAAGCATCAGCCAAGACTTATGCAAGGGTTGCGGCGCTCAATGCGCCAAAGCCCACTACGAAAGAGAACATAGAAAGAATCACACAAAAACCTGGTTCTGCGGTGTTCCTAAGACCACTTCTAGGTCAGGACAGCAAGAAAGTGGAAGATATTTTTACTAAAACAATAAACCCGACTAAGGACAAAATAAAAATAAATAAAGGCTACAAAAAGCGTAGTAATAGTTGATGTAGCTTCAGAGGAAGATAATAACAAAATATTAAACAATGAAACACTAAATAAGGAAGTCAAATGCAAGGGACCAAGAGAGAAAAACCCTTAGCAATCCTGTACGATGTTCCAGTAGCACTTAGTGGAAGAGAACTGGTCAACGCAATTAGGGAACAAAACTTTGAGGAAATGGATGAGGCAAGTTTCAGACAGGAATTTCAACTGAAATTCAAGACAGGGCTGAGGGAACGGGATGTGGTACATCACGTTGTCGAAGTCTATGGAGACATGCGGAGAAAGTTGACCAATGCGGACAAATTATACGTGGGGTTCTGAGCAATAAATGTAAAAAAATTATCTAGTGGTGCCACTATGCCACAACTGCGGGGACTTCACCAAAAATCAGGCGTGCACCAAGTGTGAGAGCGAAGATCACAAAAGGACAGATTTTCGAAAAGGAGTCACTTGCATTCCATGCATACGGAGAGGAAAGAAGACCTGTGGCATGATCGGTAGGAACTGCCCAACATGCAAAGTCTTGGAACAAAGACTCATATCCCGCATAGACTATGGCTGATACCAGGTCTACTGACGGGATGCCTAAAATCAAGCATAAATCTCCCAGCCAGAGGTGAAGGGACGCGAGGATTGCGGAAGCATTTCGCCAGTTTCTGAAACAAATGGCGAATGGCCTTGATGGCCCTCGGGCTAAGATGAAAGGTGTCGATGTTGGAAAGCAAACAGACTGCAAACAAGAACTCCCCGCGTCCTCCTTACCTTCTGGGACGAGCCAGCTGCTACAGATGATCGAGCAGCACAAAGGGCATTCCAAAACTCACACTGTTCAGGGCAATAAAGTAACCAGCACTAATGAATATAACACCGACGGCGGCCTGGGTGGGGTAGTCCCCAACAGGTCGTCGGCAATCGATCCAAAACGAATATACCCTAACTTGGAACACGCGATGCAAATGGCTAATTTAGAATAACCTGCAGTCCTAGCAATCGCATTGAGGCATGTGGTACGCGTGGGGCACAAGTACAGGAGAAAGGTGACCTTCCCGGCAATGGAGGCTGTGGACGGGATACACCTCAAGTCAATGAATCTCCCTACTGACTTCAGGGCCCTGCAGAGTCTACTACAAAAGGTTTTCGACAGGAGAGGGGAGAAATACGATCTAGAAGAACTACACAATCAATCAGTGATTTCCAATGGCAGAGTCGCCTTCGACCATAGCAAATCATGGCCGAAATTTAATATACACACATATTTCCTGTAAGACGGAACATAAAGTAACAATTGGGCAGATAAGCACACACAACGACAGAGTCGTCATGTAGGAGCTCCGAATCTTGGTGGAGGAGAGGAGACTGGATGTAGTCTGCCTGCAAGAACATACTCCCAAGCGGGGCGCATCCTATTTATGTCTGTCAGCTGGCAAGTGGTGGCATCTGGCCAACGACCACAACCAGTAATAATTATTACTAATATATCGCTGAAAGCGACAGTTCTAAGTCAGCTCTCTAACGACCACTGCAATGTCGTGGAATTACAGACCAGTGGGTACGGTTGTAGTGATGAATATGTATTTCCAGTATGGAGAAGAACGAGATGGTTATTTGGATCAACAAATGTGATCACGACCTTGCATGGTCGAAGGATAATAGTTCTAGCAGATCTGAATGCTAAGTCCCCTATGTGAAACAGCCGCATTCGCGACACGGATGGAGACGACTGAAGAAACCATCATGCCACTTCAGCTGTTGGTTGCCAACAAACCGGGAAATCCACCTACATACATTGGAGGTAGAGGTGAGGGCACTAACATAGATGCCACACTAATAACACCAAACCTTGCAGCAAAAATAGAAGGCTGGAGGGGTTCATGATAGGGAGACCACAAGTGACCATAATCTTATCACTTTCAGTATTTGTGATCGCGAGTTTGGCTGGGACACCGAGTGGGAAACACAGTTGAATTACAACAAGGCTGACTTGGACCGCCTCGTGAGGGAGTTGGACGTGCTGACATTGCCGGAACTAGAGCAGAGACTACCATTTGACGTGAACCAGGCTGCTGAAGGACTGGTGGGGGCCATCTCCCGAGCGGTCAAGGCAGTCGTACCAACAGGGAGGCGGGCCGTGGCAGCCTCTCCTTCGCCTTGGTCTGCTGAGCTACAAAGGATGCGCCAGTCGATCAGACGGGCCAGACGGTATTACCAACGCAGTGTAATCTGGCAGGAGAGACAGTACTGGCTCCAAAGGTACGGCGAGGAGAAAGAAAGGTTCAGGAAAGAACTGAAGAACACCTGGCTTCACAGTTGGGAGCAGTACGTGTTGGGCCAGCTTGCCATGGATCCCTGGAGCACTCCCTACAAATTCGTAAGAACAGAACTCCGATGGTACTAACTACGATCAGAGATGGAGACCGAACAACGGAGACCTGGCGGGAAACTGCTGAGGTTCTCCTTCGCTCCCTCCTTCCAGACGATGAACCTCAAACTGACAACGAACGACAGTCCAGAATAAGAGCTGAAAATGAAGAACAATACGTCAATGAAACTCCCGTCTACCCTTCTCGCAGGAAGAGAGGGAAAGCCCCAGGACCGGAAGGGATCACGGCCGAGGTGGCGCAGTTCCTGGCCCCGCCAGTTGGTTCCACAGCTCACCATCATTTACAATGAGTGTCTCAGGACTGGCGTGTTTCCCAAGATATGGAAAAGAGCAAACGTTCTGATAATTAAGAAAGGAGCCGATAGAGATGCGGCCTTGGCCAAATCCTATCGGCCAATCGGCCTTCTCGACGTGGTCGGGAAACTGCTGGAAAAAACTACTGGCTGACAGACTGGCTGGACACCGTGTTTTTGTATAATAAGAGAATTTTTTTTTTAATTTTAAGACACAACAGCAGAAAGAATATTTTAGTCACTGATTATCCTTCGACAAGTACATTCACATTCAGAAAATTAGATCTAGTAAGTTTATTTTCACAGGACATGTTCACTACTATAAGCTGAATAAATAATTAACATTTCTTGTCATCTCGGTTCATCAGGTCTTCTGTTACTTAGAAGGCACAGGATTCGCCACGGGACCTGATAACTTGTGGGAAATTTACAATTTTTCAGCCACATTGAATATTCGAATTGATTTCGGGCTTGCAGCCGGTCATCTTTAAACCTACTTGGCGATGTTTCAGCTGGACACCTACCAGCCATCTTCAGGTGAACCGCAAAGACTGACGAAGATATTTATTTTTGTTATTTTACCCCTTCTTTATTGCATTTCAACGTCCCTAGGCAGGGCAGATTGGCAGCGGTCTCAGCGCCGTTCTACAGCCAAGAGATTATATATATATATAAATTGCTGTTCGTTAGTCTCGCTAAAACTCGAGAACGGCTGAACAGATTTGGCTAATTTTAGTCTTGACATATTCGTGTAAGTACAGGCGAGGTTTAAACGTTGATAAAATATGGAAAAGCTGCCCGCAAAAGAAGAAAATTGGGAAAAACTGAAACAGGTTTTTCCAGGTGATCTATCAATACCGTTCGTAAAATTGCGAAAAACTTTGTACATTTCATGTTGAAAGCAAGAGGAAGGGTCGCATGAAATAAAAATTCGGAAAAGTTGTCCGGAAAGTTGGAAAATTTAGAAAAAATCGATTGCAATTTTTTTTCTATGAATAAAAATCAATTGCCAGATGGTTGTAAGAGCATCACTTGAGTCTTGAGTACGGCTTGTATGGAGAGGGGTAATTATTTTGTTTTGTTTTGTTTGGAAATGTTTTCAGAAAAAAATATGGTCGGTTAAATAGAAAAGTCGCAAATATTGAACCAAGTTTCTTTTTTAATGTGTTTCTGAAATTACTCAACACTAAAAGTTGAGAACCGTTCATTTTGATAATTTGACGTTCAGCAAAAGATGAACGTTCTTATGAAGTAAAAATTAGGAAAAGTTACTCGGAAAATTTGAAAATTTGCGAGAAACTTAAAGACTTTTTTGCAATGGGATATCAATATCATTCGTCTGATTGCGATAAAATTTTACACAATTGACGTTAAAGCTAGACGAAGGTTTGAATGAAGTAAAACCCTGGAATAGTTGCCCAAAAAACAGGAAAATTTGTGGAAAACTGAAAGAGCTCTTTTCTTTTGGATATCAATATCATTCGTACGATAGCGATAAAATGTTGCACATTTGACGTTCAAAGCAAGACTACATACATATTAGCAATTACGAAGCATTGCCGGGTCGACTACCTCACTTACCTCTGCATATAAACCATATTAATTTAAATCATATATATTTTAGATCCAGTAGCTTTATAAAGGCACCATCAGATAGTCTACGTATCGGCTTGGAAAGAGTGGACAAATCGCGCACACATGTCCAGGATAATATTTATGTCACATTCGTGGAAATTCAGGTTAGGTTTATACGGTGATATGGAAAAATTTCGAGGAAAATTTATGTTTAAAACATGTAAAATAAAGACTTGCTAGTTGTGTTGGGAGCGTTCAGAAATATGCTTTGAAACAGTAAAGTTCTCTTTACACGATCTGAACCCGTATATAAACTATCAAAGATAAAAATGAACTGCTGTCCGTTCATCACCGCTTAAACCGTCCCTGAACTTCCGCTAATGTAACATGAACATTAACCTGGACAGGTGTGCGTGATTTGCCCACTCTTTCCGCCCACTATCAAGTCGATACTTAAGACTATCCGATGATGCCTTTATAAAGCTACTGGGTCTAAATTCATATGATTTAAATTAATATGGTTTTATTTAAGAAGTTCACCGGGTCATCTAGTAGTTTGATAATTTGCATTTGACATAATAAGAAAGATAAAGAAAGGCCTTTACAAAATACACACACGGGACACGGGTGCAAATGATGATTTACAAATTCATGGAGAGATAAAAGCAAACATAAATAAAAAACGGTGGTCACGGTGAATAAATTGTTACACAGACGTGAAAACAGGACATGTACGGCGACGAGGTACGGAGTTATGATAAAAAAAAAAAAAAAAATAAAAGCAACACTTGTTCTGGCGGAGGCCGGCGGTTGCATCAAAAAACGAGACGACACTGCACTACGTTCTTAGACATCAAGGAATCGTAAATTTAGCATTGGAGGGAAGTGTGTAGGGGAAAAATATAGAAAGCAGATTCAGATGGATATGGGGTGTCATTCGTATGAGGAGATGAAGAGGCTTGCTCAGGGTACAGTAGGGTGGACAATAGCATCAAACCAGTCTCCTGACTGAAGACCGCAACAAGTTTTGAGATTTTTTTGTCACTTTTTCAGGTTTTCCTTCAGCTACAGCTGTCGCGGCTGATCAGGTACATTAAATAATTTAAGTATTTCATTCCACACAAGTTTCTTACGTTTAAGACTCACTGATTTGTCTGGAACTGTAGTCAAGAAACCTTGATGTTTCTGAGTATAAAACGACGTCTTTCTGCAAACGTCAAGTCTTCTGTTGATTATTAGATTTTTTTTTGTTCTCAAGAGAAAATTAAGCTCTCCATTAAAATTCGTAAATTTCGATAGCATCGTAAATAACCTGTCCTGCAATGTACCGGTTCATACCTTACAATGGTTTTTAGTAAGCCTAATAAAGACAAACGTGTAGTTATTTTGTAGCTCTTACCGATTTTTATGGCACTACATACCTTCACTACTGTAAAAAGTATGTTGAAATTATTTTAAAGGAAACTATTCACACTACCCGATGACGTACTCATGAATGTACTTTGATTAAATTAGATTAATACGTGTTCCATGGATAATGTGTATGACATTTCGTAATGATGTGGAACACGTCAGTTCACTAAATGTTGTCTATACATGACAATCAACATTTAAAGGATTTTTTTATTTTCATTTTTTATTGTTTTTTATTTTTTTTAAATTTAATTTAATTTCTTATTTTAAGTTTTATCTAAAACTTCATCTAAAGTGTAGATCGAGTTACCATCCAGAAATTGCTTTAATTTCTTTTTAAAAACTAGTTGGCTCTCTGTCAGACTTTTGATGCTACTTTGTAAGCGACAGAAGACTTTTGTGGCAGCAAAATTCACCCTTTTCTGTGCCAAAGTTAGATTTAACCTTGAATAGTGAATATCACCCTTTCTCCTAGTGTTGTAGCTATGCACACTGCTATTATTTTTGAATTGGGCCGGATTGTTAATCACAAATTTCATGACTGAATATTTATTTATCGTGAAGCTACAGTGAAGATCCCTAGATACTTAAATAAATGTGGGCTCCAGCAATTATTCTGATTACACGCTTTTGTGCAATGAATTTTGCAAGACCCTGATAGCGTAAGTAGCTGAACTCAAACGTTTCAGCAGATCTTCAATTTGTTTCTTCCAGTTCAATCCCTCGTCAATGCAAACACAAAAAAAATTTTAATATTCTACCTTAGCTAGAGATTTATGTTCAAAATCTAAATTTATTAACGGTGTTAAACCATTTACTCTATGAAACTGTATATACTGGGTTTTATCAAAGTTTAATGAGAGTCCATTTATAGGGAGCACTTGATAACTTACTGAAATATATCATTTGCAATTTCATCAGTTAATTCCTGTTTGTCAGGTGTGATAGCTATAGTTGTATCATCAGCAAAAAGAACTAGCTTAGCATGTTCGTGAATGTAGAATGGCAAGTCATTAATATATATTAAGAACAGCAAACGACCCAAGACCGAACCTTGTGGGACCCCATTTCTGATAACTCCCCAGTTAGAGGAATTTATTGTTTCTTCTACATCATGTAAACTGCTTATTTCAACTTGGAGGAATTTTCCAGTTAAGTACGATTTAAACCATTAGTGCGTTGTCCCATTCATACCACAATACTTCAGCTTATCTAGAAGAGGCGCCTGGAGCGCTGCTGTCGTGATCGATAACAATATCAGTGGGAATGTCGTGACTGTATATGTTAGACTGTGTTTGTACTGAGTAGGAAAATCTTTGGAACATTACTACTGGTAGCGCGAGGACACGCAGTAAGTCGCTGGCAGTAAAAAGAGTGTTGAATCAGTAGTAGTTCGAGACATTACCTAACGAATCGCAATATGTCGTGGAGTAGCTTATAGAACTGGTATGATGCAAGAGGAAACTTCCGGTGGACAGGCGCTGCTGAATATTGTATGTGGGCACAGTACTTTTTATGTGTTGAAGGCCCAGTTCTATCACTATTTAATCGTAGTCAAGAAGAGTCTGTTACCAATTACTGTAAGCCAATAGTCCGACTATAACGCGATGCCGTCGCATCGTAGTAAGAACTAACCAGTTGTGTTTAGTTTAGGATGCACTTCTAGCCAGCGTAGCAGTGATACATTAATGCAACAGTGAACTCTTCGGGGATTGGAAAAACAAAGTATTATTCTTTATAGTTCAGGAAAGTTAATTATTTGAAAGTGCACGACTCCGTATTTTAACCAGAATTAACCTGCCTTTTTTTCTTTCTTTCTATCCTCGGTCCCGTTAGCAAGACACTTCTTCCAATGTTCCTATTTGCGATAGAAATAGGCTCTACACGTGAGGGCCTCATTGATTCCTACATCGTCTGAGCATAAAGACTTCTCTTCACTAACGTGAAATTTTCTTTCGCTGCTCTGTTGTTTCCTGCGCAGAAGCAGTACTCATGTCGTAGCTCCGTATCTCGTTTTTCGATGTGAGGCTGAAATGGTAGTTTAATATGGCTAGGTTTCACTATACTACAGTGACTTTTGTCACACGAAATTTCGGGATGCTAGTGGCTTTTCTTTAATTTGTAAATCACTTTTCCTATACAGAAAGCCAGAACTGCATGAAGGAATTTCACAAATATTTAACAGTTTTATCATACATTTTACGCGGTGCACCCGCTCGACTGATATAGGTGTCTGATGCCGGAGGCCGCTAGCTCGACTGACTGCGGCAGTGGTTAAACTACGCGACAGTTTATACAGTTTGTCGCCAGTTGAACTTTTTGGAGTGTTACGGCTGTCATCTTTCCATTAGGCAAACAATTAAATAACTTTTCTAAACAACAACGCAATTCAATTACATAACATAAACAGAAATATTTAAATAAAGTGTGGTTTTTCAAATACATTACTGACCATTAAAATTGCTACACCAAGACGAAATGCAGATGATAGACGAGTATTCATTGGACAAATATATTTTACTAGAACTGACATGTGATTACATTTTCACGCAATTTGCGTGCATAGATCCTGAGAAATCAGAACACCACCTTTGGCCGTAATAATGGCCTTTATACGCTTGGACATTGAGTCAAAAAGAGCTTGGATGGCTTTTACAGGTACGGATGCACATGCAGCTTTAACGCGATACCACAGTTCTTAAATAGTAGTGACCGGGGTATTGTGATGAGTCAGTTGCTCGGTCACCATTGACCAGACGTTTTCAATTGGTGAGAGGTCTGGAGAATGTGCTGGACAGGGCAGCAGTCGAACATTTTCCGTATCCAGAAAGGCCCGTACAGGACCTGCAACATGCGGTCGCTCATTATTCTGTGAAATGTAGGGTTACGCAAGGATCGAATGAAGGGTAGAGCCACGGGTCGTAACACATCTGTTCAAAGTGCCGTCGATGCGAACAAGAGGTGACCGAGACGTGTAACCAATGGCACCCCATACCATCACGCCGGGTAATACGCCAGTATACACACTTCCAATGTACGTTCACCTCGATGTTGCCAAACACGGATGCGACCATCATGATGCTGTAAACAGAACCTGGATTCATTCGAAAAAATGACGTTTTTTCATTCGTGCAGCCAGGTTCGTCGTTGCGTACACCATCGCAGGCGCTCCTGTCTGTAATGCAGCGTCAAGGGTAACCGCAGCCATGGTCTCCGAACTGATGGTCCATGCTGCTACAAACGTCATCGAACTGTTCGTGCAGATGGTTGTTGTCTTGCTAACATCCCCATCTATTGACTCAGGGATCGAGACGTGGCTGCACGATCCGTTACAGACATGCGGATAAGATACCTGTCATCTCGACTGCTAGAGATACGAGGCCATTGATATTCAACACAGCATTCCGTATTGCCCTCCTGAATCCACCGATTCCATATTCTGATAACAGTCATTGGATCGCTACCAACTTGAGCAATAATGTCTCGATACGATAAACCGCAATCGCAACAGGCTACAATCCGACCTTTATCAAAGTCGGAAACGTGATGGTATCCATTTCTCGTCCTTACACGAGGCATCACAACGACGTTTCACCAGGCAACGCCGTTCAACAGCTGTTTGTGTATGAGAAATAGGTTGGAAACTTTCCTCATGTGAGCACGTTGTAGGTGTCGCCACCGGCGCCAACCTTGTGTGAATGTTTTGAGAAGCTAATCAATTGCATATCACAGCATCGTCTTCCTGTCGGCTAAATTTCGTGTCTGTAGAACGTCTTCGTGGTGTAGCAATTTTAATGGCCAGGAGTGTATTAATTAAATTGCTGGAGGATATTGGCGGAGTTAGAGTACAAGTAACAACCAATCAGATTTTTCCCTAGGGGTACCTGTTCGCTGGACGATATGCTCTATGATGGTTACACTGTAGTTTTATAGTTAAAACAATTTTCTTTTATTGTTCACTGGTGGTCGTAGTCACATGCTTCATTTGAGGTGATGGAAACTGAAATGTTCGGTACCATATTCTCTTGTATGATTCGGTTTTTCTCGGAATCGTCCGCTTCAATTGAGGTATAGTAAAAGAATCCGATACCATTCTTAGACGTATTGGTGACGTCATGGTAAAAGCCCAACCCGTACTTCAGTTACAAGTAATTTTAGCTGAATTATATCTAATGTCGGAGAACCGCTTTTTCTTTCTTTCTTTTAACAGCACTGATTATTACTGACATTGAACAATCGCGAATCACCTCAGTGTTCTATTGACTACTGAAACAAATATTTCAGTTTCAAGAAAAGTTCTTCAGGTAATATTTTGTGGACATTGGTTTTATAACCGTGTTTGTTATTAAAAACATTTAATCCAACTTAAGAATGACAATCCGATGATACTGAAGTCAATCAAAATCTTTTACCAATTTTGGCTGTTTCAAACCAGAAAGAATAATTATTAGAGTGAGACACGTATGGCACCGCTTTTACTTTTCTGGTAGTGCAACCAGCTATCCCCATTTGGTAAATGATTACTGTCATCGAATTGCTTAATTCATCTATTTGACAGTAGTACAAGTTCTTGATTGTGTCTTATTTTTCTGTGCCTGGCTAGCATAATGTTGGTTCCGTTCTCACTAATTAATTAATTAACACGCGATTAGTTTTTGCAGTCATCTACTTTTTCTCAATTATTTTGCTCACATGGTGAGCAGGCGACCATAAACTCAATCTTTTGACTAAATTTATTCATTTCGCATTGTTTGTTCTGCATTTTTTAAATTGGAATTTATTTTATAATTCTTTCCCAACCGTTTATCGACAGTAGTAGACGACCATGAGGTATCGAGACACAATTAACTGCCGCACTTTGTGCATTCCATCTAAACCTAGTACAGTGAAGCCATAACTGATCGCAAATTGCGATTTATTTCATTCATTGAACGCTGCAAAGACGTCAAAAATATATAATTCAGCTATATCTATACTGTCTGTAAAATTTACTGCGGCTACAATTTGTAGTGTAGAAATTAAAAATTGTAACGTCATACCGAATGACGTAGTTTTAGTCTATCAAGGGCGGAATCGTAGTAAGCGAAACCTCTTTTCCTTTCATAATTTTGCTATGATTGTCAGCAAGAAACGATAAAGGTTTGAAATTATGCTTAAAGTTGGTTGCAAGTCGCTAAGTACAGTGTGTGAATAAAGTCTCGTCGCATTATGCTTCAGTTTGTTGATACTACCGGGTGATCAAAAATCCGTATAAATTTGAAAACTTAATAAATCACGGAATAATGTAGATACACATGTAAAAATTGACATACAAGCTTCGAATGACATGGGTTTTTATTAGAACAAGAGAAAAAAAAAAAAAGATATCTTGCGCGCGTCGTTTGGTGATGATCGTGTGCTCAGCCGCCACTTTCGTCATGCTTGGCCTCCCAGGTATCCAGACTTCAGTCCGTGCGATTATTGGCTTTGAGGTTACCTGAAGTCGCAAGTGTATCGTGATCGACCGAGATGCTGAAAGACAACATCCGACGCCAATGCCTCACCATAACTCCGGACATGCTTTACAGTGCTGTTCACAACATTATTACTCAACTACAGCTATTTTTGAGGAATGATGGTGTACATATTGAGAATTTCTTGTAAAGAACATCATCTTTGCTTTGTCTTAATTTGTTATGCTAATTATAGTTTTTCTGATCAGATGAAGTGCCATCTGTCAGACTTTTTTAAACTTTTTTTCTAATAAAACCCCATGCCATTACAAGCATGTGTGTCAGTTTTTACCTCTCTATCGACATTAATCCGTGATTTATTAAGTTTTCAAATTTATACAGGCTTTTTGATCACCCGGTAGTACTACGGCCCTCACGTAATTAAACCTTGCGACATTGGCACGAGTGTGGTGGTAACACCTCAAATGGAAAGCGATACAAAGACATATAGATTATATAACATTCCAATCACTTGAGGGGGACTTAAAAAAGTGTAAATTTTTCAATTATGTTTCGTGTATTGCGGATACAAGAAAATGGGGTAATTATTGGCCCTGGCCTGTGTAGATGTGCGCAGAGGTTTATTTAAGCTATCTGTCTGCGTTTGGGAAGAAATTAAAATAATCTTACAAAACTTCTGATGAGTGATATGGGCTACAGTATGGGCTTTTGCATGAAAAGAGCCGTCTGTGTTTTCAATGATAGTCACAAGGAAATCTCAAAATCAACTATACCTTCACCCCCTTACTCTTACTTATTACTAATTAAATTAATGGTCGGACTGTTGAAATGAAACTGTGTTTTAAATTAATCATGAACACATTTATTAGCACTAAGAGAGAAAACACAATTATGAAATGATTGTTTTCAAAATTATACTGATTTTTTGATCATCCGGTATATTGCTGCCTGATGCGGCAGCGTAACTATTGTTAGCGGTAGACTTCTTTTCGTTTCATCATTTTGTGGGGGTGGGGGGATGGGTCAGTTACAAAACGCTTCATAAACGTCCGAAATTACAATCAAACTTTGTTGCAGGTCCCTGACTACTCCCATTTTCCAATAACTGACGCATAAATCTGGGTATTCCCACGCGGTGGTCTCTCATTTCTTATTACGTCATATCTCCTGAGCTATGTGCCGTGCTCTTTTGTTTTTGGCTCAAGAACCTTGGAGGGTGTACGGTGAAAAGTTCACCAAAGTTTCATTGCATTCGAATGAATGGTTTATGAACACACGGAGGACATACAGACAAACATTCTTATATATAGATTACGTCCACCCGCGCGAAGCGAAGTTTGTAAATAAAATAAAAGTGACGGACGCGGTCAGCGTTGGTGTTAGCCGGCGCCGCCTGCCAATTTTCCGCTGCCAGTGATGAGGCTCCCAATTCCGCGAGCTAAAACTGTCCGCGAGACGTTGCACACTGCAACTCTGTTACGAGTTCCAGAAATAATGAGCGGCTCAAGTCCTAACACAGCCCACGTGCGGCGCTCCGTTCCGTCAAAACACGCGGTTCACATCGCACAGCACCGAGAAAACATTTCAGTCATTGCTTACGCTCCACACAACTCTGAAAGATTCTAGACTGACCTTTCCGATCAACCTCAATTATTCCATCTATTGTTGCAGCTTCTGGTCCTTCTTTCTAACTCATGAGGTACATTCGCAAAGTGTCTCACCGATATCAAAATAGTATTATTTACGATCGAAAACTAAGGTGTGGTTAATAATTACTACGACAATTTTAGCTGCCCATAGCCGTTATTATACATGTCGGTCAGCCTTATAGCCAGCAGTAAAATAAAGAATAGGACTGAAAACACAGGTACCATAGCATAATGATTATTATTATTATTATTAATTTACTTATTCCATTCAGCTGTATCTACGGAAATACAGCTAAATAGAATAAGCAATGAATATTTCTGAGAGTTCTACAAGTGCGGCTAGGTTATTTCAGAATAATCTCTAGATACATAAAAGCGAAAGGACAGTCATTCACTCACACACTCACTCACTGACTAAAGACGAAATTTCGAAAACTATTTCACCTATAAAGTTGAAATTTAGAAGACGTCGGCTAAGAAAGGATTTTGCGATAGGGCCAATAGTTCAGGAGATATGACGTCATAATAAAAAAAACGTCCCCGCCTTGCGGCAGTGATAGTGTGACTTTACCAGTCCACTATTTGATAAGGAGAGCACCTAGCGATTTGCTAAAAACTTTAAAAATAATTACAAACCATTACGAAACATTTCTTGCTGATAACCCCAGCAAAATGATGAAACCAAAAAAGAAAATTGTCGCTTACTACTTTTTCGGCGTTCATGCAGTAAAATTACGGCATTTGGCATGGCGTTACAATTTATGACTTACGTTATTAATTTTATTCGCGATAAATGTTACAGACAGTATACACACATAACACTGAACGTACGTTCGAAATTTTATCATAGTACGACATGCAGTTCACGAGATATGACGTCATAAACAATTAGATACGAGTGAATCTCCTACATCACGTGACAGTATTGCATATATCCTCCTATACTACTTGGACGATTTCAACCAAATTTGATACTAATATTCCTTACCGCAACAGTTCCTGAAGGGTTAAGAATAACACGTGGCACATACTTGAGGAGATATGATGTCACAATAGGAAACGCTAAACACTGCCACGTAATGCGAGGAGCAGTGGAGTAACTAGGACTTGGCTTTGGGGGGGGGGGGGGGGGATAGATCTGCTTGACGAGCAAAATTTTAGTCAGTTTCCAGGCTGACTACCATCTATCACTTCCGTTGATGAAACTAATTCACTCCCATCCAATGAAAGCTTATGGTAAAACACCCCAAGTTTCCAATCTTTACCTTTACCATATTGCTGTTATACGATTTTTTTTTGGGGGGGAGGGGGTGGAGCTTCTGGTGGGGGGGGGGTTCTATCCCCCTCATCCCCCCCCCCCCCCCCCCCCCTGTAGTTACGCCACTGGCAAGGAGGCTTTACTCAAACTCCGTATGAGAATGAGAGTACTAAGCGACTTACAACAAATATTAAAAGTAATTTCAAACCTTTATTATATTTTTTCTCGCTGATAACCACAATACAATCATAAAAGGAAAAACGTTTCTCGCTTCCTACGTTTCCGCTGTTCCATGACTAATAACTATTGCATGCGATACGACGTTACAATTTATAATTTCTACACTACAAATTGTAGTCGCATGAAAATTTACAGACAGTATCCACACATAAAGTTGATTAGCTGAATATACCTTCGAAATTTTATCACAGTACGACACGTAGTTTATGAGATGAGCACATAAGTAGTAACGTTTATGGAAACTGCCCCATCACGCACCAAGTTTTAATCCATCACTTCTTTACTACTAATTTTATTCGCAACAGATTTTACAGACATACAACACTAATAAAAATGAATATATACCTGAAAAATTATACGATTGTACAACAAATAATTCAATAAATATGAGATCGTACGAATTTAATAGGTCATTTGTATTTTGACTAGTATCTTTCTTTGTTTGGATACTGCACTTATAATTTTGTACATTGTGCAAGACAGTATTATTTCTTAAAAAATTCTCCCATAAATATAACATGCTTTTAGAGGAGAAAATAGAGAGAGAGAGAGAGAGAGAGAGAGAGAGAGAGAGAGAGAGTAGAGAGAGAGAGAGAGGGCTAATCTAATATAATTGGTGCCAATAATTGAGGCAGGGGTACATGAGCCCCCTAACTAGGGCACCTGGATATAGACGGGTATGCGCATCCGCTATTTTTGTTTCGCTTCGACGCGCGATTGAATAGGACAGTCACTATACTTTCAGCATGATGGGCTGTGTAGCTCCGAATTGTTCTAATCGTTCAGAAAATGGTTGTAGCAACATTTAGAAAATAACAATACTAATTCCTTTTAAATGATGCAGACTGTTTTTTACTAGTTATAATGGTTCATATGGCTCGTAACGATGTTTGAAGCTACTGCGATGTTAATTTCAGTTACAGCATCGGCGGCGTAATTTGCTAATGGTGGCAAGAGTATGTTCGCTTTAGGTGGATAATTAATTTACTGACCAGACAAGTGTATATACAAGAAGATGGTAAACATGAAAAATTATTTTCTCTCATTCTACCTCTTCAAGTTTTCAAATAGCATTCAAAGGTCGTTGCCAACATCAGCACACTACGCCGCTAACGCCGTAAGTAATTTTGACCAATGAGAAAGTAAATTGTTAAATGAGAAATTAAAATATCTCGTATATATAAAACTTTTACTGCATCATAGTTTCTCATGGTAATATATCTTGTGCACTGAAAAAGTATTTTATATGAATTCTGAAAAATACGCCGTAAAAAACTAGCGACCTGGGAGTGTATTCTGGAGCAAATTCATGGCATTCGAAACTGGAGATTTCTTGCACGTTAGCGCAGCTTTGGTAGTGCATCTGGTATCCCATAAAACTGAACTGTCGAATGCAAAAGATTTGCTCGCAATACATACCCAGCGGGGAAATACTAGAAAACATATTTAACGATTTGTCAAACCATATTACAATAACTTATTACGAAGAGATTAACTTTTGATCCAAATATATATTTTCTTTTTGGTATGTGTATTAGAAATGAAGCAAGCGCCATTTGAAAGCAATAACAGCAGAAAAACTCCGCCTTTCACATACTCGCGCTGTCACCGCTTGGAACCAAAATGGCGGCGGGAGCTGCTGCTGTAGCAGAAATTGATGGGCATGCCCGTCTATATACAGGTGCCCTACCGCTAACCTCCACAAAACATCGTGAATCCAGAGTGACGTGGCGGAGTAGCCGCGCACATTGAGGCGTTATGCTCCGACGCGCGAGGCCGTTCCTCGTTGGGGGTTCGAATCCTGCCTCGGTCATGGATGCTTGTGTTGTCTTTAGTATAAGGTAGTTTATAAGTAGTTTGTAAGTTTAGGGACTGATGACCCCGCAGTTAAGTCCCATACCTTAAACATTTGAACATTTTTTTGAATTTAGAGTAAATAGTATTAATTTTTATAAAATTACATTTGTAGCCTAGTGTTTTAAGCGAATTATCCGAGTATTCGTTTGATAGCTGAGATTGCGCTGTCCGCTAGTAACGGTATATTGTCTACGAAAGCCAGGCAACTGATATTTGCGTTGTCTATCACTTGTCCAAGTTGAGTGATGTTATAACACTTTTAAGTTTGTTCTCCAATTCCCTAACGACTTTATAAAGGTTGAAGAGCAGTGGTGACAATCCGTTATCTTGTCGCATGCTGGTCTTCATCTTGAAAAGCTTTGATATTTTGCAAATTTCATCGGATATTGTTTGACGAATAGTAATGTTTTGGGTCAAGTACGTGATCCTATAGGACACTGAAGTGGGGCTATCGACCGATGGAATCACACGCCTTCTTGAAGTCAATAAACGTACCTTAGATTTGCCTTATATTTATTGTTTCCTGAAAACTTGCTGTGGATCGCCCCGAAGTCCCTTTGGTATTACCTAGTCTTGTATTCAAGATGCTCTTCAGTTCTCTGACGAAGACACGCCGGGAAGACCTCGTAAGAAACCTAACGGGGGAAATTCCACTGCAGTTAATCATATCGAACTTGTCATCTTTCTAATGTGTTGGTTGTATGAGTGTACTTTTCAGCCTTCATAGAAGTGTTCCGTTTATCGGATGTCTATGAAGATTTCTGAGAGTTCCTCAAGAGGGCCTAGGTTATTTGAGAGTTCTACAAATATGCCATCTTCTCAAGATGTTCTGTTTGTGAATCTGAGGAAGCATGTGTGAAATTCATATTTGGTGGGAGAGTGACAACGAGGTCTCGTCTGCGTTTGAGGCACTTTAGGAGATTCTGATCACGTTATTGATACTTCACAAGCTATAAGAAATACATATTCTCATACTTTCAATCTTAATGCTTAGTCAGTGCAAGTTTTCCATTTTGTTTTGAGACGCCTGTGTTTCATGGGATCTGTTTTCGGATCCTTCCTGCGAACGTCTTGTAGATATCTCGTTGCTGCAACTTCTGAAGCTTTTTGATGCAGTGCACTTGCTCCAGTACGTATCACCACTTTGTTCCCTTTATTAATTTTGCGACTTCTTTTCAGATATCAAAAATGCGCTGACGAGTCTCGCGTGGTTTTTTGTAATGTTATCTATCTGTAAGGATTTTTTAGTCATTCAGTGCTTCTTCAGATGTATAATGCCACCGTGGATATTCCGTATTTTTCTTGCCGAACGTGTGAGCGAAATTGGCGTTGTGTATGTATAATCATGAGACCGCAGAGTGTGTGAACAGAATTATACACAGCGGACCCAAAATCAAACATCAAAGGGGCCCGTAAAAATTCTTTAAACCGACCTTGAGTATAACGACCAAGGCGAGAGTGATATTTAAGCCGCTGTTCCATCATATCCAAGTGAGCATCTCCTAATTTTCATTAATCAACTTCGCTTTCGACCGAGTTCACTATTGTAAATAAATTTTCAGTTTGTGTTATTATCGAAAGAGGCGATTCGTAAGACAGAGGATTCGATAATGTGCATCCTTTCTTTAACTGTACTGTATATCTCCAATTCCAATCATTTAATTCTTTTTTTCAAGTCTTCCTGTGAAATTACAGTAATTTCATCCACACCACAAAATTTCTAAGCTAGAAAAACATTACTGAACGAGATATAGACTTCTGTTCGAAACATAGCAAAGAACATTCATGATTTAATATACATCTTTAATAAAAATTTGTATAAGAGATCTGAATTCACATTGAAATACACTATTTTCTAGTATACCTAGTTGGAAACGCTAAATCATAGTTACTGGGGTTCTTAATCGCAACTGTTGACAGAATTCATATTATCCATTCAATATAGCAAACATATTTAGCACCCACGTCCCTATTTCAGATGTGTACGCCATCAAAGTAACATACAAGGCGAAAGAACGACCTCGATAATACATTGGGGATACGCCTAGGCTCACTGATAGAAGTGGTAAAGGTCAACTCCAAGAGAGGAAAAACTGTAAAATTCAAAGCTTTGTGTATCTCAAATATTGTCTTGTAATGTAGGCAACTTTCCGAGCGGTAACTGACAACTAACTTCACTTCGTTACAGGGTGACCATATTGGCCGATTTATTTCCTTTTTTTGATTCATACACACACAATATATATATACATATATATATATATATATATATATATATATATATATATATATATATATATATATATATATGGTGTTACAAAAAGGTAGGTCAAACTTTCAGGAAACATTCCTCATACACAGACCAAAAAAAAAAAGTGTTATGAAGACATGTGTCCGGAAACGCATAATTTCCATGTTAGAGCTCATTTTATTACTTCTCTTCAAATCACATTAATCATGGAATGAAAACACACAGCAACAAAACGTACCAGCGTAACTTCAAACACTTTGTTACAGGAAATGTTCAAAATGTCCTCCGTTAGTGAGGATACATCCATCCTCCGTCGCATGGAATCCCTGATGCGCTGATGCAGCCCTGGAGAATGGCGTATTGTATCACAGCCGTCCACAATACGAGCACGAAGAGTCTCTACATTTGGTACCGGGGTTGCGTAGACAAGAGCTTTCAAATGGCCCTATAAATGAAAGTCAAGAAGGTTGAGGTCAGGAGAGCGTGGAGGCCATGGAATTGGCCCGCCTCTACCAATCCATCGGTCACCGAATCTGTTGTTGAAAAGCGTACGAACACGTCGACTGAAATGTGCAGGAGCTCCATCGTGCATGAACCACATGTTGTGTCGTACTCGTAAAGGCACATGTTATAGCAGCACAGGTAGAGTATCCCGTATGAAATCATGATAACGTGCTCCAGTGAGCGTAGGTGGAAGAACATGAGGCCCAATCAAATACTAAAATGAGCTCTAACATGGAAATGTTAGTCCAAAGAACCTTGAATAGGCATATTCATAAACAGCGCCGCCACATCGAAACTAACCATAGTGTCACCCTCACCAAATCGGAGATGGTTAATTCGCTAAAGCATATGCTGTTAGTGGTCTAGTGGTCTAGTGGCCTGTGGGAGACGATTCTTGGCAACATTTCTACCGAAGGGTGCTTCAGAAGTTCTGATGTATTCCTCGTTGTTCTTGGGGCTGGATCGCGGTAAAGCGTACCGTAGGTGTCTTCGTCCAATAACGAGGAGATAGGAAGCCCTTTTCATCCATTGTATTCACCGACATACAAGTTCGCGAAATACTGGGCCAAATGCCCAACTCCACATGTGGGTTGCTGTGAACATCCTGTTAAGAACTCAACCGATTTTATCCACCGACTTGTTGAGAGTGACATAATGGTCAGTTACCATATGGTGGCGCTGTTTACGAATGTGCCTGTCAAAGACTCTTTGGACTTCGTATATCAGCTGTTAGCAAATGAAATGGTCGAGGTTCGCTCTTACCTCTTCCTGTTTCCTATACAACGGCCAACATTATGAGAAGACGGACGGCATAATAATTGGAAGCACGTTAACTCCAACTATTCCTAACCTCTAACCTCTACATGAAGAATTTCGAATTATTGCCTTAGACTCGGCGCTATTATAACCTAGAATTTACTTCCGATAAGTTGACGATACGTTCGTCATCTGGTCCCACGTTTGTAAGGTACTTGACGAGGTCTTGCAACATCTTATCCGCATTAACAATAATATCCAATTCAACACGGAGGTATAAAAAGATAATAGATTGTCCTTCCTCGTCGTCCTCGTCCGTCGCACACGGACAGCGTCTATCGTACGAATCTGTACTTGCACGCCATTTGCCATCATCACCACGTGCATAAGCGCCCTGTATTAAGGACTTTGGTACATCGTGCAAGAACAATATCAGCCGCCGAAAACCTTCCCCATGAGTGGAACCACCTCGCACGATCTTCAGTTATAATGGCAACAATGGTCTTGAAGTAAGTGATGCGATCTCAGGACAGGAGCACAATAAGACCACTAACAAGGAAGAGGACAACAAACTTGCTTTTTTTGCCATTCTGTGTTTCTGTATCGGGAAAAATAAGCCGCCTTGTAAAAAGACACAACATCAAATCGGTCTTCATAGCTCTGACGCAAATAAGGCAATTATTGAGAATGTGGCCTGCAGCTCAGCGCGGCGTGGGATCCAGCGATAGTGGAATTAAAGCAGGCGCATCGACTACAGAATCAACGCATGCCCATATATGGTGATGTCGCGGGCCACTAGTGACGGTGGTCTACCTACTAGACAGTTGTGCGACTTGCTAATGGCCAAGGAATGCTTTGCCGAAGGACCATGGAGTTTTAACCATTTGACGCTTCGAAACTATGCTTTCTTATATTTTTTATTATTTTTGTAAAACTACTAATTTATTATTATAGTGTAGATATTTAGGTTATCCGTCTATGCAACTGAATTAATAAAAGCATACGGCAATAAAATATTTTATTAATTCAGTTGCAAAGACGGATAACCTAAATGTCTACACTATAATAATATAATGCAGCAACTGTGGGGAAAACAGGACAAAAAGGAACTAACAATGTTACTGATTTGTATCTAAACGTTCACGTACTAAGTAAATGGAATTGTCATTCAAAAAGTCTTTTCACTTTGTTGTAATGGTAGATGGCTAACTGTCAGACTTTTGATAGCATCTGGCAAGTTACCAAAGACTTTTGTGGCAGCGTAGTTCACCCCTTTCTAGGACCTTTCTCCTAGTGTTGTAGTTATGCACGCTGCTATTACTTTTGAATTGGGTTGGATTATTAATAAAAAAAATCACTAGTGAATATACACTCCTTTCCATTAAAATTGCTACACCACGAATATTACGTGCTACAGAATCGAAAATTTAACCGACAGGAAGAAGATGTCGTGATATGCAAATGATTAGCTTTTCAGAGCATTCACACAAGGATGGCGCCGGCGGCGACACATACAAAGTGCTGACATGAGGGAAGTTTCCAACCGATTTCTCATACACAAACAGCAATTGACCAGCGTTGCCTGGTGAAAAGTTGTTGTGATGCCTCGTGTAAGGAGGAGAAATGCGTACCATCACGTTTCTGATTTTGATAAAGGTCGAATTTTAGTTTATCGCGATTGTGGTTTATAGTATCGCGACACTGCTGCTCGCGTTGGTCGCGATCTAATGAATGTTAGCAGAATATGGAATCGGTGGGTTTAGGTGGGCAATACGGAACGCCGTGCTGGATCCCAACGACCTCGTATCACTAGCAGTCGAGATGACAGGCATGTTATCCGCATGGCTCTAACGGACCGTGCAGCCACGTCTCGATCCCTGAGTCAACAGATGGGGACGTTTGCAAGACAACAACCACCTGCACGAACATTTCGGCGACGTTTGCAGCAGCAGCCCAGAGATCATGGCTGCGGTTCCCCTTGATGCTGCATCACAGATAGGAGCGCCTGCGATGATGTACGCAAAATCGAACCTGGGTGTACGAATGCAAAAACTCATTTTTTTCGGATGAATCCAGGTTCTGTTTATAGCATCATGATGGTTGCATCGGTGTTTGGCGACATCGCGGTGAACGCACATTGTAAGCGTGTATTCGTCATCGCAATACTGGCATATCACCCGGCGTGGTGGGATGGGGTGCCATTGATTGAACATCTCGGTCACCTCTTCTTCGCATCGACGGCACTTTGAACAGTGGCCGTTACATTTCAGATGTATTACGCCCGTGGCTCTACCCTTCATTCGATCTCTGCGAAACCCTACGTTTCAGCAGCATAATGCAAGACCGCATGTTGCAGGTCCTGTAAGGGCGTTTCTGGATACGCAAAATGTTCGACTGCTGCCCTGGCCAGCACATTCTCAACATCTCTCACCAATTAAAAACGCCTGGTCAATGGTGTCCGAGCAACTGGCTCGTCACAATACGCCAATTACTACTCTCGATGAACTGTGGTATCGTGTTGAAGCAGCACTGGCATCTGTACCTGTACACGCCATCCAAGCTCTGTTTGACTCAAAGCCCAGGCGTATCAAGGCCTTTATTACGGCCAGAGGAGGTTGTTCTGGGTACTGATTTCTCAGGATCTATGCACCCAAATTGCGTGAAAATGTAATCACATGTCAGTTCTATTATAATATATTTGTCAAATGAATACCCGTTTATTATTTGAATTTCTACTTAGTGAAGCAATTTTAATGGCCAGTAATGTATATATATATATATATATATATATATATATATATATATATATATATATATCAGGCTAATGTGGAGATTCCTAGTTCCTTAACTGAATGATTCCGATTACAGGCTTTTGTGGGATGACACTTTTTTATACAGTGATTAATTACCCCCAAAATATGATTACAGGAGAGAAGTGAGTGAAAACAGGCATAGTATGCTAATTTACTGAAAAATTCTGCAATAACCCAAATAGCATAAGTAGCTGAATTTAAATGTTTCGGCAGTTCATCTTCCAGTTGAATCTGTCATTAAATGTTTGAATATTCTACCTTAGCTACAGACTTCTGTCCGAAGTCTATGTTTATTAATTGTGTTATTCCATTTGTTGTACAGATCCGTAAGTACTGTGTTTATCGAAATTTAATGAGAGTCCATTTGCCGAAAACTACTTAAAGATTTTCTGAAAGACATTGTTTACAATTTCATCAGGTAATTCTTGTTTGTCAGGTGTGACTAAAATACTTGTATCATCAGCAAAAAAGCACTAGCTATGCATTTTCATGAATACAGAAGTGCAAGTCATCAAAAACAGCAAAGGAACCAAGACCGATCCCTGTGGAACCCCACTAGTTTTTTTTTTGCAGTCAGAAAGAGAAACAAACGTTTCTACAGAGAAATCGCTGAATAGCTCTATCGCTTTCTCGTCGAAAGGGCGACAGACGAAACTCCCTCCTCTGTCCCAATTTTGTAACGAGCCTTGTCATTGGCAGTCACGAAGTTAGTTGTTAAAAATTAGTTAGTTTAATTTTGTAAAACGGTCACAACTGACGGCTGTCTGGCGTATAGACGTGGATGTCGCACATCGTATCCCGGACTAACTTTCTCTGGCGTCAGACGCACTTGGCTTTCATCTGTCAGAGACGGAACAGCCGCCTCATGTTGAGCTGGCAGACATTTGTGTTTGAGCTGCCACACTCCTCACTAAGAGAGGGGACACTTGCTACCTGACTAATGAGACCACACAGTCTTCGTGCGCAAATACAGCACCAGTTCTGTGCTTGCACTGTGTCGTGAATGACTACACTTTGATGTTTGGTTTTGAGGAATAACTTCCACTTTTTCATACAGTCAGGTGCTGACGGACCTTTGTAATTTAACCAGTGGAGAATGAGATTTTTTGATCCTAATTGCTAAGCTTCACTAAATGTGCAGGTTAAGCATGATTCTAACACATATAACTTCATGCCGTAAGCTGTAACTTCCAAATTTTTATTTCCCTGAGAAGTATGAAAAGGTATTTTTTCCTATAGGTACATACCGTCGTCTTCATTTAAATGTAACTTACTTGCTTAGGGCTTTTCGGTAAAACTTATTCCTAATTAGGTCAGTATTAGTTGTTGATCACGTCAATCATCAGTTACGTCTATTCACAGATTCGATGGGGGTGGGGGGGGGGGGGCGTAGATTCACACTAGCCACCGCAGATACGACGCAGCTCATATGTTCAATTGGTAATGAGCCACAGCACTGGTCGTTAAGGAGATTGCCTAGCACAGCTTATTTAAGATTCAATTAAGCTGTAAATTCCACGTCAAACTTATTTCATTCATTTTATTTTGGTACCGTACTTGAAATGCAGACTCCGGATAAAACGTGAAACCAATTTCTGTCATGAGGACACGATTACCAGACTAGTACTGTTGTCATTTTACTTCCTTGATAAATGATATATCTCAACAATTTCTTGTTCATAATAAATTTAGAAATCATAATAATTTTACAAAGCTTCTCTTGTTTTGTGAATTAAATTCAAATCAGGCAATAAAATATATTTCTTTTCAATAGTTTGTATTTCTTATTTCATTGTTTTTGGTGGGCTTGTTGATCAGTGAATTAAATCACTGGTTACATTTTTTAATATGAATATATTTAGTAACTGATGTGCTTTGCTGAGTCTGTGAGACTAGTGAAAATTTAATAGACAAATATCACTATAATGGCAAGGTTCCAGACATTATGTCAGACGTTACAGGGCGAAATTTTTTATTGCGATATCAAAAATTCCAGTCATTTTTAAACATTTAACTTAAGAGTGATTGTGTTGCATTTTATAGACGTCCACACAAGTCAAGCAGACGGTACATCTTTCACATTATACCAGATTAGTTTGAGAGGAACTTGAACAGCCAACGGAAGGCCTTATGGTGAGAGGTACAATTGCGTACAACCACAAATCACAGTTGGTGATATCAAATCCACTCTGTAGTATTTAATGTTTTCAAATGTTCAAATGTTTGTATAGCTTATGGGATTTAACTACGGGGTCATCAGTCCCTAAACTTACAAACCACTTATGAACTAGCTAACACTAAGGATGGCACAAATATCCATGCCCAAGGGGGGATTCGAACCCCCAACCGTAGTGGCCGTGCAGACCGTGACTGGAGCGCCTCACTCCCCTCAGCCACCGCGGCCGGCTGTATTTAATGGATTGCCCTGTTATTTATTATTCGTAATAGTAAATGTAAGTCTCTCGGGAAACTGCAGTCTCCTGAAGTTAAAAGGTAGATCTGTCGGAAATAATGGGACACTCTTCCTTTTTCTTCCTTTTCTTGCCGCTCTTTAGAAGTCTATTGATTTCGTTTGCATTCGTGTGCGCGTCTGAGTTAAAAGTTGTCGACGAACTGTCAGCTTTCAGGAATTTCCTAAAACTGGAATATAGGAGTCACTTAGTATTAAATAAGAAATGTATTAAAACGTAGCATGATGTGACAGGTTTTTACCCATCGAAGTATATATCTCATCTTATATATTAAAAGAATCTAAGAAAACTAAAGTCAGTCGAACAGACCAATCTACCCGACCGATTTCGTCATTACTGCCTAGGCTGCCCCCACCTCTGTGTAAGATCCCCTCTATGATTTTTAAAAAAATTATAAATATTAGGTAAACTATTGTATAGAACTTAGCGTGATTTTATGTGATTAGCGTGTTTACATGATACTTTATTATGTTATGTTTCATTTGTGTAATTATACTCTAGTTAACAAAAACTGTTGAATATAGAATTTTCGGAAAAGAGCATCGCGCCAAAATTTATGGTAGTCCGGATCAGCACTGCCCAGTTGATCAGCGTGAACAGCTGAGAAAATCGCGCTTTTAAAATAGTCTGTCAAGCAGTTCAAACTTTTATATTTTTTAACTACTGTAATTAGAATTCAAGTGTACTATGATCATGGACAGTATATGTCGCTCGTTGTTTCGCAACATATAACTAAATATTATGAAACAATTGGCATCCCTTCTTATTTGAAAAGTAGCCACAGTGTTTAAAGTTCCACAGCACTTCACTTCAAGATACAAGGATCAAGGACCTGTGCGCTGCTTCTGCGTGGGGACAACAACGGAAGCCGCGGCGGATTAGCCGTGCGTACTGGAGCGCCGTGTTGCGGTGCGCGCGGCAGTTCGCCGTCGGGCGTTCGAATCCCCCCTCGGGCATGGAAGTTTATAAATAGTTTGTAAGTTTAGGGACTGATGATCCCGCAGTTAAGTCCCATAAGCTATACAAACAAACATTTGAACAACGACGGAAAAGAAGAAGCCACGTTAGCGAACAGCAACTTTAACTGCACGCATTGACGATGCATGTATGGCCCTTGCGACATTGGCAGAAGTGTAGTGGTAACACCTCCGAGGGAAAGAGTTAGATAGATTATATGACATTCCAATCACTTTTATCATACTCTCTATCCACCTAATATCTCCGACCCCGCCGTAGTACGATTGAAGTCTCGTCGCATGGTGTGGAAGTTTCTTGCGACTCGTCTTGTTTATGACGTGAGGGCCTATGATTCCCTACAGGAATTGTTTTCTCGCCGTAAGGAATATTTGTACGAAATTTGGTTCAAATCGATCCAGTCGTTTTGGAGGAAATGTGGAACATTGTCGCGTGATGAAGCTGATTTCGCGCATCGGATTGAAATGTGTGTTTTACCTGATCCCTACACCGACGGCGAGTACCCTGTCAAGCGTGCAAAATTTCATAAAGATTAAAAAAAAAACCTGTAGATTTGAATGCGATATGGACACACAAACACACGAACACAATGCATTCTATATAGACACGTTCGAGAAGAACACGGTAGCTCCGTCTCGCTGCATCCAGAGACCATTTACTGGTTCTCGTACTATCGACACTTTCACGGCAGGTTTAGTGCCTTGGCACGGTGTACGCGCCAGAGACAATGTCCAGTATTTTATGGGGTGAAGCAGGCGTGGTGTTGCCAAGGCGTGCGAGAAGCAGTCGGCAGCAGATGCTGTGAGCGTAGCGCCTACCAGCCAGATGCGCTTCGCCACGCTCTCTCGCGGCTGCCAACGTAAACACGCCAGATTGGCTCGCTGCAGTGAGCCGGCCCCGGTATTCTAGCGCGACGTTTACCAGGTTTTGGCCAGCGGCACCAGGAGACCCTCCAGCGATGGGTGCCGGCTTGTTTCAGAGAATTCGAAGCGTTTAAACATTTCAACCGTTTCGAAATAAATCCAATGGAAAAGATAAAAATTTGTTCGGGACCGGGATTCGAACCCGCATTTCCCGCTTTGGGAAACCAATTAGGCTAGCCAGGCACGCTTCCCTTCCAACCCAGATTCTCACCTTGTAGCGCATTACGACTGTAGTGCTCCCCGCCCATTTGATTCCACTTGCTCGCAGCCTATAATGGATTCCCGCAAAGGATGGTACATATTAACCCTTTAATGATCAGTGGGAACTATAGTTCCCACTTATTTGTTTTCGCTATAACTTCAGTGTTCCCACTGAATCTTGTGGTACCATCTCTGTTAGAGTGTGCTATCTACATATAGATTGTCAACAGACGCGCGAAAGTGGTTGTATTTCTACATTGTTAGTTAGTCAATGCAGAAGCGCAGTTTTCGCG
This sequence comes from Locusta migratoria, assembly GCA_026315105.1. NCBI lineage: Eukaryota > Metazoa > Arthropoda > Insecta > Orthoptera > Acrididae > Locusta > Locusta migratoria. The sequence goes on along the minus strand of CM048746.1, from coordinate 541,904,801 downwards.
GGAAAACAAGCCACAGTTTCGTACATAACAGTGCTTTTTGTATAGTGTGCTTTCCTTTTGCGTGTGAAGTGACTTATGTTGTACTGGTCTACTTTTACATTTACGGGGGAGATAGTATTCGTGTACATTTGCTGTATACCAATGAAAACTACATAAATATTACAAGGTAAGTTAGTGGGAACTATGTTTCTCACTGAACGTGTGTGAAATGCAGTGGTTATAATTGTGCAATCGGCAGTTCAGTAATTGTTTGTTTCTTATTGTTTAGAATGCATGGATTCATGCCAGAAGAGGTTTTGAGAATTTTGTAGACTTCACCAGAAGATTTAGAAGATTCGCATGTCGACGCTGACTCTGATGAAGATTTTGAATCACCAAATACTTCTCCGATTTTGAACAAAATATGGGAGGAGAAGTGAAGTATTCTGTCCATTGGCTGTGGCAGAGTACAATAAAATAATGGGAGGGGTGGATCGATTTGATCAGCTCCGAAAACGGTATGCTGTAGATCGTCGTTCATGGAATTTGTATATTTGGTAGTTGTCGATGTCTAAATTATGTGGAAGTTACAGAAGCAGACCAGCCAACACTTATATTGCATCTGGTAAGGCAGCTCGTCTCCGGCTTCTCAAGTCGTAAGTGAAGAAGAAGGCCCGTTCATTTTCAGACACCATAAAGAGGCGTGTCTGGAATTCCAGATGAAGTTCATCTGGCGAAAGTTGGAACTCATTTGCCAACAAAAGGTACTGCAAACAGAAGGTGCCGCCAATGTAGCATCAAAAACAAAGAAAAGAGGACAAAAATAATGTGTAGCAACCGTCGTGTACTTCTGTGTGTAGCACCATGCTTCTCTAAATTCCATAGTGCGTCACCTTAGTGAACTCGATGTACAATATGAACTAATACAAAAGTAAATCAAATTTTAATATGCTTTTTGTACTAAAATTAAAGGCTATACATTATTTAAACTATCAAGTCGAGTTACAGCAAAGTTCGGTGGGAACAGTAGTTCCCACTAATTTTTTTATACCTATAGGCTAAACTCTCACTTTTAAGATTTAAACTATGATTTTATGTGTGCCTTCTTAGCCCCATATAGTACTGATAAAAAGTCTACAACTTCTGGAAATTATTTGGTCGTTAAAGGGTTGAATGCGTCCTCACTGAAATTGGAAATGAATGGCCAGGGGACACTACAGTGGAAATGTGCTACAAGAGGAGAATCTGGGTTGGAAGGAAAGCGTGCATGGATAGCCTACTTGGTTAAGGCGATCGCGGAGCAAAGCGAGAAATCCGGGTTCGAAACCCGGTCCAGCACAAATTTTCACCTTTGCCATTGGATTTATTTCAATGCCCCAAAACGGTAGAAATGTTTTCATATTTCGAATTCGTAAAATTACGGTCGCTAATGTCAACAAATGGTGTCTGTTCTTTCCGACATGTACGAAAAGAACAGACTCCATATATGCCTAAATAATTGTTTCAGAGAGTCCGGAAGAGGAAGAATATTGTCAGCACACTAACAGCCCTACGATCACTATCTTTCTTTCTTTAAATCACTTTCTTCCCATTCTCCTCTCTACATTGTTAATAAACTCCATTGACCATAAGTATAAACCTGATGTAAATATTGCACTATGTATTCTTCCCCTTCTGAGAATATAGAAATGGAGCAGGAAAATGTTCTTGCATGAAACCGTGGGTGTTACGGCAAGATAAAAAATAAGTTCAGTAAAATTTGCTTCGGGAGCTTCGAGACGAGAATTTTTTTATGTCTTCGGCACAACAGCCGGGCCTTAGGTTACTGCTAAGGGATTCCGCTTTTCCTTTTTTCTTTCTATTTTTCTTTCATTGTAGCTCTCCATTTTTGTAGTCAGGATGTCGCGTCTGATACAGTGCATCATATGCTTTATACATTTCTATCAATTTGCTTTTTGCCATGTTTACAAATTTATCCTAAGTATAAGTTTTATGCCGACTAAGTGATAGTGCGGGAGAACAGCTTTACTGACAGCACGAGCAAGCTATACAATGTGTCATTCATGCAGGATTCATCGTATTACGTACGACATATCAACCATTAAAAGTAGTTTAATAAATAGGATAAATTTCAAAAGTGAATGAATAAATAACTTTTTCAGGGAGTCTTCAAACATCTCAGAAGCTATTACAGGAACGTTGATAGCTATTTCATATTTCGGGTTATTTACTTAAAATCTTGACCTACACACTTTCTAAAGTAGTCTATTTTCTTCTTCAACTTTCAAGCTATTCGCTTGGGGACGAATTTAATTAACAGAGACAGCGGCTTCAGTTTAAATAAATCATGGAATCCGGCACTTTCTTTAATAAATTTACAAAGACGCCGCCACAGCACAGATCATAACATATCGACTTCTCCGCAGTAATCGTCCATGCAGCCACAGACGTAATTTACAAACACTTGTACTTCCTTGCCGCCGAGTAACGTCTTTGGCGCCTTGTTGTGTCTGTGGCCGCATGCGCAGTAGCGCGGCCCGCGCGTTTATAAGCTCGACGCGCTTGCTGGAGCGTCAGTCTTCGACTCTCTCTGAAGATGGCTGAACGTTTCTCAGCCGAAATATTAGAAGAAGTAAACGTTATGCGGCTGCACGCCCGAAACTTCTTTGAACAGTCATTGCGCCGCGAAAACATGAAGATGCACAATTTAGAGATTGTGTGAAAAATGTACCGGACTACCTGGAGATGCCTGTAGTAGGAATCAAGATCAAGGGTGCTACCGGCAGACACAGCAAGGTAGTTAACCAGCAACCCTTGTTGAACTTTAGTGTGAATGATGTCAATATATGTGAAGGATCTCTAGTAATACCTAATCTGTCTGAGGATATCTTGCTAGGAACTGACTGGATCATGAAAGTGAATGCTGTATTTGACTGCAGAGGAAGAAAAGTTATGTTTGTGGACCCAAAGACTGGTGTTTTTCATTGTACTGCTATGATATTGAAAAATGGGAATAGTCTCAGTAAGAAGAGTGTAGAATTAGATTTATTAGATCATAATAGAGATGCAGAAGACATGCATGAAGAGCCTGAAGAAACCATAGAGGATATTAATTATCATGAACTCGTAAATACCAAGGTGGAGGAAGCCAACAAATTAGATGAAGAACAAAAAGTAGAGCTGAGAAGAGTCTTGTGATGTGTTCGATGACTGACCGGGGAGATTGAAAAACTACGTGTACCTTGTGGGTCAAACCACACGAACCATTTTACATCAAACCATACGGTGTCCCTATTGAAAAAAGAAAAGCTGTAGAGAAAGAACTTGAAAAGATGGAAAACTGGAACATAATTGAGAGGAGTGAATACAACAACCCGATCATCGTGATATCCAAGAAGAATGGAGATGTGAGGATTGTACTTGACTCCAGACATCTGAACAAGTTTTTAGAAAAGGAAACTGACCATCCAGGGAGCATGGACGAACTATTGTATAAATTTTGGAAATATAAAATATATGACGAGCCTGGACTTGAATTCTGGTTTTCATCAGGTGCCACTTGCCAGAGACTCAAGGAAGTACACTGCTTTCTTGTGTAACAGAAGAAGCTATCAGTACTGCGTGGTCCCATTCGAATTAAATATTTTGGTAGCTGAATTTATCAAGCTTTGGATCTAGTATTAGGCAAAGATCTTTTTGAAAAGTTAACTGTGTATGTGGATGATATCCTTGTCACATAAGCTTACTGGAAGAAGTGTTCAGAAGATTACGAGCAGGAGGGATGTCTCTTAAGCTAGAAAAATGTAAATTTGCTGTGGAACAGTTAAAATTTCTTGGTCACATTGTAACTGAAGAAGATATACTCCCAGACAATGAGAAAATTGAAGCCGGCCGCGGTGGCCGAGGGGACTTAGGCGCTTCAGTCACGGTCTGCACGGTCACTACGGTCGGGGGTTCGAATCTCCCCTCGGGCATGGATATTTGTGCCGTTCTAGTTCGAAGGTAGTTCATAAGTAGTTTGTAAGTTTAGGGACTGATGACCCCGTAGTTAAGTCCCATAAGCTTTACAAACATTTGAACATTTTAGAAAATTGAAGCCATAGCAAAGATTACTGTGTCCAAGACCAAGCATGTGTGTATTTTTCCGCATATATATAAGTACTTAAGCCTTGAATGCCCCATGTTTGAACAATATGATGAAGAAAAATACTGTTTGGAATTGAGCAGAAGAATGGATACAAGCCTTTGATGAGATATAAAAGCAGCTTTGTAACAGCAATATTTTATACAGACTGGACTTGTCATTACCGTTTTGTTTAAGTACTGACAGTAGTGATTATGGAATTGGTGCTTATTTGTTTCAAGTGAACAATTGATAACCAGCCAGAACACCGGACCATTGCATTTGCAAGCAGGACATTACAGAAACACGAGAAGGCACACACTGTTACAGAAAAGGAACTTTTATCAATTTTTTGCGCTTTCACAAAATTCAGAAGCTACTTGTTAGGACACAAAACTATTGTATTCAAAGACCATAAGGCTTTGACCTACATTCAGGAGTGCAAACTTCACCATAACCGGATTACCAGATGGTCACTGTGCTCGCAACAGTTTGATTTCTCTATGGAATACATTAAGGGCAAGGACAATCTTGTTGCTGATTCACTCTCTTGTTTGCTAGTGGGAGCCTGTGAAAAGGAATTCAGAATGATGTACCTGAGAGGTGTTAAAGAAGAAGCAGAAATCCGAAAAATTTGTGACAAGATTAGGAGATACCAAAATCATGATGATAATTGGAGATTAGTCAAGAGCTTGTTAGGCAAAAGAGGGGAAGATAAGGTAGGGCAATACTATAAGACATACAAGGGCATGTTGTTTAGACATATGAGTGTCCCAAGAGCTATGTTAATGTTTTAATAAAGTATGTTCACGAAAGTTTTGGCCACTGTGGTACTCAAAAGTGTATATAGAAAATACAAGAGAACCTTTTTTTCTTATAACATTGCCAGGAGAGTTACGAAATTAGTGACTACATGCGACAGATGCCAAAGAGTCAAGGTGTCCAATCAGACATGTAAAGGTCTCATGCAGAATGTCTCGTCACAAGAATTGCTTGAAACTGTAGCTGTGGATTTTTATGGAAGTCTCCCCAAGACCAGAGGTTGTTATACCCATATGTTTGTTGACGTGGATCCTCTAAGTTTATTAAATTGTACCCTGTGAAGAAAGCCACCAGCAAAACCATAATCAACAAATTCAGGAATGACTACTTTCAGACAGTCGACAAACCTAAGAAAATCTTGTCTGATAATGGAACCCAGTTTACCAGCATTGGAAGTCATTCGTACAAGATGAAAACATCAGACACATGTTGATTTCAGCATACCACCCCTCCAGCAATCCGACAGAAAGATAAATGAGAGAAACTGGCAGATTGTTCAGGACATATTGTAACAAAAATCATGCATCATGGATAGATTATGTGTATGAATTTGAAGAGATTTTGAACAGGCTTCAACATACTTCCACGACATTTTGCCCTTACGAAATTATGTTCGGAAAATCATCGCCTAACCTAATCAGTGAACTCGTCAACTATCCACCTTGTAAAGAATTGAGCAAACAAGGGAGAGAGGAGATCGTACATAGGACTATGAAGGAACAAGCTGAAGCCAGGAAGAGAAAATATGGCAGAAGTTTGAAAACTATCAGATTTGATATCAGACAAATGGTTTTGGTCAAAGTCCAAGAAAGATCTAAGGCTATCAACCATGAACTCAAAAAATTCTTTGATATATATACCAGCCCTTTCAAAGTTGTGGGAAACTCTCATCCTAATGCTTACAGGTTAGAGTATCCCAAGTCTATAAAAGCATTTGGACTGAGGAATATAACAGAACTAAAGCCATACAGACAGTCATGGGTAATAATAAGACTTTGTACAGGTGCTATTTTTGCAAATTTTTATTGCAGCTATAAGAGTTTTGTATATATGTATTCTTTGATGAAATATCTTGAAACTTGTCTTGTCAATATGTTGGATATAAACTTTTGTAAACCTCAGGAAAGTACACATTCTGTGTGTGCTATAGCGTTGGCAAGCACTTGGTTTCTAGCTATGTGGTAGCATACTTCTGATTTCGGTTTCTGGTGCCACATCTCCTACTCATTCTGTAACCTGTTCAAATTATCTCATATCTATCATTCTATCTTTCTTCTTTAGTGTTAAAGTATGAAATGTGTGTATGTAATATTTTTGTGTTAATAAGAATATTGATTTCAATATAGGTTGTTCAGTTAGACTTTTCAATATATTAATTTATGTCACAGTTAAAATTTGAATTCAAATTGTTGCCTGAGAATTAAAGAGCTAAAGTATTTCAGATATTGATAGAAGTCACGATAGAATCTGTTAATTAATGTTAGTGTCTAATGATTTTGTAAGATACCAAGTTTCATGTCCTCAAAGTTTTAAAAAACTCAGAACAGAATGTGAGAACAGTAAATTCTACTGTATAGTTATGTGGATATTTTTGTCATAAGTTTCTTGTGTATTTTGTTTTGATGCTTAAAAAGGTCAGAAAAGTTTAGTGTGGCAGATTCTTGAGAGTCAGCTATCCCCGATACTGCCCTCTGCTCTTGGGAGGCCATACCCTCGTCACCCACTTACTGCACTTGGAACTTTCAGGATCTGGTGATGCTGTGCGTGTGGACTGTGCTGTGCAAACCCCAGGCAGGACTAAGTGAGGTAGTGATGCAGCCAAGCCAGCCACCGGGTCCAAGCCATCCGAAGTTAGTGCTTTACTCTTACATCACCACGACTTATGAGGGCATCGTCTAGCTGATGGGGAGGGGGGCTATTGTGATGATACTGCTGGCCCTCTCATCTCAATGTTATTGTACGATACTGTCTGCGTCGGACCCGGAATCGTGTGGTCTAATTGTTATATATGTTGCGTGTGAAGTTAGTTACAAACGAAATAGCCAGCCTAGGAATCAGAGTAGGACAGTGTCTCAGTGATACTGTGATTAGTTAACAAGTGATAGATTTTATTAATTAAGAGATTCGCATATGAGGTTTTCAGACAGTTCTATAAACAATAGTTTCATCGTTGTACGTCATTTGAATAACTAGACAGACAAATTGTAGAAACTTTTGTAAAACAAAAACTAATGAAAATAAATAGCATTTTGTATATGTTAGGCTCATAAACAAGTTGTGTTGACCGGGTAATTGTGTTAATTAATGTAATAGTCGAGATTTCAATATTGTAATTCTTTGTATATATTGACTGACGTGAGATTTTGAGCCTATTTTGAGAATTGCCAAGATATTTGATAGTTCAATAAATGTTGGAAACATGTAAGATGTACTCATTAACTAATTAACTGACATTTAACATTCCGCTTTGTTGTAACATAAAGGACCGAGATTAAGACTTAAAAAGATATGCGCAATCTAAAATTATTGTGTGCATAGTTTCCATTTTATATTGTGATTATTTTTGTGTACATGAAATGTTTTACGTGTGTGTTTGGTAATTGTAAATTAGTATATTCAATTGCTATGAACAATGCATAATGTAATGTCATTATTGTCAATGTTATATATTTGCCTCGCCGCCTTGCGTGGGGGAGTTCGAGTTTTGGCGTTCGTAATGTGCTCTGGAATCTATGTCAGTCATTGTCTTAAAATTGTAGTACTATCAGTTAAGTTCTGTGTACGCAAGTTATGAAGTTGAAATGTTTTGCTGGAATAAGAAGCAGTTTGATTGTAAATTAAAGAAGATGTGAAAAATTGTACATACGAGTATTTATTTCTACCACGACGCCCCAGGTGAATAATTTTGCAGCGAGCAGAACCCCCATACATCATAATGTCGAAAAGCTGAGCATCGTCTTTGATATGTTTGGCATTGGTAGAATGACTGAACTGTAATTACTTAATAACCTAGTAACGTTTCAGCGGTCACGAAAGATTAAAGCGTAACAGACAGAACTTCTTTTGCATACCTGGTTCAGGAGATATGTCATTAACAATAGGAATCGCAAAAAACTGCCACGAAATGCGACGAGACTTTATTCATACAATGTATGAGAATGAGAGTACTTAGCGACTTGGAACAAACTTCAAAGATAATTTCATACCTTTATTATATTTTTTTTCTCGCTGACAACCACAATAATATGATAAAAGGAAAACAGTTTGTCGCCTACTAATTTTTCGCTGTTCATTGACTAAAACTACGGCATTCGGCATGACGTTACAATTTATAATTTCTACTATAAACAGTAATGTTCATAGAAAACCGCCCCATCATGCACCAAGTTTTAATCTATTACATCTTGACAAGTAACTGTATTCGCAACAGATTTTACAGACATACAGCACTTCTACAAATGAATACATACCTGAAAAATTATAAAATTGTACGACACGACACGTAACTCAATAAATGAGAGATCGTACTAATTTTATATGTCATTTGTATTCTGATTACTATCTTTCTTTGTTTGGATACTGCACTTATAATTTAGTACATTACGCAAGACAGCCTCGTTTCTTATATTATCTGATAAATATAACATGCTGTTAGAAAGAAGGGATAGGAGAAGTACTAACTGACTGCAGGAATAAATAAATAAATACCCGGGTAACGCCGGGTTTTCAGCTAGTCTAAATTAATAAAAATGAAGAAAGCGCATCACTTAAGAATGGCTTCACAAATTTAGCTGATTTTTCTTTGTTCTGTTCGTAATTCTCAGGACAAAATTTGTATGAGAGAAAATTTATGGAAAATCTACCGGAAAATATCAGAATTTGAGAAAAACTGAAAGTACGCTTCCAGCTGGGATCATTTTCTCAATTCTCCAACAAGCAGCTTATTCATTGGCTACTCGCCCTGCGACCAAATACGCTGTAATAGAGCGAACAAATATGCCAAGGAGGTTAGAATAAAGGGATATGGCGTTATGCACACAAGGTTAAAACAGCCAGACAGATTTAACATGAAGCGTTGTGTCTTTACAAGCCCCTCCGTATTATTCTTACCTCCACGGTGTTATCGGTGGTGATCATATCTTTTTAGGTCGCAAAAATAGAATTGGTGTCAGTTCGTGGTATTTTTGAGAGTTACGAACAAACTGAGTACACATTGTGGTTTATTATTTTTAGAACAATGCCTCCATTGCGACGTCGTAATATCGGTCGGCGTACGCGCAACGCAATCTCACTGCGTGATTATGTCAATGAGACCGACGAAGATCGTACACAGCGCTTGGAGATAAATCGAAAAGAAATTCTCAAGCGCGATCCGTCATGACTCTGGAAGAAAGGGTAGAGTCGAGTTCTACTCGCTCAGTTGCAGTTTACGCACGAAGTAATTTGAATCGTCCATAATACTGACGGCCACGTGTGACGATTAGAACTGAACGTTTGGCGTTTAGATAAGATTCAGCAGTCGATTACGCAGCAGATGCATCAGTTGGCTTCGGAACAAACAGTCGCCATCTAAAATTTCATTGGCTGGTTCGACGAGCCCTTTGCCAGTCACTTAAATGTGCTTTGCAGAGTATCCCATGTAGATATATCCCATATAGATCCCATTTTGACGTGCTGTAAAGCTATCTCAAGCTTTACCACGATTGGTCGACTTCATTCTCACGATCCAACAGCTGTTGCCAACAAAGCTATACCACGCATGTTTCGCGGATTGTAAAATTTTACCGGTATGTAGCAATGTTGTTAATCGTGTTTCAATTAGATTCCTAATAAAACAAGAAATGAAAGCAAAAGAAAGACTTTCGAAACGTTGTATTTCCATTACACTTATTTTCTTTCAATTAATTGTTTTGTTTCATATGGAATTTCTATCATTAAAGTATGACCATGCTACAATTATTTTGTACTCAATTCAAAGACTCTCAAGAAGATATAAACATGTTACAAAAACATTTCTATTCTGCTCGCTGCGAGAAAAACATGCTAAGCTGTGCTGTAAAAATGCGCGGTTTTGTTTTCCTCTCCCCAGAAATTTTTAACATAAAACAGGAAAGTTGTTTTTACGTCTAAATTTATAGCCATATCTGTTTGCACAATACAACCATTAAATGTGAGACAATTAACCTATTAACCTCATTATCTATTAACCTCATAGAGCAGCTCGAAAGGTCCTTCTAAAAACAAATTTCGAATTGATTTACCCGTCCATTTTGACGTCTATTTCCAATCAAGGACCGAATGCAATAACAATAAATAAGATCAGATAGGGGAGGAGGAGATAGATAAAGGGGAACTGAAATAGATTTAAAAAGGGTGAGGAAACAGAGGTGGGGGGGAGGAGGAGAGGATATGGTGTAGAATAAGAGGAAGTGATGCAAAGATAGTGGGAGGAAGAGATGGACAAAGGAAGGGGCGGAAGAGATTAGACATAGGGAGAAGAAGAGATTAGGGTATATAACCCATACACATCAGTTACTGCGAAGCGTTGCCGGGTTTGCTAGTGATATATAAAGCAGATTGTCCGCGTGTTTGTGTGTATTTACTGTATACAAATCTATAGTTTGGTCCTATCTTTATGAAATTTTCCAGACTTAAGCTTCAATCCATGAGGAAATATACGTGAAATATAACTACACAATTTCTAGTAATGAGCGAAAATAATGGCTTTCCGAGGAAAATACACAGTCAGATAAAATGGTTTTGGATAATTGACCTTCATTCATATTTATTTACATACTAGACGAATATATAACAAAAAACGGGGGTACCTATTTAAAAAAAAATGCAGTTGATATCCGTTTGACCTATGAAAGCGCCATCTAGCGGGCCAACTATAGCGCTATCCGTTTTCCCCCTTCAACCTAGAAAAGTTTTGTTCTTTGTAGTTTTTTGTTTGATGCTTATTTCGTGAGGTATTTGGCCCGGTCGCCATCAGTGGACCACCCTGTATACAATATATGAGAATGAGAGTACTTAGTGACTTGCAACAAACTTTAAACATAATTTCATACCTTAATTATAATTTTTCGGGCTGACAACTACAGCAAAGTAACGAAAGGGAAAAAGCTTGCCGCTGACGTCTTTCCCGCTTTTCATGGAGTAAAACTACGGCATTTGGTATAACGTTACAATTTATAATTTCTACGTTACAAATTGTAGACGCAGGACATTTTACAGGCGGGGAACACACATGCAGCTGAATGTACCTTCGTAATTGTATCACAGAACAATAAGTAGTTCATGAGATATGAAGACATAAACAGTAATGTTCATGAAAAGTAATGAACGTGTGACCAATTAAATTGTCAGCACCGAGAGAGCATTGATTCAAAATTTGGTGAACGGCCAACATTATGAATCCCAAGGAGTCCGCCTTCGATGTTACTTGGGTATTTATTTATTTATTCAGGCCTCGAGTTAGCAATTCTCCCTTCTCCCAAAAAACCACTTGTGTTCCATAAAGTTTCGGGATTGCAGCTGGATTCCGTCGACTTCTTCCCACGATATTTAAAGCTGACAACCGTTCAGCCATCTTCAGGTGAACGCACTCATCCGTAGATGGTTGAACGGTTGTTACCCGAAATATCGTGGCAAGAAGTCGACGGAATCCGGCTGCAATCCCGAAACTTTATGGAATATTCCGTACGCCGGGAAAACTTCAAGAATCAAACCACTTGTGTGTTTGAAGACGTAAGTTCAATCCGTAGTCAGACTAATTTGGCAGTGTTATGTTACCAATTACGACAGGAAAAATATCAGCTGTTTATGACACCATGTGCATCTGAAGGGAGATTCAGTGTCGACCTATACAGGTCCAGTATAAATGTTTTTGGGCCTGTTTCACACGTGTACGTCGTCGTGAATGGAACTGGTGCTCTTAAGAGCTCCCCCATTAACGCATAACTAATAAAGTGGTGGTTGCCAGTATCCAAGGCTTTGCTTGAAAATAAACTTGGTGAAACAGGTGCGCAAAGCGACTAATTCGTTTCGGTCTCAGCAGGGCAGTTTCGCTTCGAAAGTTGCTGTGATCTTATTTCGGGAAATGAGTCGTTTCATGTTATAAGCATTTTTCTGGCTGGTGGGGATCCCCTACCTCCCCCCACTATTACGTAACTAATTGTCCTATACTAATTGCTGCTCCCAGGGTATTATTATAATGTGAGGGTTATAACAGGAGCATTGCCGATCGCGACCCCCTTTGAGTCTGATTCCAGTCTGGGATTGATGACTCAATTTGGTGAAGACGGATTTGAGCGAGGTCTTCCAACAGCACTAAGCTTTAATTTTGCTAAATAGACCTTGCCTATTGCGCTCACGGACGCAGAAAATAGGTCTGAAAGCAAATCTCTTGCTCAGTGTCATGGCCCAGTGTCTCGTTGGGAAGTGTGCTGATTGGTACTCGGGGGGAGATGAGCGCGGTATTTTTAGAAGGCAGTGCTGTTAGAAGGCGGAGGATGCACGCACCAGTAAGCCGGCACGCGTCCGCAGGCATGCTTCCAGTGAACTCTGCCTAATAACCCGGGCGGTAGCGACAAGTTATTATACAGTAGTAGGTGTACGGGAGTCACGAGTGAGCAGATTAAGTTCTTTGAAAGCGAGCCAGGGGGGCACGCGTGCATGTTCTGGCTATTTCGGACATCGGAGAGATCTGGACACGCACGGGATATAATTAAAGCGGTCAGTTCTAAAGATGCCTCCTTTCATATTTCGTTATTAATGCCCGCCCCTTCCTCGCAGCCACTCGCCAAGAGCTTAGGACGTTTGGCGACTCGCAACTAACTCGAGCTGACTGTCACCTGTTCTCCCGCCCAATTACTGCAGATGTTATACTACAGAAATTTTCAAGCAGTCGCAAGTAACTTTGCAACTAATTAAGATAGCCTTGTGCTGATTTTAAGAATAATATGTAGGTAAAGCTATGAAAGACGTGCCAAGAAAAAAGCCCACATTTCTTCTCTGAAAAAAATTAAAAAATCATGTTCGGTACGATACATTAAGGATCACATGTATTTGCGCAAAATAATATCACAAGCGCAGAAAATTATCAACAGTATTTTTGTAATGGCAACTACGTTTCGTGATTAGGAAACCTGACGTCGGTTGTAACAAGTAAAGTACATGGGCTCGAAGAAACATATCTGTATGAACGTTTCGTTATAAGATCTCTACGTACACCTCAATGTGCTGGTGGATGTCGTTTTTCTGCAGAGCTCTGCAACCATGCTCTAGACAGCACTGTAGATTTAAATGTAGACGCCATACTTAATGCAAATATCTTAACTATAACTTATGTAATAATCATCGTACATGTTCTCTAGCAAATTGTCATCAGAAGCCGTGATGATAGTTGCAACTTTAACTTTCTTCCCGAAAGACTGTTGGTATTCACTTACCGTAGCACTACCGCTTGTAATGAGTTGTTCGTCATTATCATTCATATTATCATTATTATGAGTTTGTAACAACAGTACCTAACTTATGCTCATATTTCTGTACCATAAGAGATACGAGAATGCATGCAAATGATTCATATTCTACACTAATACCATCTTCACGAAGAAGGGTTCTTCGTAACTTCATCTCAACTAATCGCAATACATTAGCAGGATTGATTAGCAATCGCCGCCCCATCTGACGCTTCACCACACAAATAATGTTACAAAACGCAACTTCGGAGGCACGCTGCACCGTCCCTACTGGCGAACCGACAGGTCAAAGTGCAATGCGGCATGGCACACGCAGAGGCCTCTAACGGACGACTGTAGAGTTTTGCAGATGCGGGAGTATCACTAGCGCAATAAGGGATTTTTACATTATCTCTCATACGATTTTGGTGTATATGTGTTTGTTCGAGCCCAAGTACTTTCCTTGTAAGTCCACTAACCCCGGATAAAGTAATATTTCCAGGTAGTGAGATTAGAACGAAATTAATATTCACTGGATCTTGCACAGGTAACTTACCATAGTTTCATGAACAGGACTGGCGTTATTCTAGCAATCTCTCTGCCGTTCCTAACTATTATTTACCTATAAATGGTGAGGTACTATTTTAGCTACGTAACTGGCGACGTGGGGATTAGACGTATCCCAACTCAAAATATAAAGATCCTGGAATAAAATAAATAGTGGTGTGAAACAGCAACTTTATTCATTTTATTTAATCACAGAAAACGGCTAGCAGGAGGCACACTTCTGTATGAAATTATGAAATAAGTCGAACTTCAATTTTTACATAAAATCATTCATCCAACAATAATCGTTTAATAAAGCCTAATTATATTAGTATGCTGTGACCAAGCATTAGTGACTGGCTAAAAAGCGTTAATCAGTCAAATAAATGATTATGGCCATGTAAATTCAAGGTTTAAGGCAGTTTCCACAGTTTCTCATTGACAGCAATTTTTGCAAACACTTACTGGGCACAAAGGGGTTTTGTGATAATTTCACGTTGGACGTATTCCCTATGTCACTAGCTTACTTGAATCAGCCAGGCGTTATGCAACAGATACAGGTTTATCGAAGATCAGGGTTATTCTCATGCGCAACTGACGTGCTATGTGGGTACTCAGAAGACTTGTGGTTAGCGCTGGCTCCACCAAACTCTTTATTATGAGTTCTAAGGGCGAAAATTCACACGTCTCCATTATCTTCAGTTGGAGGGGGCATGACGGCTGGAGAGTTGAGAATAATCATCTAAGGCGATGTAGCAGGGACAGGTATCTATTCAGAAGTCATATCTCCATCGTCAGAAAAACTTTGTTTAGGATGTAGTTACCACTTTCAAAATCAGATGGACTAATTCTTCCATAGTCATTACTAGTTATTTATTATAATAGTTACGAATCTCTTTATAAGATCTTTACTGTCATAGATCGCTTATTGATTTTATATAAAACTATCTGAAAACCCGGCGTTGCCAGGGTATTTATTTATTTATTTATTCCTGTCATTTTTCAGGTATATATTCATTTGTATAAGGTCTCTATGGCAGTGAAATCTCTTGAGAATACATTTAGTGGTAACGAAGTGAAACTTGGTGCGTGATGCACCAGTTTTCCATGAACGTTACTGTCTATGTGCTCATATCTCATGAACTATGTGTCGTATTGTGATACAATTTAAAAGGTACCCTCAACTATGTGCGTTTATACTATCTGTAAAATTTCCTGCGGCTACGATTTGTAGTGTATAAATTAAAAATTGTAACGTCGTACTGAATGTCATAGTTTTAGTCCATGAACAGCGGGACGTTACGTTCATGTGCTCATATCTCATGAACTACGTGTCGTTCCGTGATACAATTTAGAAGGTACATTCAACTATATGTGTGAATACTGTCTGTAAAACATCCTGCATCTACAATTTGTAGTGTACAAATTGTAAATTATAACGTTATATCGAAAGCCGTAGTTTTAATTCATTTTGCAATGGTTATCAGAGAGAAAAAGTGTAATAAATGTTTGAAATTATGTTTAACGTCTGTTGCATGTCGCTAAGTACTCTCATTCTCATATAGCGTAAAGTCTTGCTGGATTATGTGGCAGTTTTTAGCGATTCCTATAGTTTATGTCGTCATATGTTTTGAACCATGTGGTTGAAATCCGCCCAATGGTTTAGGAGAAAATGACGGGCATTGTCGCAAAATACAGCAGTTTTTCGCGCATCTCATTGTTTATGACGTCATATCTCGTGAACTATATATTGTATGTGATTCTTACACTTACGGCGACCGTCCTCATGGGTTGAAGCTTACGTGTACAAAATTTCATAAACATTGGAACAAAACTGTAGATTTGTATGCAACACGTACAAACATACGGACACTCTGCTTTATATATTAGAAGAAGATCTATAAGCGACCTATGGCAATAAAGATCTTGTAAAGAGATTCACAACTATTACATTAAAAGATAGCCTCCTAGAAAATATCCTGAACAAGATGTCAACTATATTAATTTATTCGTGTACGAAGTATATCAGAAATGTCACAACTGAAAGAAGGCAGTACATAATTTAATTTACAAAGTATGTATTTTTACATAAAACCTACTAGTCCAATGCAGATATAAAAGTATAAGATACAGGGACAAAAAAAAAAAAAAAAAAAAAAAAAAAAAAAAAAAAAAAAAAAAAAGATATAGTACAGTGACTCATATTTCGCTCGACCAGAATTCCTATTGTCTTTTAGGAAGTCCTCCTGAGTGTACTCTCTAGATGCGTCCACTAAAGGACATTTTAGAAGGTGTTCCATCGTCCGTATGTCACCAGACTCACACACGTCACCGGCTGTGTAGCCCCCACCGTTTCATCAGTAGCTTTGATCGTCCCATGCCCACATGAAGTTTGTTCAACAATTTCCAGTGTTGTCAGTCTAGATAGGAGCCCTGGGGTACAGGTTCCTCTGTGATAAGGGCTTCAGGGTATTGTTCCTGCCATAGTGATTTTATGGGATCTACAGTTGGTTCCTCTGAGTATTTGGAGCTTCGTCTAGATTTAAGCCTTTTGGGCAAAGGTTAGTGGTTGTATGGCGGATGACAATAGTCATTCTTCTGTTTATTCCTTTCTATCGAGCTCAGGAATGATCTAACGTTTGGTTGAACGGTACCTGCTAAGGAATATAAGTAGACCACTCTAGTAGGTTTCAGGCTGCACTTATCCTCCTTCAGATGTTCTTTAGGACGGCGTCTGGTGCTCTTGTGTGATCTTTATCAAGTGGCTAGTGCAGTGAAACGAAATACTTTTGCGTTGATATCCCACTTTGTAGATGTCAGTATGTTCAGTATGCTAGTAAGTGTTCTTACCTTAGTTTTTGTTCTTTCAATATGTGTGTTATATGTCAGGGTTCTGTCGAGAGTAATATCCAAATATATAGGATGAGAACAAATTTTCAAAAGCACACCATTCCAAATGACATAGAGTTCCTTCCCTGCCTTCCAGTTGTTAAGGTAAGACAGACTTTTGTTTTATGGAGTTTGGTTTCAGGTGGTTACGTCTGTAGTACTTTGTGAGCGTTGTGAGGTCTTCGCTAACGATTGTTTCTATTTCAGTGGAAGATTTTGCTTGGCGTGCAATTGCTCTGTTATCTGTGTAAATTCCCGCCTCCGTAGTTCAGTTGACGGCGTGGTAGATTGCCATGTAGGTGGCCTGGGTTCGATTCTCGGTCGGGGTGTTGTGTGTCCTCATCACCATTTCATCGCCCGAGTGGCGTCACCTAAATACTTGCACCAGGCAAGCCGAACACGACCCCAGCTGGGGTCTAACGGCCAAAAATGCCACACGGCATCATCATCATCTGTGTCTTTTTCCCTTTAGGTTGGGCATTGGTATATATGTTCATCATCAGCTCCTAAGGATATTTAATACCTTTTATATGGAACTGACATAACTGGTCACTGTTACGATCTTTTCAGCCAATTCCGTTTTCATGGCAGAAATTTACAGAATAGTCTATCTTCCTACGTTGAAAATTTAGTTCAAATGTTTGTTTATCTGTTGGGTCAAACTGCTAGAGTCACCAGTCCGTAGACTTAAAAGGAGACCACACGGGTGTCGGATTTTAGAATTTCTTTGTAATTATGCTACGTAAAGTACAGGACTAAATTAACAATCAGCCAAAGTCATTCGACGCAAAACTCAAAAAGTCTCGACAAAATCAACTTATGCAAGTACATGTAAATACCAATAATTAATGTGTCAATAATTAAAACAGTTACAGCATATGTCAGTGTCGCTCAGGTGGCAGCGTTCTGGCCTCACAACCATAGAGTCGATGTTTCGAATTGCGCGCGCACACACACACACACACACACACACACACACACACCAATGCCCGAGGGAGAAGCGCCGACGGCGAGCAACCACGCGCCTTGCAGCAGAAAGGCGCCTTAGAGCGCTCGGCCACTCCACCGCGGCAAAATGTACTTATTATTCTGAATGATTATAACGTTGACATAGCATAACATATGTTATTTTGTTCTGATATTAAAGCTAAAGTTTATGAATTAGCTCATGTCATCGAAAAGTTCTGTTATTGGCTGAATATCTGGTTACGTCACACAATGCGAATTAAACATATTGTAATTGTGTGTTACAGAAGTATTTGTGAAAGATTGCTAGATTGTTACTTACTTTTTCTGTGTCCAATTAGTTTTTTTTTTTTCTGGAAAAACCACAACTTTTATGTAAGAATGGAGAAGAATTTTTTAATTGTGTTGTTGTTGTGGTTTACAGTTAGCAGACTGGTTTAATGCAGCTCTCCACCCTACTCTACCCTGAACAAGCCTCTTCATCTTGTGACATTACAGGGGGAAGCTCTTTGTTTCCATGTGACAGGTGGGTTTTGCGAGGCTGTTGGTTTCCCCAGCCAGCCGACTAACACTTTGGACCTAGTGAATGGCATACAGGTAGTCAGGGTTTCCCTAATGTGCTCAGAAACAGAAAGCAACTATCTTGGATGAGCGAGGGCGGCTAACCCAGAATGCAACTGAAGTACAATATAGCCACACACATTATTCTAAAAATACATAAAAAAAATCATGAAATGATCATACAGCAAATATAACCATATGAATAGATTCAGGAGACTTCGGAGAATCAAATGCTGTAATTACAATGAAAGTATCCCTTACAGATAAAATGCCGATAAATCTTAGTACTATAATAATAATATAAGACTTATATTTACAATTATTAGTATGTAGAGTTTATCAGTAACAATTTAAGAAGCAAATGGGCAGCATTGCACACACGCTACATATATTAAAAGGAGTCCCACGTTATTTCGGTATTCTTTGAATAAAATTTGTTTTATTCTCTTGTTCTGCTTTTCGTTGAGGTGATAATATTCTTGTGTTAGAAAATAGATTCCACCACAGAAACACAAAACATGTACCCTGCAAAGTGCAATACATTTATATATGTATTTTATTATATTTAATATTATTCTTATTAACGTTTGTTTTTTTATGTTGTAGACTGCCACTTAAATATTTCATGGCTGACTAAAAATAGTAGATATGCAGCAGATATTTTATATATAAATAATTATAAGTATTTGTGCACAAAAACTGAATATATTTGTATAAAAAGCAATGATAAATTAAATATTAATGGTGTAACTATATTTCGACGGAGGCAGTATATTTGAACTGTGAGACGCCACGTTTAATGGCTATCTCAGCAAAGAGCTTCAGTCTGAACCGTTTTTAGTATTGTTAAATATATATTTGTTTGTTAAATGTAAACAACATTTGTAGGGAGGTGGTCTAAGCATTTATTTCTGTGATATTCAAACGTATAATATTTTGGTGGGGAAATTATATTTTAAAGACGAGGCGTTAGGATGCGCGGAAGGTCGCAAATGGGGTTTTCTCGTTCGGAATCAGAAATAAAGCAACATTTTTCTCGTACGGGTTTAGTAAAATTCAGTTCGAATAGTTACTGTAAATTTTGCTGTATACTCATTTAGAAGCCAAGTCTAATACATCTTGAGTGATGTGTGGGAACTCAGAGCTTTATAGTACAGCAGCAGTTTCGTGCCTGTTATAATACAAATTTAGGAGAGGAATAGGACTCGGTATTCAGACCGGACAAGAACGTGGTGCGCTAATTACAAACATGGCGGCGCAGAACTTCAGATCGCGGACACAGACGCAGCCAACAGAGGCCAGCGGCTTGGGGTACTATATGGCGTGGGCATCACAGTGCCCAACGACTACGAGAGTTCCAGGAGGTAATCAACATACATCGGCGGCAGCAGCAGAGGCATCATGGCAGAAAAGCTAAGTACCAACGTCGATGATGTAAATGTGTATGAGAGTCTGGGGCTGGATCTTACGTTCACGAAATGCCGATAATATTAGCGGATGTGCTATCCCGAGTACTGAGGGAGAAAATGTAAATGGGGAGGGCTATAGTGGGGCTAGTAGTCCAGCTGCTACGAATAAAGATGATATGGCAGGAAATTCATTGGAAAGCAAACTTTAGATATAGGTAATGGGGTTAAAAGCAGATTTGGGTATTATAACATGAGAAGTGGGTGATATAAAATCAGAAGTGGGTAATGTAAAATCAGAATTAAAAGCAGATTTGTGTAATGTAAAATCAGATGTGGGTAATGTAAAATCAGAAGTGGGTAATGTAAAATCAGAAGTGGTAATGTAAAATCAGAATTAAAAACAGATTTGTGTAATGTAAAAGCAGAAGTGGGTAATGTAAAAGCAGAAGTAGGTAATGTAAAGAAGGAATTGGGCTTGGGTTTGAACAAAGTTCAAGCGAACATGGAAAGTATGTGGGCAGAACTGAGTAGCAATATTGAAAATGTAAAATTTGAGTTGGAAAAATTTAAACCAGAAGTGGGTGGAATGTTAGAATTAAAATTAAACGATGTGAAGGCAGAAGTGGGCAAAATAAGGGAGGACGTTGATTCTTTTAATAATAAAGTCAGTGCATTAGAAATAAATTTAGACAATAAAATGGAAAAGGTACCGCACGAATTGAACAGAAATGCAATGAAGATTCTGTAACGACACGATAATTTTGAAAACGTAGCTAGTAGTGGGACATGTCCGATAGGTTCAAAAGTAAAGTTCTTCAGTATGATCGTGTAGAATTTTCAAAAAAAAAAAAAAAAAAAAAAATAATAATAATAAAACAACCCACCCTCTGTAAATAACTTCGTAATATAGTTTCAGCACAGCATATAAATGCCTGTTCTTATCAGCAGCTGAAATAACTGTACTCTAAACACTGACACTTCAAGTAAGTTTAACGTTTTATTTTCTTAAGTCACAAATCCATACATAATATTACACAAAGTCCGATCTCTCTCATAAGGACTCAAAATAAAGACAAACTATTTTCTGAACATACAATAATGAACAACTTATGACAATACATTTATTTCATTTAGTTAATTTATTTCATTGTGACGGTTGGCAACGGAGGTTTTCAAACAGGATCTTTTCTGGCTGTGCGATGATTTACGGCCAGCTATGTCATATTTGGCTTCCGCAGAGAAGACGCTGTTCTCGCAGGTTGCTCTATTGTCACATGAAACACAATAAAAAACACACATTTCTTTTAAAAATTATAACACAAATTATTATATTAAAATTATTAACAACATAAAAGGACATGTTTTACCAGCAAAAGTGAGCTGACATAAGGTAGTAGCAGGGATAATATTTCGTCACATTACAAGCTGAAGAAAATAATTTAACGGATTGGATGGCGGGTTGTGAAATAGAAATAAAAGAATGTAGCGGGGGAATTGATCAGGAAAAGGAGCAGCTACAGCAAAAAATTAAGGAAGTACCAGCTGAAATAGGTAATGCAATGTTAGTCCATTTGTAAATAATTTGTGATTTACAGCTGGAAATAATAAGAATTTTTCTAACGATAAAAATTACCACCCAGTACATTTTCTTGCCACATGTAAGGATGGATTTGTTAGGGGGATGAGTGACCAAGATAAATTTAAATTGGTAAAAAGACAACTTGAGGGTAGTGCTCAGTCGTGGGCTAATTTAAATAAACATTTGTTCGAGACCTATGACAAGTTTGAGATTTGTTCCTTGAATAAGTACGGGAGTGAAGCAAAGCAAACACGGCTTCAAAACTAATTTCTTAACGGTCCAAATTTGAAGTATGGCAGTGGTTCAATGCGCGAATTTTGTGTGTGTGAACTGAATAAGTTAATGCATTCAAATCGGCCGCTGGAGTTCTGACGGAAATCAGGACGTTAATGAGGCGATTACCAGATGATTTGCAATGGGATTTGGTGCATAGTCCGACGCAATCGATTGATGAGTTTTTAAATTTTATTGAAAAGTTGAAACGAGCATTAAAGTTTAAGCCAAATCACGATAACGGAAGAGGAAATGGTAGTCAGAATTGGAACCATAATAGTAATAATGGTAATTATGGGAACCATAGTAATAACGGTAACTTCCGGAATCAACACAATAACAATGCTAATCAGGGGAATAAATTTTATAAAGGTCAAGGCAGTGGGAATTATCAGGAGAGAAATCATGGACGGGAGCATAGTGATATGCGGTCGGGAAACTGAGAAACGCCGCGTCTCATGTGTGGGGATGCCGAAACAAACGCGATAGATAGGACACCCTACTGTGATAATTTTGTGGGAAATAGATGTGATAGGGGACAGAAGGAAGTTGTCGAAATATGTGTGATAGATAAATCCGTAAAAGTTTGTAATTTAAAACATCGTGGCCTCCAGAGAAATTAAAATTATTTTGGGCAATCATTTGAATCCGATGAAGATATGGGATTACAAAAGCTATTTTGTAAAGAGAGAATGAGTGATGGAGTGAATGAATGTATGTTAAATAGTTCTAAGAAAGGGCATGAGGAAAATTTGAATTTGATGGAGATGAAGTGTGCAGAAAATTTCGATAAGTTATTGAGCAGTAGCGATAAATGAAACTATGTGTCTACTAAATTTTGTGAATTTGAGGCGGCGGATGTGTGCTGAATTTTGTGAAGGCATCGTAGCTAAGGGCACGCCAGCTGGTAAAACTTTAAGTGGTGAATCGGCGTAGCATTGGTCTCGTTGGCTAGTTATGAATTATATTATGTATGTGGCATGATAGATGATTTATTGTTGAAGGAAAATGAAAAAAAAAAAAACCAAAAAGAGACATGTGGTAAATTTGAAGCTACCGAGATAGATGCTACTGAGAAAGGAAGCTGCGCCTTTATTTCTATTGATGAGGATGATCCAATAGCTCTTGATGGCATTATGAATTGTGAATGGAAGGTGATGGATGAAAGTGTTGATTCTATGTTAAAGGAACCACTGTCTGTAGTGAAGGAAGAAAAGTTTAATATTGGCGAAACAAATGCTATTTGGGGAAAATTTGATGTGGTTTACAGATACAGATGTGAAACTGAAATTGTCAAATAACGAGTGTACTAAAGATCTGAATGAGGCGCGATGCAGTAACGAAGTAATACATAGTGATTCTTTAGAAATAGATTTTAATAACTCTGTGTCAATAATATATCGGCGGAGGTAAGTGATATATGTAATAAAGTTTTAAGTGCATCGGCTGAAGTAGCTATTTGTGATTGTGAGATATTTGGAAAGAGCGATGATGTATGTGAGGAAGATATTGTATATTCTGTTTTAAGTGCATCGGCTGAAGTAGCTATTTGTGATTGTGAGATATTTGGAAAGAGCGATGATGTATGTGAGGAAGATAATGTATGTTCTGAAAATAATTATGTGAATGAAGCAGCTAGTATAGTGACTATTCCTATTCACGAAAGCAATTTTGAGTTCGACAAGGGCAGAGATGCAGAGGAGTTAAATGCATATAATTTGTGGGATCAATTTGCGAAGCGAAGATGAAGTGACAGTGTTATTATTGACAATTATGGTGAGTTCGGAGAAGGGGCAAACGTTGACTGGTTTGTCAAAAGTGAGCGCGAATTCTCTGTTACTGACTGGCGGTGGTATGGGAAGATTTGAAAGTCAATGTTACCCACTTATGGGTTAAAGAAAAGTTTAAAATAGCAAGGGAACTTGGAAGAAAAAAGGGTGAAAAAGGAGCATACAGGGTACTTAAGGAATTATTTTATGGGGTCGACGAAATTGAAGGGCGGACTAAAGCTTTGTGTACTACTGATATGGAAGAAAAGGGGAGAGAAAAGGAGAATGATTTGTTACATGAAGATCTTTTAGATAGGAAGAACAGACTGTTGTACGGCCAATAGTTGAGATAGATATTGGAAAAGCAAGAGTAAATGTACTTCTGGATCCGGGAAGTAACACATCAGCTGTGTCAGAACGTTTTCTGACCAGAATAAAGAACAAACAGTTAGCTATATTCCCAGTAAATAGCGTAAAAATTAAGGCAGCTACAGGGGGAAGAGAAAGCCCATCAGGCAGGAGATGAGTTTAGAATTAAATGTTGTGGATACGAATTTAATATCAGATGTTTTGTGGTAAGTGGGTTGGTGATAGATGTTATATTAGGTACAGATTTCCTATGTAAGTATAAAACATCTCTCAATGGTGTAGAAAGGAATCTCGAGTTTGAAGTAGAAGGACTAAGACGAAAGGTGAAATTCAAGAACTTCTTAACGATGGAGCAATGTGTTCCCCATATTTTAATGACTGGGGTAGAGAAGAAAAATAAGTGAAATCTTTGCTCTGAATGATTATTTTAGTGTATATAAGAATTTTGGGGGATATTTGTTTATTGTATGTTGTCTAAAATAAGTTGCTATGCTGAGGAGAACAAACATAAATTGTATAGGCGCATTATGATGCATGAAGTTCGGCAGTTCGATGGGATAATGTTGATGAAAATGATTGATTAAATGTTTCTATAATTTGTGGTTTAAAATATGAGAACAGTTGCCAGAATTGTGGTGTTATTTTAAAGGGTGTCGTGGCACAAATTTTGGTGCGGGGAGGTCGGATTAATTTCTCAGTAAAAGAGATGTAATAATTTGATAACTGCAGCGTACTGAAAATTATAAGAAGGATCTTAGTGACATGAGTGGTTTATATATGGGTTGATATGGAAATTTAATTTGTGTTTAATATTTAGGGATTAAAATGTGTTGTAATTAGGGTATAATTTAACAGGGAAACCTATTCAAGGGAAGTAATGGTTTGTTGCTTTCAGTTTCTTTTTAAATTTCATAAATCGGCAGTGGGGGAGACTAGTGTTGCAAAAACTAAAACTACTATAGTGTGCAAATGTTTTCTTGTGGGAACATGGACAGACTGATTGTAAAAGCAAGTATATTTTGTATGTTGATAATATTTTTTTTGCATTACTGTTGAAGGGTATGTATCGATTCCACTGGGGGAAGGCGTTCAAAAGTTTGTTCTGGCACAGTAGTTTGTAATAATTTTAATGTTATTATTAATTTAAGAGAAAATGGTCGAAATTTTTGATGATACTTGACATGATAATTAGGCAGGCAAATGTATCATATCAAGTGGAGGTGTGTGACATTACAGATACAGGAGGAAGCTGATTGCTTCCATGTGAAAGGTGGGTTTTGGCAGGCTGTTGGGTTCCCTAGCCAGCCAGCTAAGAGTTTGGACCTAGTGAATGGAATACAGGTAGTCAGGGTTTCACTAATGTGCTCGGAAACAGGAAGTAACTGTCTTGGATGAGCGAGGGTGGCTGACCCAGATTGCAACTGAAATACAATATAGCCAGATACATTATTCTAAAAATCCATATAAAATCATGGAATGATCATACGGCAAATATAATTATATGAATGGATTCAGGAGACTTGGGAGAATCAAACGCCATAATTACAATTTAAAAAACCCTTACAGAAAAAGCCGATAAATCTCAGTACTGTAATAATAATATTATATGACTTATATTTACAATTATTGATATGTAGTGTTTATCAATAACAATTTAAGAAGAAAGTGGCCAGCACTGCACCACGCTACATTTATTAAAAGACGTCCCACGTTATTTCCGTATTCTTTCAATAAACTTTGTTTTACTCTCTTGTTCTGCTTTTCGTTGAGGTAATAATATTCTTGTGTCAGAACAAAGATTCCACCACAGAAACACAAAACATGAACCCAGCAAAGCGCATTAGATTTATATATGTATTTTATTATGTTTAATATTATTATTATTAACGTTTGTTTTTTATGTTGTACACTGCCGCTTAAATATTTCATGGCCGACTAAAAATAGTAGATATGCAGTAGACAATTTATGTATAAACAATAATAAGTATTTGTGGAAAGAACTGAATATATTTGTATAAAAAGCAATGATAAATTAAATATTAATTGTGTGACTATATTTCGACGGCTGCAGTATATTTGAACAGTGAGACACAGTAAGACTGCGTTCCATTACCCTTGTTTTGCTCTTGTTATTGTTCATCTTATATGCACCTTTCAACACACTGCCAATTCCATTCAACTGCTCTTCCAGGTTTTTTGCTGTCTTTCACAGAATTACGTCATCAGCAAAACGCAATGTTTTTATGTCTTCACCCTGAAATTTAATTCCTTCTCCAAATTTATTCTTGCTTTCCTTTATAGCTTGTTCAATGTACAAATTGAACAACGTTGGAGAAAGGTTATAACCCTGTCTTACTCCCTTCCCAACCTCTGAAACCTGTTCATGCCCTTCAACTATGATAACTGCTATCTGGTTTTTGTACAAGTTGTAAATAACCTTCCGTTCCCTATATTTTACTCCATTGTCAAAAGCTTTCTCCAAGTCTACAAAAGCTAGGAATGTAGGTTTGCCTTCCTGTAATCTATTTTTCCTGAATCCAAACTGGTCTTCCCCAAAGTCTGCTTCACCAGCATTTCCATCCTTCTGTAAATAATTCGTGTTGAAATTTTGCAACAATGACTTATTAAACTGATGGTTCTGTAGTTTTCACATCTGTCAGCACCTGCTTTCTTTGGAATGCGGATTGTTACATTTTTCTTGAAATCTGAAGGTATTTCCCCTGTCTCATACGTCTTACGCACCAGGTGAAATAATTTTGTCCTGTATGGCTCTCCCAGAGACTTCAGTAGTTATGAGGGAATGTCGCCCACTCCAGGGGCCTTGTTTCGACTTAGGTCTTTCAGTGCTCTGTCAAATTCTTCTCTCAGTATAATATCTCCTTATTCATCTTCATTGAATTCCTCTTCCTTTCCTACGATATTGTCTCTAAGTTCATTTCCTTTGTAGAGCGCCGCTATATACTCTTCCCACCATTCAGCTTTCCCTTCATTGCTGAGAACTGGTTTTCCACCTGAGTTCTTTATATTCATACAGCTGTTTTCTTGTCTCCAAATGTTTCTTTTATTTTCCTGTAGGCGGTATCTATGTTTCCCATATTTATACACTCTTCTACACACTTGCATTAGCCTTCTAGCCAAACTTACTTAGCTATTTTGCACTTCCTGTCAATCTAATTTCGTAGTCGTCTGTACTCCATTTTGCCTGTTTCATTTACTGTTATCCAAGGTTTTTTTGTAGGTTTTGCCTATCTATTTTGTCCTTTACTGCCTTCACTATTTCGTCTCTCAGTGCTACCCATTCTTTCCCCCGTTTCTATCAATGGTTGCCTAAAGCTCTCTCTGAAATTCTTTTTCGGTCTGATAGTGAAAACCTTCCGAAAATTCAAGCATTTATGATATCTTGGTTTTTATAAAATGACCCAGATTTTTACTGCGTATGCATTTTAAAATACGAAAAATATACATGCATTTAAATCAAAGTGTTACTTTTTGGGGTCAACAAACTGACTCTAGTCTACATCTACATCAACATTTACATAAATGCCTTGCAAGAGTCGCTTTTATGTCCAGTTACGTTGTCTAATAGCTCGCGGGAAAAAGGAACACCTAAATCTTTCTGTTTTCGATCTTATTTCTCTTATTTTATTATAATGATCACGTCAAGTAAGCGGCTACTAAATAAAATATTTTCGCATTTGGAAGATAAAGTTGATGAAAGAAATTTCGAAAATCGATCTCGTCACAACGAATAACGCATTTCTTTTAATGTTTTCCCCCCCCATCTCGTGCATTATTTCAGCGACACTCTCTCCCCTATATCGCGATAATATAAAACGAGCTGCCTTTCTCTAAATCGTCTGTCAGTTCCAATTGGTGTGGATCCCACAATGCGTAGAAATACTCCAAAATATGTCGCAAGAGTGTAGTGTAGGACGTTTCTTTAGTAGAACTGTTGCATCTTCTAAGTGTTCTGACAACGAAACGTAGTCTTTGGTTCGCTTTCTATACAATATTTTCTATGTATTCTTTCCAATTTAAGTTGTTCGTAGTTGTTACTCCTAGGGATTTAGTTGAATTTACAACCTGTAGTTTTAACTGATTTATCGTGTAAAGCCGTTGTGGAATAGCCGAGCGGTCTAAGGCGCCTCGCTGTGGAGCGCGCAGTTGCTTGCCGTCGGAGGCTAGAGTCCTCCCTGGGGCATGGGTGTGTTGTGTTTGTCCTTAGGTTAGTTTACATTAGTTTAAGTAGTTTGTAAGCTAAGGACTGATGACCACGCAGTTTGGTCAGGTAGATTTACAAACATTTGAACATATCGTGTAAATGAAGTTTAACGGCTTTCCTTTGGTGGTCATATGGATGACCTCACACTTCTTATTTGTAAGGGTCAATTGCCATTGTTTGCACTATGCTGATATCTTATCTAAAGATACAACTATAACACACTATCAACTCGTAGAAATAGATTCGGTCTTTCTTTTTCTACCAAATGCATTTCACTTTTAAATTGATACTGTTTCTACTGGCTACTGTATACATTAAATGGTACGTGCAAAACTAGGCAGCTGCAATTCGTGTTCGGATTAATTCGTGTGTACAGTGCATGCAAATAAATCTTGCGCACTGGTCCCTTTCCACATAGCAGAGTTGTACATGTATCTCGTACTGATTGATTAGAAATCGCTTGTCAGGTTAAAGTGGAACTTGGGAGGCTAAAGAAGGATGAAAATAAGAGAACATCTTTTTTGACTTATGTGCCAACGTCAAAGTCAATTTTGTGTTACGTTTCTACTTGGTTTTGATTTTGACAAACCGCAGCAAGTGGACGAGTTTGTGATCCTGGGCTCAAACTCAGTGTTATTTTATGCAATTAATAACTTTGTGTTTCAGTGAATGGTACACAGTGATACATTTTTGAATAGGTCTTTAGGAGAGGGGATGAATTACCGAATAAAAAGCCATACCGCTGTACATATCCTAGTAAAAAAAAAAAAAAAAAAAAAAAAAGCTACAAAGAAGGCGATCTTGCTGATGAATGTCGCCTTGACGGCTAAAGAACATGTGCTTGAAACATTTTGTAATCTGCATCTGGACAGTTATTTAAGATAGCTTCTCAGTCTGCATCATGCCAATCGGTTACTATTTACTAGCCGCTTTAATGACGTTTTCATATTTGAATTAGAAAATTCATCACCACATTTGGTGATTAGTAAATATGAAAGTAGCAATGTCAGCTTCATAAAAATTACTACAATACTATAGCGAAATATAACAACGTCGAATTAATAATATAATCATATCTCCATCACAGAGACAACTCCTTCAACCATTGGACAGCTACGTGACTAACCAGAAGCCGTCAGGAACGTTGCAGCACGTCTTGCAGAACACGTATTTTGCACGCGCTCTGTCGTTGAGCATTATCCTGCCGTAACAACACATCAGAATACATGATGTTTCCATGAATTATAATCATTTCTATGACTTTGCAGAGAGATATTTAACGTTTGTCTTTTCACCTGATGTTATCTGAAATAAAATGGTATTAGACTTACTGCAAATAATTCAACAATCTGATAGCATCATTGTTATCTTGAAAAGCAATATAAATAAGCAAATGCGAAGCAAATGAGATTATCCCATCAGAAATATGTCGACAAAGCAAGCTAATATTGCATAATCACCTACTTGTGAGCAGCGTTGAAAGTTTCAGGCCTGTACTTCATTGGGAGGTAAGTTAAATTTCAGTTCCAAAATATGTAAATAAAACAGTGTTTCTGTACATGTCATCTTGCCACCTACAGTTGTTTTCACTGTAGTTAAGGGCACATAGTTTATTTTCAAACAGTGAACTCCATCAACAAACTGCACATAGTTCGGAATGAATAAACACCTGATGATGCGCACAAGCCCGAATACAAATAAATAATAAAATATTTAATGTGACTGCTAGCGACTTTTGTTATTTACCCTATAATAGGAACAGTCACACAGTTCAACTACGTCGTCACGCATAGAGTAAAAATTAATATTGCATTTAATTATATTCATAATGGACGTGAGGTCGTGGTTGTATTACTTAATTATTTTGTCAAGGAGGCTCAACCACAGATATCGTGTAAAAACACTAAAATATGATGCGTTTCAAGGGTCAAGCCCTCATCATCAGATAATTTGTATAAGAATATTAAAACATGGAACAATAGAAATATAAAACGCAATAAAAGAAAACGTGGTTACTTCCCTTGTAACCGTGTCTACGAAGAAAGGTCCTCAGCATACTGTGTTTCGTCAGAATTAAACCAGACCCCAGCACTGGCGGCGCATAACACAACCGAAATGCACCGAGCCAACAATGCGACTGGGGCGTACGTATGTACATGTAAACAAAGACCTCTAAATTCCAAAGATCATCCACAAGCTATTGGATACATTCAGGTGTCACGAAATCATATGTACAATATGACAGTGGTTGAAATTTAAACGACTTTTGTTATAATAGACCCACAAAGTTTTAAAGAAAAAGCTGTATGCATTACTTTGACCTGTGCATTTGATGAAAAGTCACTGTTAGCGTTATGTATTATAATCTCCAGAACAGCTGGAATATCTGTGGTTGAGCCTACCTGACAAAAATAATTAATATTGCATTGTTGTCAAGCTCTGAGCTATGTGGAAAGGGTGTGGCGTCTCGTCCATCTGGAAGACAGTTTAAAATCAACTGCAAGATCATTATGGGAAAAAAAACGAAAGGGACCTGAAAGAATCGTATTAAAAAAAAAGAAAAAAGAACAATAATAGGAAAATATCGAGGCCTGCGAAGAGAGACTGTGGCAGATGAGAGCTAAAAATTAGCAGTGGGGGGAGGAGAATCGTTCCCTGCTATTACAAAACGAGAGATATGTGTGGAGAAGTGTCTACTAAGGCAGTACTAAAGTGGTTTGACTAGCGGAAGGCTGTCCTCAGCTGTAGCGCGCTTCAAAAGCGGTTAAGTTTGCAGCGCGACCTAGTCTGGGGACGGTTACAGATTTTATTACTGGAGCGGATTTCTCTTATTTCTATTGTAGAATCTTCCAGAAAGCATGCCATCAGTTCGTT
The DNA here is from genome assembly GCA_026315105.1 of Locusta migratoria. NCBI lineage: Eukaryota > Metazoa > Arthropoda > Insecta > Orthoptera > Acrididae > Locusta > Locusta migratoria. The sequence continues at coordinate 541,873,955 of CM048746.1, read as the reverse complement.
CGGCAATTGGTTTCGGCGAACTAGACGTTTCAACACAGCTATTTCACAGTCCGTTAAAAGCCCATTTCGCAGCTGGGTAGGAACTATTTACGTTTATAAATATGCTCTGGAGCGATCTGTGCCATCTTTGCCGAAGATGTGTGTGTGCAGCCATCAACAGGAACCCTCATACAAAACGTTCCACAAGATGCGTACGATAGCCCACATTTAGTTGAACTATAAAAATAACAAAAGTTTTGCAGACTTCAAAGTGGAAGGACTGACGGCTATCCAAAGGCACAACTAACGGGATATCGAAGGCATCACCACCAAATTTATTCTGGAGGTAACACGTTATTGTAACGACTAGCTGAAAACCCGGAATTGCCAAGGTATTTATTCATTTATTCAAACATCTCTTCTATCTCTGTCCATCTTTTTTTTTTCTAAAAACAAGTTATATTTATGGAAGAATATATAAGGAAAAATGCTGTGTTCATAATGTACAAAATTATAAGTGCTGTATCCAAACAAAGAAACGTAGTAATCGAACTACAAATGGCATGTATTAGTCTTGTGTAGTTCGCGAACGAACTAGTTCGGAAGAGCGCTACCATAGGCGAACTACGCGAACTAGTTCGCAGGTCCCTAGCCTCTTAGTTCGTCCGCTCCTTTTCCGAAGACTGACGGGTAACAGCGAGAGGACGCGAGAGCGCGCAGAATCGCGCGATTCCCTTCTGCCAGTTGCCGTTATTTCGAGCTGAGATGCAGCTCAGCTGTAGTTTTAGTAGCGGTAGCAAAAGCCAAAACGAGCGGACGAACTATAAAGAGCGACCTACTTCGCGGCCGAGCTACAAACTAAAAGGAGAGCTACCGGTCGCGAACTAAAATATGTGCGATAGTTCGCGAACTAAAATATGCGCTATAGGTCGCGAACAGAATTAAAATTCACGTGTTTTCCTTCTGCTGAGGAGAGCCATTTCGAGGTTAGCGTCTGCCTGCTAGATTACATCAGTGCTACAAAATTTCTCCTTTGTGGTGTTCTGCACTCTGCAATATCTAACAAATTCCATAATGCCAAGATATAGAGATAATTCTAAACGCGAACTAAAGTGAGCGCTCCCGATCGCGAACTATTATGCGCAAGTCTAGCATGTATTGACATACATTCATTTAATTCAAAACTGGACTATGACGGGTACTCGTTGGATGTGACTGTTTCATTCTCTTCCTTTCCTTGTAGCTCTGTAGAAGTCTATTACTTTAGCATGCAGCCGTGAGTGCTACACATACCAAAGTTGTCAACAGTTCTGCCAGCTTTCAGTAATTTCTTAAGCTGAATGGAATACAGGAATGTCTTAATAGTAAATCATCATCATCATCATCATTTTCCATCTCCAGTTTCCCGGGTGTGGCTAACAAGCGCTCTCCATCTCATCCGATCTTCATATACCATTTGATCTTGGACATCATCCCAGTTAAAACGTTCTTCTCTATGCCTGATTTAACTGCCTCTATCCATCGTCTCCTTGGCCTTCCTCTTGGTCCTCTTCCTCCCACTTCCATTCTGAAGTATTTTTTAACTGTTCTTGTGCTATCCATTCTCATTACATGGCCATACCAGAGCAGTCTTCGTTTCCCCAAGGTGTTCGTAATAGGGACCCTGATACCAGCTGCTTCCCTGTGTACCTCATTTCTGATCTTGTCTCTCCTGGTACTTTGATTCATAGTCCTGATAAACCTCATTTCTGTTGCTTGGATTCTGCTGTAATCCTTTTTTAACAATGTACATATTTCCATGCTATATATAAGGATTGAGTGAAGTAAGTGTCATACAAAGTTAACTTTGTTGCCTGGGGTACTTTTTTGTCCCAGAGTAATTTCGAACTTGCATGTAGAAATTTGATGCTTTTTGTGTTCTGTTGAGGATTTCTTGCCGGATGGTGTTGTCCTTGGAGAAAATACTTCCAAAGTACTGAAAGTGGGAAACTGATTTAATTTTTGTTCCCTCCAAGTAGATGTTTGAACTTGTTCCCTCTCTGCTTATGGTCATCTCAACCGTCTTGGTATTGCTGATTTTCAGGTTAAATTCTTTAAATTTATTGTTCCAGACAGTCAGGCTCTTCTGCACTTCCGTTTCCGTTTCTCCCCATATTACAACATCATCTGCAAATGCCAGTGATCTCGACTCATTTGCATTTTCCTTAATAGATTTTAGCATTCTGTCCATTGCAATAATAAACAAGAGTGGTGATAGAGCACTTCCCTGCTGGACTCCCCTCTTCGTCTCAAACCATTCAGAGCGACCGTTTCCCATTTGGACACTACTCTTGCAAGTTTGATACAGCATCTTTACTCTGTCACTAAGGTAATTGGGCACTTTTAGATCTTCCAGGCGTTTCCATATTTTATTGCGAGGGACACTATCATATGCTTTCTCCAGGTCTAAGAACACCATCAATAATTTATTTCGATGTTCCCAGTATGTGGCTGTGGCTAAGCCATGTCTCCACCATATCCTTTTTTCCAGGAGTGCTAGTCTTGCGTGTTTGCAAGAGAGCTTCTGTGAAGTTTGGAAAGTAGGAGGCGAGGTACTGGCGGAAGTAAAGTTGTGAGGCGTCATCGTGAGTCGTGTCAGGGTAGCTCAGTCGGTAGAGCGCTTGCCCGCGAAAGGCAAAGGTCCCAGGTTCGAGTCCCGGTTCCGGAACACAATTTTAATCTGCCAGGAAGATTCATATCAGCGCACACTCCGCTGCAGAGTGAAAGTTTCATTCAGCTAAAAAATACTTCAGAATGGAAGTGGGAGGAAGAAGACCAAGACTCTATGTTGTTTTTCCCGGTCTAATTTCTTCTTTAACTGCTGTCTTTAACCTGTCATTCCACCAGGGTGTTTCCTTCTCTCTTTGTGCTGCACTTGTTTTCCCACAGATGTGGACAGCTTCTGTAACAAGAGTGTCTTTAAAGAGCTTCCATTCTTCTTCTACCCCACGTGTTTCAGTTTTGGGTATTCTATCCTTGATCTTATTCTGGTACTCTTGTTTCTTTTCAGGGTCTCTCAACAGCCAAGTCTTAATCCTTGGCATTTTCTTGTACTTAACTAATTGGATTCGTACATTCTTCAGATACGCAGTTAACAGTCGGTGATCACTGTCCATACATTCACTTGGAATAACTTTAACATCTGTTACAGTCTGACTAGCTTTTCGGTCTGTTATAATGTAGTCTATGACAGTTTTATGTTGTCCATCCCAGCTGTAACGGGTTATTTTGTGACTCTCCCTTTACTGATACCAGGTGTTCTTGATGATTAGGTTGTTTCGTACACACAAGCTGTTCTCCTTCGGGGTTTCTCTTAACATATACATAAGGTCCGATAATATTTTCGCACTCCTGCCTCTCCTTACCCACTTGGGCATTTAGATCACCCATGATGATGACACTATATTCCACTATTAGCTCCTCTAGGTTTTCCAGGAACTGTTCTTTCTCATCAGCTGTGCAACCTGTTTGTGGGGCATAGACTTGGAAGGTGGTTATGTAGGTGTTATCAACATGTAGTTTCATCTGAATGATTCGATCACTCACATACCTGTTGTCCGTATGTGCGGCTACATCTTCATGCAGGAGCAGGGCGACTCCATTTCTGGTCTCTGTTTGACTACCACACCAGTGTAGTATATATCCATTTCTGAGGGTTTTCTTGCCAGACCCTTTCCACTTGGTCTCACTTAGGCCTAATATCTTTACCTTGCGCCTGTCCATTAAGTCAACAAGCTCTTCACATTTACCAGTGAGCGTGAGGATGTTTAGAGTTCCAAGTGTGAGTTTTTGTTTTTTTGTTGGTTTTTGGGTCTTCAGGGGTCTCCAATATGCTTCAGGTTTTTGGCCGTCATACTTTCGTGAGGTCCCTGGAGAGGTGTCATGTCCAGTAGTTTCTTTTATACATCCGAGGCTTGTTTTGGTGTTGAAAGCACGCTTCAATCCACCGCTGGCCAGCTACTCCTAACACGGCTTCACCAGAGCCGCGTTTGCCGCCGCTTTTCAGGGTTCCTATAAGGCCTTCACAGCTGCCGTAGCGGTCGCGAAACTCGCATAGTCTCCACTGTACTTCATCCTTACAGACAATCCCTTACTTCGCGCCGTTGCCCGTCTCCCACGACGTGGACGAGGGGTTGACTTTGTGGGAGACTTAATAGTAAATAAGAAATGGATTAAACCTTAGTATATAGTTTCTCAGGTTTTTACCCATCGCAGTACATATGTTATCATATTTATTGAGTTGTATGTTGCACAAGTGTATAATTTTTCAGGTATATATTTATTTGTATAAGTGCTGTATCTGTAAAATGTGTTGCGATTAAATGTTGGTATGTGATGGGGCGGTTTTCTATGAACGTTACTGTTTATGTCCTCATATATCATAAACTACATGTTGTACTGTGATAAAATTTAAAGGTACATTCAGCTGAAAGCGAGTATACTGTCAGTAAAATTTCTTGCGATTACAATTTGTAGTGTAGGAATTGTAAATTGTAGCGTTACACTGAATTCTCCACGAACAGCGGAAGAGTGGTAACAGATAAACTGTTTCTTTTCACCATTTTTCTGTGGTTGTCAGAGAGAAAAAGTGTAATAAAGGTTTGATATGTTTAAAGTTTGTTGCAAGTCGCTAAATACTCGTATTTTCATACAGTGTATGAATAAAGTATAGTCCCAATGAGTGGCAACTTTGCAGTTCCTATTGTTTATGACGTTATATCTCCTGAACCACATGTCGTATATGGTTCTTACTCCTACAGAAAATGTTACCTCAAGGTAAGGAATATGTGCATCCTATTTGGTTGAAATCGGTCCAGTGGTTTAGGAGGAAATGTGCAACATTGTCGCGTGGTCCAGCAGTTTCTTGGCCATATCATTGTTTATGATGTTATATATTCTGAACTATGTTTTTACGTGAGCCTTACCCTTACAGCGACCGTCCTATTGGTTTCATAGACAAGTGTGTAATATTTCATAGAGTTTGGAATAAAATTTTAGATTTGTATGCAATACAAATACATAAACACGTGTTTACTCTGCTTGATTCACAAAGAAGAAAATCACAGATTGACAGTATAGCCGCCAGAAGAAGTGAGGAAAAAGACCTGTATTTAGTGTTTTCCTACACTGCTGGCAATAACCGCTGCTACACTCCTCGGCATTGAACATTTGGGTATGTTTACAGAATTATATTTTCATTCTATTGCTGAGTGTGTGCTGATATAATACTTAAATTAAGTCTGTGCCGGAACAGGGTTTCAAGCAGGTGCCTTTGACTTTCGCGGACAAGCGCTCTACCGACTTTTTTATTTTAATTTTTCCGATTACGATGAGCTGTACATGTTTTACAGCGCATTCAGTGATATAGTTGTTAATGCTTTGCTCACGGGTGACTTCAATGTAAGGTTAGGAAATCGAACAAAAGGGAATGAAAAAGTTATGGGTAAGTTTGGAGAGGATATGGAGGCCAACGGAAAACAGCTCTTGGATTTGTGTGCCAGTATGGGCTTAGTTATCACAGACATTTTTTATTTTTATTTTTTATTTTATTTATTTATTTATTTATTTTTATGCATACGAATATTACTGGTATACTTGGGTAGACAGGGGAACCAGATCTTCTCGGGTATGGTTGAAAGAAGAGTGCGAGGATTAGTTGAAGACAACTTGGATGAAAATCAGGATGTGTTTAGGCCTCTTAGAGGCTGTCAGGACCAGATGTTTAGCTTACAACAGATGATGCAGAAGTGCTACGTCTCTGTCTTTAATTGCTGCACGTATGAACCTCGGCATGGTGGTGCCGCCAGAATTTGTCTGCTTGGAGATTTGTCTGCTCTCACTTATTTTTCCATTATTCTTTGTTCTGGGCTTCGGCTTCTCGGGAAATCTGCGGGCACCAGTCACCAACGATTAGTGCTTCCTCTAGGCCTAGGGAATAATAAAGACACATAGAATGTTGTGAAAGAAAAGAAAATTGTTTGTATTTTTTCTATCATAACGTTCTTTGTGTTTCTTGATTCGTTCGAGTTTATGGATTTCTGTCAGTACGTAAGTCCAATAATCATCTTTACTTTTCTCCTTTCCCATTAAGAAATATTTTAAAGTCTGTCCTATAAGCCAATTGACTCCTCGACTCTTGAGTAATTACGTTATGCGTTGTACGTAAAATGCTGGCAAACGTTTGACTGGAAAGGGATCACATGTCTTTTACGTCTTCGCACGTGGATTTGCGTTTGTCTATGTCTAATTCGATCATCTGGTGCTATTTGGACTGTTTTCCAGGCGATTTGTGGCAGCTTGGAGTTTTTAGTGACTTTGCTGTTGACCGTCATGGACCACAAAGTCTTCACAGTTGAAGCTAAGTGATTGCCACGAATGTTCGCCCAAATTTTGTTCCACTGATATCTTTTTTACATTCATTGCGATGCCTATTTTAATTTTCATTAACTTACTATAGACCTCCTTTACTTCATAGAAATCTTTTGAGATGTCCTGCTGCGACTGCAACTGTACTCTGTAAGGGAATGCCTGAAGTGGTCATTCACTTTGGAAATGTGGTGCTCATGTATTGGTGTGCCCAAGTTTATTGGTTCTCTTTTATCTAAGAGCTGACCCACTGGGATGTTTAGCTATCTTTTCTACTGTATGTAGGTTTCACCAATGTATAATGCCTGTGCTTTGCTATAAATGTCGCTAAGATCACCCTTTTTGTTGGTAGTGTTAAGGTTTCATACATGACATTGCATATGTGGCTGACAAGGTAGCCGAGCGCTGCTTGTATTTGGTGAGATATGGTTTTTGTTAATGGTAAACATGAGCAATATAATTTATTTTAAATGTTATGTAGGTATTTGCAAAATGAACTAGAATTTTTTTTTCTCTTCTTTCATCTCTGACAATGTTTTTCATGCCGAGTAGCACCGTGTTTCGAAAACCACAGTAAAGTGTAGGTCTCCCCTGTAACTGGCTGGGCAAGTCAGTTCGAAGGTCAGTGGAAGGTAACAGCGTATCACCTGCAAACTGGACCATGTCTAAGAAATCATTTTGGTGTTAAGACCAATCTTCAGATTGTTGACTGCTTTATCTTTTCCTTAAAAAATTATGTTGCTGTATTGCATCTCGTACCTTTGTCAATAGTTTTCTGTAATTGATGACTGCTGTGGGGGGAATGTTGGTGGTGTATTGGATGTCAAGGCATTTCAGTCTTTACAGTCAGTTTATTGTATCTTTGGCCCTAGATTCTATTCCTCTACCGTTGTTCATTATCCCCGTTTTATTTCGATTTAATTTAGATCGTGATGCATCTTCTTAAAATATTGTGATTTCAAATAATTTGTTTCGTTTCCTTTTGTCACATGTACTCTGACATCATCTGCATATGAATAACACGTGATATTTTGTTTATATATGTATAGTCCGTGAAGTTATTGTGTGAAGGTAAATAAGAAAGATGCAAAAACTATGACGAATAGTTCCGTAGAAAGGGGAACTCTTGGTGGACGGAACTTCGAAAATTTATCGATCTTCTGAGGTACTCATTTATGGTGATGCCGTAAGAAAAGCAAATGTAGACAAGTGAGATATAACAGAAGTATCACTTTAACGAATCATAGTTACAAAACACTAAAAGAAATTATTTACATATGAATGGAAAAACTGATAGAATCCAATCTCTGATAAGATAGGTTAACGAAAGAAAAACCTAAATTTTAATTCTGTAGATTTAGAGAAAGCTTTTGATAATGTTGACTGGAACACATTACTTCAAATTATGAAGGTACCAGGGGTAAAATATAGGGAACGATCAGTTATATACAACTTGAACAAAAACCAGACAGCAGTTATAAGTGTTAAAGGGCTTGAAAGGGATCAGAAGTAGGGAAGGGAGTAAGGCAGGGTTGTAGCCCTTGCACAATGTTAAAATCCGTAAATTGAGCAAGTTGTGAAGGAATGCAAGAAGAATTTGAAGAAGGAATGAAAATTCAGGGAGAAGAAATAAAAAGTTTGCGGTTTGGTGATGGCATTGTGATTCTGTGCGAGCCAGTAAAGGACCTGGAATTGATCGGAAGGGACAGTGTATTGAAATGAGGTTGTAAGATGAACTTTAACAAGCCAATAAAAATGGAAATGGAATGTGTTCGAAGAAAATCAGGCGATGATGAAGGAATTGTATTAGGTAACGAGACAATGAAAGTAGTAGATGAGTTTTGTTATTTGAATAGCAAAATAACTTCTGATGGCCGAAACAAGGAAAAAGAATCAAATCAAATGTTTGTAAATCTAAAGCTACTTTTTCACCTAGGAATTTGTCGCGGAGATTCGTTCCCGGCACAAATCGCGGAGATAAGTATCTCCGCACATGTATATCACGACTTTGTTAGGAAAAATGTGCCCGCCACAATCAATCTTCTCATGGGCGACATGTAGCCAGTCAGTTTCACGGAACATGGCGTTCGATGCGTAACTTCTATGCGCTAGTGCTGTGGATAGAATTATGAAAAAGGAAAAGGATGGGAGAAACAACGCAGGTGGTGGGTGCGTAACTTTCCTAGTAAACGGAGTACTCATTGAGCCTACAGTTCAGTGATGAGTGACCTGGAAATTAATGATACACAGGTTTCAAAAATTTTGTTCATATGTCGACGACGGACTTTGAAATGTTACTCAGTAAGACAGCTCAATGCTACACAGTGAAGGATACAAATTTTTGAGCTGCTGTATCTCCTGCTGAACAACTTGCCATTACATTACGATTTTTAGCTACTGGAGATTCGTACAGCTCCTTAATGTACATGCACAGGATTTCGAAATCGAGAATCAGTAAAACAATACCAAAAGTGTATGAGGCCATAATAAAGGCGCTTAAAAAATAAATTGAGGTAAGAACTTGTTTGTTTATTATTTTTTTTTAAATTCCTTACTGATTACTATTAACGGCATTATAACCACGTTGATTTAAAGCAAAACAGTTATTCAGTTAAAAGCTATACATTCTTCTTCTGCCTGCACTTCCGTCGATATTAATTTCTGAAATACCATTTGATTCGTCCATCTCTTCAAGTTTCGCTTCAAATACGAGATCCTGAATTCTTTCCTGTAATAGTAAAAGGCGTTTTGGATTATTTATGTCTCTCAGCTCCTACTCCACGTATTTACCGAAAGAGGAGAACTTGTGCTCCATTATTTATTATTATTATTTTTTTTTTTTGCAAGTATGTGTTCACTCGTTCTTTTTAACACTGACAATGCGTCGTCCGTATTATTTGGTGTATTTATTATGGCCTTCTTTCGTGGTGGATGTTACGGTTGTTTCTAAATAAGATGTACTGGGAATTTGTGACTCAGCATACGAAATCGGCATAATCACTTCCTCTTCTTCTTCCTCTGCTGCTTCTTTTTCTATCTCTTATGATGTACCCTACAATGTAGGGGTAAAGTTCTCAGATTGTTTTGTACATTTTTTGCAGGTACCAAAAACTGAAGCACAGTGGAAGAAAATAACAAGATAATTTGAGATTCGCTGGGACTTTCCTCGCTGCATAGGGGATTCATATGGAAAACACGTTCAAATTGTTAATGCTGCACATTGTGCTGATGGCGATAGTGGATGCGGATTACCAGTTGATTTTTGCAGATGTTGGAATGCAAGGGCGTATTTCTGATGGAGGTGTATTTAATCGTACAACCTTTAACAAAGCTCTTCAAGAAGGTCAGCTGAACATATCAGAACCGGAACCTTTGCCAGGATGAGCAGTGCCCAGTCCATACCAGTATTGCTAGACGTAGGGAATTTTCCCTACACGTAGGTAATTTTAAGCATTAAAATCATGTAGGGAATTTTCATCCAAAAGTCCACGACGCATAGGTACTCTGGTAAAATTTTACAGTTGCCGACATATGCCTAGCGGGAAACGTTGGCAACAGTCAACACACGGGAATGAAGCCGACAAATAGTGGCGAATTTGAAGTAGCACATGATGTTTTAGACGGTGTAGTTATTTTCTGTTCAAAGTAAACAATAATAATTTGAACACTTAGTTTCAGACACCTCAAAATGCGAAATATGATGGTTTCAAAGTATATCAGTGGAATGGAGAGTCGGTTTGGAAATAGTGTTAGAAAATGTCAGAACAAGAAAAATTCATTGTTTCCATGAACGAAAGTCGTTACCTTGACTAGATTGTTATTTATTTACGTCAGGGCGATATACTAGTTAATATTTGTGAGATGTTGACAAGAAAATGCTAAAACATTTGCGACAGCCAACGGTATAATGAAGAAAACGCTAGATGTTCGTTGTCAACATAGCATAACTCTTTGAAAATGATTACTTTACAGAAATTGAAAAGGCAAACCTCTTAAAGTTATCTACTGTTCAGTTTTGGGACAAAGTGTCACAGTGAAAGAACTGTAATGACATTATACAGTTTCAAAATATAGATATGTTAGGTAACATTGTGTTTAGTTTCCCACATTCCAATGCTGCAGTGGAAAGAATTTTTTCAATTGTGACAGATATTAAGACCAAACAATGAAACAGAATTGGTACAGACACTTTAGAAGCATTGGTGAGAGTGAAATTCGACGTGAAGAATCAAGAAAAACATTGTTGCGATTATGTCATTCCAAAAGACATGTACTCACTGTTTACTTCTAACAACATATATGGTGAGACTTCGAATGCAATAACTTCAACTGCAACAGTTTCCACAGTGTCTGAGACTCTGAGACGTACGTGGATATCAGCAGCGACGAGATGTAAATGGTTGATTCCATAGTTACGGGTGTGAAACATGGACTGTCAGAAAATAACTTTGGAATAATATTAAAATATCCCTTTCAAAATTTCGTCTTTTAATATATGTAATTTAAAGGAAAATTAATTATATTAATAAATCTAAATATTAATTTTTTGTAATTACTGAAAAGATATTTTGAAGCAAATGCCGTGTATCGGGTGTGACAAAACTGAGAATGGAAAAATCTGAGTAATTATATTTTGTTACTGTACTAACATGCCTAACTCTTTACTTTATGACTACTTGGATCATTTCATGTGGAATGTGCCAGTTACCTGGATTTTAAATTTGTGAGAGCAAAATAGCACTCAGTCGCGAAATAAAAGTCGCTGCTGCACATCGATCCAGAAATGGATTTATAAAAAAATACATTTTTATATTGGTGTGTAATTACGACAATCAACGTACATTAAATACCAACTTTTTTTTACTTTTTAGATATAATTTCCTTTCCATTTATTATATTGTCGAATTTTCCATGCAGAGCAGTGGCATATCAACTGAGACATATTACTCCACAAAACAAAAAAAGCATTTCACCCAAAACTTGGCTACGCCCCTAATGTAGGGGCTTTAATGAGGTGGTAGGGAGAAAGTAGGGAAAACGTAGGTACATTTTAGTGAGACTGTAGATATTTTCTCTCACTGCCATCTGGCAACTATGGTCCATACGTAATTGTTGCTGACGATGCCTTTGCACTACTAAAACATACAATGAAACCCTGCCCAGGTAATAATGACAAAGACAGTACTGAAAGAATACAGAATCACAGGCACTGTAGATCGCACCGAGTGTCCGAAAATGCATTTGGGATTTTATCAGTTGTTTTTCGTGTTCTATGAAAAGCCATTCATCTCGATCCCCATAAAGCAACAATTGTGACTATGTGATGCGTTTATCTCCACAATTTCCTACGAAGAAATCGACATGCTCGCCTCATTTATTCGCCGCCAGGCACTTTCTATTATAAAAATACAGAAACAGGGACCGTTGAGCCTGGGAGATGGGGAGACCAGCCACCACTTACACCGATATTAAGACTCGGTAGAAATGTTGCCGAAGATGCAAAACGAGTGAGAAATGAATTCGCAGCGTATTTTGTCACTGCTGAAGGACAAGTGGAGTGGCAGCAATTTTTACTTAGTGTTTTAAGTATAATCATGACTGGACTATCAAGTTTATCAAAACTGTTCAAGCACTTATTTACATTCTTCATTGTTATATAATGAAAATTTGTAATGACCATGGAAAATAAATATGCACTATCTTACCTCAAACGTAGATAAACTCGACTTTGGTTTGTTCACATCATTCAAAAACAGCAGTGAACTGTTGGCGTGGGCAAAGATGGAGTATATCAGGGTCATTAAATTATGTTGTATAACAATTAGACGGATTTATAATTGTCATCAAACAGTTTGATGTATCCATAAAGCATAGCCCCACATCTATACCTTTTGCACCCACTCCCAATATGATATATATAGTTCTAGTTTTACCCTATAACTTTACATCTATGGTCAATACATCATGTTAGTCGACAGATGTGCTTTCAACACCATTGCTTTCAGAAGTAATATATTTCAGATTATTTAATTCTTATATTATTTATAAATATCATTTTATTTTAATACCTCTTTTATTATACAAACCATTGTAGCTTATTATATTGCTTCAGTGCTGATTGTTGAGTCATTATACTTGTTGTACTTTATATATTTTATATGTCATTTCTAGAATACGAAGTTAAAACACAGCACTGATTTGTAACTTTATTTATAGAGAACCTGATGATGGTATTATTATAATAACGAAACCGGTAGTTAAATAAAACGTCAAACTTTACTGCTGTTGGTGATTGCATTTATTATTTGATTTATAACAGCACGAGTCTGCCTGTGAACTGCGCATGCGCAGTAGAAAATGTACCTGGAATTTGTGCCGTGTTTTCGCTCGGCGTACGGATACATACAAATGTGCTGGAAAAGAGTATTTCTCGAAGTTGCAGCGTTGATGTTGCAGGTACATGTCGCAGGAACTTGCTACATGTGCCCGATCTCATCGGCTAGATGTGCCAGGCACAAATCTCTGCGACAAATCCCTCAGTGTGAACGTAGCTTAAGGGACGTAACTGCTGCGGTTATCAGCCCCTATGCTTATTAACTAGTTAAACTAACACTAACATATGCTAAGGACCATATACACACCCATTCCTGAGGGAGGACTCTAACCTTCGAAGGCGAGCAACTGCGCGCTCGGCGGCAAGGCGCCTTAGAGCGCCCGGTAACTCTACCACGGCATCGATATAAAGAAGATATAAAAGGTAGAATGCCCATGGGAACAAAAGCATTTCTGAAGTAGCGAAAATTGATCTAAATGTTGGAAGTCCTTTCTGAAGGTATTTGCCTGTAGTGTAGCACTATAAGGATCTGAAAGATGGTCGAAAAGGAGTTACAACTTCTCTGTTAGAAATTTAATTTAGATGTCTCTTCTTATGAAATAAAAGAGTTCATCAAAAGGGGAGAAAACAGTCACTGACCGAAAGCAAGTCTTTATATAAGATGTTAAAATTGTCTAGTTGGAAAGTTCCTAACGGTCTCTAAGCACAAACTTCCACCCTCTTATAAATTTCCCCTACTTTACCCTCACTCCTATTACTAGGGATGCAAGCCCTTACGGTACTATTTTCACTAGGTAGCGCACATTGCATGAGGGGCCATAGATTTCACCAGTTCTTCAGACTGGTGAAACAAAGTTCTTTTATTTATTACTGACCTTACCTCTCGAAGTAGGTAATGTCCCATGCAGTTTCAGCACACAGGTCGCAGATTCTTGATGTCTGAAGCTAAAATGCTGTGAAAATGATTTAACGGCTCTAACTACGATAATCTTCATAAAACACTGGATGGCAGTGGATTTTAAATTTATTCTTTCAACGTTTTCACACACTCAGCGAAATCCACAAATCTAAGCGGTACATTGAACGATAATCACTTTACAATAAATACTAGTCACATGATCATAAATGTACAGGTTTTGTAATGCTTCGTAATGACACAGGGTGCTACATGTTAACAGTTCGATGGTTGGCGCTGGACTGTGCTCGGCTAGGCATGGCTGCAAGTTGCTGCCTCTGTCTTTTTTGGCGCCAAACGAACCTTCTAGATTCGTCGCTAGTATTTTGTTTTTATAAGTTACAATGAATAAAGTACAAGAATGAAACTTTCACTCTGCAGCGGAGTGTGCGCTGATATGAAACTTCCTGGCAGATTAAAATTGTGTGCCGAAACCGGGACTCGAACCTGGGACCTTTGCGACCTTTGCGATGCCGCCTCACAACTTTACTTCCGCCAGTGAGGCGGCATCGTGAGTCGTGTCGAGATAGCACAGTCGGTAGTGCGCTTGCCCGCGAAAGGCAAAGGTCCCAGGTTCGAGTCCCGGTTTCGGCACTCAATTTTAATCTGCCAGGAAGTTTCAATAAAGTACCAAATGGGTTGAAATGAAAGCTTATTAACAGAAAAGTGTTACACTGAAATTACGCTTTATCTAATGTTTACTTTCTTAAATATTAATTAATGAAATGTAGTAATGGTAGTACCGGAAGGGGAGGTGGCAGCAATCAGATCACGTCTATGCTACACTGCTGTGCTTTCTCAGGGTCCATACATGATTTGTGCCATCTGTCATGCTTTTCCCATCTCTTCCATCGATTACATCATGCTACTTTGCTACTGTCAGCCAGCTACTTGGCTTCTATAAAATTTGCAAGTGCGAACTAAGATACGAAAACTCTGGTTTATTACTAAACCAATTAAGATATAAAAATCAGACTTGTTACTGAGTTCAGATAAGAAGTTGATACAAACTTTGGAAATATAGTGCTACAGACGAACTATTGAGGAGGCGCTGAACGGAATTGGGGAGAAATAAATTTCTGGCATAAGGTAGGTGGGCCAAATAAGGCCATAGTCCCCAATAAGGCCCCCCCCCCCCTTTATTTCTGAAACTTCCATTCAAATCCGTCGGATGGCTGCACCTACATGACCGGAAACGGCGTCCTAGTAACAAAAGAAAAACAGAATCGCCATGTTGTACGTTATTCAGTTTGCAGTTGTGCATCTTTGGTTTTGGAGGCTTTTGTTAAGCTACTAAGATAAGTTCTTCCTAAGCTCTGGAGTAATTAATTTTTGTGACTACTTTATGAACTGGTGATTCTTTTGAAGCCTATTTATGGTAGATTTGTAACCTTCAAGTCATTTTAAGATGAGCTAGTTAGAAATTGCAGAAAAATGAACGGGAAGGACGAAAAACTGTGTGTAGACCAATAAGGCCAGGGTGGCCTTATTATGGCCAGGGTGGCCTTATTCGGCTCTCACGCCTTTTTTTCCACCGATGACTTGTTAATTAAATTTTCATTTACTTGATTCATCTCCTATGATTACTGCAGTATCTTTGACTGTGAGTTTTTATTATTTCATTGCTTATTGTTATGTTTCAAGGTGATGGCTCGTACTAGAGGTGGAATAGGAGGGAAGAAAGGTCCTTCAAAAAGAGGACTATGGTCCGAGGAACAACTGAAGCGAGCTATGACTGCTGTCAGGAATGGAATGAGTGCCAAATGTGCCTCCTGCGTTTACAACATTCGTCGCATAACCCTAAGAAATCACCTGAGTTGATGATCTGAGGTGAAAAGGGCAGGCCGTTTACCTTACCTCACTCTCGACCAAGAAAATGAATTAAGTTCGCTAATTATCAGGATAGCTGATGTCGGAATGCCCATCACACCGAAGTTTATTCGACGGTGAGTGTTCACTTTCTGTGCAGCAAATAACATTCCTCATCCATTTTCAGTTGTAAAGGGTGTAGCTGGGAGGAAATGGTTTCGTGGGTTCATGATTCGCAATCCAGAAATAGCCAAAATAAAGCCACAGAACCTGAATCCTGCGCGTGCAATGAAATTGAATCGATAGATAGTTCATGATCATTTTAACAAATTACGCGAGGTGATGAGAGAAACAGATGTGATGAACAAGCCACAATGCATTTACAATATGGATGAAAAAGGGTGTCGACTAGCACTACACCAGGCACCAATGGTTATGGCCAGAAGAGGATCAAAAAATGTGCATTTAGTGGCTCCAGAACACGGAGAAAATGTAACAATTGTGGCTTGTGCGAATGCACTGGTCAATCCATCCCTCCCATGATATTGTTCAAAGGACAGAGACTAAAACCTGAATGGACAGAAAACTTACCAGCTGGATCAGTGCCCTTTATGACACCTAAAGGCGCTATGACGTCCATGATTTTCATTGAATGGGTTAAACATTTTGCCAAGTATAAAACGGCTGGTAGGGCTTTGCTAATTTTTGATAGTGCTTCATCGCATCTCGATGCAAACAATGTTGATACAGCAGAAGAGAATGATATTACTCTTTGCTGTCTTCCAAGTAACACAACCCATGCCCTCCAGCCAATGGCCAGATCTGTGTTCAAACCCTTCGAGTCATTTTGGAATGACGAAGTCTTTAGTTACTGGGAAAATAACCCTGAAAGAAGAATAACGAAATCATCATTCGGAAAACTTTTCTCAAAAGTTTCGCCAAGAGCTGTCACACCAAGCAACGTAACTGCTGGGTTCCGAAGCACAGGAATCTACCCCTTTGACCCGAATGTCATTCCTCCTGAATTTTTTTCTCCCAGTGAAATCACAGAGAAAGAAATACCGGAACTTTCACAGACAGTAACCCAAGGCATGGAAGATTTTATGACGAGGGTAATGGAGGATGATGACTCCATAGATGGTGACGAAAACGCTACTGATATGGCTTGTGGATCTGAGATGCAAGTTAAGCCTGCGATGGAACCTGGAGAGAGCGATATAGCTGATGTAGTGAAAGTCAACGAACTGACCTCACAAGACAAATGTGAGACGCCTCCTGAGACGGAACTGACAGCTCGCCTTTCATCATCTGCTGGAAAATCCTTTACCGACATCATAAAAACCCCTAAAATTAAGAAGAGCCGCACCCAAAGGAGAAAAAGTTTGAATTATGTAGGGAACAAAGTAACCCGAAGTTTATTCCAAGAAAAACCTCAAACATCAGCACGGGGCCAACAGAACACGACGTCAAAAACTCTGAAGAAAACCTCTAAAGCAGTCCCCACCTCCTCAAAAGTCGATGCGTCTTCGTCTTGGTATTGTTTTATCTGCACCGAGGACTTGGTAGAAGATATGATTCGCTGCTCACTCTGTGGACTATACTTTCATGAGCTTTGTGCCGGAATCGTCAAAAGAGACACTGTTGAGAAATATTTTTGCCCCCATTGTGAAATAGAATAATTAGTCTCTGTCTGAAAATCTAAATTTTTATTTTCCTTTTACTATGAAATAAAAGTTTTTTGACTGTTTATTCAGAATTTTACTGTGCCAAAACCCTCCTTTTCTAGATGTGGCCTTGTTGGGGTACATGGGGTGGCGTTATTGGGTACCCCGTGTATCCCAAAAAGGCCATTCGCTACGTTTTTTTTTTTTTTTTTTTTTTTTTTTTTTTTTTTTTTTTATAAATTTTAGAACATACTTCCACTGCTTTGAATTTGGTGTGAATTTATTTTTCTTAGTAGCTAAAGGGCTATTCCTAAGGAGTGTGAAGTTTCAAGTTAATCGGCTCACTAGTTTGGTGGTGAAAAATTGTCAAACTTTAAGGTCGCCTTATTTGGCGCACCTACCTTATCTGGGCTAAGAGAAGGGGTCGATTGGTGGGCCACGTTCTAAGTTATCAATGAATCGTCGAGGCAAGAAGCAAGAGTGTGAGGTAGAAGGACACCGAGAGACGATTACAGTAAGCAGATTCAAATGGATGTGAGTTTCAATTCTTATTCAGAGATGAAGAGGTTTGCACAAGGTAGAGTAGAGTGGAGAGCTGCATCAAACCAGTCTCAGTACTGAAGACCACAACAACAACAAATAATGCAATTTCTTGGTAGTGGAAATTTCATTACCTATATACAGTGGCACAACCACTGGAGGCGGATATCATTTTTTATTTTCATTATTTTTTGTTTTCATTTTTGATTTTTTAAACAGGTCGACACCGGAAATTTGAAATAGTACACATGTAATTTGCGGCTGTTTAATGCCGCTGCGACCAGCTTTGATGCTGCCGCTATGGTTACTGCTATGCTGAAGTTTCGAGCCGACTGTTCATATACGGCGACCCGCTGCTTAGCAGGTTAGCGGCGCCACCAAGTGGACTCTTATGAACAACAGTAGTGTTATTTTAGTTCACTGTTTACACATAGAATCTCTTGTTAATTAAACTGTAAAGACCTTTCTCTTTGGCTAGCAACATAGAAGCTGCTTAATTATTTTACGAGCTGATTATATACACTCCATTTCCACCACGTTGCTCCTCTTCCACTTTCAAATTAATGCGAGCCTACTAATTTTATTTCTTGTTTTCGTAGTATAATTCATTAAATTATAAAAAGTGTAAGGTTAATAGAATAAATAGGCTTTACTTTAAAAAAAAAAATTCTTCCCCGTGAAAAAATAAAATAAAATAAAATAAAATAAATCTTGGCTGCGCCACTGCCTCCATACTCTGGAGTAGATATGAATGCTTTTTAGAAAGCAAGTGGAAAAACTCACGTTATTTCCATATTCTTTTACTCTTTTGTTCTGCTTTTTGTTGAGGTAATAATATTCTTGTGTCAGTACATAGATTCCACCACAGAAATACAAAACATGAACCCAGCAAAGCACATTACATTTATATATGTATTTTATTAAATTAAATATTATTCTTAGTAACGTTCGCACATCTAATACTACAGGCTGTCCGCAATTAGATCCCTATTGTCGCATAATATCAGTAGCATTGTTCTGTAGTTCCCCACGCTCGTTTTTAGGGCATAGTTGGGGCACTGATGACAAAATTGAACCAATGTATCATGACCCGAGCAAAAATTTTACAATTAGTATTGAGTAACGTTAGGGGTCTAAGATTCTCAGTACTTGACGTTTTAGGTACCAGGGCTGCAGTCCTTTCACACAATTATTTTGGAATGTCTTTATGGGTATTCATAATCTCTTTACATATGAGACTTATCTTAGTAATTAGTCTTCTTGGTAGAGTTTGATGCAGTTCAACATCTATCAGGTCCAGGCGATTTATTTTTAGGACTTCTTTTTTATGTCCTTTGCAACTTCTGTTATTTCTGCTGCAAGCTTGTCCGCTGCTTCTGGATTCAGCCTACCAAACCTCATTATGTAATGGCTTATTGAGCCATTTTATCGATTTGTTTTGTGGCTAGTACTTCCTTAAAAAGTGAAGTTCTTCTCGAGTTTCATACTCTGAAGTCTTTAATTCCGTTAGTTATTTTGTCGTTTATTTTTTGAATGATTTGGTATATCGATGCTGTCTCTTCTTTTACGGCATCTTCAAGTCGCGTTCGTATTTTACATCTATCGAGCAGTTGCCACTTTAAGGTTAGTGGTTTTCCATTTATTATTTTGATTTGCCTGTAATTTTCTGTTACTGCAACATCCAGGCTATAAAGGTCTCTCAGACAATGAAAATAAAATTCCATTGTATTCATCGTCCACGCAGCTTTTCACGGGAGTAGTTATTCATCGCCTTTATTGTTACTGGTATTGTACTCTTTAACTACCAATTAAGAGCCGATTTGTATAAGGAAAATTTCAGTTCACATTCTTCCAACGTTCTGCCGAAAACTGCATGGATCCGGTGTCTGTTAAATGAGCTTTTATTTTCCATTGCCCTAGATAGATATGCCATATGATCTGAGAATGTGGTGGGCTTGTAAAACGCGCCTTCTTAAGTTAGATGTTGTGAAATTCTGACCATAAGACTGGCAGAGTGGTCAGTGATAAGTGAAATCGGTCTGTCACCGTGTTTCAATTCTCAAGTATCAAGCAGATCTCTAATTATATTTTCCAGCTCTGGATTTCACTTGCTCGGACACATCGTAAAAAGTGGGACTAAGTCTTCCTTGAAGAATTCAGCTCTTCTGCATTTATTCCGGAGAGTAAAGGCGCATATGAATTGATTACTCTGGTACTATGTATTGTGACAACTATTACTATGCTGTCTGTCACTATCTCTACATTTATTACAATGATCCCTTCTTTGGTCATGCTCACTGTACAGAAATCGTTTTCATTTTCAGTTTTGGTGATGGCATTTGATTCTAAACACCTGCTACTAACTATGTGTGAAATTTACGATATATATTCAGTAATTGTTCTTCTAACAGATTCTAAGTCATTTGAGTTTCTTAAGTTCTAATATAATGATAATTACCTTAAAATGCTTCATTCGATTGGTAAGGGTAACTAGTTACTTGATGTTTCTGCAAAAATTTTCAAGTATTTTTCTCTTTCTTTCTTTTAATAAGTAATTTGAAGATATAACAATTAATACTCGTCGTTTCAGGTTTCCTGTGACATTTATCGAACCATAACACAGGGTGCAAAGTTCGAATACACTTGATGACAATACCTCACACGGAACAACTGACAGCTACATCACAGCTTCGCTGACTAAGTGTCTACATCTTGCAAAACCATGGCCTTCTTTGGTAATAATAACATCAATGTTTCATATTACTGGTTACAGTAAAAGATTGACGAGATAAATAGTTTCAAAATTAAAATTTTAAACATCAGTAACTGTACATAATTTAATATAAAAAACGTCGAGACTGAAAAACAGAACTCTGAACATATGAAAATGTGATTCACTAACAATACATGGTGTAGATTGTAATTAACGTTGTAATGAGTGAAAGACACGAGATGATGCTAGTGACAATGAGGTCTCATGAAAATAACTTATTTATCTAAATACGAAAATGTGGTAAGTTGCTGTACCATGTTAAATTAAATTAGTGAACATTCTAATAAGTATTGCTTTCATATGTTTTATTATCGTAATTATAATGTCTGTTGGGTAGATGTTTTTAATACGTAACAGAAGTATGATCAAATGGTTTGCTATAATACCGACCCTTCTAGAATAAACAACAACCATATGTTGCCAATCAAACAATACAGTATCTCATTGTTTAAATATGCAAATGAGTTAATGAGATGAAGATACGAGTTCTGTTACTATTGAAGGTGCATAAAAAGTTGTACCTTATATAAAACATTAGACTGTAAAAAGTATCTTCAAAGGTCGTGTCTGCAATTGAAGGATATTCCGAAATTATAAATGTGACATACATTGTCGATACCTGATTACGTGAACTAACGGGACGGAAATAAGTCATCAAAACCTCTCACGCAATCTAATTTGTCAAATGACTGATCTGATAAGCAATACAATGCAAAATAGGGGGTGGATAAATGTATTTTAAAGAGTATTAATCGTAAAATTTTTGATGAAGGGGTTTTGTAGATAACGACACACAAAAATACGACAAGCTTATACCTACTTACTCTGATTATTTAAATGCTCGTTTTATGATGTAACTACGTTGTGAAGATAAGCGCTCTTAATTACTAACTTGGACGCCAGCCTCACCAACTATGGTTATGACCGTGCATTACATGAGTAAAAAATTCTTCCGCGGGTCGCGGCATTTGCGTAAGAATAATAATAATAGATCGGGAGATAAAAGAAAATTTCTGGTTCTATCGCCCCAAATTTATGAATGATCACGTATTGCGGTAATAATGGCGACATAAGTTCAGGGTGTGAAAATGGAGGCCAAACTACAATCATTTATGAATCATAACTACTGACAAAAAGAGAGGAACATTCTATTAAATGATGATTCAAGAAAATAATCTTTACACAATGTATTTAAGTAAACTAGGCTCAACTCACATCATGAAAGGTTTTGTTGTTCTCCTCCGCTGATTAACACATAGGGTTAAAATAATAATCACTGATCAGAGGGGAACAGCAAAAGTGGAAACCCTTTGTGTTGTTATAATTGCCCCATTTGTTTTTTGATGAGGCATATAGGGTATTTGCCAAAGCCAACAAACTTCTTTTAATGATAACATACATAACAGATGTTTTACAATACAGTTATGAAAATATAACAAGTATCCGATCATATAAAATCAATTAAGTAGCAGCTTGAAAAGTCACTGGTAACAGAGAATGAAATGTATACATATACTTATATCAGTTAAATCAAAACAGAGTCACACATATGCACATATATATATATCTTCGTTCAATAATTTTTCTGTGTGGTTTGTTAGTCCATTTTCTCATTTATACTGTTTGTTTGAGTTTTTCTCACAAGAAATATTACAATCACATACACACAGTCTTTGGTTTCACTTGAGTATAAAGCAAAACAATATTTTCTTTTTGTACACGCAAAGAGTGCGTCCATAACTATCGACCTTACGTAGGTCGAAGAAATCTCCTCCATACCATTAGATTGCCGTGCCATTGTCCGGTAGTTGTCTCCCCGCAGGTTTTTACATGAAAAGAAATAAAACAAACATAATGAGTACATAAATATCATAATGCATAAATCTGCTGCTGAAAAAAAATGCAAAAAAATAAATAAAAATGTGAGAGTGCATGGATTTGCAGAGAGTAAAAACTTGTATGACATAACGCATACGTATCAGGATCACTAAAGTCTATGATTTTCAAATGATCTTAGCTGATTTAATTAACATTTAATTATCTAGTAATTTGTACACTATAATACAGAGTATCTTTGATCTTACTGGATAAACAATAATAATTTTATTAGTATTTTATTTTATGAGGCGTTTGTCTGAATTAAGCAGTATATCACAACATAAACTCATGACACTCTGAAATGAACAGGAAAATATTTACTCTTTTAAATAACACCTCATAATAATAATAATAATGACATTACACATATGTCAGGAAAAGTTTATCTTAAAATACTATCACGTCGTTTGGCTTCCACTTACACAGTTCACTGTAGGCCGGCAGTGTATCACGTACATCTGGGTATCGTGTCCGTAGAATTGTATGTATATTCGCTAATGAAACATTCATTTCTTCATCTGAAGTGTTCCATTTAGATGCACCTGCCTTCTGTATTTCAGCGGCATCCTAACTTCGTGTCTCTACGAAGGTAAGTACAAGAATGAAATTTATTTTTATAGTCTTTATTCCATAGGTTTCCAAATGCAATTAAATTGGCTTATTTTTAATTACTGACCATATAGACGTTCATGTCATCGTTTTTCCTGGGGAGCGGTGACTGATTGCTCAGTAATTCTATTTCAGAAAAAAATATACAGTTGTCCACTTGGCATCTTGTCATTCGGAATGAACTGTAAATATTTAATATTCTCAATAGTCAGGTTAAGATCTGTCGTGGTTATTAATGTAATGAAGATAAAGGTTTCCGAATTTGTCAGTGACAAGTTTACGTAACATAGATAAATAAATGTGAATAAAAATTCCTTTTTTGACATGAAGTAATATAAATCTCATCAAATCCACGCGACATGCATACCAGATATTTTTGTAAAATCACATACACAAATTCAGGTAAAGGAGCAATGGAGTAAAAATTAGAGAGATAGGCGAAGAAATATGCCCAGAATTATGCACAATAACAGTATAAATCACATCAGCAGAACCAAACAACTATAGATTTTTACAGTACGCAATAAATAAATCTAACTACCACACGAATGAATGTAGCGTCCTCACTTTACTCAATATAATAAATATGCATTGACAATGGCAAATGTGTGTGCGTGTGTGTATGGGTGTGGATGGAAGGACTGAAAATTCAATAAAATGCTACAGCGTGTGGCTTGCTAAGGCGCACGTGTACTATCTGTCTTGAGGATATTGACTCGACAGCAATGTTTACAACTATTAATGTGATTCCAGTGCTTTAGTGGGGCCGGTATGGGGCGGTACGGCGTACCGTCTAAAATATAATCTCACTAATAAAGTACAGGCTACAATTCTTTCTGAAATCTGTACAAAGTAGACCAACTGTAAATTGTCGAAAGGATTACGGAAAGAAAAATTGGAAAGTTTTGGGTTCGTTCAAGTTGCGATCATAACCGTCGAAGCGTTCAGACTGCAATTTCGCTCAATACAAATGGAATTTGACTGGCAATCATATGTTCGAATTGGCCAATGGAGAGTTCCGACTAGTCTGAACAGGGGAAATACTTGTTATCGACTCCAAAGCGTTTAACCTTGCTCGAACAAGATAAGCCACTACATACGCAAAATCTTTTGTATGCAATATTGTTGAAGCAAGTAAGTGCAAAATTCCGCCAATTCTTTTAAAAATTCAAGGAACAGTACATCGCAACAATTTGACTTAATTTCCATTGATTGAATCATGAAACACTGCACGAGTTACGTATGCTTTCAAGCTTAGCACGACATGTTTTGAGAACGACTCACTGTCACGATAAAATATTTACCGTAAATATATTTACTTAACCGTCTTTTTCACACTGTAGTCAGTTAAAGATTGTAAAATAGTGTGTTATAGCACTAGTAGGAACTAAAATAGAAGCTAATTTTAATCTCTTTGACCAATGATTCTTCAACCGGCTGGATGTGTACATGATCAGCTGTTGGTAACGCTGCCAATTTTGCTTCTTAAGGCTGTAAACGCTTGGTTCCGTCTTTAAAAGCTTCACGAAGTTCCAGTGTCCGAATTCTGTTATGGGTTTCGTGTGATATAAGCCTTCTTTTAATTCCTGGCAGCAACACACACTATTATTGTCTTCTGGAACGCCACTCCTGGTTACTTACGATAAAATGTCGTGTCCAAAGCTGATGGGTGTTATTCTCATCGACACTAAGCCCTTATACAATGAAAATGAGTTTCAAAACTGTAAATTATAGCTATATTTTGTTAGTGTTGCCGAGCAGAGTACCGCCTAAATTTTTTCCCAACTAAATCACGGTGTATTTCGTGCTTATAAATATGCGTGGCCTGTATAAACTGGTGGTGCATGTTGATGTATGTCTGTCTGCTTCTGTCTGCGTGTCAGCAGAGGAGGCATTTTGTCATATGTAGTTTCTTTTGCTCCTTCGGCGAAGTTCCTGGTTTCGTAGACGACGAGCACTGCCAGCATATTCCACGTTTCATTCCTGTCAATACTTAATCTATACAAGGCTAAAGTATGTGCATCACTGATTTAAATGAAAACTTTAGTAATCTTACTACTAATATACGTGAACTTACTTTCTAGAGATCTTTTATAGAAATGGTTGTTGGAAATATATTTCGTTCGTAAGCAGTTTACTTACAAAATTCGAGGCAATTGGCCGTAATAACACATCTGATAGCTGTCATTCTAAATTATGATTGTGCATTTCGAGTGGAATTGCAAATAAACGTTTATTATAAATCTTATACTGCACGAACACTAGCTTAATAAATAAAGAGACCTGTGCATTCACTTAAAGCATAAAAATCAGTTGTATACCAAGCCCCTTTTGCAAGTCATTACTTAGGTTTCAGAGCATAATTTCTTGGATCCTTAAGTGTGTACATGTTAAAACTTAGTCGCCTAGTAATTATGTGTCTTGTGTGCGTGAAAATTGTTCTGTATTTTCAATCAGCAGATAAACTTACCATCTCCAGCACTGGGCTACGTATATTAGTATCTCTTAAGCAAACAAATATGAGTGTGGAGTTTTTTTTTCTTTAGCATAACTATGCAATTCAACAACTATACAAATAGTCCCTACCAAACTCAGAGCTTTGGAGGGACAAATTAAGTGTATGGGATATGCTTTAGTACGCTCCATGCCATAAAATAAGCATACTCAACGTCCCTTGCCACAGACCGAACAATAATAACTTCATACATATATCCTACCTAATAAATTGTGTGAAATGTATCTACACTAGGAACATTCCAATAAAATTTGCTTCATATCATAATATTCAGTGTAAATAAATACCATTGTAACTCACAGTGCAACAAAATATCTATACACGTGTATGCTGATTACTATCCATTACACAGTTTCATGTAAATCACTGAAATGTGTCACAAAGGTTATGGTGTTCACGTGTTGCTGTTGATCTCCTACGTAAAATCTAATCTTAGAATACTATAATGCTCTACAGATGTTCATAAGAATTACTTGACTTTTGGTACATTTTACGAGGGGGCATTGGAAAATAAGTTTCCATTGTCGACTGACGGTAGAGTTGTGTATGAAATGAAAAAATGAACAAATAAATAAAAATAGAATGAGACATTAAAGATAAGACATATCTTTATTTTGACACATTTGTCAATCCGCTTTATAAGTTTCAAAAAGACGTCCAAGAAAAAATTTAGGGGTGGCATACGGAAGAAGCGTTGAACGGCTATGGGCGAAAGACGACACAGCGAGTGAACGCGCCCGTGCAAGACACCGATACACCATTGGGTAGAAGTCGACCGCGATCAAGCAGATGGCTCTGTTTCAGTAGCTGCGGAAAGCGGAGACCAGCCTCTCAGTCTTTTCCCGGAGCTAAGGAGAGAAGGTGCGTTTTGGATCGTGGTCAAAGACGGAAGTGAGAACCGCTAAGAATGGGCACATGGAGTATCAAGTCACTGGCATTTATAACCGCTTTGTTGAGGTGAATGGGCCAGGTGTGATGTCGAGACAAATGGTACGGAGAGGATGCCGTAAATTCAGTGATGGACGTCAGCAAGCGCACGAGATACTGAGACCTGGACGAAAGCTCACGGCCACTGCAGATGCAAATGTCATGAAGGTGGATAACATGATTAAAGCAAACCGGCGTTATCACCATCGATGGAGTAGCGGAAGTATTTGGAATCGAACATGAGCGATCTCACAAGATCATCGACGACATTCTTCGATACAGGAAGGTGTCAGCACGATGGGTGCCCCGCCATCTGACCCCGACACACATGGAACAACGGATGGCATTCAGCCTGGAACAGTTCGTACCTTACCATGAATGTGGCAATGACTTTCTCTTTCGGATCGTGACAGCGGTCCACAATTACACGCCCGAATCGAAAACCGCATCCATGAAGTCGAAACATCTGTCATCACTTACCCGAAATAAGTTCAAAAGCACTTCGTCAGAAGGTAAAGTGCTGCTCGCTGTTTTCTGGGACGCCCGATGAGTTTTCTTGCTGGACCTTTTGGAGGATGCAACCATCGATGTTGTGTTGAGTGCAGTAAAGTATGCAAATTAATTAGTGAAATAAAATACAGTAATAAATGAAAGTGAATAATACGTGAAGTAAAAATGGGAACTTAGTTCAATTCGGTCAGGCAAACAGTTAGTAAAACAGCAGACCTACGTTGCATTCTGACAGTTAAAAGACGGCATACCGGCTGTATGGCGTCTTACCTACGTTTTTAACTTTGTAATTTATCTAAGTTCACTAGACGGGCTTTTTTTCTAAACGAGAACCCCTTTCGTTCGGAGGCAGGAATAGCATATCATTTCATGTTTTTAAATGTTAGTTTCTGTAATACTGTGTTAATATTGCTGGGATTTTATTATGATAATAGTTTATCATTGTCTCTATGAATGTGGCAATATGAACAGCTTCTCCGTGACGCCACTGTGCCTGTGAGAATGTGTACTTGCTATATTCTGTATGTGCATGTACGAGCATCTTCTAGCATGGGAATCTGAGTGCATCTATGAGAATTTTCGTCGTCGGCTGCTGGCTGCTCGCTACTAGTGTCCCTCTGGTTTCGTGTCGATAGGTAGTCGTTACGAAGCTCTGCTTTTGATGCTACCAAAGAGGTTCCTCCACCCTTTGGTTACAAGTTGGGTTGACAATGCCCAGAAGCGAGCCTCGATAGGATGCGCGAGTGTAAACTCTCGACACCACCTCGTTTTTCTTTTTTTCTTTTTTTTCCGATTTCCGGCCGTCTGGTCACTCTGTGGCTGCACTTCGACCTGGTAAGACGTTCTGATTTTCTTTCCTCCCTTGAGATGGTGGCGATTCGTTGTATGGTTTGTCCTAGTTAGATTTCAGAACTTAGGTTCCTTTTTCGGAATAAGTTTCTTCTATTATGTACGGAAGTGTATTCAATTTCATTTTGGTGATTTTACATAGGTAAACACGGTGAATATGTAACTAATTCGGTCTGATAACAGCTGAGAGTCAGTAATCTTTGTGAGACTAGCTGGCGGTGTACGAACTCGGTTTAATTTCTTTCTAGCTTTGTGGGATGCAAATAATGCGCGGGAATATTTTTATTCTGTGTAGTACATGTGAAATATTCTTTTCCGTTTTCTCCTTCCACGAGCGATATGTACTCCATGTTGTGTGTTCTTAGAACAAAGCCTTCAGCAACACCTGTGTCTTTTTCTATGCCTCCAGGCAAGATATTATGCATGTATCTTTCTGATTTCCATTAATAGCTCGCGATCTCCTTTCTGTCTATTTTAAATTGTTGTTTCGTTTCTAAACTTGTACTTTGCATTCAGACTCCGTCAGTAAATTCTCTTCTAGCCTTGTACTACCCCCTTTATTAGCTTGCTTATGAAATATTACGTAAGTATAAGTATCAGATCATGCAAAATCATATAAGTAGTAGCTTGAAAAGTCAGTGTTGACATAGAATCACACGTATACATATACTTTGTAACGTACCTCCTACAAACTGAGAACTTCCATAAGCTGATGCTAAATAAATGTCACTTCCACGTAGCAGGTACAATTACAAAATTATTAAGTTCAACACATTACCAGATTGTCGTAGTTTGGGTGTATCTCCTCGAATATGCTTCGCTTGTAAAGTTCTCCACATGCCTGAAATTCGGGTTACGTTTGCGTGCTGGGTGATATCTTACAGACCTACATCACTTAATTTGAACTCAAAACACAAGTCGCACTTTTCATAAAACTATATTCCATAATACATTACATTGTTGATCTGCACACTGACAGACATAGTGACTGCCCAAAGACAGCCTTAATAATGACGCCCCGAGTCTCTCTGCTCGGATCCTTATATACTATTTTGATATGTGACAGCAATACATATTATTGTTAGAACCAGGAAGTTATACATTTATCATTAACAGCGGGTTTGTTACAAGATATACTTAATATTGGTAAGTAGAGCATTAAATGTTTATTCTTTTAAATATGATCACTTTGATAAGAATTGCCACAATTAAGCAATGTATGATATTACATGTATTCGAACAATGGAATTCATAAAGACATTAATAACATGAGAATTATGTTATGAATATAAATCCTAACATGTACAGATTTACGTTTTAGCAAGCTTAACTATTGACAGTTTCTTTTAGTTCTATAAATATCATAGTTTCCAAGTAATGCTTAAAAGCTGACCATGTGGTCACGTTGGTTTCAGATAAAGTCTTCGGAATTTACATAATAAATTATTGCCAGTATTGCATTAATGCATCAGACGGCATTTTAAGTCCATGTACCGAGTTTGATGAGAATCTAATTTCATTTAATATGTTTTCTGTTACCATCTGTTAATTCTACATGTGCTTACTTTACATTCCAGAATACAGCTTTAATATGCAATAACTCTGCTTCCTACCAATGGATGAACATTAAATGAGTAGTTATTAGTTTCTGTGGTGTTTTCTTACAAGAATTAGAAGTTGTATTGGTGTTGCCTACATGCAAATGCACAGTCTTTAGGTGTTACCCTAAGTAGTCTGATACGTCTCAACCTACCTGTACATCAGTACAATCACACATATGCACATAAATATGTCCTAAATCAATCATTTTTTCTGTGTGGTTTGGTAATTCATTTTATTTTTCATTTATAATATGTGTTTGATTTTTTATCACAAGAAATATTACAATCACACATGCACAGTCATTGGTTTCACATATCTAGCAATATATACAGGATGGTCCATTGATAGTGACTGGGCCAAATATCTCACGGAATAAGTATCAAACGAAAAAATTCAAATTTCGTGAGATGTTTCTCCACAAGGTTTTACATGAAGAGAAATAAAACTAACAGAATGAGTTGTAGTAGTAGTCTTCAGTCCGCAGACTGGTTTGATGCAGTTCTCCACGCTACCCTGTCCTGTGCAAGTCTCTTCATCTGAGAATACGTTCGGCAACCTACATCCTTTTGAATCTGCTTACTGTATTCGTCCCTCGGTCTCCCTCTGCGATTTTTACCCCCCCCCCCCCCCACTTCCTTGTAATGCTAAGTTGACAATTCCTTGATGTCTCAGAATGTATCCAACCAATCTATCCCTTCTCTTAGGATATTCCAGGAACTCCTTTTTTCTCCTGTTCGGTTAAGCACCTCCTGATTAGTTACGTGATCTACCCATCTAATTTCCATCATTCGTCTGTAGCACCACATTTCAAAAGCTTCTACCATCTTTTTATCTGAACTCCTCATCGTCCACGTTTCACTCTCATACAATGCTGCACTCCAGACAAATGCTTTCAGAAAGGACTTCGTAACATTTAAATTAATATTGGATGTCAGCAAATTTCGCTTCTACAGAAATGCTTTTCTTCCCATAACCATTCTGGATTTTATGTCTTCTTTACTTCGGCCATCAGAAGTTATCTTGCTACCCAAATAATAAAATTCATCTACTACTTTTATTGTCTCATTACCTAATCTAATTCCTTCAGCATCGCCTGATTTTCTGACATTGCATTCCATTACACTAGTTTTACTCTTGTTAATGTTCATCTTATATCTTCCTTTCAAGACACTGTCCATCCCATTCAATTGCTCTTCCAGATCTTTTGCGGTTTCTGACAAAATTACTGTGTCATCGGCAAACCGCAAAGTTTTTATTTCTTCTCCCTGCACTTTAATGCCTTCTCCATTCCTTCCATTCCTTCACTGCCTGCTCAATGTACAGATTGAACAACATTGGGGAAAGGCTACAATCCTGTCTTACTCCCTTCCCAACCTCTGCGTCCCTTTTCTTGCCCTTCGACTCTTATAACCGCTGTCTGGTTTTTGTATAGGTTGAATATAACTTTTCGCTCCCTACATTTTACCCCTGATACCTTCAGAATTTGGAAGAGTGTATTCCAGTCGACATTGTCAAAAGCTTTCTCCAAATCGACTAACGCTAAAAACGTATGTTTGCCTTTCCTTAGCCTATCTTCTAAGATAAGTCGTAACGTGAGTATTGCGTCCCGTGTTCCTACATTTCTTCTAAATCCAAACTGATCTTCCCCGAGGTCGGATTCGACAAGTTTTTCCATTCGTCTGTAAATAATTCATGACTTATTAACTCATAGTTCTGTAATTTTCACACTTTTCTGCAATTGCTTTCTTTGGAATTGGAATTACAATATTCTTCTTCAAGTCGGAGGGTATTTCCCCTGTCTCATACATCTTGCATACCAGATGATACAATTTTTTCACAACTCGCTCTTCTAACGGAATATCAGACGGAATATCATCTGTTCCAGGGGCCTTGTTTCGACTCAAATCCTTCAGCGCTCTGTCAAATTCGTCTCGTAGTATCATATCTCCTACCTCAGCTTCCTCCGTCTTCCATTTCTAGAAAACTGCCTTCAAGTTTATTTCCTTTGTATAGGCCCTCTATATATTACTTCCACATTTCAGCTTTCCCCTCTTTGCCTAGTACTGTTTTTCCGTCTGAGTTCTTGATATTCATACAGCTGCTTTTCTTATCTCCAAATATCTGTTTTATTTTCCTGTAGGCGGTATCTATCTTTCCCCTAGTTATGCATTCTTCTACGGTTCTGCATTTGTCCTCTAGCCACTCCTGCTTAGTCAGTCTGCACTTCCTGTCAATCTCATTTTTCAGACGTTTGTACTCCCTCTTACCCGTTTCACTTGTAGGATTTTTAATTTTCTCCTTTCATCAATTAAGTTCAAAATATCCTGTGTTATCCACGGATTTCTTGTCCTTCTGCCTATATGGTCCTCTGCAGCCTTCACTATCCTATCTCTCAGAGCTACCCATATATATACAGGGTGTTTCACTAAGTGTGTTTGCCTCTGTAACTTATAAAATAATAGGTGACGGGAAATTTTAATGCGGTAGATCAACACAAGAAATGTTACACTTTCTGTGGAGCTATGAACATAGTTTATTGCATCATTTTCCAAAGAGTTACAGCACAAAGATATATTTTTTTAAAATGGAACAACAGTTTTTTCTGTCATGCATTGGATTCTTTGAAACTAGCAGCGTCCAAATCAATTCAAAGTACATTTCTATCACTGTTAGTTTGGGAGCTACAATCCTTCAAAGTTTAGGGGGCGGAGGCTACGACAGCGTAGCTAACTGGCTGGTGGTAATGAGACAGTGGGCCGTGCCCCAGGGAATAGCCACTCGGCCAGTCAGCTACGCTATCGCAGCCTCCTCCCGCGGAACTTTGAAGGGTTGTAGCTCCCAAACTAACAGTGATAGGAATGTAGTTTAAATTGATTTGGACGCAGCTGGTTTAAACGAATCCAACACACGGTAAATCTATTGTGCCATTTAAGAAATTATATCTTTGTGGTGTAACTCTTTGGAAAATGTTACAGTAAACTATGTTCATAGCTCCGCAGAAAGTGTAACATTTCTTGTGTTGACCTATCACATTAAAATTTCCCGTCACCTATTATTTTATAAGTTACAGAGGCAAACACCGAGAGGGGCGTCGGTTGACGTAGGATTATGTCGTACCATTGTCCGGCAGTTGACGTCTTTCCGCAGGGCTTTACTTGAACAGAAATAATACAAACAGAATGAGTACATAAATATCATAATGCCATCATGTGTCATGTCATAAATAGCATCATTTGTTGTTATCGTAGAAAAACATGTCCCATGTGAGGACGGCTTTAGATTTGAAAAAAAAAAATCCTTTTTGTAGGGCTCGACGAGACCTTTCCCACGACCCGCCAACGGACCCGGATCGGCCATTGCGGGAGTGCAGTGCGGCCGCTGCCTTGTGGGGTGGCGGTGTCAAGCAGGCAGGCGGGGAGGGTAATTTTAACCGTGATGCGGCGCCGCCCTCGCCTTGCCCCCCCTCCCCCCTCCCCCGCCACCCGCTCGTGGATCGGCCGCCCGCGCTCCACTGCCGCCGCTATATTTGGCCGCCGGCTGCTCCCGTGACGTCACGGGCCGCCGCACGCACGCTCGCACGCCCACGCACTCGATACGGACGCGCCCGCGACCGCAGGGGCTCCCCGGAACAGG
This sequence comes from Locusta migratoria, assembly GCA_026315105.1. NCBI lineage: Eukaryota > Metazoa > Arthropoda > Insecta > Orthoptera > Acrididae > Locusta > Locusta migratoria. Next base: position 541,840,973 of record CM048746.1, on the reverse strand, counting down.
CGCGCCCGCTCCAGCGCTGACTCACTGGAGAAGCCTTCCAGCGGGCGCCGAGCGTGACTCAACCGCATTCCAGCTGGCTGGGGAAGCCTGTCCACTCCGCGAGTGTAAACTGTACCAGGCTGCTCTACCACACTCGGACATCAAATGGAGCAGATTCCTCTGCACCGGACGACAGTGATCTCTATACTACCTGGATGTACATCTATCTACTGTCTGTGGCTATAGCGTTTATGCGTGCCTCTGTCTGTTTGTTTACATCGTCCGCCATCTTTGAGTTAGTATAGAAACTTTATCTCGATATTCCTGAAGTGTACAAACGCAGCGGATTTCTCCGCAGCGGGAGACCAGTGATCTCTATACTACCTGGATGTACATCTACTGTCTGTGGCGATAGCATTTGTGCGAGCCACTGTCTGACTGTTTGTTTACATCGTCCGCCATCTTTCAGTTAGTATAGAAACTTTATCTCGATATTCCTGAAGTGTACAAACGCAGCGGATTTCTCCGCAGCGGGAGACCAGTGATCTCTATACTACCTGGATGTACATCTACTGTCTATGGCCATAGCGTTTATGCGTGCCACTGTCTGCCTGTTTGTTTACATCGTCCGCCATCTTTCTGTTGGTATAGAAACTTTATCTCGCTATTCCTGACGTGTAAAAACGCAGCGGATTTCTCCGCAGCGGGAGACCAGTGATCTCTATACTACCTGGATGTACATCTACTGTCTGTGCCGATAGCATTTGTGCGAGCCACTGTCTGACTGTTTGTTTACATCGTCCGCCATCTTTCAGTTAGTATAAAAACTTTATCTCGCTATTCCTGAAGTGTACAAACGCAGCAGATTTCTCCGCAGCGGGAGACCAGTGATCTTTATTCTACCTGGATGTACATCTACTGTCTGTGGCCGTAGTGTTTATACATGCCACTGTCTGCCTGTTTGTTTACATCGTCCGCCATCTTTCTGTTGGTATAGAAACTTTATCTCGCTATTCCTGACGTGTAAAAACGCAGCAGATTTCTTCGCAGCGGGAGACCAGTGATCTCTATACTACCTGGATGTACATCTACTGTCTGTGGCCACAGCGTTTATGCGTGCCACTGTCTGACTGTTTGTTTACATCGTCCGCCATCTTTCAGTTAGTATAAAAACTTTATCTCGCTATTCCTGAAGTGTACAAACGCAGCAGATTTCTCCGCAGCGGGAGACCAGTGATCTTTATTCTACCTGGATGTACATCTACTGTCTGTGGCCGTAGTGTTTATACATGCCACTGTCTGACTGTTTGTTTACATCGTCCGCCATCTTTCAGTTAGTATAAAAACTTTATCTCGCTATTCCTGAAGTGTACAAACGCAGCGGATTTCTTCGCAGCGGGAGACCAGTGATCTCTATACTACCTGGATGTACATCTACTGTCTGTGGCCACAGCGTTTATGCGTGCCACTGTCTGACTGTTTGTTTACATCGTCCGCCATCTTTGAGTTAGTATAGAAACTTTGTCTCGCTATTCCTGAAGTGTACGTTTTGAGTTTAAAATGGTTGTTTCGTGCTCTGCATACAACTGTACGAATCGGTGGAGCAAGGAAAGTGATTTAACTTTCCACAGGTAAGAAGTGACTGTCAAGACATGATCAGAATTTCGTAATTATATTACGTGTTATTTCGTATAGTGTTTTGAATAAGTTTCCTGTGCAAAAAGAAGACCTGTTGAAGCGGTGGGTCACTGCCACTAAACGTAAAGGCTTTACTCATACAAGGGGCAGTTTTTTATGTTCAAATCATTTTCTTGGAGAAGCAGAGGCGCCGACTTTTGTAAATCAGTATGGGTGCTCTATATTACGGTTCACAAATGTTCGAAACCAATGCTCCTGAAAATCAAGTTCATGCAGTTTTGAATGAGCAATACTTGATACAAGTAAATAGGCAGTTGTCTGACCTTTTAAAGATAGAAGGAAGATGGAGGAGGAAGAAAAGGAAAGCATGGCTGCATTAGGGCACTACAATAAAGCGATCTAATTGGCCGAAGTGGATATTTCTATATAAGTAACACCCCAAAACTTGTACACGACAAATGAAATAATTTTTCACTGTGCACTAATCTAACACTTTTTGTGCGAAGCTATTCTTTCTGAAAAAAGCGTTTGGTAGAACACCATCATCAAGGTTTAAAGAAATCGAAACTTTCATCACTTCGAGATACCTTCATGACATCCCTGACAGTATTAATAGAATCCGAGTTTTTTTTAAACCCTGAGAGGAAAGCATTACAAATTTCAACTGAATCTATAATTTTAATAAGGGAAGTGACAAAGGTAGATGAAAATCGATTAACTTTAGCATCACCATCAGATTCTTCAAGCTAAATTCCTGGAAGAATACAGTTAAATGTTCAAAGGTCAAAAGGACAGACGTTCTTCATGATGAATAAAGCTAGCATAGTGGGTAAAACACAGACACTCATTACTACTGGCTTGGGGACAAAACTGATCATTTCTTTCATGTATGAAATATCCTCTCTTGCTACGGTCACGTTTTGCCTGTTGAGTCATAAGATAGTTTTTGATTTTTCCCGATTTTATTAAAATTTATACAATTTTATTTTCCACCTCAATTTTATGTGGGTGCTCAGCATCCCTAAAAAATTCTTGGGGGGTGCACGGGCCCCGGAGCACCCACGGAGTCGGCGCCCCTATGAAGAAGATTATTTAGTAATGCCTGGAACTTCCAGATGGTGTGAAAGGTGAACTAGTCATTGAAATTGCTTTAAATTGTTCCTTACGCTGGGGAAGGGCCTTGTTTTGTTTGAAGATACATATTTTCGTTGCATTAGTTGTATCTATATTCACATTTTAATCCATTCTATTACGTTTCTTCTGACACAAAACGTTACTTCTGTATACACTGTAGTTCCGTTACTTTCGTTGTGGCTATCTATATTCATGTTTATTTTAATGCAGAAGGTGAGTTCGTCTCGGGAAAAGCGCAAAATACGTAAATAAGACTTCCTTATCTGTTCTTAGATATATTTACGACACTGGATTACACTTAGGTATCATGAAAATAAAACGAAATGTTGAGTTCCTTGCTTTAATGTTAACATAGTCATGTTAACCATCGTCAAGAATATAAATACTTTTCGCTGTAAACAAATTCTGCACGTCGAAGTGAAATGTTAAATCGAGTTTCTTGACTAACTGCAACAATGGCGACGGCGGTAGTCGACGGCAGGTTTTGACAGTCAGAGATCCTCATCCAGGTAGTATAGAGATCACTGCCGTCTGTAGTCAGATATTCAGGGTGTTAATTTTTGACAACAAGGGAGAATTAAGGAATGTGGTGGAACGGGGACGGGATAACTGCGATGGTGAATACAATTATTCATGTTCATCTTTAATCATGAAAGTATATTGATCCTAGAAAGGTTTTATCAGTTACTAGGACGTTGTTGATTAGTTACTTAGTCCCCTAGCAACACCATCTGTCACAATTTAAACGTGCAAAATTTCAAGACTTCGTCTGAAATGTCTCGCACCACAATATAAATCGGAAAATATAGAAATAACTCCTTTAAATAGTTCACGAAAAATAAATTAGGTTCTTGTACGAGCGGGGCAAGGAAACTAGTCTGTGGCCGTTACTAAAATTTTATCGAAGTCAAACACAGGCAATACTGTTTGCTGACGCTAATTGTACTGAAAAAAAAAAATCGCACTGACGTGTTTTACGGCCGACATTAGATTTGATGTTTTATAAGTTTTTGCTAACATTTTGGACCAAAATAATAATCTAAATAATAAAAAATCAATTAATAAGAGTGTCTGAAACCCTTTTAGGGAAAAAAAAAAGGCAATGGTGGGTTCTGATCCACTGACCTTAAGCGTCATAGTCCAACGCATTGCCCAATACGCTACAGCTAACAATTAGAAATGGCGTTCTTTAATTTTATACTATTGATGGCTGTTGTTAACTGATACTAATATGACATTTGTAGACACTAGATCATTTATCATAAGAACAATGACGTGTTTTTGTTAATTCTGTAGTGCGCCATTGCTTTGAAATGACAACGTGTAACTTACAATAAGAAAATTATCAAATACGCAACGCAAGATGGCGTATGCCAGAGCGAGTTCTGGGCGAGGAATGTCGCGTGACATCTGCGAACGGCTGCTTTTCGTTAATTCACTGGAGGGTGTCAAAACTCCGTTCTTTTGCAAATATCTCTCAAACGATACGAGATATGAAAAAAACGTAAGGGAACAAAGATGTAGAGAATTTCCTCCTCTGCAAATTCCGTTTTCAATTTTCGCGTCAGATGAAGGGATTATTTGCAATTACAATACATTACAAACGGCTTTTTTGGTATTAATCACGTATTTATTGTCCGAAATATTTGAAAAAGTGAGGTTCTGGTCTCTGATAGCCATCAATTATGTCTGTAAAATTTGGTGCTGATAGTTTGAACGGTTCGACCTAAAAAGTGGGAACACGTTACAGCCAGACAGACATCGTCAAATCGCCGTTGGTTTTGCAAATATCTCTGCAACGATGCAAGATATGAAAAAAAAACGTAATAGAGCGAAGTTGTAGAGAATTTTCCCCTCTCCCAATTAGGTTATTCAATTTTCGTGAAGATGAACAGTTCGTTTGCAGTTACAATGATATTACAAACGGCTTGTTTTTGGTATTACTATCGTATTTTTCTACCGAAAAAGGGGGGTTCTGGTATCTGGCGGTTTACACTCATGTCTGTAAAATTTGGTGCTAATCGGTTGAACTGTTCGTCTTAAAAACAGGGAACACGTTACGGACAGACAGACAGACACACAGACATCCCAAAAACGCTGTTATTTTTGCAAATATCTCTGAATCACTACGAGATATGAAAAAAACATAACAGAGCAAAGTTGTAGAGAATTTTCTCCTCTAAAAATTTGGTGAATGGTTAAGCCGTTATTTTCATTTAAATTTCGAGCTGACAAAAGACGATCGCAAAGACCCACTTTTTATGTTACTACCGTAACCTAAAGTGGGCCGAAATTAATATTCCACATTCACACTCGATACCAATGTAATATCACATTTGAAGTCAGTCAGCAATAAATTCAAACAGTATTTAAATTGTATTCTGAAATAAGTAGTTCTTCACAAAAATAAAATTATTCTTACCATAATATATTCTTGATTATAAATAACTCTTCATAAATGCTAGATACTTTTCAATATTAACAAATATTTATTATTCTTCATACTAATACAAAGTCAGTTTAGCAAGAGACCTGAACCTGTACAACAAGCTTGCGCTGAATCACAAACAATAATATGTGATCATTTAATGTTCTTTTCTTCTTTTAAAAGATTGACGCGCGGCGATAAAGAAGGCGCAGCTCCATTCGTAGCCCCGTAGCCGTCGGTTAAATTCTGCCAGCGATCATATACTTCAGGTTTGGCTGCGGCGGCGACGACGCTGCCCTTGTTGATTGCGGCGCCTCGATCGTACATGTAGCACACAGAAAATAAAACATTTTAAGAATCATGTTATAAAATAACAATATTTACATGAACATCAAATATGTATAATTTTTTAATAAAAAATTTCGTTTTTCCTATTTACAACTTCAAAACAGGGGTGACATAGGAAAAAGCAGGATGATTATTTTGCCGCGGTGGAGTAGCCGAGCAGCCTAAAGCGTCTCGCTCCGGAACGCGCGGTTGCTCGCCGTGGAGGTTCGAGTCCTTCCTGGGGCATGGGTGTTTGTCCTTAGGTTAGTTTACCTAGGTTTAAGTAGTTTGTAAGCTACGGATTGATTACCACGCAGTTTAGTCCAATAGATTTACAGACATTTGAACATTTGATGATTGTCTTGTCCCACTACAGGAAGGGAGCAAGATTAGGGTTTAACGTCCCGTGGAAGCGTGGTCATGAACGCTAGGAATGTTGGGTAAGAATGACGAAGTTGATGTGCAACAGACAAGACCTACAGCAATATCGAAACGCAGTTGCCACCCTATTTTTCTGAGCTAAACATTCCAACTTCAGACTAATTTGTTTCACAGCCGTCTTTAGCAGGGGGTGCAAGGGGTGCGGGGCACCCCGGCGCCGGTACCGAGGGGGCGCCAGTAGCCGCGTGGTCTAAGGCCCCATGTCGTCGTGAAAGGCGCGACCAAACATTGTACAGATATCATACCTGTGTCATTTTAAAGAGAAACCCTGAAACTTTTTTTTTTTCATTTATACCACCACAGCCTAGTTTGGTAATTTGCCGATAGTCAGCGCTAGTCGCAAACATAGCGAGTTCAGGTGCGGAGCGAGATTTCTGTGTGTTGGATTCGACAGAAACAAATGTGCTACAGCTATTCAACGGATGTTTTGGACCAAGTACGGTAAGAAGCCACCAACAAGGAAGGCCATTTACCACTGGCACAACAAATTCGCTACGACGTGTTGCTTGTGCCCGGCAAAGAGAAGCGGACGTCCCAGTGTGAGTGAAGTGAGTGTGGAGCGCGTACCAGAGACATTCATAAGGAGCCCAAGGAAATCGGCGCGTCATGCATCCCACGAACTCGGAGCGTCTCCAGTTATTGTGTGGAAAGTCCTGCTACAGACGCTGTCTATGAAACAATTCAAATTGGAGCTAGTGCAGAAGCTCAATGACGACGACAAAGAGATGCGTTTTGAGATTTGTTCGCAGTTCAAATAATTGAATGAGGATAAGGATGGCACTGTTGATCGCTTAATTTTTAGCGACGAAGCCATTTTTCACATTAATGGAAAAGGGAACAGGCATAATTGTCGAATCTCGGTTACAAAGCATCCACATGAATGCAATGAATTTGAGCGTGATTACGCAAACTTAAATGTTTTTTCGCAGTATCATGTCGAAAACTGTAGCGGCCATTCTTCTTCGCCGAGAGCACTGTCGCTGTATATTCCCACTTGGACATGTTGCAGCCTCTTGCGTGTGTTTCCCGGTACACGACTGTACCATGAGTGTTGCCTGTCGACAGGGGCCACTTCATGGCCCGTATAGCACCTGCACTCGCCATGTTTACGACTATCGCTGACTATCGGCACACACATGCACACACACACACCCACACACACACACACACACACACACACACACACACACACACACAAAAAAAAAAAAAAAAAAAAAAAAGAAAAAAAAAAACACCCTTTCAGATTTCCTGTTTTAAATTTGATATATATGATATATGAGCAATGTTTGGTTCTTGTGCAATAAATAATTGAAAGTGTTGCCATACATTATGTACACCACGTATATCGATTCCAGTAGGGGTGATTTTCTCAAAAACGGGGGTGTTGAGCCAAAATATGTTAGTCCTTCGTTTCATGTTGAACATAAGCGACCTGCCAAATTTTAGCCGAGTCTGTTGGCCGTGACAGAGTCCTTTTCCTTGAAAGTTTCTTATTTATTTTGAAAGGTGAAAGTTTCTTATTTATAGTCAGGTGACAGTTTCTAAATCAAGTGGAACTGAACCTAAAATTGGTGACAGTTTGTGGCTTGAAGGTTGTTCTTTAAAGCTCTAATTAAATCTGCTGAAAAAATCTAACTCTCTATAAAATCACCAGTCTTTCTAAACATATATGGGCAACGTACTAAGTTAATTAGGCCCTATAATACTATTTTCTACAAAGAAATTGGTGTAATAAGGTCACAGGCGGGTTGTGATGTCTCGATAGGTTGTTGCGGTTAATTACCAGGTTGTACACAGTCATGTCTGATCTTGTTGGATTAGTCAGTCGTTTGAGGATATCGAAGGTTTCCTCTGATCTTAGTAGCTCATACGTGACGTCACTGGGCAGTTGTTCGCGTAGCTCCCGCGCCACGCCATCGAAGATGGGGCATTCAAAAACTACGTGTTCCGTACTGCCGACATAGGCTCCACATTCACACATGGGCGACGCCTGAATCCTGAATATGCCGGATAGGGCCCGTGTCCTGTCAGGAAGTGCAGTAAGCTTCTTGAGGGTTTGAAGAAGCTCATGGAGAGCCTTTCTTGGATATCCGGCAGGAACTGATAAGTCCTCCTTGCGATGTCATCAGCATCCCACAACTCCTGCCAGAGCTCCAATCCCAATGTGTTTGTAGAATGTCGTTCCATACAAATGTTCTCGTCCTATTAATACAAAATTCCTCTTCCAATATCAAATGAAATTTCATCACTCTCTGGCGGGATACATTCATAGGTACATAATCCAATCTAACTTGGTACGTGAATCGTAGCCGGCCAACCGACCCGTACAACACGGTGACTACCATACGACTGAAGCCTAGCTTCCACTGGACTCTTCTAGCCATCTATCCACTGCCCGCCTCAGCGGTCAAAGATGATACTGTAGCGCAGATGCTACCTCGCAGTTACAAAGATATTAGGTGTGCTGTGGTTACAAACATCAACTGAGATTATCGAAGCATAGAATAGATGAATTTTTCATACCAAATAAAACCGAAAGCAAATACATGTCCAGATTCACAAAAATATCACAGAAAAATCCACAAATAATGATCTTCAGCCTATAGCTGCCTACTTTCACCCTTAAAAATTACGGATTATAGGAGCTTTGTGATAACGTTTCCTGGCGTAATGAATTTTGAAACAATTTACGGGTATGCTGCCGGGTGACGTCGTCGACCAGAAGCTTACCCTCGCATTCTCAAGACACAACTGCACTCAAGGATGCAATGTGCAAGCGAATTTAATACCTCGGTTTGGAAAGGTTAAACAAGGAACATAACACTCACAGTTCAAATCACCAAAACGTCAATACAACCAAAGATGACCAAACATCAAACATATCGATATTGGCCATTAATCAACAGGTGAGGCTGCATTAATTCTGTCCCTCTGGTTATTGACGTCAGTGCCGGATTCCAAGCAGAATTTAAACAAAACCACCGTGTCTCTCTTGCAAATTTAATTTCAACAGATTTCTTAATAACACTATCCCAATACGTGGAAGTGCCTGCCAGAATCTTTGTGTTGTTGTATTCCATAGGATGACCGGTGTCAAGACAGTGTTCAGCAGCAGCGGATGTGTTTGGCTGTTGCAAAGCGAGTGTAACGCTTATGTTCAATTCACTAGTCTTCCACAGTTCTGATTCTCTGACCAATATATGACGTGCCACAACTGCAAGGAAATACGATAGACCCTAGCCTTACGCAAACCGAGATCATCTTAGAAGGTAGTCGAAAAACACATTTCACATAATATTTACGCAAAATACGACCAATCCTATTGAAAATGATTTCTGGGTAAGGCAAAAAGGCCATAGATTTAGGTGCCACGTCGTTACTATTCTCACCAGTTGCACAGTAGGCTGATAGCGGAACGCACGATTTATCTGCCTCTCACCATAACCATTGATTCTTTGATTGCAGTTGTGCCTTGAGAATGGCAGGGTCTGCTCCTGTCGACATATCAGCGGTGGTCGACGACGTCACCTGGCATTGTACCCGTAAGTTCTTTAATTAAAATTTCCGGGCTAAGATGCCGTGGTCCATCAATAAAACTTCTAACTCCCGACGTTTCGTTACCTAATGCGGGCAACATCTTCAGAGGTGAGTTGACGACTGCCTACTAGGTGCTTGAGGTCCTGCTTATATAGACGGAATAGATGGCGCCACCACTTGTCACATTCTACCGACTATAAAGCTATCTTTGACCAGCGTCATCTCTCTCGATTACAGGTACTCGATTGTCATATTGTTGGTTCACCGCCAAATCTTATCCAATTTCAAACCTTCTTCTTTTTTGTTAAAATTATTGTGGTGTTTCTGTATTTCTATAGCTTCTCTGTATATGCGTGTATAATAATGTGAGGTCTTGGGTAACATGCTCGTTTCACTAAATTTTATTTCCTGATCACCCTGTGTAAAGACATGCTCTGCCACAGCTGACTTATCTGTGTGACCCAGTCGACAATTCCTTTTTATTTGTGGACCACGGCATCTTAGCCCGGAAGTTTTAATTGATGAAGACGCCGAACGTGAAACCCTACATGTTATGAATACCAGTAAGTTGTTTGAAAATATATTAGCTTTAATTGATTAGTATTCTGGTGTATTTACTTCGTTTTCTTTGTCGAAGATAGCTAGTAATAATAATTTGTCGTGAACCTGTTATCGGAATAGGAAAACAACTGCACCGCCGGCTAGAGCAGTGGCAGAAGGGCGTTAGTGTTGTGTGGTAGCGGCGCCTGCTGAGCGGCCGGACAATGGCTGGCCCTGGCCCTCGGCCTGCCGGTCATTTGCTGTGCTGGAAGCGCAGACGCAGACGCGCGCCTAATGAAGTTAGTCGCGCGCCCTATCTCTCACCAGCAGGCCGTAAATTGGCCGCGCGCTGAGTACCCAGTCCCTGTCTTCTGCCTCTAAATAATACGCTAACGGAAATGAGGGGAGCAACCGGTACAACACTGAGCACGTCCAAGGGGGGGGGGGGGCGTGCCACGTCCAGGGCGACAGATATTTTTAGGGCAGCGTATTTGTGAAGTATCATCTACTTGTACACTTGTTCGCCCACAGCTTAAACACTGCTCACCGGTGTGGGATCCGTACCAGGTGGGATTGATACAGGAAGTGGAGAAGATCCAACGGAGAGCAGCGCGCTTCGTTACAGGATCATTTGATAATCGTGAAAGCGTTACGGAGATGATCGATAAACTCCAGTGGAAGACTCTGCAGAAGAGACGCTCTGCCGCTCGGTACGGGCTTTTGTCGAAGTTTCGAGAACTTACCTTTACTGAGGAGTCTAGCAGTATATTGCTCCCTCCTAGCCGGCCGCGGTGGCCGAGAGGACTGAGGCGCTTCAGTCACGGTCTGCACGGCCACTACTGTCAGGGGTTCGAATCCCCCCTCGGGCATGAATATTTGTGCCGTCCTTAGTTGTAGGTAGTTCATAAGCAGTTTGTAAGTTTAGGGACTGATGACCCCGTATCTGTCCCTTAAGATAAACAAACATTTGAACATTTGCTCTCTCCTACGTATATCTCGCGAAGAGATCGTGAGGATAAAATCATAGAGATTAGAGCCCACACACAGGCATACCGACAATCCTTCTTTCCGCGAACAATACGTGACTGGAATACGAGGGAAAATCGATAGTGGTACTCAAGGTACCCTCCGCCACACACCGTCGGGTGGCTTGCGGAGTATGGTTGTAGATGTAGATGTGCTTTCAAAATGTTAAATCAAACACCACCATGAAAAGTGGAAGTATATCGTGTGTTATGGTCTTGTCCCAAGACTGGTTTGATGCAGCTCTCCACCTTACTCTATCCTGAGCAAGCCTTTTCATCTCCTCATAAGAACGCCAACCCACATCCATTTGAACCTGTTTACTATACGCGTCTCCTGGTCTCTCTCTGCGATTTTTACCCCACACTCTTCCATCCAATGCCAAAATTTACGATTCTTCGATGTCTAAGTATGTGTCCTACCAAGCGATCCCTTCTTTTACTCAAGGTATATCAAAAATTCCAATTCTCACCAATTCAGTACCTCTTCATTAGCTATGCGATCTACCCACCTAATCTTCTGCATTCTTCTGTAGCACCACATTTCAAAAGCCTGTATTCTCTTCCTGTCCGCACTGTTTATCGTCCATTTATCACTCCCGTACACGGCAACACTCCACACGAATGCCTTCAGAAAAGACTTCCTTACACTTAAGCCGGCTGCGGTGGCCGAGAGGTCTGCGGCGCGCCAGTCACGTTCTGCACGGGGGTTCGAATCCCCCCTAGGGGGATTAGCTACTTCATAAGTAGTTACGTTTCGGGACTGATGACCCCGTAGTTAAGTCCCATAACCTCTACAGACATTTGATTTTTTTGAACTTAAATTAATATTCGATGTTAGCAAATTTCTCTTTTTCAAAAATGCTTTTCTGCATTTTATATTCTCTGTACTCCGACCGTCATACATTATTTTACTACCCAAGTAACAAAACTCATCTACCACCTTCATTGTTTCGTTACCTAATCTAATTTCTTCAGCATCTCCTGATTTTCTAAGACTGCACTCCATTACCCTGGTTTTACACTTGTTAATGTACATTTTATACGCTTTGTTCAACACACCGTCCATTCCACTCAACTGATCTTCCAGTTCCTTTGCTGTCTCTGACAAAATTACAATGTCATCAGCAAAACGCAACGTTTTTATTTCTTCACCCTGAACTTTAATCCCTATTCCAAATTTTTCCTTGCTTTCCTTCACCGCCTGCTCGATATACAAATTGCATAACATCGGAGAGAGGCTACAACCCTGTCTTACTCCCTTCCCAACTAATGCTTCCCTTTCATTCCCTTCCAGTCTAATAACTGCGGTCTGGATTTTGTACAAGTTGTTAAAAAACTCTCCTTTCCCTGTATTTTACCCCTGCTGACTTCAGAGTGTATTCCAGTCAATATTGTCAACAACTTTCTCCAAATCTACAAAAGCTAAAAATGTAGGATTGCCTTTTCTTAATCTATCTTCTAAGATAAGTCGTAAAGAGAGTATTGCCTCCCGTATTCGTACATTTCTCCTGAATCCAAACTTATCTTCCCCGAGGTCAGCTTCTACAGCTTTTCCATTCACCTGTAGATAATTCGTGTTAAAATTTTGCAACCATGACTTATCTAACTGATGGTTCTGTAATTTTCACAACTGTCTGTGCCTGATTATTACATTTTTCTTAAAATCTGAGGGTATTTCGCCTGTCCTTATCATCGCCTGTAGCTTATCTTGTGTGACCAAAATTATTGATTTTTTATTGCTATGCTTAACTCTAATATTGTTGAATTATTAACAATTAACTCTATTAATCAGCTGGTGTTAAATACTGTTTTAATATTTCTAATTTTAAGGATAAACCATACAATAACTGTACTTTATATTGTATGATTAATAATAGTTAAATTGCATAGCCAAATGATATAATGCAAAACGATATCTCCACTATCTTTACTGCATATCATAATAGGTTTATTTCAAACCAATCTTAAGAAATTGAACGATAAGTTCAGTTCACTGCATATGTTAACATGCATTTTCGATCTTACTCCAAAGAAAATGTATAACAACAAAAAATACACTGAGGCATAATATTAAAATTATATACTGTATTGTACAAGATATGCTTACAGCTAAAAAATTGTTATTCTCTTACTATGTCAATAATTTTCAATAAATAACATTGTAAAAAAAGTTTACTGTGAATACCAACATCACAGAGTATTATGATAAACTAGTAGTAAATAGCCCTCCTAATCTGCTGGAGTTTAATACTGTTTTAATATTTGTAATTTTAAGGATTTACCTAGCATACAACCACCACATTTTATATTGAATGATAAAAACTGCTAACATACACTATATTGCATGGTTAAGTGAAATAATGCAAAATATGTCAACTCCTTTTAATTACATATTTTAACATGTTATTTTAATTTATTCTTAACAAATAGAACGATAAGTTCTCTTCACTGCATATGTTAAATATGCATATTCCATTTTACTCTTAACAAACTGTATGACAATATGACAGTAAACAAGATATTTGTTTTAAATTACATTATACAAGCTATGACTACAGCTAAATGTTGTAACTTTCTTTTGTTGATAATTGGTGGGTCACTATGCAATGTTAATGAAAAAAACTTGTCAACGTCTCAAATGCTTGCATAAGACGTAAATAGTAAATATATATGATTTACTGCATTTTTTGTGCATGAATATTATCGTCCAACTGCAGCCTTCTTTTAATAAATGCAAGAAATACACGAAGGGAATAGTAGTGCAAAATTATTAAGCTGTGAATGTACCTTATAGGTAAGGAATGTATTATAATGATAATAAGCCGTATGCTGTCACAATGTTATTATTATCCGACGAGTTTTGGAACTAGAACTCCATTTTCGAGGACTTTATTAATAGATTTTGTGTTGCATCTGTTTCAGTTTAATTTGTCGACATGAAATTATCCCTTGCATCGGTGAAAAAACCTCCACATTTTCACACTGTTGATTACTCGAAACATGTTGCCTGGTCTGACGAGTCTCGTTTCCAGTTCAACAGGGGATCTACGTATTATATTTACATAAACAATTTAGGGAAAAATCTAAGTAGTTATTTACAGATGACGCCTTCATTTATCGTCTAGTAAAAACATCCGAAGATTAAAACCAAATGCGTTACAAACTTGTAATTTGGGGAGACGGGCATTTGTGGACTTAGAAGATTTGCGGGATTGTGAATACAGAACAGTCTCTGTTTGAGAAGTGTTAGACTTTGGACAGTGGTAGGGCTGTGGAATTGTAATAAAACACTAATAGTGAACTCGTGTGATGGGGGACTTTGTTTTATAACAGATGCTGTAATTAACCACGAATTACATTTGAACTTTAATGTTCGATGGATTTTGTTGATTTATGGGTGATAATTTGAAATTTTGATGTACTCTCGAGCGCGTGTGATTCCGATAATTTTGCAATTTTAACCACTAATAGTAATTGGAATTAAACACGGTCATGAAACTTTAGGATGCGAAGCTTACACAAACAAGCATCAGTTTACGGTAAAAAAAGAAATTAACTATTCTATACAGGTTCGACTACGGTTGAATGGCTCTAATACAATCTGAATTCTTTTGGCAGGTAAAGAACGGTGTAAGGTCCTATGGTTCCGACATAAGTAGGTTTTCTGTAATATTTTGTGGATATGTAAACTGGTCACAGATGTATATTGTGAGTGGCACAGTAATCTCTGGAAGTTAGATTGTAGAGTAAGCACTCTCTCTGCGAAAGAGGGCTGTCAGTAGCAAGTCAGTTGCGAGCTGTGTTGGGAGCCAGTTGCGGAGAGTTAGCTATTGGATGAGGGACCCCTCCACCCTCCACCATCCTGATCGCTGGAGGGTAGAGAGTGACTTCGAAATCTTAAATAGGAAGACCTTTTTAATACGGATTTGGAGTCTGTGAAAAAATATGTAACTTTCGTATGAAATATATTTTTCGTTTGGTAATAGTTGGCATTGTAATAGGCAAAAATGATAACGATTTGAAAATTGTTGAGAAACGGTAACATCTCAAACAAATACATGTCAGATAAGGAAAATGAAAGCAAAATTTTTGATTTTTTTGATAATGCTATCATTTGACACATCCCACAATCCAATGAAGCACAGTGATCATTCTCTGAGTCCATGGTCAGACTGTTCATTGTACTCCAGTGATTCGGACTGTACACATCTCCAACCAATTGTTCCACAGTGTTAAGGATTGCAAAGAGAGTAGATATTTTTTGCTCGTACTTTGTGGCTCATAGAAATGTTAAAGCATGCTAATCTGTTCCCTGATAGGAATGTTCTACACTACTAAAACAGTTTACATGTTACTGCAGCTTGTCATCCGTATAGAAACTGACAGCGTTACATGAAACTCACAGCACTACGAAGAGCCATATGTAATCGTTAACATACCCCATTATACGTGTGGGGTACTGGTGACCGGGAGAACACTGCGAGAGCTAAGTTTCAGGTTCCTTCGCGACTGCCGCCTATTCCTGGGCCGCGTCACAACTGGACAGACACAGCATTTGTCCCGCCTTTGTGTGAGCAGAATGCACCTGGCGGATCGCCCAGCACAGCAGACAACCGGCCTCTCGAAGCAGACTGTAAACAGTCTGCCGGCAGATTTGTGGCCCGGGGAGGCACGCGGTCCCCGGCCACAGCAAGTGCTGCACCCGTACAGTACACTCGGACACTTTACGACACAGCTATCAAGTTCAAGCGCGTGGTCACCTTTACCGTTCTGCTGACCAAAGTTTTCTTCCCTCTGGTATCTTCATCACAACTGTGGAATGAAATTCAATCTCAAGCCGATTTCGTGTCTATTGGGACTTGATTTAACGTGATATTGACGTGGCGTACGGTAAGGTTGGGGTAAACGGACACGATAAGCGGATATTTTAAATAACTATTTAACAAATCTAATTCCAGATGTTTATTTTGTATAGCTAAGAAGCTTATACGTTATGTCAAAGTAATACGTGTTTAATTAATTTTTAAATTTTATTTTCAGCCCAGGATAATTCATACAAATGGATGGTGCGCCTATGTCCGTTTGCCCCCAACTATAGGGGCAAACGGTCACTCCATATGGGGCAAACGGACACTTTACTTTTTACTCGCTGTCATAATTGTTACAATTATGGCAAACAAAGTAAGGATCATTTCCATTTGGAACACACACAACATGAAACCAGAAAGAACAGACAAGACACTGCACCCAATTTCCACCATGTTTGTATAGTTTTTTTTACACAGATTGCACATATCACTCTTACTGTTATCACATTTGGTATTGTTAGCTGCCTTCTTGTTTGCCGCCTGGCCTTTTTCTCTTTTAGATCAGTAATAAAACTAGTATCTTTCAGAATGGATGATGTTCCCATCTTGCGTTTATTTTTGGCAGATACTGAAGTTCTTGGAAACTTCTCTCATTCGCAGCATGTTTGGTGACCCTCGTTGTTGGCTGAGGTTGCAGTTCCGTCACTCGATTAGGCCTATTTCCTGGTACAATTGTCATCTGCAAGTCTGCTGTTTGATTCTTGGGATTTCCTACTGGATTATTAGTGGGGTCTTCATGCACAGTTGCGGGAGCAAACACGTGCTCAGGCAAGCGATTGGGGTTGAAGGGATAAATCCCACAAGCACTGATGACATTTACAGTGTTCCCGACTATAGCTGCACGGTTCCATGCTTCAGCAAAAACAGCTCCAAATGTCACTTTATTAATGCCCTTCCCTGGATTTCTTCTGACGTACAACCTGCAGACGTCGTTGTAAAATATCTTCAGTGGAGCAAAGAAAGAGACATCAAGGGACTTAGCCTATGAGTTCTGTGAGGGGGCAAACAAATTAGATGCACAGTGTTGGGTAGGGTCTTCTACCTGTGTTTCTTTTACGATTACGGACCATTCTGTAAATAAGAATAGTATTCAGTCGAAACTACTGAGATTTACTAAAAATAATATTATCAGCCAGTTAAAGATATTTGCTACACCTCCATAACTGTTTTATAAAGAAACAAGTGTCCCACAAACAAGTTCCCGTCTTTCCCACCTGAGCAATATTTGAGTTAGTGTCGTAAAAATACAACGGATGGCACCACCAAGGCATATCGTCATACTGGCACGAGGAGGGAACCAGGAGCCCACCACCGGACCAGGATAGAACCTCAGTGAATTCATTGAAATACCAACAACCCTTATTTCCTGAACAATATTCTTAACAAAGTCATTACCTCCACAGCATATGTTGCTTACCTGCCTTAGTTTACAAGCCCGAAGGACGTTCTAAATAGGTTATTTCAAATAATACTTATCACAGCACTCGTATACACTACACTCTAACAATCTGAGTCACAGGAACGGTGTTGCCAACTTCAATGAGGTAAATACACCACATTTGCTTACGTTCTGTCCGTTTGCCTCCATGTCCGTTTGCCTCCATGTCCGTTTGCCCCAACCTTACGCTATCTCCTGTTATCCAAATCGCTGCGTTGTATCTTTTCCAGCTGATTGAATGATAGTTTCAATTTGTAAGTAGAAGCGCAGTCCATCTGTAACAATTACTTCTCCACACAACATGTATCAAATATGTTTGTCTTTGAAAAAAAAAATCATCATCAGACTGTAGAGGGAATAGATATTGACTCGTACTTTGTGGTTCATAGAAATGTTCGATAATTTCGTCAAAGGTATGCTAATCTGTTCCCTACACCTTCGACGACATTTCTATGAGCCTCATATTACTATGAAGTGATATCTACACTCTCTACAATCGTTGACATCGTGGAACAATTGCGTAGAGACATGTACAGTCGTAATAACTGAAGTCTAATGACGAGTCTGACCATCACCTGAGATCATGATCACATTTTGTGCTTCGATTGTTGGAGGTGTCACGCATCTTTGCTTGACAGACGTGAGATGTTACTTCCCCAATTATTTTCACTTATCATTAGATGACAGCTGATAATTTCATCCTCTTTTATAACTCACTAGCTTCATGGTCACTGTTTTTATTACCACGATGGTGAGAATTAGCATTTAATTCCAGTTGTCTGTAACAATGTCACAACTCAATTGTATAAGACTGACGTGTATTTAAGATTTACTGTTAGCAGATTAAGATTGCTACTATGAAATACATGTTTCTCTCCTATTTAATTTAACGGGTAGCTACTTTCTTGTCTTCATAATGTAACATTTATTTTGATGTCAAAGCTCGCACAGTCACTGAATTTTACAAATATTTACCAGTATTGTGTACGTAATTTGGTCCTTTATATTATATCTTCTTTTCTTGTGTACTGTCATCCTGTTGTCTTTCGAAGGGGCCTAAAGATGATACAATAAAGTGTGGAAACCGATAGTGAAATAAAATGTTCATACCTTAATGACTGAAGGTGTTCCTTTCTCTTAACAGAACAGGTGATGTCCCCTGTTATTTTCCTGAGAGATGAACGTACAAGTACTTGCTATGAATTCAGCTGCTGTTGCGTGATGTTTTGAACTGTGTTACTTGTGTGTTTTTATCATGATTGCTTGGCCTTATTTGGCTACGGTCGATTGCCATGGAATATCGTGCATTCTGTCACCGGGCGTGTATGGCTTGTGGTGGCAAGTTAAGTTTTCTTGTACCTCATTCATGATTACGTTGACTCCTAAAACAGGAGTTCATTTCTGACGTGTTAGAGTTGGTGGGTAGGCCTTATTTTAGAAAGTCCATTTAGTTTATGTTGCTACGCTATTGGCGGTACTGTTATGCTGTTGTACTACTGCCCTGGTGACATTATTTTCCATATTTGTCGCCCGCTGAAAATATCTCGATCTATCGAGACATTGGATTCCGCCGCTTCGACGGATTATAATTCTGGTATACGACTAGGAATTCGACGACCCAGCAAAGGAAAATTTTATTGACATATTCTTGCGGATGCATACAACGCATGATCACACACAGAGCCATATGCACGTGACTACATTCCAAAATGTAATCCTTCCATGGAGACGATCGTAGAGATGCCGAATGTTGTTTTGCGGAATTGCCTGCCAAACACCTGGTTCTTCAGATGCGTCGGATATCGTATCGGTCGTGCGGATGGCGCAAGATGACGTTGCATTCTGTCTTAAACATGCTCAAGGGGGGAGATATCTGGGGATTCTGCTGATCAGGGTACTTGACGTACACCCAAGAGCACGTTGGATAGTACAGGATACGCGTGCGTTGTCCTTTTGGAAAAGATCGCCCTGTTGGTACATGAATGATGGCCTCAATGTACCGTGCACTGTTCAAGGCTCCCTCGGCGATCACCAGAGGAGACCGGCCTGAGTATGATATGGCTGCCCACACTATGATGCCGAGTGTGCACGATGCCACACACGCGTACGACAATTATCTCTCAGGAAGAGGGCAAGAGACATCACCTGTTCTACTAAGTGAAAGGAAAGGTATGGACATTTTATCTAAATGGGATACTCTGCAAATCACATTTAAGTGCCTGGCAGGGGGTTCATCGAACCACAATTATACTATTTATCTCCCATTCCATTCTCGAATAGCGCGCGGGAAGAAAGAACACCTAGCGGTTTCCACATTTCATTGTGTCATCTGCAGGCCCCTCCGAAAGACAACTGTATGACACGTCATTCCGCAAGCCAACATTCGGCACCTCTACGATCGTCTACAAGGAAGAATTGGATTCTGGATTGCTACAAAAGGAAGTTATACGCAGTACTTGCGTCGACATTGGCCACGTTCTGGTGACTTAATCACGTTCGTGTAGCTCAGTCTCTGTGATCGTGCGTTGTATGCATCCGCAAGAATGTGTCAATAAAATTCCCTCTGCTGGGTCGATGAATTCCTAGATTATTATTATCATTTTCCAGTAAAGTGTATAAGTACTCCTCTTTATCTGTATACCAGAATTATAATCAGTCCAAGTGACGGAAGGTGCAGATGTTTTCAGCGGGCGACAAATATGGAGGATATTCTCACTTTCTGGGCATAACAGGATCGACAATAGCGTTGTAGAATAAACTAAATGGACTCTCTAAAATAAGGCATACCCAGGAACTCTAGCACTTCAGAATGTAATTCTGTTTTAGAGTCAACATGATCATTAATGAGTACACAACAAGAGAAGATGTATAATATAAAGGACCAAATTACTTACACCATACTGGTAAATATTTGTGAAATTCAATGAGTCTACAAGCTGAGACGTCGAAATAAATGTTACGTTATGAAGTAAGACGAGAAAATAGCTACCCAGTGAACTTAAACACTAGAGAAACTTGTATTCCGTATTAGTAACATTAATTTGCTAACAGTAAATCTTAAATGCAACTGGAATTAAATGCTAATTTCAGCCTTCGTGGTTTGATTGTCATAAAAACAGTGTCCTTTAAGTTGCTGAGTGATACACTAGGTTGAAATTATCGACTGTCATTTAATGCTAAGAAGTGAAAATTATTGGGGGACGTTACGTCTGTCGTTTGTCATAGATATTCAGTGTCAGATACTAATAAGAGATTAGTGAAACGTATGTTAAAATAAATCCAAACAAAACCGAGTGCGAAACTATGCATTTCAATGAACTCCCACTATGTATAATTATTATGAAGTTATATGATAATGAAGGTACAAAACTGTCAGTCGGTGAGGCAGGGACGGCCATAAAATCTGCCCGCGAGCCATCAAATATTCAAATGTTTGTCATGCTTAAGGGACTTAACTGCGGGGTCGTCAGTCCCTAACCTTACAAACTACTTATGAACTACCTTATACTAACGACGACACAAACAGCCATGACCGAGGAGTGGGGGGGATTCGAACCCCGACGGGGAACGGCCTGGCGCATCGTAGCATAGCGCCTCATTGTGCTCGGCCGCTCCGCCGTGACCAGCGAGCCATCCCTGGCCTGCCATAGCAACCGATATATCCTTGGACATGCATCGAATTTTAAAGGTACCGATTGTTTTATACTACTTAGAACATTCTTTTCTTTATAGAAATACTTCACATGTGGGAGTTTCCATAAGCGCGTATCGCTACACCACTGTAGGCGGTTGAACGATGTTGGGGCGTGAGTGGAAGATGCCCTAACGGCAAGGATAACCGTGTATCATGGTGTGGTTAGCTATATCACCCACTGGCCGTTCTCCTCTGGTGATCGTCACAAGAAAGCTAAACAGTGCACGGTGCAATGAAACCATCATTACCGTTCATGCACCAACAATGCAACATAGTTTTCCGACAGGACAGTGCACGTCCACGTGTATCCTGTACCACCAAGCGTGCTCTTCAAGGTGTTCGTCAACTACGCTAGCCGCACGATCCCCAGATCTGTCCCCCATTGAACATGTTTGGGACCGGATGAAAAGTCATTTTGCGACGGTCTGCACGAGCGACACGAAATCTGATCCAACTGAGGGACCATGTGGAAACTGCATGGCAGGCCATTCCGCAATACCACATTCTGTATTTCTAGCAACGTCTGTGCGGATCCGTAGCAGTCCCGGTCCCGACACACAATTTTGCCTGTCGCCGTGGCTCAGCGCGCCCGTTCAGGAGGCTAAACGCTCTCTGTTCAAATGTTTGTAATTCTATCGGACCAAACTGCGTGGTCATCAGTCCGTAACTTACAAACTACTTAAACTAAGGTAAACTAACCTAAGGACAAACACACACATACATGCCCCAGGGAGGACTCGAACCTCTGACGGACGCTCTCTGTAATAAAAAAAAAGCTGAGCCAAAATATTCAACGAACAATTAAGAACGAACCAAACGAACGACCGCAGAACACAATCTACCTGAAGAACAAACAACAAATAAAAAAAGGAAAAAAAATGTAGCACAGTGGTAGAGTGACAGACTACAAATCCAAAGGTCGCGGGATCGATACCCCCAGGACCTAAGATTTTTATCTGTAACTTTCCACTTTTTTCACCTCTGGCAATGTTGCTCATGTGAAAAATACCGAGTAGCACCGTGGTTAGGAACCCACTGTAACGTCACAGCTGCGTCCACCTAATCCTTGATGGGCGAAGTTGCCGTTACATTCTATTTTATGCTTAATCATTTAATAATTGTTCCAATGATTTGACGGTATGGGATACGGACAATTACTAGGTTGATCCATAACAGTAAACTTTGCTAACTTTCTTTATTATTGAACGACAAATATTAAAAACTCTTCCCTTTAAATACACTGATTAAATAACTGTGTGCCACTACGATGAATGTCTACAAGTCCACACTGAAACATTTCAATATGCAACTGCAACCCGTATGCGATACGACGGAATGGCAAAAACTTTAGCCACCACTAAACGCAGGTTACGAACTCACTGCCGACATGCTACCGCCTCGCTCTGCGGTCGGCGGGAGACTGCCGCACCCCGGCCAACAAACAAAGAACATTCCAACCTAAGCATTGTAGCCAGTAGCTCTCGCTGCACACCAACGATAACTATCGTTCGACCAAAACGTACCAAAGACGGTAATAACCTAAAACCCTGTATCCCTACACCATGTTAAACTGTAGGTCCCCCCTATAACTGGCTGGATAAGTCAGTTCGAAGGTCGGAGGAAGGCAAAGGCATACCCCCTCCAAACAGGACCTTGCCTAGTAAAGCACTGCGGTGTTCAAACCAATCTTCAAATCGTTGACCTTGTTTTTTTTTTTTTTTTTTTTTTCGGCTTGCATTGCTGTAAGAGGACGTATACACGGTACTAGCATCGACGCTGCGCATGCTCTGGTGACTGTCCACACGTTTCTATAGCTCTGTCTGTGTGATGGGGTGTTGTATACATCATCAATAATCTGAAAATATAATTTTCCCTTGTTCTCTTTTCATTTTCCAGTGGTGTACTTTAGGATCACCCTGTATAGATGGAATAATAGAGGAGCAAAGACTGATCCCTGTGGTAGACCATCAATTTCCTCTCCGTGCTCGCGCTTTCGCACATACAAATGACAGTGGCAGCTGGTGACCAGAAAAGATGGTAGTGCACTTTTTTCACCAGCTGCCACCTCTCCAGTATGGCAACTCAACGCATTCCGAAAGAAATGCTATTGAGCCAAGATATCATAGATGTAGATGAATAAAAAACTGCAAAGCTGCAAAGTCTCTAAATTTTGGAGAAAAATAATCGCATATCTTTATTAATAGAAGTGGCTTTAAGCATAATAAGATTTAATTGGTGGACATAGCAATGAATGTATGAAGGATTGGAAAACGTTTGCTTCACAAGAGCCTGCACCTCACGTGACGAATTACTCATGAGCCTCAAGACTTACTATAAAACACGCTAAACAAAGTTACTTCGCTTGCAGCTAAGGAAGGCGCGAAAAGCCCGCTTCGTTCGAAAGGCTGACGACTCCGCTTGCCTTCGGGAGAGTTGGGACTCTGTTTCTGCGGCTGACAGGGTGGCTCGGCCGCGATGTGTATACACTCGAGGCGCCTATAGGGGAACACTGTTGCCAAGCGTTGCCCCCGCAGCCCGCACACCCCCTGAGACACCGTAGTCGGCGTTTGCAGGCCGGCTGCAAACCCAGCCGCTGTCGGCAAAGTTCGGCCCACTCGGGAGCGGTCGGCGCGTAACAGCCCGGGCGTTTCAAAAGAGATAAATGGAGCGCTACTTCTCCCCCTGCATAGAATTTCTGATCAGCAAACGCAGTTTAACAATATTATTATTCCTGGAGGTAGCGCAAACCTGCAAACCTATTCAGGAGCCGCCCCTGACAGACGATCAGCGGGGGCTCCGGCCGCCGGTGCGCCGTGCTGCAGCCCTCTGGGACGGTCCGTCGTCGGTGCGTTGTTTACCCGGCGGGCGGGCCATTGTGGCCGCGTGCTCGGCGACGCCTGTCCCGCTGCCAACAACAACACGTGGCGGCGCGCGCGGGCAGCTGTTCCGCGCGACTCCCCCTCAATTAAGGCGGCGGATTGAGCTGTCTCTGGCCGCGACGGACGACCCGCGTCACCGCCTCGGGCAGCCGAGCTCGCTACTTTGGCGACCCTGCCAGGAACACCGTCTACTCCTAACGCGCGCTGCCCGCTCTCGCCTTAGTAACAACGTCTGCCCGCTTTTAATGCAATGTCTGTTGGAGCTCTTGTGATGTGTCTGTGTACTTCTGTAGCACTACCTGTACTACGCCAAAGTATTTAAAATAAATTTTCTAATTTTTATCAATAATTAGCAGTTTATTACACCTTAACTGGTTTCGGTTCTAAATACTCTTCACAAAAGTAAAGTAAATATGCTGCTTTAGTTGATACATTATCTGCTATCTTATTCATGCTGACATGCGAAGGTGGAATAAACAGCTGACGGTTGATGATATGCATTTCCTACAATTACTTTGAATTTTGCCTTTGGATTTAGGAGAAATGTACGAATAAGCGCGGCTGTACTCGTATTACGGTTAAGGAAAGGCAGCCGCGCCGGAGCGGTCGAGCGCATAGAGGCGCTATGCTCCGATGCACAAGGGCGTTCCCTAACGGGGGTTCGAATCCTCCCCTCGGGCATGGATGTTTGTGTTGTCTTTAGTGTTAGGTACTGTGGTGTCGCACGAGTACAAAGTGCGCGCCACCTACTTTCGCCGCGCGCCGCCATGCACGCAAGGCGCGGCGTTCTTACGACGACAGCCACGAGCGCCCTCTGCTGCAACCCCGCTCGTGGCCACCACGGAAAGACATCTTTCACTTGGGACTGAGATAGCAACCAGTTAGGCACTAGGCAGGACTCTAGCTCAACTATGTATCAACATTCTGCAGTACTATGTAAAAGTTAAGTATTGTATAAATTCTGTGCAATATATATTTCGTTCTAATTTATTGTTTCTAGTTTCTGGCTGCTCCTCTCCGTACCTGCACCAGCGTGCTATCTTTATTCCTGTGTCGGTCTCATTCCACTCGGCCACCGACACCTACGACGGAAACGAGACACAAAAGCGGCGACGAGGCTGGGACACAAAAGTGGCGACGAGGATGGGATACAAAAGGTACTTCATAAGTAGTTTGTAAGTTTAGGGACTTGTAATGATATTTTTTCTGGATTTTTTCGCTGGTGTTGTCACAATATCAGAGTTGAAAACCGGAATTGAAACTTAACTAACCGTAATATCAGCAATGAATATTAATTTTTGAAATGGTTAATACACTGAAAAGACCACGAAAGATTCCGCCGTCAGTTCTCAGTAGCAATGCAAGTTAAAAATAACGACAACACCAGAAAGCACCATTACCTAAGAAAATAGCGGAATCAGTTACCCAATATGCATTCATTGGTGGAAGCCGTGACACTGCAGTTGAACCTGTATGAATTGTTTAATATCTTCGTTCTGGCAAACTGATGCTTGGTTTCATGACTATTAATTATTAAAGTTTTAAGACCGTGTGCAATTTTGATCACTATGGTTATCGAAAGTTAAAGAAATTATCGGACTTCGCTTTTAACAGAATGAAGATTTCCTGCAGGCATTGAATTCAATTTTTAATATAAAATGAGAGTAAATAAATTTTGCATCGAGAATGTTCTTTTGTCATCATGAGACAATAGCCAACAATGACCAAGCATCAATTTACTAATATTGCTGAAAATCAAGTCCTAAATTAAATGAAAGATGAGGAGAAATAGTCATTATTTAAATAAAATAGAAATTTCAAATGAAATTTAAAATTTATTACGTTATAGGATGCTAACCAGGGCTCACACTTACATAATTTTGGAGGACGAGTAAAATACGTCCGCTCAGTAGAAAGGTAGAAAAACGAAAGACGACAAGCGATTCCGTTTTCTCTCCAGATCGTTTGAAATAGTTCAATGTATTAGTTGAAACAAGGATAATCAGAGATCTATTGGCAGAGAGAACGGATGCTAGCGACAAGCGTCGCAGATATAATTTTCAATAAAAATTTTTTTTAATGTATCGCTACAGACTAATGACCCCGCAGTTACATCCCTTAAGCTTAACAAACATTTGAACATTTTGTTATACATTTGCGCAAAGATGTTTAAATATTTGCGAACACTGACATTAAATTATTCGAGCAAATAAAATGTAACATATCAAGTGGAGTTGTATTTTTCTTTACAAAAAATAAAGAAAACAATCCGACTCACCATATAGCTCTTGCTCATCAATATCGATATTTTCATGTGTTTTGTGCAAGGCTCAGACATTGTATTTTTCTTTACTCTCTGTTCAATTCCCTCCAGCTTTCAATGATTTGCAAAACTGAAAACTGGTTCTTGTGTTCTGTCAACAAATTTACTTTAACCTTAGTTTTCGCGACTAATGTGAGACAAAAAGAATTCCTGAAGAAGCTAAATTTGTTATCGGTGACAATAAATCCTACTAGTACTGCAGACGAGTGCTAAACGCTAGATGTATAGATCACGTAACTAACGAGGAGGCGTTGAAAAGAATTGGGGAGAAAAGAAGTTTCTGGCGCACCTTGACTAAGACAAAGGATTGATTGGTAGGACACACTTTGACACATCATGAAATCGTCAATTTAGCACTGGAGGGAAGTGTGTGGGTTAAAAATCGCAGAGAGAGACCAAGAGGCGAATGCAGTAAACGGATTCAAATGGATGTCAGTTGTCGTTTTTATTCAGACATGAAGAGGCTTGCACAGGATAGAGTAGGGTGAAGAGCTGTATCAAACCAGTCTCCGGACTGAAGACCATAACAACAACAAACGCCTCAACAGAAAAGTACCCCGGGCACAGTAGACTGCTGTAAATTACTTATGTTCTTTGGTGTAATTGTTACGTTCTGTACTTTGTGGTGAACCATGGAGATAATATACTGGTTGAGCGACCATAGAGATAGGACTCTGCTGTTAGTGACGTATCATTGTTGGCAGCCGCCATCTTACAATTCTTGATGAGTAAGATTAGACTCGGGAATAGTGTGGGTCATACTGATGATTAATAATAATTTTTCATAGCTCAGAGTAGGATATTTATATGTTTTCTCTAGTTATAAAAGTGTCTGTCATAATACCGAGGGAATTATGGAACTGGAACAGAACGAACGTGCGGACACGGCCACTTATCAGACTCCAATTAACGTGAACTGCTACATGCGATTATCCAGTTCTGAATAATGTTCCCAGTTTTGGTTGTTTTCGCCATTGATTCCTTCATCGTGGACGACATATTGAAGTCTTGCCAATGTGTGTAACTGGAAATTCATCTTTCTGACGAATGCTTCCACCCTTTTACTCCTTGCACTTGGATATTCACGCCTAGCCAGTGAGACTACAGAAGAAGACATAATCCCGTTCTCTTTCATCATTTATTATTGACTAAGTAATAACCACCAATATACACTTAAATATGGTACACGGCGAGAATTATGAGCTGGACTGAAGATATGATTTTTTTCCTCTCAGGACTGACTACTGATAGACACATATTTTAGGAAGAGGACTGTCAGTCATAAAATCAAGATTAGGATAATGTAACTCAGTTTTGCACACTACTGGCCATTAAAATTGCTACACCAAGAAGAAATGCAGATGATAAACGGGTATTCATTGGACACATATATTATACTAGAAGTGACATGTGATTACATTTTCACGCAATTTGGGTGCAAAGATCTATAGATACTTTGTTAGCAGCTGATTGTTATCTATAGATACTTTGTTAGCAGCTGATTGTTATTCATTGCATATTCTGCACTCAGTGTTGATTCTCCTACATTCATTAAGCAACAATACTAAAATAGACCAGAAGAAGGGCACTCAAGCGTCCGAAACCGGTCGTCTAAAATAAATAATTACAAGCAACTGGTTGCTGAATTTTATTAATTTAGTAACCTGAACAGTTTCTCAAATGGATAAAGTACTTCAAATATATTATACTAGAACTGACATATTATATTTTCACGTAATTTGAGTGCATAGATCCTGAGAAATCAGTACCCAGAACAACCACCTCTGGCCGTAATAACGGCCTTGATACGCCTGAGCATTGAGTCAAACAGAGCTTGGATGGCGTGTACAGGTACAGATGCCCATGCAGCTTCAACACGATACCACAGTTCATCAAAAATAGTGACTGGGGTTTTGTGACAAGCCAGTTGCTCGGCCACCATTGACCAGACGTTTTAATTTGGTGAGAAATCTGGAGAATGTGCTGACCAGGGCAGCAGTCCAATATTTTCCGTATCCAGAAAGGCCCGTACAGGACCTGCAACATGCGGTCGTGCATTATTCTTCTGAAATGTAGGGTTTCACAGGGATCGAATGAATGGTAGAGCCACACATCTGAAGTATAAAGGCTACTATTCAAAGTGCCGTCGATGCGAACAAGAGGTGACCGAGACGTGTAACCAATGGCACCCCATAACATCATACTGGTGATAGGCCCTACGCCAGTATGGCGATGACGAATACACGCTTACAATGTGCGTTCACTGCGATGTCGCCTAACACGGTTGCGACCATCATGATGCTGTAAACAGAATCTCGATTTATTCGAAGAAATGACGTTTTGCCAGGTTCGTCGTTGCGTACAACATCGCAGGTCCTCTTGTCTGTGATGCAGCGTCAAGGGTAACCGCAGCCATGGTCTCCGAGCCGACAGTCCATGCTGCTGCAAACGTCGTCGAACTGTTCTTGCAGGTGATTTGTTGTCTTGCAAACTTCCCCCTCTGTTCACTCAGGAATCCAGACGTGGCTGCACGATCCGTTAAGCCATGCGGATAAGATGCCTGTTATCTCGACTGCTAGTGATACGAGGCTGTTGGGATCCATCACGGAGTTCCGTATTGCCCTCCTGAACCCACCGATTCCATATTCTGCAAACAGTCATTGGATCGCGACCAACGCGAGCAGCAATGTCGTGATACGATAAACCGCAATCGCGATAGACTACAATCCGCCCTTTATCAAAGTCGGAAACATCCTCCTTACGCGAGGCATCACAAGAACGTTTCACCAGAAAACGCCGGTGAACCGCTGTTTGTGAAATCGGTTGGAAACATTCCTCATGTCAGCACGTAGTAGGTGTCGCCACCGGCGCCAACCCCTGTGTGAATGCTCTGAAAAGCTAATCATTTGCAAATCACAGCATCTTCTTCCTCTCGGTTAAATTTCGCGTCTGTAGCACATCATCTTCGTGGTGTAGCAATTTTAATGGCCAGGAGTGTATTTAAAAGCTTTTATTAATAAAAGTAACGGTTTCTTACTGCCATTACAATTTATTTTTTAGAGGCACACAAATACAACATAAAGAGTCGTCCATTAATTACGTGGGGTGAGTTTGGCGTTTTTCCGACTCACGTCCATTCGTGGTGAGATGTAGCCAGAGTTTGCTCGACCCCCCCTCCGCCCTAACCCACCGTCAGACAGTTCAAAATGTGAATTTTACTTCAAGTACGTTAATCTATGCTTAATAAAGTTTAATGTACATAAAAAACAATTTTTTATTTTTTATTTTAGGTTAGGTAAGACTTGTATTTAACACAGAAATATAGACTCACTGAAAAACCGAACAATAAAGTAGTTACATAAAGACAACTACTAGAATACTTACAACAATATTCATGGAAATTTAATCCACGGGGATGCATGTGTGGTCTCAACAATGAAAACCGAATCGACATGTCCATAAGATTTTCAATAAAATCATCTGAACTTTAATTTATTAGTAGTATAGAAAAATACTTCTAGTATAATTTTGACATCTGTGGATACCACATATCGAGGGAAGTTTTCTGGCCTCTCATTCAGGTTCCTGATATTGTTCCTTTCTTCTGTATTGCCAGAAATATCGTTGACGACCGACTAGAAGCTCAAAATGTGGATAATTAATTTTCCAGACACAACATACATGTAAAATTCGTTTTGATCCTTTAGGAACCGTTGGAGCAATCCTGCGTATTTATTTTTTATTTACATTTTGCAAGTTTTGTTTCATGAAACAGTTATTATTTTCAAGTGCATTTCTTGTCTTATATGCCATTTATTTATTGTTCCCACGAGTCAGTTTCTCGCACAATATTGCCAAAATTTTGTGCGATTTTGCAATAATGATATATCTTCGTAGATCTATGTGTGTAAATGACATCCATAAGATAAAAAGTGCTCATCTTTTGTACAATACAGTAAATATAACAATGCAGCACCTCATATGAGGAAAATATCATGAAAAAATATTTACATACCACACAGATAACTCACTTCAAAGTGGGAACCAGGTCTCGAAATTTATCGGTAAAATATAAATAATACAAAATCTTGATTGGTGGTAGAAAAATTATTTCACAACCGAACGTGTAAAATTATATCATTTTAAGCAGCAAGTCGGTAATAATTTTTTTCTTAAAATTTTTTGGGATAAAAGTACAAAAAATGTGGAAGAGTTGGAAAGATTTATTTCAAACATGTCAAAACTAAAGAAGGAGTAGTGACTGTGCGTCATTCAGGAGACTAGCAAGAGTCTTTCCTTAAAGTAGTGCTACAGTAAAGGTTACCCCTTATAAGCTCGCGTGAAAAGGACGCTGGTATGGCAGTATCCTAGCGGCCTGGCCTGGGCTTCTATTCACGCAGCTTCACTTGGTCAGCACTGTTACTGCAGAGGGTATTGCGTTCCAGTTCCGACAAAAAGGCGCGTGTTAAAAGAAAAAAGGGCATGTTTTCCTAGGGAAACGACAGCGAAGCTACTGTACAATTATGTGATTTTTGCATATTCGCGATAAATATTATTGTATAGGTTTTAGTCACATTTTAGATGTTAAAAATGTTTTAAATACTTTAACCTCTACAGTCTGTAAGTGCACATATGTGCACCTTGGTTTGTAAATTGTTTTCTCTGTCTGAGGCGTATTTTGTGTACTCAGACCGCGAGTGCACAATCGGGTACCTTCATGCTTTCAAATGACGCCACTGGTATAGCCGTTGCAGCAGTACTTCTGGAGCTACACGAATCACAAGTTTAATGTTAGTGAAGCTTGCAGCCTGGCAGCGTCGTTATGACAACAAGTAAATAATACATAAAGCTGTATGTGTTTATCTTTGTTGTAGTGAGTGATAAGTGAAGTTTGAAGAATCATCTGAATTACAGCAAATGTGATTTATTTCAATTTTCCTGGGCAATAAATGCCGATGTTTTCATGGTACACATCTGTGTACCTTGGTTCTTAGTGTGTACTTTTACAACAGCTCTGTACTTCATAACCATATTTTGGCAGCTCATGTGCTAAGTGATGAAGAGATATCCCGCATACTGAAGGGAAGTATTGCAGAATAATCCAATTCTGTATCTGAAGATGATTTCTTTGCTGAAAGGAATCGACAGCGTACGAATTCTGACTCCCCATGTGATGTTCCTAACGAAATTCAGTCTCAAAACATTGAATATTTAATGAATGGTGATATTAAAAAGAGCCATAAGAGGATTGACGTGAAGTTAGTATTGATATACTTTGAAGAAATGTGTTTCTGTTTCGTTCTTTATTTGTAACAAAATGTGTAAATTTTCACATCAAATTTTAAGTAAAATGTAGGTTTGGTGCCTATCCATGGTTTGTTCGTTACTTTTTTAGCATACCTGACATTGGCGCATCTCTGGAGAGGAAAGTGATTCCAGTGGACCCAAAGGAGACTTGGAATCTTTCACTAAATTCTTTCCAGTTGAATTCTGAGAGATTGTGACATATTAGACAACCCTCAAATCTGTTCAGACTAGTTCTACTAGTTTCAAACCAACCGCATCAGAAATTTTGCATCATGTTAGGATTAAAGTTGTCATGGGGACTGATACAAAACCATCTGGCAGTAATAAATACTTGTAAATATGTACTGTAAAATTTCTTATTGTAAATAAAATATGTAGGTTGTACAAATACAACATACTGTAATTAATTTTACCCTTAAATACAGTATGTTCTCTTAAAAAAATTAAGAAATATGTTTACTATTAAAACCTGAGGTACACAAGTGTGTACCATCAACGTTCAAAAAATGAAAATTTTCCTAATTGCTAAAGAGAAAATATGGTGTCTATGCAACCTAACAAACAAAACAAATATTGACATTTTCAATATTTTAAATTAACTTTGGCACTGGGATTGAAGAGGTTAACCCAATTATCTCGCAGTTTTACATTGTTTCTTGCGTAAAAAAATATGTGGCATTTGGTGACATTCCGGTCAACACCCACACCCCCATCGTAAACACATCACGTAATTAATGCATGGTTAAAATTTTTCGAGGCAGCCTAGAGAAATGCTGTAAAACAAAATAAATACATAAAAATAAAATAATACTTAGGTAAGAAATGAGTTTCGATGTACATGGTGTAAGGTGTATAAGCGGAAATATTTATGCAGGTGGCTCAGCAGAGTGTACCGAACAACATTACATAATGGTGTTTTGTCATTTGGAGTCGCATATTTTCAGGTTAGGTAGTACCTTCACGTGTAGCGCCAGGACGCCTATATTACACGAGATCAGGGGTAAAGCGGTACACGCCTCGCGTTAGACCGGTGTCACTCTGCCACAATGAAAGTCTTTATGGCCAGGCATCGTTCAATTGCCGTCTAGGTACGGGGAAAGAGGAAACATCAGGTTACAACGTTTGTGGGACAACTGTTAGAGGCAGAGAAAAACGAATCAATATCTGTACATATTAAGGTTGCAGATATAAAAATATTAGCACTTATACATGTTTACAACCCGTGTAAAGGGTGGTGTTGCAACTGCCATGCAGGTATATGAGTACCAACTTTTATGCAGGGGATTACTGTGACATTTGTGGTTTCCCGATGAGTGTGGTAAATCCGAAAAAAGTCAAAGATTGTAACTTTATTATCACATTCTTCCAAACAGGACCAAAATACTAATACTTGTTTCTTTTTACCTGTCAAAAGGGCAAACATCGGCAGAAATCCATGGAAGAATGAAGAATGTGTATGGTACAGTCTGTCTCTGATAACTGTCATTGTGGAATGGTGTGCCTAGTTCCCTTCATATCGGATGCTTACTGCAGAAGTTAAATCAAGTTGGAGACACTCGATAACCCTCCCGTACTGCTGTCTCTTCCCCACGTGCTTGTCACGCATGTTATAAAACTTTCTGGTATCATTTAAAACTTGCTACAAAATTGGTACATTGAAGCTTACGTAATCGTGCATAAGACACAGCAAGATTCTTCAATCAGAAAAGTTTTCAATAACAATACTCTTTTTTGGGTTGTATTGTTTTCGTTTGAGTTACTTAAACCATGTAAATATTTGAAATCCAAATGAGTTTAAAGGAAATAGAACATTTTGTAATAAAGATAATGCTGAAATGACCTAAGTATTTAGAAAGATGGTTGATTAAGTCTGGCGTTAGATGAAAACAAAATTCTTTAATATGCGGTAAGTAAAGTTTTATCCTCTTCTGCAGAAGGCATTACACGAACACTAGTTGAATTTTCTTGTTAAGACGGATTCTGGAGACGGAATACGTTAAACGACACGGTATATCTACTTAAAGAAATAGTGTATACAAGGTGAACATTAACAAATATTGAGTGGCTTAAATGAGGAATTAGTAGATCAAGATTCGTGTTGGAACTCATGTCCATTGTCATCCTATAACGCTGTGACCACTTACTTACTCGTCGTGGCGGAGCGGCCGAGCGCATTGAGGCGCTATTCTCCGATGCGCGAGGCCGTTCCCCGTCGGGGGTTAGAAAACCCCCTCGGGCATGGATGTATGTGCTGTCTTTAATATAAGTTAGTTCATAAGTAGTTTTTTTCATAAACTTTACATTTTTGAACCACTTATTCAACTTCTTTCGGTATTGTGAAACATCTCTTTTACTGCAAGCTCTGCTTTATATGAGCATTTATCCAGTAGAAGATGAGTTTCAAAGAATGAAACCTGAATAACGGCTTGTAGCTCTTACTGTGTGCATTTTAGACTCCATGTTGCTGGAAAATTTTTCTTGTTTCCTTACCC
Organism: Locusta migratoria; assembly: GCA_026315105.1. Lineage (NCBI taxonomy): Eukaryota > Metazoa > Arthropoda > Insecta > Orthoptera > Acrididae > Locusta > Locusta migratoria. The sequence goes on along the minus strand of CM048746.1, from coordinate 541,806,923 downwards.
AGTATGATAATCAGAGGGCTTGCGGCAAAACATATTTATGTCGCAGTGTCGAAGTGCTCCTTGCGTTATTGGATGATATTTTTCAGACGTGGATGGCTGCGTTAAACGTGACCTACTAGTTTCCTCCAAATCCCATAATAGTTTGTCAATTCATTGTAGCGTCTTCTCCTTGAGTTGAAGTAAAACTAAGCTAAAAACAGAAAAAAGTTACATTTCAGAAGTACGTATAAGGCATATTGGAAAGTAAAAGACTTGCTCTCTCGCTATCTTCCCACTTTACTGATAAATTATAATAGACAATAGTTCATAGGAGAGGGAAATATGTAAATTTATGACAGGAACTTGATTCATCAGTACAGTTTCGAAACCTTTAATATTAACTGTACGGCACGAGTTGTAGTCTACATACGATTGTGAAACTTCCGAAAAAATTAGCAAGGGGAACATGTAGAAGTAATAAAGCCATTTTATTCCTACTGGTCCTGCTGTTCTTATCATGTCCACTGATACTTCATCAGGGCCTGGAGCTTTCCCCCAGTCATCTTTTTCACAGCTATTTCCATTTCTTCCCATGTAATTTGTCCTGTTTCCCAACTTATCTCGATTTCTCCATTATTTGTTGTTCCCTCGTGTACAGTACATGCTCCTCACCATTTAACAGTTTCTTAAAATATTCTCTCCAGAGATCTTTTATACGCCCCGCATCTTCATTCATTCATCTCTGCTTCCAAATGTGTGTGAGATATTACGCGACCAAACTTCATGGTTATCAGTCGCTAGACATACACACTAATTACTTGACTAACTTAAATTAACGCTAAGGACAACACAAACACCCATGCCCGAGGGAGGATTCGAACCTCCGACCACAGCGGCCATGCAGAGCGTGACTGGCGCGCCGCAGACCGCTCGGCCACTGCGGCCGGCTCTGCTTCTATTTTTACTGGTATTTCAATAGCCTTTATTTTATTTTTCTTCATTTTATAGAACATTTTGTTACTGCTCTTTACGTCTTCTTCAAGTATTTTTGTAAACTCTTCCCATGTCTTTTTCTTTGGTGCTTCCACTATTTCTTTATACTTCTTCTTTTCCTCTATATGTCTTTTATGGTCTTCCTTACTTTTAGTTTTCCACCACTTTCTCCATGCTCCATTTTTTCTTATAACTGCTTGCACTGTGGTGTCATCCCATCAACTTGTCTATCTTATTATTTCCTCAGATGTCCTACCACATACTTTTTGTGCTGCTTCATCTAAGGTGTCTTTGAATAAACTCCATTCTTTTTCTACATCGCAGCAACTTATTTTGGAAATTTTTGTATGATTAATTCTCTATACTTCTCAGCACTTTACTCTCCTTCAGTTTCCAATCTCGTATCCTCATCACTTTCTTCTGTTTCGTATTTTTCCCATACTGTTTCATTTTTCCACTGCCCCACCAGTAATCCATGGTCTCCATCTGTACTCACACTTAGAATTACCTTCACATTTGTTAGTGTCTCTTCCCAATCCCAATGTACACAGATATAATCAGTTACACTCTTGGTTCTTCCATCACAGCTGTATCTGGTGATAACCTGACTTTCGCTCTTCATAAACCAGCTGTTTGTTATTTTCAGTCAATTCTTCTGGCCCTTCGTCATTTCTACCTCCATATCCAAAACGTTCCAATACTTGTTCAGAGCCGGCCGCGGTGGCCGAGGGGACTGAGGCGCTCCAGTCACGGTCTGCACGGCCACGACGGTCGGGGGTTCGAAACCCCCCTCGGGCATGGATATTTGTGGTGTCCTTAGTCTTAGTTAGTTCATAAGTAGTTTGTAAGTTTAGGGTCTGATAACCCCGTAGTTAATTCCCATAGACTATACAAACATTTGAACATTTGAACTTGTTCAGATCCCTTTCTGTCTTTGCCTACCTCCCATCACCATATTAGCACTCTCCATATGTGTCCCTAACTCATTTTCGAGCTCTGTCTTTTCTTGTTCGTTATATCCTTCATGAGTGAATAAATCGGGATAACTTTTTGTTTTTCTTGTTTGCATCTAAGGTTTAAGATTATGATCCTGTCTGATATACGTCTCACACTTTCAATACAGCTTTGTACATTTTCATTCACCATCACTGCCATACCGTATCTTCCAAACCTGTTGTTCCCACTCCAGTACAGTTTTCCTCCTCCTCCCAAATTCTACTCACCTTTTCCCTTCCACTTTGTTTCACTTAGTCCCAAAACATCTTTCTCTCTGTTTGTAAGTCTGTCATCTTTTCCACCTTCCTATTCAGGGTTAATATATTAATGGCGCCAATATTTAGCTCATTGTGATTCTTGAAGTTTTCCCGGCGGACATAATATTCCATCATCTTTCGGGAGTGCACCCGGGACAGCGACAATTCTTCGTCCGATATTTCGGCACGCGCAGACGCTGAGAACTCAGTCTTGGACTCGCCTTGAAGATGGCTGTAAGGTTTGCAGCCGAAATATCAAAAATGTTCAAATGTTTGTATAGTTTATGGGACTTAACTACGGGGTCATCAGTCCCTATACTTACAAACTACTTATGAACTACTTACGAACTAGGACGGCACAAATATCCATGCCCGAGGGGGGATTCGAACCCCCGACCGTAGTGGCTGTGCGGACCGTGACTGGAGCGCCTCAGTCCCCTCGGCCACCGCGGCCGGCGCCGAAATATCGGACGAAGAATTGTCGCTGTCCCGGGTGCACTCCCAAAAGATGATGGAATATTTAGTTCATTGTTTTGTCGTCTCCTCTTCTTGTACTGATGCATATCATCAGATCTCCCATTATTTACACCAGTGTTTGAAGAGGTGGGGTCAAATCCGGTATGTTTCGTTTCGAGGCTCGTCTGTGTTTTGAAAGCATTATATGAATACTTCCCAATGGCTTACTAGGCCTAACGCAAGAAAAGATTTTCTGTCGGGCTTTTTCTCCCTTAGCCTTTGAAGTTGCTCCTCCACCACAAAGCAGTGGTTTCCTTCTCATTTAATCCCCAGAAAGGAGTCTTGTCTCATCTGCCAGCTTCGCCGTCGCTACCTTTAAGGTCTTCTCCCGTAACCCTGGGCACGGGTTCCGTGTTATACCTCACGGGATTGGATCCCTGCCTGAACTCAGACATCCCATCCCTCCGGTCTACTGAAGAGTCACTTACTATTATAATTTAATCATGTTCTCCTGGAATGCAGCACACGGTACGAATTAATCGGTCTTTTGGTTGATAGATTACCACCGATCTGACTCTCTGCTACCTGGAGGTTTTGGTGTCAGCAGGCTCGGTCAGAGGACTTACTAAAAAAAAAAAAAAAAAAAAAAAAAAAAAAAAAAAAAAAAAAAAAAAAAAAAAAAAAAAAAAACTGAGCGAAATACTCAACGAACACGAACAAATGACCGCAAATCATCGATCAATCTGATGAAAGAAGAAACGTGGATCTAGGTTCGTACCTCCATAATGACAGTTTTTTGTTATATTTTTTTCGCTGCATTGATGGTATTCTCATATGTGTAAAACCTTTTCTTGCCTAATTTTGAAGTAGAGCATAGGGAAGGAAGTGTGAGTAATGTTCAACTGATTGTATTATCTGTTTACAGCTGTTTTATTTGTGACGCACAGCTTGAAAACAATAAAAATAAAAAATAAAAACTTTTAAATTATATTACTACGTAATTCCAATTATTGACAATTGCGAGCATGAAGGTCGGGGTGAGAGTTTAAAATAGAGAAAGTTTAATTTTTTTAAACTCACAACCACCATCTGCAAACCAATTTCCTAAACATGCAAAAACACTGGAACTGTGATTGCGACTGTTTAACTCGTTTTCTAGGGGATGATATCACACGTTCGCAGCTTTCCTTCCCTGCATATGATTAACAAAACAAATTCATAATAAAATCAAGTTTATGAGAGAAAAAGGTGTACTAACTACTATTTTTGAAAACACGTGAAAGTTCACTTTATGTTGTTTATTTCACAATATTTGAACCCTGTGGCTGATACGTCTGTACGTCGACACATTTACCAAATAAAGTTATAGCTCGTGAGCCCCCAGACAAAATGAATATTTGTCGCGAATTGTTTTCACACCACGTGGCTGTCTCAAACACCGCTTATGTTCATGCCTATGCGACGACACGTGTTACATTAACAAATCAGTCACTTTAATTCAATGCGATGCACACCTTGTTCCGCCGGCTAAATATTCACAAACACACAGTAGCACTCGATTCAACTTGGTGTAGTCTACGACGAGCACCCACACGTGGCGATTGCCACAGACAAATCTAAAGTCACCACCTCGAGATCCACATGCCGACTGATGCAGAGCGACGCCGCCCGGCCAGCTCACCACGTGCTTCGGAGTCCTCACTTCCTGCCCTTGCGAGCGCACGCCAAAAGCTCAACTGCTGGGGTTTTTCCCCTACGTCATCAACTTCCCCATCTGAACTGTTCTAACCGATTTGCCAACGTACAGCGCTCAGCCAATACATTTCTAAAACTTTACTTAAAATCAAAACACTACACATTAAACAAATATTTTCTTACGTTTTTATATTAGTATAAACATCCTTTGTACTGTTTATCATAATCGTGCAATTTCTTATACCACAGATAAGTGATTTAACTGAATACTTCAAGATAAAATACAAAAGATTAATTGAAAATAAAATGAGAAATAGTTAATATATTATTTTTATAAACAAACATTGCCATGCTAGTTGTGTAACTGTCTTGTCTTCGTTGGTAATTTATTCCTTTTCATTGACAATTAAACATATTACGTTAGATGTGACTATATCAGCTAATGTATTGTTTATTTATCAACAGGCTATTTTGTAATGAGGGCCTTAAAGGTTCCTAACTGCATCGTATTACTTCAAATGCCAGTAGTATTACAATATTTGTGTATTGCACTGTGCCTGGCACTTGACATTGTCCCTCTCTCCCCTCACCGGAAACGAACTGGAAAATCCTAAGTTGGAACAAGCCACCAACGTCGGCCTGCTCGCTGGCCTCCCGTTAGCTACAATCACACAGCAAATCTCAACGTGGAGAATTTCTACCTATGGCCTAACTATAAATGTTGTCACCCAACTGTGTACATACATTGGTACCATAATTAATAAGATTAAAATTGTGTAACATTTAGTGCATTGGCATGGTCAATGTTTGCAGTGAACTTCATACTGTTTAATTATCAAATGCTATTGATTACCGGTATTTCTATTAGGCGGTAATCTCACACAATCTATTCTTCAACGTTCTCATAGCTTAGAGGGTGAAACTTATCATAAAAACAATCAAAACACAAATATTACTGCAACCATTCATAACATACAAACGAAATATTGCCACATTCACACATTGTCCAAGATATCGTTCGCGGAAAACGAACCTGTTTTATATTGCTGAAGACAGTTCTATCATATATTAATTTTGATGTGTACCAAGCATATCGTGAAAGACAGGCACGTTAAACTGATTATGGACCAAGGCATGAATTTTAATAGCACCTGCTATATCAAGAATTTCTCTGCTCTCTTGTAATATGGCTTTCTGTTTAAATATCTTATTAAACTTTCCAACCCACCTAAATATTCATGTCAGTTTCATTAGATCAGTTTAAATTAAAACATCTGGCCAGTAACATCTGTGGCATGTCAACATTAAAATACAAACAACTCAACATGATTTTAAAACAGTGATAAAATTCGATTAAGCTGATGTTGGCATGAGCCACTATCAGTGTAGCCAGATGCCAGTGGCGCTCATGGTCGTAACATTTGAATACTATCTACGAATACTAAATACGAAACTATGTTAGTATTCAAATGTTACGACTATGAGCGCCACCCGGCATATGGCTACACTGATAGTGACTCATGTCAGTCGTGTTTTAACGTGCAACATCACCTTAATGAATTTTATCACTGTTTCAAAATCAAGTTTTGTTATTTGTATTTTAAGGTTTATATGCCAGGGATGTCACTGGCGAGATTTTATAAATTTAAAATGATGTAATGAAACTGACATTAGTATTCAAGTGGGTTGGCAAGCTTAATATGTATTATGATGAACACGTCACTCTGATATTTCTTGAGGAAGTTTTTGTAATATTTATATGTATTTGCAGGTCCGATGACAGCGGTCATATCTGCAGAAATCGCGATCTTGGTCATATTCTTATTATAATTATAAAATACGCCGAACAAGTGTAATAAAAATTGCCATGGTGGAGGTTCAAACCTGCATTCACGACATGACAGTGCATGTCCTATACCGCTTTTTCTTTACTTTTTTCTTTTTCTTTTTTTCCATCGGTTGGGCCGGTTCTTCTCAAAATTCTACTCACAGTTGAGAAAGGCATAAAAATGAACCTCCTAGAAAAACTAGAGATTTTCACTCATTACAAAAAATCACCCCACACCATGTTAAACGTACAGATTGACTTAGCTAACTACCCATTTTTTCAAAATTTTAAATATCTCTAACTTTCAAAACCATAACAGTCTCACTGATATAGAAATTTACACAAACACACACACACAAACACACAGAGGGCGAAGAGCCGAGGGAATGAGTGATAGTAGTACATGCATAGAAGTGAATACAACGGATAATACCCCCCTCTCACTCTCTCTCTCTCTCTCTCTCTCTCTCTCTCACACACACACACAGACACTCTCTTTGTGCCTCTCTGCCTCTCCCACCTTCTGTTTTCTCCGTCCTCTGTTTCTTCCTACAGACACTAACTCCTCTTCTTGCGCCCTGTACCGTACTATATTCCTAAAAGTGCAATGCCTATGTTAATTCATCTTGAAACTACTACTGAATTATTGACAAAATTGCGCCCTGTTTCAGTATGTTAACTGAAATATAAATAGGAATTGTAATAATTTAAAACTATTGTACCACAAATAATTAACATTAAATTATATAACTTAAGATTATGACATATCCTAAATCAGATATGTAATTACCAAATAATGCAAGTGTCAACCAAAGGGTGATGTACCTATACAAAATCTTTGCACCTCTTTTGCGATGATCTTTGGTTTGTTTACATCTGCACAGAATGTGGAAACAGTGTTGTACAACAAGTCTAAAGTGTTTAGCAGCACAATAAATATATGCATACTACCAATTGTGTTGTATAAGATGCGTGAAGTGTATAGCAGCACAATTAATGTTTGCATGCTACCAAATGTAGCAATGGATTTATGGATATCACAAATTGTAAGTAGCAACATTTAGGCCTAAGTGAATATTATTATGTCATTTACGCTCGCCACATAGTTTACTTATTTTGTTTTTGTAATTTTAACAGATGCAAAAATCCCACTACACACCATCTGTAATGTAAAAAAGCGTTCACCATCTGATGATGATATTCTAGGCATATCGAAACCCGTTATGGGATAAACGCAATAAGAACATTTTGCATAAAAGGCGACTGGTTGCAATCATTCAAGATACCTTATTTCACCACACTCCCAGTGTTCCTCATCCATAATGGATAAAAGTTTACCTTGTCTGAAACTGGTTATTTAATATAAAAAACATTAGTTGTGTGCAGCTTCGACTGTCTATAAAAACTGGTCATAAAATCAAGTTACTACCCGCATCAATCGGCAAGCAGGAAATAAGTAATAATTAGAAAACATTACCTGTTATTACGCCTTTAGACCCCTAAAAATCTCTGGTAAGGCCAACTAGTTCTTTAGAACGAGGATGTTTAGCAGGAAGTGACGTACTTCTTCACGCAGCAAGATAACGAGTTCTACCTAACAGATGCCTTCAAACTGGTAGGTCGGTCAGATGATCGCTTTTTTGCTCGGCGTGGTTTTGCCTCAGTACTGTGCTAATGCTAGACACCATGACCTCCGAATGGAAACTTGCCGAACAAATCTTAAATTAAGAGAATAAGAATATTTTTAAAATGAATTCTTTTGTGCTTCAACTGGGAATCTATTTCTATACTAATAATAAAGCTGTGAATGTAGATCTGGTGTTGTGCTCTTCCTTCTTCATAATTAGTAGACTATTTTTAACAGGAAAAATGAACGACGTTTGGATCAACATATAGGCAGGATTTCACCATAATCGGAGTACTAAGAAAAGATAGCGTAATTTATTTTTATCTGTGACCGTTATGTCTGTATGTCTCTTTGAACACGTTAATCTTCAGAATTACTGGACGAAGTTTCGTGGTATTTTCACAGGTAACTCGAGTATATAATGCAGTTAAAGACTTCATTTCATCAAAATCGGAAAGGAGAAAGTACAGATATAATTTGTCGAAAAGCAATCGTGTATGACTGTCTTAACAGAATAATTTTCAAAAGTACTGCTCGAACTTTCGTGGTGTTTCACAAGTAAATTGAAAGTAGTTTGGGGCAACATATAAGGTTCATCTAATTACGTAGTGCAGAAAAAAAGAAACAGATGGCACTTCTGCGTGTGTTGCCTTAAAGATCCGATGGCCGCCTCGGTTTTATCGGACTGCGCATAGGACGTTCATTCAGATTGCAACCTAAACAGAAATGCAGCCTCTTAACCATTGAAATCTAAAAGAAAATCATGCTATTTCGGTTTCTCTGTCGCAGATCCATTGCTGAAATAAGTAAACTCTCATCCCTTCCCTCCCCCATATAATGCATTTTTATTCCTTTCGCTCTTATAACATTTTGGTATACTGTGAAATACAAAAAAGGTCATTCTGTACATGCATTTAAGAACCCTGTACCACAGAAAATCGAAAAAATATCAATAATTCCTCTCCTGAAATAGGTAACTAAATAACCACAAGTCAATAGCCCCCTTTTCATGTTACGTATCATAACCAATTACAGGATCTTGAATAACCGACGAAAGACAGCGAAGGGCAAGGTGACATTCGGACCTGCGTTGAATTAGGCTTCACACATGTAAAACGAAACTCATGTACTAATACAAATCTATAAAATATTAATAAAAATCATTTCTGCTTACCGGATTGAAACGCGCTACCTTTACATTATGAAATCAGTACACGCCCTACGTCACTGGAGAATTACACTTACGGCAATTTATTTACTAAATTTTTTCAAGGTCCTTGTTGTGTAGGGAGGGGGGCGGGGCAGCAAAAATACTTACTTCACATAGAAAGCAATAATTCGTTGTTTCCCATAAGTCAACTTTTCGATTCCTGACCTCTCGGTTAACTTTCACCGCCCACTGTTTCCGTCTTTCTTCAATCATTGGGAACAAAAGCATGCTATAACATCTTTACTTCCGTTTTTATAGTCAACAACGGAACAAAAAGGCAGTTCTCCTGATTGTCCTTCATGATTACGAAATTGCAGTTATTAATTACACTCACTTTAAATCAATATTTACAGTTAAAATTTGCCACGAAAATCTGAAATTATCGTCACCAACCTACCAACAACCTGTAAATAACTGTACAATGAAATTGCAGCCAGACCCACTACAGTACAGAAACGCATACTGTAGCTATTCCCACACATACAAAGTCCGCCTAGTTTGGTAAAAACATGGTGTCCTGGGCTGTCAGCGATCAGCAGATGTGTCATTCATGGCCACTCTCTTCCTATATACGCTCTCAGTGTTACCTCATTGTTGCGGTGGAGTGGCCTAGCGCCGTAAGGCATCTTGCTGAACGCGCTGTTGCTCACCGTCGGAGTTTTGAATCCTCCATCGGACATGGGTGTGTGTCTGCGATTGTCCTTATTTTAAGATAGTTTAAATAGTTTGCAAGTCTAGGGAGTGGTAACCAGAGTAGTTAAGTCCATAGATTTACAAACGTTTGATATGTTTGATATTTGTCTAAACATCTTGGTTTGCAGTGGAGATGGGAAAAGTAGGACCTTTTAAGGAACATTTCATTTCGGAAGTAGCAGAAGTATTTCGCTAAACGTACGACAGTGTGTTAAAAACTTAACGACATTTATTTGCTTCTTTCGACAAGTTACATTCGTATTTAAAACATACCGACATTCATTCGCCTTTATCGATAGGCTTCACTTACATAAAAATTCTTCACAAGGAAAATCGAATTTGTGCAGTTTGCTTAGCGATTTCGGTTCATACTTACTAGATAGTGAGACCGTTCTGTTTACGAATAACCATGCCTGTAAAACGGTCGAGTCTTCCAGGCTGCCCAAGAGCAGCTATAAGGCTGAGAATTGTAAGGTCTATTTTCCTAGGACAACCAAGTTTATTGACAAACCGATCCAACAAGGATTCCATTTTCACTGACTGAGGTCCGGAATCCTTAAAAGCGATGATATGCAGAAAGTCGTCTTGAACATATTGTCAAGCACGAGGATAGAACTACAGTAGAGTCTCGAGCCTCATTAAAAAAAAGTTACATAACAATGCAATTAACACCGACGATTAACTCGCTGCCTTGTTGCACGGACATCTGTTGTCGGTTTGGCACGAGATCCCCCGACTGCTGCCGGCTGCTACCGATCGAAACTGGAGAGTTCACACGCTGCTGCTGTATTTCACGCGTAGTATTACCTGTACAGAACAGTGTTGTGTTTCGTTTTGTTTGTTGACTGTACATCTTACAAAGATGAGTTCTGTAACAAAAAATGGGAAATTTTTGCCTTTGCATCTAAAATTAGAGGCACTAAGACGACTTGACAAAGGAGAAATAAGAATATGGAGTCGGCTAAGCTATTGTTGGTGACTGGCGAAGAAACCGACTTAAATTGGAACACTTTTCTTCACAGAAATGCTCTCACGTATCTCTCAGTCGAAGAACTATAAAGAAGTCAGACTTCGAAAAAACAGTGAGCCATTGTTCATCTGTCTTACTCAACAGAGAAAGCTGGCCAAATCTTGCAGGAAAAAGCTTTGTTTTTGAGAAACCAGCTGCAGGAAGGAGATGACAGTTTCGCCGCTAGTGTGGGCTTGCACAACAAGTGGAAGACAGGTATGGAGTGCGTCAACTAGACGTATGTAGAGAGAAAATCTCTGGTGGCGCTCAGGCCGATGCAGAATGTATCGCAGAGTTTTTAAAAAAAATCATAACTAAAATTTGTCTAAAGATCAAATACATAACTGTGACGAAATTGGGCTACATCATAAAATGTTAGCAGCGAGAACACTTGCTTCTCGTGGAGAAACAGGGCACAAAAAGGGAAAGAGGGGCTCAACAGTTTTGGCAACTTCAAATGCAACTGGAAACCACAAACTAAATCTGGTTGTGATTGAAAAGTCTGACAAGCCAAGAGCAAACCAGAATGTAACCATCTCAGCTCTTCCGGTAGTATACACACATCAGAATAATCCCTGGATGAATCAGGAAATTTTCTAGGAATGGTTTTCTTAACTAATTTGTGCCTGACTGTAAACATTTTTTAAAAGAAAAGGGACTGCCACGCAAAGCATTTTTGCTCATGGATAATGCGTCCTCGCATCCAAGTGCAGAAGAACTGCAGTGCGACGGTATCCGCGCCTTGTTTCTCTCACCAAACGTTACCTGTCTAATTCAGCCCATGGAGCAGGGCGTTATGGAATGCATAAAAAAAAGAAAAAAAATCAACTGCGATTGCTACAATAAATCCTGCATTCCGAAGACAACGAAAGCATTGTAGGAGCTTCGAAGAAAGTGAGTTCGAAGGACGTCGTGTATTGGATTACAGAACCTTGGAGAGAGAATGGGTCAGACACAATTTATAAGTCATGGAGGACAATTCTACAGGAAAGTATGCCAGACACAGAAACTGAAAATTTAGTAGATGAGGTCGATCAAGGGTCGTGCAATTCAGTCAGACGATTTCCAGGGTGTTCAGAGTCAGGTGGAAGTATGTGAGTGGTTAAATTGGGACGAACAGTTGCAAGTGACAGACTCTTCTATAATTGAGATGTTTAACATTCCTTTCGCAGTGTGAGAGTGATGAGGATGAGGCAGAGGCTGCACCAATGAAAAGTCACGCCGATGACAACGCTGCTTTTGAGGCCGACGTATGCTATGTGGAAGAGCAGCCTGAGGCAACATCAACAGACATACTGCTCCTGAGACGGTGGCGCGACATTGCCTCCAGAAAACGTTGCAGCTTTGCCAAACAAAAGACACTTCACGATTACTACTCTAAAGAAATCATTATTGTTATTCTACCGATGAAAATGCATATGTAAATACTTTCTTTTTGACCTGTTCGTTAGTTTCGCTAAAACTCGAGAACGGCTGAACCGATTTGGCTAATTTTAGTCTCAAAATATTCGTGTACGTCCAGGGAAGGTTTAAACGGTGATAAAATGTGAAAAAGTTGTCCGGAAAAGAGGAAAATAGGGAAAAACTGAAACAGCTTTTTCCAATAAGCTATCAATACCGTTTGTCGAATTGCAATAAAATTTTGTACATTTCATGTTGAAAGCAAGAGGAAGGTTTAGATCAAACAAAAACTCGGAAAAGTCTCCTGGAAAGTAGGAAAATTTAGGAAAACCCGAAAGCGATTTTTTATATAAATAAAAATCAATTATTAAGAGCGTCGCGTGAGTACGGCTTGACAGGACAACATTTGTATGAAATAAATGTTTTGGAAAATCTACCGGAAAATTGGAAAATTTGAGAAAAACTGAAATAGCGTTTTTGAATGTGTATTTGATTAAATTCAGCACTATAACTGACTATTCGCACGGCGGAGAGGGGTAATTCTTTTTTTGTTTTGTTCATTATGAGAAAAACTGAAATAGCGTTTTTGAATGTGTATTTGATTAAATTCAGCACTATAACTGACTATTCGCACGACGGAGAGGGGTAATTCTTTTTTTGTTTTGTTCATTATGTTCTTGGAAAAGTTTTCAGTGAAAAAAAAAATAGGGACAGTTAAAAACGAAAGTCACAAAATTCGCACCAAGTTCCTTTTTCAATGTCTTTCTAAATTTACTCAACACTATAAGTTGACAACCGTTCATCCGATTGCGATAAAATTTTGATCATTTGAGGTTCAACGAAACATTAAAGTTCTTATGAAAAAAAATTTGTTTCCCGGGAATTTGGAAAATTCAGATAAAATAAAAATAGATTTTTCTACGAAATATCAATACCATTCATCTGAATGCGATAAACGTTTGCACATTTCACGTTCAAAGCGAGAGGAAGGTTTGAGTGAAGTAAAAGTTTGGAATAGTTTGCCAGAAAATAGGAAAATTTGTGGAAAACTGGAATAACTCTTTTCTTTGTGATATCAATATCATTCGTACGATTGCGATAAAATTTTGCACATTTGAAGTTCAAAGCAAGAATACATACATATTAGCAATTGCGAAGCATTTCTGGGTCGACTAGATGACCCGGTGAACTTCGTATCTCTTCCTCTTAATATAAATCCTATTAATTTAAATGTAAATTTTCCTCGCGATTTTTCCATATTTTTATCACCGTTTAAATCTTCCCTGAACCTCCACGAATGTGACATGAACATGTGATACCTATCTGATGATGCCTTTATAAAGCTACTGGGTCTAAAATACACATGATTTATAGTAATATGGTTCATATTAAGAGGTAAGTGATACGAAGTTCATAGGGTCATCTAGTATCATTATCAGTGGCGTAACTAAGGGGGGGATGAGGGGGATAAGCCCCCCCCCCTCAGAACCCGAAAAAAAGAAGAGAGAGAGAGAGAGAGAGAGAGAGAGAGAGAGAGAGAGAGAGAGAGAGAGAGAAGAAGAAGAAGAAGAAAGAAATCTTATAACAGCAATCTGGTAAAGATAAACATTGGAAACTTGGGATCTTGGGGTGTTTTACCATAAGCTTTCAACGGGAGTGGTAGGTGGTAGTCTGTCTGGAAACTGACTAAAATTTTGCTCGTCAAGCAGATCTATTCCCCCCCCCCCCCCACCCAAACCAAGTCCTAGTTACGCCACTGAATTCATTATATTTCTTTCCCCACTTTAAATTTAGCTAGTCGGAGTTTTCGATAGTTCGAGGTGGTTCTGATCCCGTTCACCTCGAATTATTGAGACTCTACTGTAGTAATTTTTCAGAACAGAAAACTTAGCAGCAAATGTGAACGAATATTGCGAACAGTGTACTGTACGGCACACATTCGAAGTCGATAGCTGGTGGACTACTATTCCTATAATAACGACCTGCTCAGGTTTCTGCAGTTATTACCGAAAATACCGTGGCGGTCTTAATGTTTAAGACAATTACTAAGGGCACTTTGGAACACGAGGCGCCATCTGCAAGTTGTATAGTCTCTGAAGTAAGCATAACGAGATCAAACGGGGGCGGACGCCGGTCGTCAACACGCCGCCGTGATCAACGACTGCAGCAGAGCTTAACGCCCCCTACTGGCCTGCCAGCCAGCTAATAATACAGACCTCGCCGATTTCTCACTCGGACAGCAATCTTCGGTTTCGTCGTGTTTCCGTCACCGCAACACGTACCGTTTTCTACATCCTATACACTGTAACGTTTTAACTAGAGGAAGAAAAAAACGTGAAGCGAAAAAAAATGAAGATCTATTCTGGACTCATCTGGACACAGCTAGTTGGCACGAGCTTCCCGAGCTGTGCCAAGAAGCCAGTCAGGTTGCGACTGAAATTATGCATCCTCGGAGATGAATAAAGCTAGTGCGAGATGGGGGGAGGTCCGCTGGTTACGTAAATAGCAGGCCGAGCACGTGTATTACGGCGCACGGCCACTGTTGGAAGCAACACACTCTCTAATGGCCACTTCGTCTACGAGATGTAAGTTGTACGAGGTGCATTCAAGTTGTAAGGCCTCCGGTTTTTTTCTCCGGACTGGAAAGAGATAGAAACATGCACATTGTTTTAAAATGAGGCCGCGTTCATTGTCAATACGTCCCAGAGATGGCAGCACCGTACGGCAGATGGAATTTTATCGCCAGAGGAGAGAATGAAAACTGTTTTAGATACTTAAAATGGCGACGTTTACCTTACTTGAACAGCGTGCAATCATTCGTTTTCTGAATTTGTGTGGTGTGACACCAATTGAAATTCATCGACAGTTGAAGGAGACATGTGGTGATGGAGTTATAGATTTGTCGAAAGTGCGTTCGTGGATGCGACAGTTTAATGAAGGCAGCACATCGTGTGACAACAAACCGAAACAACCTCGCGCTCGCACCAGCCGGTCTGACGACACGATCGAGAAAGTGGGGAGAATTAGGGTTGCCATATCTCCGGGCGCCGCCCGGAGTGCCCGGGTTTGGAATGAATTCTCCGGGTCTACGGGCCAATGACTCTCATCTCCGGGCTTGAATGTAACCTTCATCGTAACGACGCTTTTTAAGTACTATGCTCATGTAGCGACGATCTACATCGAACTTAACGCAACTTAAACTAAGGACGAACACAACATCCATGCCCTAGGGGGGATTCGAGCCTCTGGCGGGAGCAGCCTCGCGCACCGCGGCAACTGCGCTGCTAGCTGTCAGAGCTCAACTCTCGCCGTACGTAGTGTAGCACTGTCGATCAATTCACTATACAATTCGCGATCGTTGTTGATATCCTGCACTTCGGTGTATAATGTTTAATTGATATTAGATTAGAACGTCGATTATCCGAACTAATTGGGGAACGTGGGTGTTCGGAAAACTGGTTTATTCGAATAATCTTATGTCTCATAGAAATGACAGCAATATTACGTTTAATCATTTTGTGCCCTCAAGTTAACTTCTTTACGCGGCAGCAAGTGGGAGCAGACGGTAAGCGTGCCCCTTCTTCGTGGCGCACGATCCTTCACAGGAGTTGATTTGATCCACAGCAACTGGCGGCCTGGCCGGTCAGCTGCGGCATGTGAAGGCCACCCCTAGCAATGGGGGGGGGGGGGATATTTGCTGGGAGGGAGGAGATGATGATGGTTGTAGGGGGAGGGGGGTACGTCTGGTCTCCGGGCCTGCCTCGAGTTCGATATGGCAACCCTAGGGAGAATTGTTTTGGGGGATCGCCGAATGACTGTTGAACAGATCGCCTCCAGAGTTGGCATTTCTGTTGGTTCTGTGCCAGTGGCGTAGCTACTACACCAAGGGCCCTGGGGCAAAAATGACGTTGGGGCCCTATCTAAACTAAAACTGTACCACAGGCGCCGACTTTTGAAAATCTTGGGGAGTGCTCAGCGGCGTTTCCAATAGGTGGTTGCCGGCCTGCAGACCACCCCCCCCCCCCCGACAAATATATCTAAAAAAAATCTTTATTATATTTTTCCAATTACAGGTACAATGGTACAATGGTAAAGTAATAATTTTGTTTTATTTTAGTAGTATTTCTTCTTTTTGCTTCATCTAGTGTTAATTTAGGACCATTTTAAACTCTGAAAGGAGAAAAGTAAATTTTAACATACAGTAAAGAAATTAACAGCCATTAATTTCAATTTCACGTTTTCAGAACTACTGGGCTGCTTTTGTGACCATTTTAACCTGTTTTTTCCTGTTGTAGTAAGCACAGAAATAATTTTCAGAGTTTTCTTCTTAGATGTGCCTGTATTGTGAATACTGTGTTCATTATCGCAAAAACTAACATCGAATGGTCTTCCTGCCTTCTTTCTTCTGCAGATTTATTTCCTATACAGTATTACGAAAATAGTCCATAACCATTTCTGCTGTCATACCATGTCTGTCGATACTAATAGTTTCACAACCCATTGTTACATCACACACCAATTCAGTAAACAGGATGAAAAATGTCACGACTTAACACTAAGACGATTCCTTGAAGACAATTGACTTCTAAAAGAATACATAAACGTTAAATTAGTAGTATACACATGATCATCCTATCGTACCAAACCCACTTGATTTCTACTTATTTAATACAACAATTAAAGGTTACCGCCTTCAGTTTACGATATTGAACTTACAAGCAGCATTCCATTAACATTCGGACTATTTAGAAAATGATCACTTCACTCACATGTCAACATGAATTTTAATGCCTACGAATTCAATTACCTGTTTGTTTTAGATAATCTTTTTACAGCGGTGTATTACAAAAGCCAGCCGCCCATCAATGGAATGAGAGAGTCGAATTTAATTACAATCAAGAAATATAACGCAAAGAAAAAAAATAATACCAAAATTTACAGTGGGGTATGCTAAGCATACCCACTCAAATTTTGGGGTATGCTTGAGTGACCGAGCATATACGTAATCACGCCTATGAACTATAGAGATGCAATACTACTTCATCAGGTCCTTACCGCTTATTGGAAGACATACTAAGGCAAACCTATTCTTAAGTAAATTACTGTGTGTCAAGCAGCAGATAATATTTAATCGTACTCTCTAATATAATCATAACCGTGAAAGTTAATTATGCTTTCAAGCAGAAAATACTGAGTGGATTTGGATGGAATTTGGAGAGGGATAGAATTGGACCTGGGTAGGACATACAGATAAAACTACCATGGAATAGTTTTCGAAGTTGCTTCATACTAGGTGAATGAAGTCGCAGGCAGAAGCTAGTAAAAATGAAGAAGGAAGTTTTACTCAACCACGAAAATATGGCCCCCTGCCGCGAATCAAACCATAAACAGTATTGTCACACACTGCTGGTAATTCAGCAGGTGGCAGGGTGCACGTCTTAGCGGACAAGCAATACCATTTTATATTCTGAGATGGGAATACTTTTGGATTTCACTTCGTGCGTTTGAAGTTTGTTGGCAGTGTTCAAAAAGTTAAAAGTCGAAAATCCTTGATTCAGCTAAAATATTATATACAGTAGAACGTCGATTATCCGAAGTGTAATTGGGGGACATGGATGTTCGGAAAACCGATTATTCGTATAATCGAAATGTACACTTCTACTTCCCAATAAGAAGTACTGTACAATAAATGTATTTAAACAGTATTTGGAGTCGCGCGATCCTTCACACTGCGCGGAGCGGCACGTTGCAACACTTGGAAGGCTTTGATGCTGCAGCTATTTTACTTCTGCCGACTGGAGTGGGCTGATTGTTGTAGTCAGCGACTGTCGGCTTGGCCTGTCAGCAGGCCCCACTAGAAGCAATGTTCCGTCACCTTGTGACCCAGTGCGGCTACTGTGGGCAGCTTAGTTTGATGGGAGGGGGAACTGATGGACGGTAGGGTGGGAAGGTAAAAATAAATAATAAAAAAAAACGACGCTGTAGTGTAACTTTTTTCGAACTTTGCTCATGGAGGCCGAGGGGCCCCCTGATCTCGGGGGCCCGGGGCACTGCCCCGCCTAGCTCTATGATAGCTACGCCACTGTTCTGTGCACACAATCCTGCGTGACGACCTGAAAATGCGAAAAGTGTCACCAACGTTGGTGCCACGAATGTTGACGGACGACCACAAGACTGCCCTTGTGGCATGTTGCCAAGCAATGTGGACGCGGTAACGACAGCATGAATGGGACTTTCTTTTCGTCGGTTGTGACAATGGACGAGACGTGGATGCCATTTTTCAATCCAGAAACAAAGCGCCTGTCAGCTCAATGGAAGCACACAGATTCGACGCCACATAAAAAAGTTTCGGGTAACCGCCAATGCTGAAAAAATGATAGTGTCCATGTTCTGGGACAGCGAGGGCATAATCCTTACCCATTGCGTTCCAAAGGGCACTACGGTAACAGGTGCATTCTACGAAAATGTTTTGAAGAACAAATTCCTTCCTACACTGCAACAAAAACGTCCTGGAAGATCTGCGCGTGTGCTGTTTCACCAAGACAACGCACCCGCACATCGAGCTAACGTTATGTAACAGTTTCGTCGTGATAACAACTTTGAAGTGATTTCTCATGCTCCCTACTCACCTGACCTGGCTCCTAGTGACTTTTGGCTTTCTCCATCAATGAAAGACACTCTCCGTGGCCGCATATTCACCAGCCGTGCTGCTATTGCCTCAGGGATTTTCCAGTGGTCAAAACAAGACTCCTAAAGAAGCCTTCGCCGCTGCCATGGAATCATGGCGTCAGCGTTGTGAAAAATGTGTACGTCTGCGGGGTGATTAAGTCGAGAAGTAACGTCAGTTTCATCGATTTCGGGTGAGTAGTTAATAAGAAATAAAATCGGAGGCCTTAGAACTTGAATGCACCTCGTAGTGTGCGTGTGCATATGCTGTGCGTGTGTGTGGTTTTTTTATCTGTTGCTTGTGTTAGTACATAAGAACAAAACTGTTGTAGTGGTGTAGAAGTATTACTGTACTTGACGTGTACCTGCTCAAACATAAAGGTCTACAGTATTTCATTAAATTATTTTGACTCAAAAGCAGTTCATCGAATGATCACCGATAGTTAACTAAAAATTGACCACCAAAATCCAATTCAAACACTGTTCATGGAATATGGAGATTAAATTCACGTAATAAATATCTGTATTATTTCCTTTCAATGGCTAGCTCTGAAATAATATAATCTGGGCTCTGAGACTCTTTAGTAATTGTACAGTCTTCGACCTACACGTAACTAGTTCGGACACCACAGAAAGTTTCAAGAATAGGTCTGTCATAATTGTGAGAAGCGATTTCTTTTGAAATTTTGACACTTCCTGTCATATAGACAATTTCACTGCACACTGGAAATCTTATAAACACACCAATACTTACGCAACTGATCAATGCAGTAATGATTTGAAATTGCTATAGAAAATAATTTTCATATTAGTTTTTGTTTCTCATTTATCCTCTTTAGTGTAATTATAGTCAGAACAGTTTAGTTTTTTCCGCCGTTGGTTCGAATAATAATGACGGCAGCCTCCCGCCAACAATGGATTTTAAACAGCGGCACCAAATATACTGAAAATGCTCAAAATCTGGGATTAATTCTAAATACTGGAATTAATTGCATAATTTTTATGTCACTGTATTTTCAAATAATAAAACAAAATCAATCTTCCTTTCAGACCTGAACTTAATGGCTGCTGAATAACAAACTTTTTTTATCTGTTCCCATGTATTACGTGATAACAGTTCAACAACTTATTACAAAGAGACCAAATTAAAAGTTACATATGGATTACAATATATACTGCTGTATGTCCATCATGCATATCTAATATCCACTATAGTAAAAGAATGATTATGTGATTTGACATTCCGTGAAACAATTTAGTGGCAACGTGTAAACCTCCATTTACACACAACTGTAGTGGAGTCAGTAGTAGATGTTATTTCAACAGTTCAGGCGGGACTTTACAAAGTCCTAAACATCCTTCCTATTTTAAAATATGAACAATATTGCAGTCTCTCTTGCGTAAATTTGATTTTATAGCTGTTTTTGCGCCTTCTTGGGTTAGGTATGTTATTGCCTCTTTTATATATTTATATATATACTCACAACTATTTTACGTATACAGTGCTTGAATTTATGGAAATGTAAGTTCAAGATTCATCACACGCTTTTGACTAACCTTAATGAAACCTCGAAATAAAAATAAGACGACAAATTCATATAAAATCCTTTGGAATGAATAAACTGTTTTCTCGCCGATGATAATACTATATATAAATATATTTAAATATAAACTCATCTCTCCGCGTATTCAATGCCCAATTTGTGAAAATAAAAGTCGAGGATTCTCCAGACGCTTTTAACTAAGCTTTATGATACTTCCAAATAAAAATAAAACGCCACAATCATATAAAATTCTCTGGAATGAATGTACTATTCTTTCGCTGAATATAATACTATTAGACTACAGCGAGAACAACTAACGTCTCTTGAAGTAAAAATCTGTTATATTCAACCAGTGACCTCTAGATCAATGTATTCAACTCAGATTAAGTACATCACTAACAACTTTACTTGAGCCCACAATTAAAACCCTTTCATTTCAATAATGTCATAATCGATATTTTATTAAAAATGTTAAATCATAATTTGAAAGAAGCAAATGGTGCTATCGCACTTGGTATATCAAAGTTGGACAGGTGTCTCAATGTTATGATCACAAAAATAACTTTTAATTAGCCAGTGTGTTTTCACAATAGTCATTCCACAATAATCACAGATATTACAAAACTCGCAGTAGCCACGACGATCAATCTCGCTAACATAAGCAAATCAGAATCAATAACGTAATCTATAATAGCGTACTTCTCTAAACAACGGTGGAGCGGTACTGTTTAGGAGGTTTTCCTAAACAAAGTACTGGGGGTTTATGTAGCCCTTTTTCAGCTTCGAGCTCTTAGATAATTTGCTCCTCTGTCATATATTTAATTAAAATACTTCACCTTTATAGCATTTTGTATTACCCTACAAGATGGCAATAAATATGATGTATTTAATATTCCTGTATTTAATGTATTTAATATTCCTGTCGTGAGCGTGGCCTGATCTAATAACCAGAATTCCAATAAAATTCATGCATTCAGTACTCTCTTCTACCCTTCAGAGTTTACGACAGTGGAATCCTGTACATTAAATTGCTAGAATAAATGTTATCAAATCCCATCTGCCTATCAAATAACTCGCTATGATTCTTACAGATTTGACCCTTTCCAAGGCCGTCAGGGATATGAAGCCCTAACATTCCTAGATGTTTATAAGGGTTAACGTGACCCACAATTCTATTAAAATTCGCGGATTTGATATTCAATTATACATATTCAGAGCTTGTTGCAGTACAGTTTTGTAAATTAAACTAGTAAGATGTTAGATACCAAAGCACTTATGCCCAGAAAATAACGTGCTGTGATGCACACATATTTGAGACTGGAAATAATGGTATGGATAAAAATTTAATGTGAGATTTTCATTTCTTAAAATCGATCTCCTACAGGAACTGATGATTATCTTCGTAATAATATATCGACTGATCTGAAAGTAACAGAAAGAGTAAAATTGTTTGAATATTTGTATAAGTATACCATTTGTTGTTATATTTAATGTTTAATCATTATCCTGTGATGGATCCATTTCCGCTAAAGTGTCAACTTCAGACAGGGTCCATATTACATCTGTGGACGATGTCACGCTGTCATACAACTAATGTGGACTTTGGATTGATACTTATCATTCGTATTATTTTAGTTGACTTTTTCTTAATGGATTTGTCAGCTTGGTGTTTTGACAGTTGGCCAACTGTCAAAACAGCAATCTGTCAAGTCCTTTAAGAAAAAGCGAGCTACAATAATACGAAAGATAAGTGCGAATCGAAAGTTCACCTTAGTCATCTGACACCGTGACATTGCCGTCTGATGTAATATGGAAGGTGGCACTTTAGACGAAATGGATGCATCACAATATAATAAAAAGGCGTGAAAAATACCAGCAAATTGGTATAGTTATATAATGTCTAAAAGAAATTCTGCGCTGCGGGCTCATTGGATCGAAAAAAAAAAAAAAAAAAAAAAGACATTCGAAAATTGATGCCAGTAATGTGATGCGTTTTACTACTTTAACCCTTTATTTGGCACCCACAGAAATGACGAGAAGAAAAAGTATTATGTTACTTAAATGTGTAGAACCATGTGAACAGATTTACACGATTTTTTTCAAAATACAGTTTCCGATTTGTAACATTGCCCAAAAACTTCGCATGGTGGTACACTATCAATACTACAGTGTTGTTCTTGTGACTGTAAAAATTATTGTGTTTTGGACTACTTCATATGAAACGCGTGAAAACAAGTCGTTTTTGGTGCAAAGTTCATATCAGTCCCATGATTTCCACATTTCACAGTCAAGTATACCTGAAGACGAAACTTACAAATTCCTTTTGGCCCGTAATCTGTCAAGAGAGAACATACTGTCATATCTGTCATACCGTACATCGTACATCACTGACTGGTACAGGAGATGCTGTTTCATTCTTTTGGACTTATTGCCCATTTTGTAGTGGTCTACCAGGCTTCCTCTTCCCAATAAATATTAAGTCCATTTCCCGTCTTTCAAATAAGAAGTCGTCAACAATTTCCCAGAATAATTGAACTTCAGGGCTTCCTCTTTCCCTTCTATAAGCAGTTTTCCATGTATCACGAAAAATATCGTCACAAAATTGATACAAACGTGTACCTCGGTAAAATACGCTTGGAGTGACCGCTAAAGATTCAGTTTATTGCCAAACTTTTCGCAAAAGGCAACGAAATATCACTTTACTGGAGACTTTAAATGTTAGTTTCAAGCACTGTTTCCCACGCGCAATTTTGATGTTGCTTGAGAGCAACATTGCCAAATAAAGGGTTAAGCAGTAAGGCACTGATTTTATTAATGATAAAAAAAATCTGAATTGTCTGATTTTTGTTCGACAAGGAGCACTCTAGTAGTTCCAATGTTCTGTAGCAGTCGTGTTCATTTACATTTACATTAAGCAAAAAGTACGCAAAGTTAGTTCGCACGGCATTTACAAATAGATCCAAATTATTTTGCTGTTATTAGTTTAAATGTTAATAACTTGAAACTTGTGAAATCTTGCGCGCCGGGGCAAAATAGTACTGTAGTCAGATTAAAATGACTCGCTAGTTGACGTATGTCACATGACTCTACAGAGTTGTCACGTACGCAACCGGCTACTGCTCGACCGTAGGTGACGCACAAACACGGAGGGTCACTTCACTAACGGTGTTAATATAGGCCTATACGTCTTATAAAATTATGCTGTATGTGTGTATGACTGTATATGTGTATGTATGTCTCACATCTCCTCAACTACTGGACCGATTTCAACCAAACTTGGTACACATTTTACTTACTATCGGGCAACAATCGCTGTCTGGGTAAGCACTACTTACGACACGTACGTAAGGAGATATGACGCCATAAACAATGACAGTCGTGAAGAACGGCCGCATTTCAACAAAATTCGGTACAAATATTGTTTAAGGTCGGGAATCATTAGTTATAGTTGCAAAAGCCAACTACGATACATAGTTCATACGATATCACGCCATAAACAATGAAAACTGCCCCATTTTGCGGCGCCTGTTAGCGTGATTTTATTCGTCACCTATTTGACAATCAGAGCACTTAGCGACTTGCAATAAACTCTGAACATAATTTCAAATCTTCACAAAACATTTCTCGCTGACCACCTAAACAAAAGGATGAAAGGAAAAACGTTTATCGCTTACTACTTTTCCGATGTTCATGATGTACATCTGCAGCATTTGGGATTACGTTATTACTTCTACACTGTACATTGTTGCAAGACAACTCACAGACAATACATATACATACAACCGAATGTTCCTTCGATACTATATCACGGTTCGACATATAGTTCATGAGATATGAAGTCATACACAATGTGGTTCATGAAAAACCGCATCATCGCACATGAGGTTTTGATTTATTACGTCTTTACTGCTAACACCATTCACAAACTATTTTGCAGACATTAGACACATATATCACTGAATGTACCTTCGAATTTACATCATAGTTCGACACATATTTCAGGAGACATGACGTAATAAACAATGAAATTTCTCAATAACTGCTACATATTGTGCTATTTGTCTCCTCGTAAACTAATGAACCGATTTCAACTAAACTTGGTACACATATTACTTGCTACCAGACAACAATCGCTGTGGGATTAAAATTACCTACGACACATAGTTTAGGAGATACGACCTCGTAAACAATGAGTCACAAAAACATTCCAATCACAAGTATCTGTAAATATTGTTTACAGTCAAGTTTTGAATTGAATTAATGTTATACATCATTTTTATTTTATTTCTATGTTCCTTTCTTTGAATACTGCACTTATAATTTTGTATATTATGCACATTTCTTTGTTTTATTGTTTCATAATTTCTAACCTGTTTACCTGGGTACATGAAGATGAAATCTTTTCCGAGTTTTTATTTTCGTTTCGATATCACTGCTGTCACTGTGATGTACATGTATGTACTATATTATGTTGTAATACATTCTGTTGGATACATTTAATTAAGTCACTGTATTGCTTACATCATAAAATTTCTGTGTGCTACAAAGTATTACAAAGATTGTCATTTACAGATCACAACTACAGAAAGTCCTTTCTGTTCTTTGCCGATAATATTCAAAGTAATGATTCTTGTAACCTGTGGTTTAAAATATTTTTGCCTCTGTCAATCAATAATACGCAATCACTTTACGTGTATGGTGGTTGTTTGTTAAAATGCAGAAGAAATTCTTTCATCTGATTAGGCGGTGTAATTATTTCTATATCTTCTTACTCTCTCTATATAAAGCAGAGTGTCTTTGTTAGCGTGTACGTGTTCCATACCAATCTATAGTTTCATTCCAATCTTTATGATATTCTACACACGTAGGCTTCAATCCATGAGGACAGTTGTAAATGTAAGGATCACGCACTACACAGTTCAATATATATGTAGTCATAAACAATGAGATGCGCGAAAAACTGCTGCGTCAAGCGACAATGCTGCACATTTCTTCCTAAGCCAATGGATCGATTTCACCCAAATTTGATAGACACATTCCTTACCGTGAGATAACAATTGTTGTATGGGTAAGAACCACATACGACATATGGTTCAATAGATATAACGTCATAAACAATAGGAGTTGCAAGAAACTGTCACATAATGCGAAGAGACTTCATAAATACAGTATATGAGAAGGAAAGTACTTAGCAACTTGCAACAAACTTTAAACATAATTTCAAACCTTTATTAAACTTTCTCTCGCTGACAACCACATCAACATAATGGAAGGAAAAAAGTTTTCCCGCTTACTACTTTTCCGCTGTTCATGGAGCAAAACTACGGCATTCGGTATGACACTACAGTTTATAATTTGTACAGTACTTGCAGGTACTATACACACATACAGCCGAATGTACTATCGAAATTATGTGACAGTTATGACACGTAGCTCATGAAATATAAGGACATAAACAATAACTTTCACAGGAAACCGCACCGTCACGCATCAGATTTTAATCTATTACTTCTTTACAGCAAACTCTGTTCACAACAGTTTTTACCGACATACAACACTTATACAAATGAATTTACGACTGCAAAATTATACAACTGTACAATATAAAATTCAATAAATATGAGATCATATCTACTGCGATGGGTAAACACCACACACATCGTGCACCACGTATTAATAAATTTACATATTTATCACTAAGGTACTCCAGTGATCCAATCAGTTTAAGAAAATAACTGAAAGCTGACTGCACTTGACAACTTGGAACCAATTTTGAACTGTGAAGTGCACACGCCTGCATATAAAAACACAACAGCTACAAGGAAAGGAAGAGAATGAAACAGTGTACTTCCAAGGAACAGCCGTTCCCAACAGATCTACTTTTTAACTTCAAGAGACTGCAGTTTCCAGTGAGACTTGCATTTTGTCTTACGATTAATAAATCACGATGCAACTTATTAAATACTGCGGAGTGGATTTGACATTGAAAGTTTCTTGCTTGTCCTTCTATCTTATAAAATTTACGTCTGCTGCGAAAGTTATGAGTTTTACCATATGATCTAAGAAATGTAACTGACTGACGCTACTTGAATGAAATGTAACTGAATGTGTTTGAACTTTTCTATCTGAATGCCTTTGTACAACGTTATGTTAATCTGACTGCGTATTTTTTAAACTGTATTCTATGTGAATGTCAAGGTATTGAAAAACCTATCTGACTGCATATTGTTTATTATGGTGAAACACAAACTGCTAATTGTTTTCGTATGAAAATGTCGTAACAAAGTTAACTGTCTGAAAATTAATGATACTAAAAATCACTGTGTTAATAATTCTGGCCCTACAAACTTGTTTATGACTGAACTAACAATATTTAACTGAATGTAACGAACACAATATTTAGCAATGCAATCTGAGTGCAAACACTTGTTAACCTGTACTGAACACTGTATGAATTGGCCTACCCGAAATCTGTAAATCATACTAAACTGTAAGCATGACAACAAAAACTGATTCTTTCTCACTTTCACTTACTGCATAAATTTGCGCAACAAGAAATTGCTTCCTGGTGTACTAACTACTGGAAAGCTAACTACAGAAAACATCTATGACACTTTTAATAAACATGTGAGGAGGGATAAACTGGTAATCTGTTTAAGAAACTCGAAGTAATAATAAAAAAATGAAATATCTGGTTTATTTTCTAACTGATGAAACTTCATAAAAATCACTAACAATGTCATGTTTTGGATTTTAAAATCTTTCAGAGATAAATATAACTCAGATTCTTAATCTGCCTACAAAATTATTTTTAAACAAAGGTAAAAATTTCTTTAGTGTTAATAAATTTAACTCGACTCATACAAAAAATGTTACAACAATAGCATATTTCAAGAACACTACCCATGAAATTCCCATTTCATAAAAAACGCACTTTCAAAACTAAACTATTACAATAAATACTTTTCCTAACACATAAAGGGATCCCTAGCATGAATCGTGAGACCACAAGATAACAGAAAGATCTTTCCCGGCCTTTACTGTTACCATCAGTTCAACCTAACAATGCGAAGTTATGCCAAAGGAATATGCCAAGTATATCATGAAAAACTTATAAAAACTTCAAAAGAACGTTTTTCCAATGCCATCTGTTCCTTTTGTCTCCCTATCTTAAACAAACAGCTTGGCTCAGCATTCATGTCTCAAAATCTCA
This sequence comes from Locusta migratoria, assembly GCA_026315105.1. Lineage (NCBI taxonomy): Eukaryota > Metazoa > Arthropoda > Insecta > Orthoptera > Acrididae > Locusta > Locusta migratoria. The sequence continues at coordinate 541,779,356 of CM048746.1, read as the reverse complement.
TCTCCTCGGCTATCCTGCCGGAACGACAACTGCACACAACCTCGGTCCCCACGCTTCTGCAATCTCATCCACGCCCCTAGCAGAGTCTGCCCTCTCAATAATCACAACCCTACTTCCCGACATCAATACTATCACCAATATCGATAGCACTGCCATCGAAAAATAAGCTTGCAACCAAAGATAAACAATCCATGCCGGACTAGCTTGACACTGGTCTCAAATTCGCAGTACATTTCAACATGAAATGTATATCTTCCCATAGCAGGTATCTTTCATCATCCTCTTACTCCCTATCAAGAATTTTATAGGATTTTGTTTGGTTTTTAAACAACCTAGAGAGAGAGATAATAATCTTTTATTATGTCCATGATTCTCACAAGGCCAACTTTATGTCACTTGCTTAGGGGCGGGCTCATCAAACAATTGATATTACATCCTGGACAAGTCACAAGAAATCTTTTTAAAGTAAAGTTGTGAATTAAATGAATGTATGAGTGTTATATATCATGTATTCTTTGCTTGGATACTGTACTTAAAATTTTGTGTTCTATGCAAGACAGCCTTATTTATTATATATTCCGTAATAAATATAATAAGTTATTAGGAAAAAGGAGATGGACAGAAAGAAAAGTACTAACTCAAGGCTTGAATAAATAAATACCCAGGCAACGTCGGGTTTTCAGCTAGTATTATTTATACCATAATTACGACTGGTTTTGTACAAACTGAAAATCAATGAATTTTTAACTTGTGTCTTTATATTAGTCTAGCACTTGAAAATGGCTGTTTCATTCACTTCTTCAATCCAATAACATTATGGCAATCGACGATATACAGGGGTCGGAAAAAATGTGATCTCCATGTAGTGCACTATATTTTGCTAGAAGATCGCAACACTGCGTATGTCTTAACACTGGCCTCGGCCGTATTGCACAGTTGACATCCCATGTCTTGGTCGTTACTTCAGTATGATATTCGTTACTTTATGTGAACTTGAAATGTGTGATCTCACATATTTCCCTATAAGTCACCTTAATTCCGCGCAGTTTGTTGGAGCATCGGTGACGAAAATGGTTGCACTGTTTAACGTTTCGCTGGAGACAGTACTTTCGGTAATGAGAGCGTGCACAAAACAAGGCAACACTTCACTGGTGGTGAAAATTAGCCGTCGCAACCAAACGTTAACTGCCAACTACCGATGAGCATTGAGAACGATTATCACCAGACAACATAAAATTGCCACAGCAATAGCTACTGCAAGACTCAATACAAACTTGAGTAGCATGGCTTCAATAAAACAACACGGATTAATGGAAGGGGTGAGCTGCTAAACCCTTAATACTGGAAGTCAATGGAAAGCTGAGTAGGATGCCACGAGCACAGAACCTGCACGCTTGATTACTAGAAGTATGTGGTGTGGTTCGATGAATCATCGTTTGTATTGATTGCTAAAAAAAGAACCGGGTTATTATCCAAATCGCGAAAGCAGCTTACCTTCAGTAAATTATTGAGGCAAGTGACGCACCATTTGTCAGATACATAAAAATTTTATGTCTGAACAACGTATTTCCATTAACAAGCTCTGTAAACAAGGAAAACATTAACATAATGCGTAGGATTTCGACGACTATATCACTAAATCTGTAAATTACAAAACTAGAATACAAACATATCTACAAAATTCATCTGCCACTTGGTAACGTCATTAACAAATTACATGTAACATACGTATCGTCAAAGTTCATTCTGACATAACATTTTTATACATCTTACAAGAGGTGTGTCATTCGCCTCAATAATTAAACAAACCGTTGTATGGTGACGTCAAAACAGATTATTCCTTCAGTAAAGTTTGGGGAAGGTTCCGTCATGATTTAGGCATGCATATTCAACTGTTTCTATCAATGCCCTCACTGCCTGAATAACGGTGAGTGAATAACCCACCATCATGGCAATAAATTGTTTACTATGACTGACATATCGCTAACAAACACTGCCTTATTCGAAAATTGTAATGCAGTCAGACAAGCAGTCAAAAAGGCGCAGGAGTTTTTGTGCAGTATTGAACAAGTATCAAACATCTCCAATTGGACAGCAAAATCGCCAACTCTCAACATAACTGAAACGTAATGGAAAGTACCAGCCCCAGACATTGCCGGGGTGGGGTGGCTTGCGTGCCTCAACGATACAAATAACCGAACAGTAGGTGCAACCACAGCGGAGGGGCGCCTGTGGAAAGGCCACACAACCACACAAACTTGTAGATCCAGAAGAGGGCAGCAGTCTTTTAGGCCGAGCGCACGTTGAGACGCAGGTGACGAATGCCAGGGCAACACAACACAGGTTTCTGTGACTGCCGGGTTTAAATGCAGCAGTGCAAGTTGCGGCAAAGGGCAGCCCAGGGCAGCGCAGATGCTGCTTCCGCCTGGGCTGCACAGTGTCCGGGACACAAGATTGGCCGGCCGCGGTGGCCGAGGGGACTGAGGCGCTCCAGTCACGGTCTGCACGGCCACTACGGTCGGGGGTTCGACTCCCCCCTCGGGCATGGATATTTGTGCCGTCCTTAGGATTAGCTAGTTCATAAGCATTTTAAAAAAATAGCCGGCCGCGGTGGCCGAGGGGACTGAGGCGCTCCAGTCACGGTCTGCACGGCCACTGCGGTCGGGGGTTCGAATCCCCCACCGGGCATGGATATTTGTGCGGTCCTAGTTCGTAAGTAGTTCATAAGTAGTTTGTAAGTTTAGGGACTGATGACGCCGTAGTTAAGTCCCATAGACTATTAAAAAAAAAAAAAAAAAAAAAAAAAAAAAAACACACACACACAAGATTGCTGGGCGAGTGCCACGCAGCTTTGGCGGCAGGCAGGCCACCTGCTGGTGTGGTGGTACGGTTTGTTGCCCCACTGTCCGTTCGCTGCCCATCTCATCCAGATGTTTACTGTGCATTTTCACCAGTCTATGTTGCACATGGAGGAAAAAGTAACTGAAGCAGTCCCCCGAACCTGGTTTACTACGATGCCAATCACAATTACTACATGAAAAAAAAAGTTTCTATTGCAAAAGTTCTGGATATGTAGAATGGTAGAATGGTAAGGGTTATGTCTTACTACATCAGTTTGACATCGAGTTAAACATCAAAGGAACGTGCTGTCGTGATTACAGGGAATTACAGAACTTCACTTTACTTTTTGTCTATAAATGACAGTCGTAAAAAATGTCAATTGTGTTCTCAACTATTTTCCTTTTGAAATGCTGGCCGTTTACCAAGATGCTCTTCCAACTGTGTTAAAATAGTAAACTTCTCCCTCACAACAAAAGTATTATAGCACTCATGGTATTGTTAGGTATCAATGGAAGTAGTTGACTGTTTGGCATCGCAATATGATCATTATTTTAATTGCTATGGCTGCGACATCACTTATCATGTAGTCGTGTAGCACGCATGCCGGCCTAACGACACTAACAACACTATTTCGTCTCAAATTGTTTTCTGAAGCAGCGAAATGGTGATGCTGTAATTCCAAAGGCGCACTCACGTGTTTTTACTAATCGCGAAAGTTCGTAATTGAATACTTTGTTTCTATAATTAGCTGTAACGCTTCTATTTGGTTATGAAAATGTAAATGTTTGTAAAGCTTATGGGACTTAACTACGGGGTCATCAGTCCCTAAACTTACAAACTACTTACGAACTAGGATGGCACAAATATCCATGCCCGAGGGGGATTCGAACCCGCGACCGTAGTGGCCGTGCAGACGTGACTGAAGCGCCTCAGTCCCCTCGGCCACCGCGGGCGGCTATTTGGTTATGGTCTCATTAAATTGTCTAATAAAGGAAAGGCCTCATCCCCCACAAAGGCATAAGGAAGCTTCTGTCCAGAATCTGCAGGTAACTGTAAATTTGGTGGCCGTAACTCCTTTGCCAACGTACTACTTGAAAAAATATTCCCATAGCTAAATCTGCCCATTAGTCCCACATCAATAGGTGTCAGATTGTTTTCCACGTCTGTGCTCTGGGTTGCGGTAAATATAGTGGTTGAATGGTGTCCCACAGCGCATGTGAGACTTCATTAACAATATTTGACACAATTCGATCTCCCATTCTGTAGCTGTAGGCAACACTTTTGTAACTCTCTCCTGTGGCATGTGGGATAAAATCTATTTAAGCAAAGTGCATGGTATGCGCTTAGATATTGTCATCATTATCACATGCAGTATTAAGTTTACGTGATAAGTAAACAGACTACAGAAAGAAAATTAGTAAGGTCAGGGGAAGGTGAGGGCATTGCCGTTACATTAACTTTAAATTTTTGTGTATAACTGTGATAAAACCACTTGCTGACTATGAAACAGACTGTAATTGGACATTACATCCTTCGGAAAACATAAATTTTCTCACCAGCTTGTGAACCTCATAGAATTGACTCCTGTCTAAACGGAAGAAGTTAGTCAACTGTCAGAAAACTATGATGTCAAAGCGAACTCGCCATGGTGCTTCTCTTGTTCATGTACCTGCCTTTCCAACCTGATTTCTGCCGTTTTGAAGCGCTATATAATATCAGTATGTCCATTTCCTCATCAGGTTCATGAATGCACCATTAACTGTACAAGGAAACACTGTGCACCGATTGACCAAACAACGACTGTGTCACAATGGCTAGAAACTGTCTCCCAATATGCGCAGACGCTGTGTCGCAAAGTGTTTCCTTCGCTGTGCTGCCCTGTCCTGCCCTGCAACAGCTGGTCCCAATGTGCGCCTGGCCTTACAGGGACAACAGTCTCGATGACTGACTGAGATGGCCTTGTAACGTCAGGTAACATGGTTTTGCCATTCAGTTACTGCGAACGGCTGAAAGCAAGGGGAAACTACAGTCGTTACTTTTCCTGTGGACATGAGTATCTGATGATGGTGTCTGCTTGGATAAAATATTCGGGAGGTGGTGGAGACTACTCAAGAGGATGTCATCGACAAAAGCAGAACAGGCGTTCTAAGGATCTGAGCGTCGAATGATATAACGCTCAATTCGGTAGATACGTCAGAACATCTGAAAAGAGAAATGGATAGGTTAAAGTTAGATATGGTGGGGATTAGTGAATTTCGGTGGCAGGATGAACAGGATTAAGAGCATTTGTAGACAGGTGAGAACAGGGTTATAAATACAAAATTATTTTGTGGTAACACAGTAGTAGATCTGATAATGGATAAGTTACTATGAATGTAATAGAGAACACATTATCGTACCAAAGATAGACACGAATCCAGCTCCGACCACAGTAGTACAAGTTTATATGCCAACTAGGTCAGCTGATGAGAAGATCGAAGAAATGTACAAGGAAATAAAACAAAGTATTGAGACAGGTAAGGGAGACGAAATTTGATTGTGATGGGGACTGGAACTCCGTAGTAGGAAAGGGAAGAGAAGAAAATGTAGAAGGTGAATATGGACTGGGGAAAAGGAATGAAGGAGGTTATACAGACCACAATTTACTCATTACAAACAATTGGTTTAATCATCATAAAATAAGGTTGTATATGTGAAAGATCAAATGTTTGTAAATCTATGGGTCTTAACTAGGTTCGTCATCAGTCCCTACGCTTACAAACTACTTAAACTAACTTAAAGTAACTTATGCCAAGAAGAACACAAACAGTCATGCCCGAGGCACGATTCTAACAAGCGCGCGCTCCACAGCATGACACCTTAGAACCTCGGCCACTCCGCCGCCGCTAACGTGGAAGAGACTAAGAGACACTGGAAGGTACCACATTGACTTTATAATGGTTAGGCAAATGCTTAGAAACTGTAACACATATTCAGGGGCAGATACACACTCTGACCATAACTTATTGGTTATGAACTGTATATTAAAACTTAAGAGACTACAAAAAGGTAGAAAATTAAGGAGATAGAGCCTGGACAAATTGAAGGAACCAGAGATGGTTGAGAGCCTCAGAGGGAGCATTACGGAAGGATTGATCGAACAGTAGAAGAAGAATAGATACCTCTAATATACAGACTAGTGAGGATCGCAGAGGATCATGTAGGCAGAAGGACAATGCCTAATAGAAATCACTGGATTACACAGGAGACACTGAACTTAAAATTTAAAAACGCAGAAAGTGATACAGGTAAAAGCGACTACAAACGGTAAAAAAATGAGGTTGACCGGAAGTGTAGACTGAGTAAGCATGAGTGGCTAGAGGACAAATGCAAGACTTTAGAAGAATGTATATCTAAGGGAAAGATAGATATCGCTTACAGGAAAAGTAGCGGCATGAATATCAAGACCTCAGATGGAAAACCAGTACCAAGCAAAGAAGGGAAAGCTAAAAGATGGAAGGAAAATAGGAAGGGCTTATAAAAAGGAAATGACGGGAGTACTCTAGAAGTGGAAGAGAAGGTAGATGAGATAGGAGATACGATACTGATAGAAGAATTTGATACAACACTGAAAGATTTGATTCGGAACAAGGAACCATCTGAACTGTTGATATCGTTTGGAGGGCCAGTCATGAAGAATGTAATAAACCCACTTACAAACAAAGAAAGTGCAGACAAATGTGAAAATTACGGAACTATCAGTTTAACAAGTCTAAAAAGTGGTGAAATCCGACCGCGGGGAAGATCAGTTTAGGTGTATCAGACATATAGGCAAACGGGAGGTAGTACTCACATTATGACTTATCTCAGAAGATAGGATAAGGAACGGCAAACCTACGTTTTTAGCATTTGCAGATCCGGAGAAAGCTTTTGATAACGTCCCCTGGAATACACTCTTTCAATATAGTAGCAGGGGTAAAATATAGGGAGCAAAGAGCTATATTCAACATTTACAAAAACCAGACCGCTGGTGTTAGACTCGAAGGCATGAAAGAGACGCAGTAATTGGGAAGGCAGTAACACAAGGTTGTAGGCTTTCCTCAACGTTGTTCAATCCTTATACTGAGCAAGCAAATTGGGAGAAGGAATTAGAGTTCAGGGAGAAGAAATTAAACCTTCGCGGTTTGTCGATGGCATTGTAATTCTGTCAGAAACAGAAAAGGGCCTTTAAGAGCAATTGGACGGAATGGACAGTGTCTTGAAAGGAGGGTAAAACATGAACATTAACAAGAGTAAAACAAGGGTAATGGAATCTAGTGTCAGAAAATTAGGCAATGCTGAAGGTATTAGATTAGGTAACGAAACACTAAAAGTAGTAGTTTAGTTTTGCTATTCGGATAGCAAAATAACTTCTAATGGCCGAAGTAAAGAAGATATAAAATGTAGAATATATGCAAAAGCGAAATTTATTGACATCCAATAGTAATTTAATTGTTAGTAAATCCTTTCTGAAAGGATTTGTCTGGAGTGTAGAATTGTGTGGGAGTGAAACATGAACGATAGGGAGTTCAGACAAAAAAAGGTGATAAAAATTTTTGATTGGGGAGAAAAGGAGTTTTTGTCATATCCTAAGAGAAGAGATAGGTTGGTGGGACATATTATGAGACATCAAGGTACCGTAAACTTAGCATTGGAAGGAAGTGTGTCGTGTAAAAATCATAGAGGGAGACCGAGATACGAATACCCTATGCAGATTCAAGAGGCTTGACCAGGACAAGGCAGCGTGGAAAGCTGCAGCAAACCAGTCTGTGGACTGAAGACCACAACAAACAACAAAGGAAAAATTTTAGAATCGAGAGTGAGGAACATGATCAGAGCTGCAACACCGTTGAACTAACTGGTTGGTATTTTGGTACAAGAATGGATAAAATTCCTTCAGTATCTTACGGGTGTGCAGCCGTATCTCGTCACGATATTTCGGCCCAGAAACGTTCTGCTATCTTCAGATAAGTGGACAAGTACCGAAGAGACCAAGTGCGCTCGAGGTATTTATACTGATTCTTGTGCATGCCGAATGTGCTGACATCGTTTGGCGAATGCGTTATCTAGTGACATGCCCGATAGTGCCGAGTTGTCTAAGAAGAGTAAAGACCCATCTTTATTTAGGTACTAGTACACCGAAGGTATTATGGGAGATTGGGACACTGTGTATTGAAAACCTACGCACACAGATCTATATTTACAGACAGTGCTTTAGTTGAGTCAGTACGGGGATGTACGGCGTACCGCCTAAAATTCAAACTCGATATTAGCGTACCGGCTAAAATTCTTTTTTATATTTGTAAAAAAATAGACCAAATGTAAATTGTCGAATGGATTTCGGAAAGATAGTTGGAAAGTTTTAGGCTCGTTCAAGTTGCGATCATAACCGCCGAAGCGTTCAAATTGCACTTCCGCACAATTCCAAAGAATCTGACTGGCGGTCAGATGTTCGAATTAGCCAATGGAGAATTCCGATTAGTCTGAACCGAGACAGAGGAAATGCTTCTTACCGACTCCGAAGCGTTTAAAAATCTTGCTCCAAAGAGATAAGCCACTATATACGAAATGTCTTTTGTTTGTAATATCGTTGCCTATTCGTTGAAGAATGCAAGTGCGAAATTCCGGCATATCTTTTAAAAATTTAAGTCACAGTACATCGCAACCTTTTTACTTAATTTCCATTGATTAAATCATGAAACAATGCACTAGATACGTGCGTTTTGAGAACGACTCACTGTCAAGAAAAAATATTTACCGCAAATATTATGTTTACTTAACCGTCTTCTTCGCACTAACATTATTAAATAGTGTGTTGTAACACTAGTAGGAACTAAAATAGAAGCGAATTTTCATCTCTTTGACCAATGCTTCTTCAACCGGCTAGATGTGTACATGTTCAACTGTTGGTAACACTGCCAGTTTTGCTTCTTACAGCGGTAAACGCTTGGTTCCATCTTTTAAAAGTTCCACGCAGTTCCGTTGTCGGAAGTTTGTAACGGTTATCGTGTGATATAAGTCTCCTTTTAATTCTCGGCAGCAACATGCACTCTTATAGTCCCCTACTTACTTACGATAAGACGTCGTTGCCCAGTGTCTATGGGTGGTATCCTCATCTACACTAAACCCTTGAATACAATAGAAATTAGTTCCAAACCTGTAAATTATATTTATATTTTTTCAGTGTATTCACATCCATAAATCATTACTTTCTTGCTTTTTTAAAAATGTCCACTTGACTCATGTGGAATGAGCAGAGTGCCGCCCAAAAGTTTTTTACAACTAAAGCACTGTTTACAGGCGTCTAGCTGCCATCACCCCGCGCAAACCTAGCACCTTAATACATCAGACGCAAGTGATGTCAGTCGATGAAACCCTCCACGTAAGGTTAAAACAACTGGAGAAGGTTTTTAAAAAGAATCGCTCTTTTACGCATGCGCAAAACGACGCCAGCAATTTAGGCATGTGCAGGAATCAGCGTCAGTTGCGCGACTGGACTGGGCTTTTCTGTATTTGTCTGCTCACCTGAAGATGGCCGGACGTCTCTTGGCAGAATGTCGATAAGATCCGGCGGCAAACGTGGAAGGTATTCGAAGAAGAAATACGCTGGGAAAACTACAGAAGTCACGTGGATAACTTTCTGTTGGGAACAAGAAGAATACGCCTTACTAATAAAGAAATACTCTCTGTTAAGTGTTCAGATTATTCAATTCATCCCATTTGTTATGCAAGTCGACGGTAGTGTGGGCCACGCAACGTAGGCCTATGGCTCTGCACACGAGTGTACACCAGTCAAGGCTTCTGACAGTCTGCGGCGTCTGCTGTTCCGTCGGCCGCCGCCAGTGGTTGTTGTGGTCGCTCGTCCGCAGAGACACTTGCCCGTGAATCGGCCTCTTCCACTTTGCTGGCGTCCTGGAGATATCACACGCGGCAGCAAAGCGGAAAAAGACACACCCACAGGAAGAACCGCCGGCCGTTCCATCTCGAGGTCTGTCGCTGGCTGGATCTTCCACTCCACGCTCCACGCTGACTGCCTACTTCCGGAAACTGGCTCGCACAGTAAAATCTGGATTCGGGCTCGCGCCTCATACAAGATTCACACCGCCGGCTGTCAACGCAGGAAGCGAGATTGCGTGTCGAGGAAAGCTGCGCCGAGCAAGAGAAGCGACTGCAGCACTGGTGCCCGGACCCAGCTGCGCCCACCGTGTGTTCGTCAAGGCGGCAGCGTGAGAGGGTTCGCGGCCACAGCACAACAGAGCTTACTCGACGTCAACATCACCATCACAGAGCCTTCTCGAACGTGTAGCAAGTGATACATCACCAGGGGGTTTGCGAAGTCTTGCTCGAGGGGTCGCCGTCACAGGAGGAATTACTTGCACTATAAAATAACTAGGGGTTAGTAGAACAAGAATATATGTTATGTATGGAATTCATGGTTAGTTGGGGCGATCTTGAATCAATTTATAAAGGTTTACAGCCAAGATCGCGTTTTATTCATTCGGATAACCGGTTTCGACGTGGCTTACAAGGAGAGCACATGGGTATCGGGCCCGGTAAGTGGGCAGAACGCCATCTGTAATAAAAAAATAAAAAAATAAATAAATAAAAGAAAAGAAAAAGCTGAGCCAAACGTCCAACGAACAACCAAGAGCGAAATGAACTAACGGTCGCGAACGACAGATCTACGAGAAAAGAAAGAGGTGGTAGCGTTCTAGACTCACAACCACAGGGTCAGTGATTCGAATCCTGCTGTGACAGTATTTTTAACTTTTGTGTTCTATTATTTACACAATTGTAATATCTAATAGTAATTTTTACGAAAAAGGAAGGTGTTTTATCTTATTTTATTTTATTATTATAATTTTTTTTTGTGTGTATATTCGTAACTTTATACAGGGTGTTACTAAAAGGTACGGCCAAACTTTCAGGAAACATTCCTCACACACAAAGAAAGAAAATATGTTATGTTGACATGTGTCCGGAAACGATTAATTTCCATGTTAGAGATCGTTTTAGTATTTCTCTTTAAATTAAAATTGAAATAATTCGTGCAGACAATTGTCAAAAAAAAAAAAAAAAAAAAAAAAAAAAAAAATGTTTCTTTACTAAGTACTGTACTTCCTCGATTCACCGCATTTGTAAACATTGTACGGACTGCAAAACTACGTTCGTGATGAACACTAACCAGTTGATGCTACGTACTGATGTGCTTGATGCTAGTACTGTACAGCAATGAGTCGCATGTCAAGACAAGCACTGAAGTCAACATTACCTTCCTTAAATTGGGCCAACTGTGCGGTGAATCGAGGAAGTACAGTACATACTAACGAAACAATTGGGTATTTTGACAATTGTCTGCAGGAATTATTTCAATTGACATTTAAAGAGAAGTAATAAAATGAGCTCTAACATGGAAATTAAGTGTTTCCGGACAAATGTCCACGTAACATATTTTCTTTCTTTGTGAGTGAGGAATGCTTCCTGAAAGTTTGGCCTATCTTTTTGTAACACGATGTATATATTATAAACCGTTGTTAATGATGATGGTTTCAATAAAAAAAGTTACATCTTTTTATCGTATTGTCTATACTATTAATAGACGCCAGTAATCTTTGATTGTTCAGTTTGTGAAGAGCTTCAAAGTTGTTTTTTTTTTTTTTTTTTTTTTTTTTTTTTTTTTTTTTTTTTTTTTTTTTTTTTTTAAAGTCATCACCATAGTTACTAATGGCTTTCTAAGCAGCTAGCCTATTCAACCATCGTTTTAGATGACGTGACGACAAGGTGTTCAGATCGTCTACATACACGTAAACTGATACAATACGTGTAATTAGATATTCCAAAAGTCTTATATAACTGAATTCGGAGAAAAAACCTGTCGCAGTGGTATTCGAACCATGGACCTTAGGACTTTGAGGCCAGAACTATGCCACGTCCGTTACCCCTACAGCCGGTGCCACTGTTTTAATAATTGATACTTACGGTTACTTGCAAAAATTTAAAGTCGATTTTCTCTAGAATGTTTTAGAGTTGCGTTGACTGGCTTTGGCTGATTGTTATTTAAGTTCATGTACCATAAATATAAAGAAATTATAAAATCCGATACCCAGTGATCTCCTTGTTAGACGTCATCTTCTTATCTCCTGTACCTGTCAATGTTACATCTCATGTAGGCCTTAGGTGTTCCCTCGTATTACAAATGTCTTGGTACAATTGCATACATCTATACAGATGTGAAATACGATCATTGTTTTTATTTCATATCTGTATAGATGCATTCAGTTGTACCAAGACATTTGTATTAAGTGGGAATAGCTAAGGCCTACACGAGATGTAACATCTAGAAGTACAGATCAGAAAATATGACGTCTAAGACACGTCGACACCGGGCATCCGAATAAATAAAATGCAATCTTGGCTGGAAACCTGTATAAAAAGAATATATTTCTAAGTGAAAGTTACTAAATTTCAAAACTTTAGATTTCCTTGTTTAGCATTTATTATGAATTGAATACATCATAGTTTTATAACACAGTATGTTAATGATGAATAAGCGCAAAGAGTGAAAACTGTTATCAGGAACAAAGCGATACACAAATAACATGATACAATAACTTATTCTGAAAAATTCTAAAAAAGATATAATTATTTACAAATTGTCTATAAGGAATAATATAAAACAATACAGGATACATTCTTAGATATCAAGGAATCGTGAACTCAGCTTTGGAGGGAAGTGTGTGTGTGTGTGTGTGGGGAGGAGGGGGGGAGGAATAGCAGAGGGAGACCAAGAGTCGAATGTAGTAAGCACATTCAGATGGATGTGGATTGCCGTTCTTATGAAGAGATGAAGAGGCTTGCTCAGGATACAGTAAGGTGAAGAGCAACATAAAATTAGGCTCCTGATTGAAGACGTAAATAACAACAGTGAGACCTTTTTAATGAGCATAATTCCATTCTGTGTCTTGTCTGAAATGCGAAAGCAAAATGTGTGGTTTCTTTTTTCCTGTCGTAAATCATGTAAAAATGGGATCATGTGTTCCACTACATACAAAAACTTCGTCCAACAATTTAAAAGAAAACTGACGCAAAGGAAAAATAATTTGATACCTTCGACATAACACTGTTTCATTACGGTTTGTGAGAGGGGAGGGGGATGGCGTAGCCAGAATATTTTTAACTGGAAGGGGGCTGCCAAACAATTTTTATTCGGAAGGGGGTCGCACATACGAAAATGTTGAAAAACACCAACTTTCAACTGTGATTTGAGAGAGTGCAGAATCAGCAATATTCAGTAACACGTAAAGGCTTGTAATTACTTTTAACTGCCACTTATTGATATTTTTTTGCTAAAGTAAATTATAAGATAAGTAAAGACATTATGAAATAAGCAGCGGCACTCCTAGGCATTTATTCTCAAGGGAATCAGTTTTAAAAACCGCGAGTTTGAGTAATGTGCGCAGGGAAAAGTTGAGAATATGAAACTGACGGGAGGCGTCGTTGAGTAGTCCATGCAGCTCGCAGTATTCCCTGTGGTGTAGGGGTCAGCGCAACTGCCTAGAAAGCAGGTCACCCGGCTTAGAATCCCAGCTGATCAATCATTTTCAACTTCATTTGCAGTTAATGTCGCAGATTCCAGAAGTAAGGCACTTAACTGTATTTCGGAATGTTTGAAACATACAAATCAGATTTTAAAAAAGTTGCAATAAAAGTTATTCACCTCCAACATGAACATCCATTAACAAAAAGCTCTAACCCCTTCCCCATGCACCAACGCTTGTGACGGCAGGGGATAGGCCCAATTATAAAAGTAGAATTGGAGCCCATATGTTTTTTACAGCAGATTTCGATTCTCCGTAAAAAAAATAAAAAAATATATAAAAACATAAAAATGAAAAAAAAGTAACTATTGTATGAAAAGTTTTCTTCGTTTCTTGATAATGGCGATTTAATAAGCAAAACTATAAATAAATTCAAAATTATTGAAAACAGTAATACGTCAAATAAATGGTTATCAAATTAGGAAAATCAAAATACAGTTTTTGATATTTTTAATAATTCTATCAAGCGAGACCTCCAACAATCGAATAAACCACAGACTACGATCAGAGTGTTTATTGTGCTTCAATGATTCCTACTGCACACATCTCTATGCAATAGTTCCACGATGTTATATGTTACAGAGGCAGAGAGTAGAGACCATTTCCTCGTACTTTGAGGATCATAGACAAGTTGAAGAAATTCGTCTAAGGTATGCTAATCTGTTCCCTGATAGGAATGTTCCTTCTGCAACGTCTGGAACTACAAGAGATATTGAAAACTGACTTTCACGGTCATGAACATACGCTAGGGGCTTATGAGAGCAGGTCCTATGAGACAGTGTAAAACTTAAATAAATATCATTTTGAACGCAAACTTGTGGTTTTATTTTAACGGATTCCCCTATTATTTTTTACGCAATGAATAGAATGATAAATCACAAAAAGAATGGCGTTGGTTGCAACGCGATCTGTCAACTATATCCTGAGAAACTGCGAAGCGAAGCTGACATTTGAAATGCATGAGGTGCGGTGCTAACACGTGTCCGACACTCATCCGCGAGTCTCGTGATGCAACCAACGTAATTCTTTTTGTGATTTTTCGTTCTATTGATTGCTTAAGAAATAATATGGGGTATCCATTAAAAAAACCGTAAGTTTGCGTTCAAAATGATATTGATTTAAGTTTGAGACTGTCTCATGGTACCTACTTTCATAAGCCCCTGCCGTACGTTCATGACCGTGAAAATTGTGTCTCTTGTAGTTCCAGAGATATCTCGGGTGAAAATGTTCTGTGGGAGAGCCTGTATATTAAAAGAATCTACGAAAACTAAATCAGTCGGCCAGACAAAACTACCCAACCGATTTCCTTCATTTTTGTTTTAAACTAAATGTATTTCTCCACAAATTTGTCATCAAGTAACAGAATTTACATAACTCTCGCATTCCTCTTTCTATGATCATATATATATGGGGATGCCCTTGGTGTGAACTAAATTCAGTGAGTCAGGCCGTTCTACCCGACCGATTTCCTTCATATTTGCTTCAAACGAAAGGTATTGATTCGCAGATTTGTCATCAAGTATCAGAATTAACTTAAGACTCTCCATACTTTATTTTCATTCAAACGCGGTATCCTTCTGTCCTTGTACTGAATATTTTAATCGATTTGTTTTCCGATATCTTAGGTTCTAATTAAGGTACGCAGTTCTTTTTGACCTAACAACACTCAACGGATCAAGATCTTTCATTTGCGCTTTTAAACACTTGCAATGATTGATTCTGAAGAAAGCTATGCGTGAACATTCAATTTTACTTCCATTTTCACCAACTTTTTTGACATTCCAGTAACGGTGTGATGTATTCGCACGGGTCCTCTAGTTATGAATTATACAAAAATGCTGAAGCTACAATTCGATAATATTGCTGGCAGAAACGATTACGGAAGGTTCCTGTTTCTCCACCTGCTGCGGGGAGCATGTCAAAGAAATTCGGATCAACTCAACAGTTGGGCGTCGCGCCGCTCCGAGAAGAGGGAGACGCCCGATTACTCCGCAGGTAGTTGATGAAATGGCTGTTGCTATGGTAGACAACACAGCTCGCAATTGCCGATCGTCAAGCCGTGCGCGTGTTGACAGCTCAACATCCCGTGGTCCACTTTACGGAAGGAGCTTCAAACGATTCCCGAATGTTATCCGTAGATGATTCATATCGTGTAGCAGCTGGAACCACACGGGATGCGAGTCCTTTTTGTAGCAGTAATGGTTCCGGTATGTAATTGTATCATGTACCGTAGCAGCACAGTTGAATTAATTCTGCATTGTTTCCCTTCCCCATGTCCTCGACATTTATGCTACCAAGTTTGGTTCTCGTACAGTAATAAGCTTCAATGTCATAATGTGTTAAATAGGGAAAGTTTAGTTATGACCACCTTATTACTCTTCCAAATCATTTGCAAATAATATTTCTTTATTTACTCGTTTCGGGTTCCTAGGCCATCTTCAGGTGACGGACAACTGAATGTCAGCTTATAAAGATATTAAGACAGAAGTACAAATGTTGACACTCAATTATATTAAATTCTTACATAAATAATTTTATGAACTAAAATGGTAACAACGTTATTTATATTGATGTACATTTAACAATTGAAGAAATATAACTATTTATTATTTTGACAAACTCCATTTAAAAGAGACTCCTATTCTCTCACATATTTTAATAGTCTTCATTGCAGCTTATGAAGTACACTTTATCATTTAACTTTGTCGAAATAACAAATTAACGTATTACACCATTTGTCAAATATACAAGAAAACATAGTTTAAATTTTTTAAATAAAATTATTTCAGTTTGCATTTAATATCATACATTCCAGCGTCACAACCCGTAAGTTCGATGTTAATATATTTGTAAGTCGCATACTTGATGTGTGTCTACGACCTTCAGTTGTAAGTCACCTGAAGATGGCCTAGGAAGCTCAAAACCGGGTAGTGACCGAATAAATAAATAAAAATATTTTTCTTTGCTGAACATATAGAAGTGTTCTCCTTTTGTAATATATCATTAAATTTAGTTATATTGCAATAAATTACATTATGTTGAAATTCAGATAATGCATTATTGGTAACACTCACAAATTGTTGTAGTTTCAGAAAATACATTGTCACAGCTCTATTCAACTGTCTGATAGCGTAATTCCTGTGTTCTGTAAGTAGTAGATTGTTACGAGTGTGGTACGCTGTGTATAAATAATGTTGGAATATGCTGTATGACACTGTTGCGGTTGACAGTGTGAAAGTTACCATGTGAAGATCTTTTCAGACAATATCGTTGGTGTAGCTACAAATGTTAACGAAGATAATTATTTTACAATTTACTATTGGTAGAACATCTCTTGATTCAAGACATAGCTGCTGTAGCAGCTATGACGATGAATAAAACAGTGAAGCCAGATAGCATATACAAAAGAAATGACAAACAAGTGGGTAACCACTGGAAGTACCATAACTTTACATATTAACATCATCCATTTTCATTCATTTTCATAAATTAACGAAAGGTAGTGTGAAAGTCTTGAATCAGCTAGTAGATAACTATACACGAAAAAGACAAAAGAAACGCTGCCCCATGACTCTCTGGTTCAATATATTGGGTGTAAGTGCTGTAAACACCTTTATTCCTTCCACAGCACAACGGCTCAGGGGAATTGTAAAAGAACTTTCAATGGAGTTTTACCAACCATTTGAGAAGAATGTCAAATACGAGTAACTTCTTTTCACATACATCCCCAACGCCTTTTTTTTGCATCCCTCTTCTACCCACTTTATCTTGCAGACTATTTGGCGTCTCCTCCTATTGCTGCCTGGGGGCTGACATAACGGTTTACCATCAACCACCCCCTCCCCCGTCCCCATTCTTCTAGATCTGGGGAAGTTCAATCGTAACTCTCAAATTCAAAACAATAATAACAACAGCATGGTGGATTGTCAGGTGTTCATAGCGTTGTACTTTAAAAGACAGAAAGCAAAGACCGTGTATTTTTGGAAACATTTTTGTTTCTTTAGAGATGAAAGCGCCCTTTTGATAATTATATATGAATAAAAACAGTATAGAGCGCAAAACTCATTATTTTTTCCAACTAGTTTCGATCCAATGTTGGGTCATCTTCAGGATGTTACGAGATAGTGTGGAGTGGCGCAGGAGCTGCGACGTCTTCAGGTTCTGACACCTTCTCGGAGTAACATCCTGAAGATAACCCAACATTGGTTCGAAAATAGTTGGAAATTAATAATCGATTTTGCGCTCTAGACTGTTTGTATGTATAAAAGTGCATTATACCATAAATGCATAAAACCAAGAGCTCAGCATTTGAAAAACAATCTATGAGATTTTTTCTTTAATTATTGATTATTTGTCATTACCATAATATATCATGAGTTTTTAATAATAATTGTGGTGGCCTATGTTTCAGTTTTCATTATGTAACTTATTCCAAGAAAATTACTTAGGATAAAAAGTATACCTCTTTACTTAATAAAACTATAAAAATGATCACATCGCTCCTATATAATACTGATAAAACTTAAAACATTAGTGGAATATAATATCAAAAAATATTTATGTCAATTATTGTATTAGACATAGTGTATGTAAATGTGTAAAACAAATGCACAGAAGTGTTAAATGACACAATGTATTTCTATTACGTTAAGTAAAAGAAGCATTGCTATATTTTCAGTCTTTTTAATTCATGCAAGACGATACAAATTATTAGCATAACAGCATTGTCAGTGTATACGTTTATGAAATTAATGACACCGATGAGAACATTTCAAATATTGAGACATGCTAGTAGGTTCTATCTGAGAAACTTTTTATTCTAATGAATCAGTAAATGTTTATGGGCAAGTTTCAGTCAGCACTTAAGGGACTAATTTGTTATGAACATCCTCTGTCGTCATACCAGATTGGAACACAGCAGTCATCATCTTCCGCTGTAGTCCTCCTCAACTCAGAAGATACAGCCATCTGAATAAGAAAAGATATTTATATCACTACATATTGTTAACAATCTGTGGAAAATGCATATTAATATATTGTGGTTACAGTTAACAATCTGTGGAAAATGCATGTTAATATGTTGTGGTTATAGATCTCACATTTGTAAAAAATTAGAAACATTTTTGAGCGCTTGTTTGTTGTTCACTGAAACATTCAATATGATAGGATGTATTACAGGCATGTAATTTTCTCATCAACTTCTAATGGTCAGTTTTCCATTTGTAATTATAGCAGTATGCATAATACTAGTAAAAATAATACTGGGTTTCCGCAAAAATCTTTGTTACTTTTTTACTCAATGGTGGATTGTACATTTAATGTAAATTTGTGTTATATTCTGTTTGATGAACATTGTGTATGGTATAATGTGTATATATATATATATATATATATATATATATATATATATATATATATATATATATATATATATAAAGAGAGAGAATTGACTAACGAATCTAGGAGGCTATGTTATTATCATGGAAAGTAATTTTATTGTGGGTTATCTTTGATTATTAAGAATCATAGATTTATTTATTTGGCCTTCATAAGAATCAAAGATAACCCACAATAAAATTACTTTCCATGATAATAACATCATCGTTGCTTATTTGCATATAGCTCCTATGTAAACATACCTTAATATCAGTATTGGTACTGTCAAAATACATAACTGTCAAAAAGTACGTAATTTATCAAAATAAAAATAAAATTACCACCTTATACGTTTGACAGTTAGATGACAGTATACTACCGATGCAATATGGACGTTAGGGCCATCTAGACGTAAGTAAAAATTTGTTAATAATCTATGATCAAATTGTAAACGAAATTTACAAAATGTAGTCCAATATTTTCACCAAATTTCCAGGTGCTTGACAATGGTTGTAAAAGCCGAAATAGCTGTCGTACATTATAAATAAATATTTATAGCAGTAAACTGGACTAATTATTACCTTAAAATTATATATGATTTATGAGATATGTGAATGATCAGAAAAAATGAGATTTATATAGTAAAGAACAATGTCTGTTATCATAAAATGTAATAATTTCAAACATTTTTAATGCAATGATGTCTACTGGAATTTATTCTGTGTACTTCAAATATCCTAAGTCTTTCTAGGAGTTTTTCGTTTTTGTATGGAAAATTTCGAAGCAATTTGGCCACAGAAGCAAATGTATTACATCTCTTTCTTTGGAAAATTTGTACAATGCTGGTTTAAACTGGTCGCGACCGCTTCACACCCATCATATTGACACGCTAACGCCCTTGGGTGTAAAACTGCTCCTTTACAGTTCAGCTGTCGACACCCTACAGTGTGAAACCTACCGCAACGGTCCCTGGAGTGAACTCCATACGTCTACGATGTGAAAAATCACCGCAGATGCACAGAAGTGCGACCAACAACAGCCATCCACTGCAGTGGACGCTAAGGAAAGGAAATAGGTAAAGTAAGCTAACTTTCTGACATTTTTGTTACGAAAGTAGACAATGACAACGCATGTTACTATATAAAAAGAGATAGATTGAAACTTCTCCCATCATGGGAAAGATTTACTCCTACAAAACGTTTTGGGGTAATAGGTCAGAATAGAAAGGAAAACAAAAACGGGAGGTAGCTAGAATGTACAGGCATGGAAAAAGTTTCTGTTGATTTTAATTAGCACAATCTCGGAAACGATAGAGTTTCAAACTGTGATAAGAAAATATTAAGGAAAAAACCACGAAAGCACTGTCACATGAACAGATATTACTTTTAGTCTCTTTACAATTATTATGATACAGTTTATCTTTCATTAAGCCCTGCTTATTAAAAACAGTGATTAGTTTTGTTGCCAAGACGTAAACTAGAATGCTCTCAAAACTGAGAGTATGCTTAAGTAATGCAATGGTGTGTTATGGTATGGTAGTGTTGTGCTCATTACATTTTATGACCGATGCGGTAGAGACAACTCTTCATAAGACAGAAAAAAATGCAGCATGTACGCAGATTCGAACCGTAAATCTTTTATATCAGAGATTATGATGAAATCACTTTGCCGTCATCATATCCGCCTGTTCCGTCCTCCTTAACAGTATATCAATAAAAGAATAGTTGTGTTTTAATGATAAATCAGCATGCTGTTGACATACCTACGATGTGTTGGCTATTAAAAAAAATTATTACCAACTGCACAGTTACAGCTGAGAGAGCACATTATGATGCTATCGTAATGCATAAAGTCATCAGTTCACTGCAGATATTGATCACGGACAGACACGAAAGCGAAGCTAAAGTTCCACGTGGAAGCACTATAGTTACAAAAGAATGGCGGGCTACTGTCGTTCCAAGTCCTAGAAGTAAAATTTTACATATATGTTAACAAATATCGTGATCCGATCGCTACCAAACTTTACAGCATCAGCAGCTGTTGCAATCTGAAGATTTGGGTAGTAACATAAGTTCTGATGGCGGAAGTAAAGAAGATATAAAATGCGGAATGGCTAGAGGAAGAAGGGAGTTTCTGAAAAAGCGAAATTTGTTGACATACAAAATTGGTTTAAATGTTAGGAAGTATTTTCTGAAAGCATTTGTCTGGAGTGTAGCATTGTATGAGAGGGAAAATTGGACGATAAGGAGTTCAGACAAAAAGAGGACAGAAGCTTTTGAAATGTGGTGCTATAGACGAATGATAGGATTAGATTAGATCACGTAAGTAACGAGGAGGAGCACAACAGAATTGGGGAGAAAAGTTTCTGGCTTATCCTAAGAGAAGGGATAGATTGGTGGGATACATTCTGAGAGCCGCGGCGGAGCGGCCGAGCGCATTGAGGCGCTGGATGTTTGTGCTGTCTTTACTGTAAGGTAGTTCATAAATAGTTTATAAGTTTAGGGACTGATGACCCCGCAGTTAAGTCCCATAAGCTTTACAAACATTTGAACATTTTTAGACATGAAGGAATCGTCAACTTAGCATTAGAAGGAAGTGAGTGGGATAAAAAATCGTAGAGGGAGACCGAGGGACGAATGCAGTAAGCAAATTCAAAAGGATGTAGGCTGACGTTCGTATTCTCAGATGAAGAGGCTTGCACAGGATAGGGGAGCGTGGAAAGCTGCATCAAACCAGTCTGAGGACCGAAGACCACAACAACAACAACAACAACATCGAAGAGTGACCAAATATCAAGAGATGGTTGATAACCTGATAATGACCATGACATGCAGGTGTGCAACTATACTGGCAGTCCGAGGTGATCACACACCATAAGAAAGCAACGAGAATGACTTTTTCACTATTATGGTAGTCCCATGGTGACTCCCTCTGTTTACTCCATGTAAATCTCAAGTAAAGAGTTGAGACAGCAAAATATCCTACTGTATTACACACAGATCACAACTGTAAGCAATACCTGAATAAAATATGTTGCGATATGCACACTGTGTGCTATATCTCACCTGATCCTGTATTTCGTTTGAGCATGGTACACTCCTGGCCATTAAAATTGCTACACCATAAAGATGACGTACTACAGACGCGAAATTTAACCGACAGGAAGAAGATGCTGTGATATGCAAATGATTAGCTTATCAGAGTATTCACACAAGGTTGGCGCCGGTGGCGACACCTACATCGTGCTGACATGAGTAAAGTTTCCAGCCGATTTCTCATACACAAACAACAGTTGACCGGCGTTGCCTGGTGAAACGTTGTTGTGATGCCTCGTGTAAGGAGGATAAATACGTACCATCACGTCTCCGTTTTTGATAAAGGTCGGATTGTAGCCTATTGCGATTGCGGTTTATCGTATCGCGACATTGCTACACGCGTTGGTCACGATCCAATGACTGTTAGCAGAATATAGAATTGCTGGGTTCAGGAGGCCAATACGGAACGCCGTGCTGGATCCAAACGGCCTCGTATCACTAGCAGTCGAGATGACAGGCATCTTATCCGCATGTCTGTAACGGATCGTGCAGCCACGTCTCGATCCCTGAGTTAGCAAGACAACAACCATCTGCACGAACAGTTCGATGATGTTTGTAGCAGCATGGACCATCAGCTCGGAGACCATGGCTGCGGTTACCCTTGACGCTGCATCACAGACAGGAGCGCCTGCAATAGTGTACGCAACGACGAATCTGGGTGCACGAATGAGAAAAGTCATGTTTTCAGATGAATCCAGGTTCCGTTTACAGCATCATGATGATCGCATCCGTGTTTGGTGACAATTCGGTGAACGCACATTGGAAGCGTGTATTGGTCATCGCCATACTGGCGTATCGGTCGGCGTGATGGTATGGGGTGCCATTGGTTACACGTCTCGGTCACCTCTTTGTTCGCATCGACGGCACTTTGAACAGTGACCGTTATATTTCAGATGTGTTACGACCCATGGCTCTACCCTTCAATCGATCCCTGCGAAACGCTACATTTCAGCAGGATAATGCACGACCGCATGTTGCAGGTCCTGTACGGGTCTTTCTGGATGCGGAAAATGTTCGACTGCTGCCCTGGCCAGCACATTCTCCAGACCTCTCACCAACTGAAAACGTTTGGTCAATGGTGGCCGAGCAACTGGCTCGTCACAATACGCCAGTCACTACTGTTGATGAACTGTGGTATCGTGTTGAAGTTGCCTGGGCATTTGTACCTGTTCACGTCATCAAAGCTCTGACTCGATGCCCAGGCGTATCAAGGCTGTTATTACGGCCAAAGGTGGTTGTTCTGGGTACTGATTTCTTAGGATCTATGCACCCCAATTGCGTGAAAATGTAATCATATGTCAGTTCTAGTATAATATATTTGAAGTACTTTATCCATTTCAGAAAATGTTCAGGTTATAAATTAATAAAATTCAGCAACCAGTTGCTTGTAATTATTTATCTTAGACGACCGGTTTCAGACGCTTGAGTGCCCTTCTTCTGGTCTATTTTAGTATTGTTGCTTAATGAATGAAGCTACATGCTATTAGGAGAATCAACACCGAGTGCAGAGATTATGCAATGAATAACAATCAGCTGCTAACAAAGTATCTATAGATACTCTGTCAGCAGCTGATTGGGTGATGTCGCACAAGTCTAAAGTGCGCGCCACCTACTTTCGCCGCGCGCCGCCATGCACGCACGGCGCGGCGTTCTTACGTCAGCCACGAGCGCCCTCTGCTGCTATCCCGTTCGTGGCCACCACTGAACGACATCGTTCACTTGGGACTGAGATAGGAACCAGATAACACTTCGGAATCAGATAGGCACCAGTGAAGACTTGGCTATCGGACAGGCACTAGGCAGGCCTCTAGCTCAACTATGCATCAGCATTCTGCAGTACTGAGCTATGTAAAAGTTTAAGTATTACTAAGTCTCTAAGAAATATAGATGTTGTTCTAACTTACTCTAGTGTTTCTAGTTTCTGCTGTCCCACTCGCTGCTCACCTTCGTATCTGCACAAGCGTGCTTCCTTTATTCCTGTGTCGGTACTTTCCTACTCTGCCACCGACACCTAAAGCGGCGACGAGGCTGGGACACAAAAGATTGTTATTCATTGCATAATCTCTGCACTCAGTGTTGTATCTCCTAATAGCATGAAGCTTCATTCATTAAGCAACAATACTAAAATAGACCAGAAGAAGGGCACTCAAGCGTCTGAAACCGGTCGTCTAAAATAAATAATTACAAGCAATTGGTTGCTGGATTTTATTAATTTATATAATATATTTGTCCAATTAACACCCGTTTATCATCTGCATTCCTTCTTAGTGTAGCAATTTTAATGGCCAGTGGTGTACATAGGTAGATCAGCTTCCTCCTGAAACTTGATATACACTTGTCACAATAACGCACAGGTGACAGCTACATGTAAGACGTGCAAATCCATCTCAGGGGAAAGTCCGGAGGGACTTGTCTCCTGTAGACAGGGCGGCTTTAAAATGTCGCCGTGGCGTCGCGTCACGTCGCGTCACGTCGCCCCTTTGTGGCGGCTGACGGCGCGTCGCTGTCACGTCGTTAGCGGCCATTCAGCGCCAGAGCTGTGGAGTGACGCGGCGCATCACAGGCGCGCGGCCGAGACGCCAACGCCGAACAGCGGCCGCCTCTGCTTTGAAGTGGGCGAGCACACGCCCACGGCTGCCGGAAGCTGTCCTACGTGCGCTGCTGTCGGCTCCAAAGCCAGTCCCACGACAACATCATCGCGTGCTAAACATACGCACTACGTTTACATGGGATACATCTTCCAGAAGACGGAAACCGATTTTTCGCTGTCGTGTACATATGTAAGGGCCAGAAGAGAATTTCATTTAGTCAGCGCAATCGCTGTTTCTCTTAAAAAGACAGATGAGTTCCCAATCGCACCTCATCCTGTATTTGTTTTCAGCATTGTACAATGATAGAATAGGTGCCTCCTGAAACTTCATATACCCTTGTGACAATAACGCACAGGAGACAGCTACATGTAATATGCTCAAATCCATCTCAGGGGATTTTTCGCTGTCGTGTACATATGTAATGGCCAGAAGAGAATTTAATTTAGTCAGCGCAATCGCTGTTTCTCTTAAAAAGACAGATGCGTTCCCAATCGCACCTGATCCTGTATTTGTTTACAGCATTGTACAAAGATGCCTCCTGAAACTACATATACCCTTGTGACAATAACGCACAGGAGACAGCTACATGTAAGATGTGCAAATCCATTTCAGGGGATTTTTCGCTGTCGTGTACATATGTAAAGGCCAGAAGAGAATTTCATTTAGTCAGCGCAATCGCTGTTTCTCTTAAAAAGACAGATGAGTTCCCAATCGCACCTGATCCTGTATTTGTTTTCAGCATTGTACAAGGATGCCTCCTGAAACTACATATACCCTTGTGACAATAACGCACAGGAGACAGCTACATGTAAGATGTGCAAATCCATTTCAGGGGATTTTTCGCTGTCGTGTACATATGTAAAGGCCAGAAGAGAATTTCATTTAGTCAGCGCAATCGCTGTTTCTCTTAAAAAGACAGATGAGTTCCCAATCGCACCTGATCCTGTATTTGTTTACAGCATTGTACAAAGATGCCTCCTGAAACTTCATATACCTATTGACAATAACGCACAGGAGACAGCTACATGTAAGATGTGCAAATCCATTTCAGGGGATTTTTCGCTGTCGTGTATATATGTAAAGGCCAGAAGAGAATTTCATTTAGTCAGCGCAATCGCTGTTTCTCTTAAAAAGACAGATGAGTTCCCAATCGCACCTGATCCTGTATTTGTTTACAGCATTGTACAAAGATGCCTCCTGAAACTTCATATACCTATTGACAATAACGCACAGGAGACAGCTACATGTAAGATGTGCAAATCCATTTCAGGGGATTTTTCGCTGTCGTGTATATATGTAAAGGCCAGAAGAGAATTGCATTTAGTCAGCGCAATCGCTGTTTCTCTTAAAAAGACAGATGAGTTCCCAATCGCACCTGATCCTGTATTTGTTTTCAGCATTGTACAAAGATAGAATAGGTGCCTCATGAAACTTCATATACCATTGTGACAATAACGCACAGGAGACAGCTACATGTAATATGTGCAAATCCATCTCAGGGGATTTTTCGCTGTCGTGTACATATGTAAAGGCCAGAAGAGAATTTCATTTAGTCAGCGCAATCGCTGTTTCTCTTAAAAAGACAGATGAGTTCCCAATCGCACCTGATCCTGTATTTGTTTTAAGCATTGTACAAAGATGCCTCCTGAAACTACATATACCCTTGTGACAATAACGCACAGGAGACAGCTACATGTAATATGTTCAAATCCATCTCAGGGAATTTTTCGCTGTCGTGTACATATGTAATGGCCAGAAGAGAATTTAATTTAGTCAGCGCAATCGCTGGTTCTCTTAAAAAGACGGATGAGTTCCCAATCGCACCTGATCCTGTATTTGTTTTCAGCATTGTACAAAGATAGAATAGGTGCCTCCTGAAACTTCATATACCCTTGTGACAATAACGCACAGGAGACAGCTACATGTAATATGTTCAAATCCATCTCAGGGGATTTTTCGCTGTCGTGTACATATGTAATGGCCAGAAGAGAATTTAATTTAGTCAGCGCAATCGCTGGTTCTCTTAAAAATACGGATGAGTTCCCAATCGCACCTGATCCTGTATTTGTTTTCAGCATTGTACAAAGATAGAATAGGTGCCTCCTGAAACTTCATATATCCTTGTGACAATAACGCACAGGAGACAGCTACATGTAATATGTTCAAATCCATCTCAGGGGATTTTTCGCTGTCGTGTACATATGTAATGGCCAGAAGAGAATTTAATTTAGTCAGCGCAATCGCTGGTTCTCTTAAAAAGACAGATGAGTTCCCAATCGCACCTGATCCTGTATTTGTTTTCAGCATTGTACAAAGATAGAATAGGTGCCTCATGAAACTTCATATACCATTGTGACAATAACGCACAGGAGACAGCTACATGTAATATGTGCAAATCCATCTCAGGGGATTTTTCGCTGTCGTGTACATATGTAAAGGCCAGAAGAGAATTTCATTTAGTCAGCGCAATCGCTGTTTCTCTTAAAAAGACAGATGACTTCCCAATCTCACCTGATCCTGTATTTGTTTTCAGCATAGTACAAAGATAGAATAGGTGCCTCCTGAAACTTCATATAACATTGTGACAATAACGCACAGGAGACATCTACATGTAATATGTGCAAATCCATCTCAGGGGATTTTTTGCTGTCGTGTACATATCTAAAGGCCAGAAGAGAATTTCATTTAGTCAGCGCAATCGCTGTTTCTCTTAAAGAGACAGATTAGTTCCCAATCTCACCTGATCCTGTATTTGTTTTCAGCATTGTACAAAGATGCCTCCTGAAACTTCATATACCTATTGACAATAACGGACAGGAGACAGCTACATGTAAGATGTGCAAATCCATCTCAGGGGATTTTTCGCTGTCGTTTACATATCTAAAGGCCAGAAGAGAATTTCATTTAGTCAGCGCAATCACTGATTCTCTTAAAGAGACAGATTAGTTCCCACTCTCACCTGATCCTGTATTTGTTTTCAGCTTTGTACAAAGATGCCTCCTGAAACTTCATATACCCTTGTGACAATAATGCACAGGAGACAGCTACATGTAATATGTGCAAATCCATCTCAGGGGATTTTTCGCAGTCGTGTACATATGTAAAGGCCAGAAGAGAATTTCATTTAGTCAGCGCAATCGCTGTTTCTCTTTACTTAAACAGACAGATTCGTTCCCAATCTCAGCTACAGATGGTGTTGAGGAACAGTGGACAAAGTTCAAAACCGTCGTACAATATCCATTAGACGAGTGTATTCCAAGCAAGATCGTAAGAGATGGAAAGGAGCCACCGTGCTACAACAATCGAGTTAGAAAACTGCTCGGAAACAAAGGGAACGTCACTGCAAACATAAACATTGCCAAAGCCTTGTAGATAAACAATAATTACTTAGAATGTTCAAATGTTTGTATAGCTTATGGGACTTAACTACGGGGTCATCAATCCCTAAACTTACAAACTACTTATGAACTAGCTAATCCTAAGGACGGCACAAACATCCATGCCCGAGGGGATTCGAACCCCAGACCGTAGTGGCGGTGAATACCGTGACTGGAGTGACTCAGTCCCCTCGGCCACTGTGGCCGGCCAAAAACTGCTCTTAGCGTGAAGAAGGCTGTGCAAGAGGCTTTCATCGAATGCGAGAGTAAAGTTCTATGTACTGTCTTGGCTGAAAATCCGAAGAAATTTCCGTCTTATGTCACAGTTGTAGGTGGATCAAAGTAAAAAGTCCAGACACTCTGTGACGAAAGTTGTACTGAAACGGAGGACGACACTCTAAAGGCTGAAATACTAAATGTCTTTTTCCAAAGCTGTTTTACAGAGGAAGACTGCACTATGGTTCCTTCTCTAGGTTTTCGCACAGATTACAAAATGTAAGATATTGAAATAAATGACAGAGGCATAGAAAAACATCAGTTCGATTTTACACAGAGTACGCGAAGGAACTGGCCCCCCCTTCTTGCAGTGGTGTACCGTAGGTCTCTAGAAAAGAGTACCGTTCCAAAAGATTGGAAAATGGCGCAGGTAATCCCCATTTTCAAGAAGGGACGTCGCACTGATGTGCAGAACTATAGGCCTATATCTCTAACGTCGGTCAGTTGTAGATTTTTGGAACACGTATTATGTTCGAGTATAATGACTTTTCTGGAGACTAGAAATCTGCTGTGTAGGAATCAGCATGGGTTTCGATAAAATACAAGACTGGAATAGGAGGGAGAACCGATAGTGGTACTCAAGGTACCCTCCGCCACACACCCGCAGGTGGCTTTCGGAGTATGGATGTAGATGTAGATCTAATACTTCTCTTTCACTGCAGAAATAGTTACTCTATCAATTTTAGAGGAAAATTCTGAAGTTGAAGTCGCAATCAGTCAAGCCAAGAACGTGTGAAAAACGCTTGAGTTTATACAAGCACGAAAATCGAAAATCCAGGCGTGGATATCCAGAATACATTTTTAAGTCTTTACATCACCAAACATTACCGGAATTCGGTTTACAAAATCCGGTCTTTCGAGTCTCTGTAAACCGGCTGATACAGTCACGACCAATGGCGAATCCAGGATTTAGGTCTGGGAGAGGGATAAGCTTACGGAAATTTTGTGGCATCTGACGTTTTTAAAAAATTGTGTATTGGATATACAGGGTGTTACAAAAATGTACGGCCAAGCTTTCAGGAAACATTCCTGACACACAGAGAAAGAAAATACGTTATGTGGACATGTGTCCGGAAACGCTTAATTTCCTTGTTAGAGCCCATTTTAGTATTTCTCTTTAAATGTAAATTGAAATAATTCATGCAGACAATTGTAAAATACCCAATTATTTCGTTAGAATGCACTGCACTTCCTCGATTCATCGCCAGTTGGCCCAATTGAAGGAAGGTAATGTTGACTTCAGTGCTTGTGTTGACATGAGACTCATTGCTCTACAGTACTAGCATCAAGCACATCAGTACGTAGCATCAACTGGTTAGTGTTCATCACGAACGTGGTTTTGCAGTCAGTGCAATGTTTCCCTTATAACTCAAGATCCTGACAACCAAATAACGTGAAATTTGGTACGCTTCTACAAAAACTTTATTTTAAACCCGGGCAAAGCCGGGTGTTTGCAGCTAGTACTCACATATACTACGACAGCTCTTACTGTATGGAGGTGTATATAAATGAATAAACCGTTTCCAAATAACATTTGTCTGCAGCCGTTAAGTCATGCTATGATGATCGACGTGCACTTACGTATGCGCCAACTTTTTGTGTCAGTTATCGCATAACCTCTTACGTGCACTCAAAACTATGGTGGTGAGTTTACAGGTATGTAACGTTGCTCTTAACTTAATTATGTTTTATTTAGAACAAAATGTTCAAATCTTTGTAAATCTGTCAGACCAAACTGCGTGGTCATCAGTCAGTAGCTTACAAACTACTTAAACTAAGGTAAACCAACCCATGCCCCAGGGAGGACTCGAACCTCCGACGGCGAGCTACCGTGCGCTCCGCAGGGTAGCGCCTTAGACCGCTCGGCTACTCCACCGCGGCTTTCTTTAGAACAGTTGTGATGATGTGTAGCGAGATAATAAACGGACTACATACATACATTCCTCATTAAAGCATTCCTGGTTGCACTACCGTGTTGTCTTAATACGAAAATAAACCCATGTTTTTCGACAATTTACTGCATCATTCCTCGTGGCAAAATATACTAGCTGGGAAGTGAATCTTTCACTACATCATTTTTCTTTTGGTGTCACTAGGCATCCGACGTAACATCCGTTACATTTTATTGGCCTGAAAATATAATTAATATGTACATTAATATGAACATACCGGTTGGCAGCAGCCCGTGTAAGCCATAAATAGAGTGCCACGCATCCCGCAACCTCTCAACACCCACCAGAGCTATTCTAAGGCCAATAAACTCTCGCGAATGTCACGGCGGTGGTCTGCTGACACCGTTAGAGAAATAATATACTGAAGCACCCACTCTCCAGGTAATTTGTTCCAGCTCTCCCACCTCTTGGAAAGGGAGCTAAAACATTGCAGAAAGGTTGCCTTTTAATTTATTTTAAAGAATTTTATTATTTCGCGGTACACGCAGAACAGTTTCGATGGGATGGAAACAGACCTTGGAAGCCAACTTACACTGATCAGAAGTATCCTTATAACTATTAGATACAATCTCTGAGAAAGTTCTGTGAATAGTCCTGTAATATTAACGTAGATGAACTATAAGCTACATTTAACACTTTGAGTGCCAGCCATATATGCGAACCGACTTCCCCCAGTGCCAGCCCATTTTCTTAGTCTCCTTCCCCCGGTGCCGGCCATTTTTACAGTATTTGGTCCTGTTGCTACAGATTCAGGAATAATCATTAATATATTTTTCTTGGTCAGGAGTAAACCTTATTATTTCCTCTTCAAATACTTGCCCCGTACATTTCCCTGCTTTATAAACCTTCATCACAACAATCAAAACAAGAAACGCTGTTTTCGGGTAGGTAAAAATGTTTTTTTTTTCGTATTATTAACTATTGATTAATAAGCATGCCAATGTTTATGTGATTACATGCAAATATCATGAATATTAAACATCAGCAAACGGCTTTTTGTGCAAATAGTTATTTTTTGAGCGGTATAGCTGGAAGCAGGGCTGGCCACAAAACTCCACTTTGCATACTGCACACTGGATTGAGGTATCCTTCCTTCTGGTGACTCCTGCTTCTTTCTTGCCACTCTCTGAGCACACTCAACAAGTCTTTTGTGCCTTCGTCTTCACCGGCCGCGGTGGCCGAGGGGACTGAGGCGCTTCAGTCACGGTCTGCACGGCCACTACGGTCGGGGGTTCGAATCCCCCCTCGGGCATGGATATTTGTGCCGTCCTAGTTCTTCCCTGGTGAAATGGGTATTCTTTCCAGGAAATGTGTTCCATACAGTCGTGAAAGCGCAGCATCACTTGTACCAGGCTGAAAGTCGGCGGCACGTGGTGATAACAAGTCTTTGCATACCGCAATAATAAACTGGCTGGTAGAAATGTTTTTCTTTGTCATCTGAGTGTCTCGGCTTCGCTCAAAGGCCTACTGCTTGACATGTTGCGTCTAACGCTCGCCCTGATATCTCACAGTCAACTGACACAAACCCTTGTTTCGTAAAGTGAACAGTTTTGTGGCGCCTCTTAGTGGCAGAGAGGTCTACTACAAGGGTTTGCCTCCCTTCTGATAACTGCCGTACGGACAATGATGCGCGCGAAAGCTAGAATTCGTTTGAGAACAGCCGTCCGTAATATTACGGGCGCGGCAGTTCTCGCAAAAACACAGAGAACGCAATATTACGGGCGCGGCAATCTTCGAACAAACGACAGCAACGTAATATTACGGGCTTGGCACTCTAAGTGTTAACTTACTATTCTTCGGAGTAGTCACCTCCCATAACTATGCACCGCTCAGCTCTGAGATATACGTCCTGGAAACTTTGCACGAAGTCTTCCTTTGGTATGGAATTGAAAAGCTTCGTCACGTTTCGTTTGTCAGGAATATCGTCAAATCTCTTTCCTTTCAAAGCTAGTCAAGGAAGACATCTGGAGCATTGAGATCCGGCGAGTATGGTGGATGGTCGAGTTGCACCACCCCCTTTATTTCCAGGAATTGTTTGACGATATTGACTATGTGCGGACGAGCGTTCTCGTCAAAGAAATATCAGGAACCTTGTTGTACGTACTAGGGTCGTATCCTGCTTAGACGTTGCATGAAACGGGTCACAATTTCAACGTATCGTGGAGCAATACAAATAAACAATCCCTAAGACGGATTTTCGTCTCGAATATGTCAAAGACAATAATGATAAATCTGAAGCATAGAATTAACACCCCGTTGGGTGTTCGAATCCCCCCACTGGCATGGATGTTTGTGCCGTCTTCAGTATAAGCTAGTTCATAGGTAATTTGTAAGTATAGGGACTGATGACCCCGCAATTAAGTCCCTTAAGCTTAACAAACATAAATTTTAATTCTATGCTTCAGATTTATCATTATTGTCTTTGACATATTCGAGATGAAAATATTTCTAAGGGATTGTTTATTTGTATTAAATTGATATTTATATCACCTTAACAGGATTGTTTCAATATGTCCATTGTCGAGGTGCTATTCCGCTGCATGGAGAGCCTTGGCAGTAGTGGCAATTATCTTTGGAACACAGAAGCTGAATTAAAGTTTGAGACGGGAGGGAAATAGTACTTAGACTATTCCGAGGTGCCTTAATCGTTAGGGGTGTGGTGGTCTAACGAAGACGTCTGCTTAGTAAGCATGGAGGTCCGGGTTCGATTCACGGCCGCATCATAAATTTTAATTCTATGCTTCAGATTTATCATTATTGTATTGTGGAGCGTTCAACGACGCTTCCTTCGGTAGAAATTCCTCGTGGATAATGCCTTCACTATAGAAAAAGGTGGTTAGAGAACGCCATTCCATGCTTTGCCGTTTCGTTTCAGGGTCGTACCGGAGACACCAGGTTTTATCCTCAGTGAAGATCTGGTTTTAAAAAGTGGGTGTCGCACGCGCGTTTCAAAAAAAAAAAAAAAAAAAAAAAAAAAAAAAAAAAAAAAAAAAAAAAAAAAAAAAAAAAAAAAAAAATCCTGGAAAGCCTGTAAACGTGACTGCTTCTGATCGTCAGTCAAGTGATGTGGGACAACACTTTTCCTCTACCCTAACTGTTGGGTAAGGATTTGTCGAACGGGTTCACGGTTAATCTGCACTTCATCCGTAATGTTGGGCGCAGTTAATCGACGATCGTTCGTGATTCATGTCCTCGCTTTCACAATGTTTTCCTCACTGACGGCAGTCGCCGGTTTTCCGCTAACAAGGGAACTCCACGAACCCGAGACGGCAAAACTTTTTGAAAAGTTGGGTTTAGTAAGTCCTTACCATGATAAAATTTATGGCGCATTGAAAAGCTGCGGAATTTTATTTTAACCCCACGGAATTAAGCGTTAAAAATTGAACAAAATCGGACTATCTCAAAAACTATCAAAGATAAAAATTTCGAACCACTTTTTTCCTATGAAACCGGAAAAGTAGAGACTTTGGCAAAAATTTCGAGCATTTTGCGATATCTCCAGCGGTTTGTGAAAAAACTTGAAGTTTGTACATTTTTGAACCTCTTTTTGCTTGTAAAAATTATAATTAGGCAGTAATAAGCAGTGAAACGCATAACGACGTCTGAAGTGATCATTTTAAATATATACCTTCCGGTTGGTATGGTAACTGCACCGAATGAAACCGGAATTTACGCTTTGAAACAATTTGCGCTTGGCCCCCAGAGTAGGCAAAAGGCGATGCACGTCCGCGGTCATAATCTCTTAGGACTGTGAGAGACACCATACCAACCGGAAGGTATATATTTAAAATGATCACTTCAGACGTCGTTATGCGTTTCACTGCTTATTACTGCCTAATTATAATTTTTACAAGCAAAAAGAGGTTCAAAAATGTACAAATTTCACGTTTTTTCACAAACCGCTGGAGATATCGCAAAATGCTCGAAATTTTTGCCAAAGGTTCTACTTTTACCGGTTTCATAGGAAAAAAGTGGTTCGAAATTTTTATCTTTGATAGTTTTTGAGACTGTCCGATTTTGTTCGATTTTTAACGCTTAATTCCGCAGGTTTAAAATAAAATTCCGCAGCTTTTCAATGCGCCATAAATTTTATCATGGTAAGTACTTCCTAAACCCAACTTTTCAAAAAGTTTTGCTGCCTCGGGTTCGTGGAGTTCCCTTCTAAGGGAATTGTCAGAAACATTTCGCTGGCCTTCTCGAAAACCGTGAACCGCTCGTAGACATACTTCATGGACATTCCTTGATATCCACAAACACGACCAGCATCGCAAGCGTTTCTTTAGGTGCCTTGCTAAGCTTAAAACGAAACTTGATTATTTGGTCGACCTTCGTTTTGTTCTCAGTGAAGAACACTGAACATGCACTTTGTCTAAAAGGTTTAACACGGAATGCACATGATCCTCAACAGAACTACGGTGGGGGCAGGTTGTAAACACTGGCGGCTACGCAGCTGTAGCGTTGTGATTCGCTGTGTTGTCCGCTCGACCGTTCTGACTTCATTCACCGAACTTTAATGTCAGGAGCTGTATTATTCTGGCGCGTGTCAACATTTCGTCTTTCCTGGGGACACTTTCAGTGATGTGTCTGAATGTCTTTATAGGAATGGCAGACAATGTTTCCTCAAGAGTTGCATGCACAGTGGATCCAGTTTTTGGTGGTTTCAATCTCGAGAAGTCGTCTTCCCAAGCCATCCTATAACTGTTACACTGCATTCAAGTCGGACTCTGGGCAGGCCATTAGATATCATGTTACTCTTCACAAACCAACGTCTTCGATATGCTTAATAACAGAGCATGGTCGTGTTTTGTGGAGAAACGGTCGTACTGAAAGAAACGCTTTAGAACCCACATGTTTGTATGATGTGCACGATCTATTTTTATAATAAAGTATCTTCGTAACACCCCACTAATTGCGGAATCTATCTAATCGTCTATCACGAAATCTGGCGTAAACAGATGAACCGAGATCGCTGTTTAGAAAAGCCAAACACACACACACACACACACACACACACAGAGAGAGAGAGAGAGAGGGAGGGAGAGGGAGAGGGAACTCAAATATAGGCTGGACATAATAATAACATGAGCCGTGGTGGCGGAGTGGCCAAGCGCATTGAGGCGCTATGCTCCGATGCGCAAGGCTGTTCCCCGTCGGGGGTTCGAATCCCCCCCCCCTCGGGCAGTGTTATCTTTAGTAAAAGGTAGTTCATAAATAGTTTGTAAGTTTAGGGACTGATGATTCCACAGTTAAGTCCCTTAAGCTTAAGAAACATTTGAACATTTTTTAGTAATATGAAAATAATGCAGTGTACTATATCTCGTAGCAAGTTGGCACCACTGTGTTTGTACACACTGACCACCCTGCACAATTGACGTACGAAGTCTTGGATGTTACCTTGCAGTATACAGTGTGTCCCATTTATCTTGACCATCCAAAATATCTCTGGAACAGCAACAGGTATTGTAAATCTACTATCACCGGTATCAATTAAAAGACAGGGCCTCATGAATGTAAATATTTTCTAAAATTATAAAACGAAAGCATATGTGTTTTTAACACAAACTTGTGTACTTTTAAGTGTACACCTTACATTATTTTATCAGCAATCTGCAACATGATAAATTACATAATCAATGGCGTTGATTGCATCGCAATACGCCAATATTATCCCGAGATATTGGGAAGTGAAGTTGGCTCTTGAAATACGCGAAACGAGCGGCTAGCGCTCCATGAGCAGCATGGAGTTCTCGCACGTTTCGCGTATTTCAAGCGCCAACTTCACGTCAGGATCTAACTGACGTATTGCGATGCAATCAACGCCATTATTTATGAGATTTATGACACTATTGATTGCCGGTGAAACAGTAGAGGGTGTCCATTTAGAAATTTGTATGGAAAAACACAAATGCTTTCGTTTTAGAATGTTTCTAAATATTTAAATTCATGAGCCTCTGCCTTACATTGATACCGGTGAAAGTCGTTTTACAAGAGCTGTTCCAGAGATGTTTTGGTTGGTCAAGATAACTGGGACACCCTGGATTAGACGTTTTCTTCTACGACGTTCTACTCTTGCTGTTCCAGAGATATTTTGGGTGGTCAAGATAACTGGAACACCCTGTATTAGGCGTTTTCTTCTACGAAGATCTACTCAAATGATCGGTGTAATGCATAATCGCTCACACTTCCAAAGGGCCCAATTCGATTGTGCGTATTCAGTGTGAGCATCTGTGAGGAAATGACTACACTGTTTAACGTTGCACTAGCTACAGTTTCCTCAGAAATGACAGCGTGCTATGAAGAAGGTAGAATATCATTGGCGAAGAGGAATAGGGGACGAAATCCGAAGTCAGTTGATAAACATCGAGAAGCATTAATAACGATTGTGGCCAGACAACATAAAACTATCGTGGTAAAAGCGACCGGAAAACTCAACACTCACTTGAGTAATACAGTTCGGATGGAAACAGTACGGCTGGGGTTTAACATGCAGCCGCAGCGGAGCGATCGAGCGCATTGAGGCGCTATGCTACGCAGCGCGAGGCCGTTCCCCGTCGGGAGTTCGAATCCCCCCTCGGGGTGGATGTTTGTGCCGTATTTAGTATAAGCTAGTTATAAGGTAGTTTGTAAGTTTAGGGACTGATAACCCTGCAGTTAAGTCCCATAAGCTTTACAAATATTTGAACATTTGATTTAACATGCACGGAAGGGTTGCAGTTCCTAAAATCTTAATAACGGAAGCCAACGCAAAGCTGCGAAAGAAATAGTGCCACGATCAGAAAACCTGATGACTGAAAGTATACGGTATGGTCCGATGAAACGGTGTTTACATTCCTTCCTACAAATAACCGGGTTGAGGTATCGAAACCCCCAAAAGGATTCGCGTACCTAATGTCTTCAGCCAAACCTGGGGAAGGGGTTTCGTCATGATTTGGGCATCTATATCGTGGTTTTCAATTGCTTTTATCATTACCCTAATTGGTACTTCATGGAAAGACTTATGGCTTTCTAGGCTATGGTCAGAAATACCAAAGCTGATTCAAAGCGAACTACTATAATAAATATTATTTTTTAATCTAAGTATTACGAATCCAACTTTTTAATGTATCTATGTTTCTCAAAATATCGACTTAATATTCCCTAAATACAATTAGTGTTGACACACTTGGTTGTCAATAATAAAATATCGTTCAAAACAATATATGGCGTCAATGTGTACGTTACCTTGCTCTAGCAAGATGGCGTTCCGGTGTTACCATAGAACTCTAGGAACTATTTCTCTAGTATACGTAGTACACAATACTATAAAATGTGTACATATTTTCAAATTTAGTGTTTTCTGAAGCGAAGGAGGGGTAGTATTGGTCTGGCGTCCAAATATTACCTCATACAACACGCTGGACAAACAGTTAAAATGCGACAATACCTTACACTATTCGCAGACCACAAAGTAACTAATAAAATATAAATCCTGTAAAGTGGACGAAGACGAAAGAGGAGGTTTGGGGAGGGGGGGGGGGGAGGGCTTTGTTCACTACTAAACTAAAAAAAGTTACTTGAAGTTATAGCGTCATAGTCAATTTAATTATACTGTGGAGCGTAAAAATTGAAGTACAAGGCTTGACTATAATAAGCAGAGTTAATTGGATGTACAGATCGCGGTAGTTTTGCATAATGGAGACAGACTTTTACGCATAGCTCCATAAAATCTATCTTAGGATGGAGACGACGACAACAACAACCACAACCTTAGTGACTGTTTATTACTAGCAAAAAATTAGAAATATTTTCATTCTAGGACGAAAGGTCTATTTCGAAAACAAAATGTTTTACGAACTATACGTGCGTGACAAAGTTAACTCCTTCGGTCCGTCTGGTTCTTTGCCAGGCTTCTGGTAAATCGCGGCACGATAGCTCTTTGGTGTCTTAGCCAAGCTTTCAACAGAAACTACTGTGTGTTCGTATCTTTATTTCTCGTAATTTCTTTTCTGACATCTCTTATTTGTCACAGTTAAGATTTCTGTTTGCTTTTCGATAACTACTTGTGTCTCCGTAATCATTTTCTGAGCACATCTCTAATATTTTCCGTGTATTACCATCAATAGCTGCAAGCAACCAATTTGCTTCTGTATGTTTTGTAATGGCACCTACATCATTGACTCATCGTGACATTCTTTCCTGATCTTCTGCAACTAAGCGAAGAGTTTCTGTTGCCTATTTCTATACATTTATTTGGATCCTGTTCCCATCCATTTCTATTTTTACGTTACACTCGTAATTACGTCTTTAGTTCCAGTACCTTCAGTGATACATTTGATTGTTTTCCGATGTCTCCTCCGTTTTTCTCAACATACAATATAATCATTATTCAGCATGAGCATGCTGAAACTCGTGTGAAGTGGACCACTCCGTAGTTCAGGTCGAAAAAAATAATCGATTTTCGGTTTTATTTAAGTATTATGAAAATGATTTACTGAAACAACTTTTTTTCGGGCATTTAAAGAGCATTTTCCTACCATGTGTTTTTATGTGTCACACCCACTTTACTGCATAGATTTTAGATCTTTATATCCCCTACATTGCACGTTAGGGATTTTTTTATTCCCGAGTGTGTTGGCTATCCTTGGAATGCAACGGTGGGTATTCTTTGGTTTCTGCTGCTTGTAAAGAACACGCTTTCAAACACGCGGTTAGTTTTCTTAAAGAGTGATTGAGAGTAGTTGTTATACTTACGTTTGCAGTGCTTGTTCACGTGTGTTTTGTTGTTTTTATTGAAGATGACGAAACGTAAATTAGTTTTCAAGAAAAGAAAATTTAGAGGAAACAGGTTTAGAAAGCTATCTATACAAGAGGTTATGTCGCCTGGAAACGATGTTTCTAATTGTAATTCTTCAACAGGTGCATCATCAAGAAATCTATCGCCATTTCAAGAGAGTTACAACGAATTTACTGTGAGTGAAAAGAGGTGCAGTAACATTATTATAAATTTTGAAATATTATCAGATGTAATTTCTAAATTTATACTATATAGACAGTATGGTGAATCACAGAGTGTGGAAAATTGTGAGAGTGTCAGTGGGAGAAAAGGCCTACAAATTGCTTTGGATTTAATTTGCATTAAATACTCAGCTGTGATTTCATTTATAACTTCTTCAAAACCAAATGCAAGTGGCCCTTATCAAATCAATACTAGATTAGTTTATGCCTTACGGTCCATTGACAAGGTTAAAAATTCGTGGTGGATATACAATAGGGCTCAGGCAACTGGAAAATCTTATTCTCACCAGAATTCTCTTCCTGCTGATGTTATTATAGCAATTAAATCTATTTTCAGAGACTTGGCTCATACTGACTTTTAAAGGAAATGTCTGCATGGTCAGACAAGAACCCAAATGAATGTTTCGACAGCATAATTTGGAACCGCCTTCCTAAAACTATATTTGTAGACATGCATGCAATGAATCTAAGAGTTCATGATGCTGTTGTTACATTCAATTAATCCTGTTGGAAATATGATCACTAGGCTGCAACATTGCGATAAAATGAGGATAGCTATGCAGACAGGTCTGCATCTCATATGACCAAGAAAGCAAGACAAACATCCGGGAAGGTGAAAAAGCTGGAAGACCTGCTAGAGGCCAAATAATGGCCATCATATGTAGCAGGACAGTTTTACGTAACTGTAAGTAACAAAGTTCAAAAGTTTTTTCTTTAAAGTCAATTTACCGCAAACTAAAATTGTCAGTACATATGTCCCATTATATCAGAAACTATCATAGATAAATAAATTAAATTTTCAGAGACTCTGCATAACATAAAAAGCCACCTCTAGTACTACATCCATTAATATTCCCCCATTAGGAAGTTCAAAAAAATATATTCTGAAGAAAAAACTTAATATTTTTGTTAATGAATCTAAAAAAGTATTTCTTGAAAACTATAAAATGAATAAGTAGACTTTAGTACAGTTTATTAACATCATGTAACGAACAGTAAAAATATTAAGATCCTGCATCAAACAGTTTTTTCAGAAGTGGATCAAATACTTGCCTAAATTAACATGGGTTAAATGTGGAAATGTCCACTAGATGCCACGAGAGGCGAAACCACCAGTGGAAGAGAAGACGCGGAGTTAGCCTATTTCATCGACTTTCTGTTTCCCTAAAAACAGTGTCTTTTGTACTCGTTTTGTTACGTCTCAAAATAGCAAAAAGTGGAATAATTTAAGTTAAATCTCTTTAAGTTCCAGCAGCATTGCCATTGGAAGCATCTCGAACGATTCCCATGGAGCCGATATATCATGGAGAGTACGTCATGGTGAAACAGTCAATATGCGAATAGGTCACAAATGCTCTGGTTTCAGCGTGCTAAGACGAATGTAAGTTAAACAATCAGCGAAACATGGTTGGAGGGACAGAGTTCGTAATTATTCGCTTACTTACAATGTAAGAAGCAAGAAAATTTACTAATGAAGCAGTTTAGTGAATGAGGGACTTTAAGCAACTGTGGCAAGTAAAGGATCGCTGGCAGCGGCTAAGGAATCAGAACACAGGCGGTCACAAGTAAAACTGTCATGGATTCCTGCCACCTAATACTCACTCGGTTAGTAACGTGTAGTGTACTAACAATGTTGCGTAAGGTATTTCAGTACCCCTCAGAAGCCCGCTGAACCGATATAGGATAAATCAGGGTGATATGGTGAATGAAAAAATCTGAGGCTCGTAGAAGACAAGAAATAGTTTATTTAAAGAAAATAAAAACACTTACCTTTCACAAAATACATATGTAACAAATTAACAGTACCATATCCTCTTTAAGGCATTACAAAAGTTTAAAAAATAATACTTATTTTTATCAATTTCAACATTTCACCCATATACAGGGTGAGTCACCTAACATTACCGCTGGATATATTTCGTAAACCACATCAAATACTGTGATCACAAAGGTTTTCCCGGCGTAATAACTGTTTGTAATCTTCTCGGGTCTGCAGCCGGATACTAAAGTCAACTTGACACAAGCCCGGGGTATATAAGATTCCCTGTCAATGTGGGAAAACGTATATTGGTCAGACTATCCGCACCATTCAGGACAGATGTATTGAACATCAACGGCACACACGTTTGCTCCAGCCCGAGAAGTCGGCGGTAGCTGAGCACTGTCTCGATGAGGGACATAGAATGTTATATAACGAAACTCACATGGTTGCTTCAGCATCTCGTTACTGGGACTGTGTCTTAAAGGAATCCATAGAAATTCGATTATCTGACAGTCTGATTAACAGAGACAAAGGCTACCTTCTTAGTAAATCCTGGAACCCAGTGTTATCAGATGTTAAAAAACAACGGTTGGTACTTCATAAATCTGAATAATAATTTGATCATCGATTATCGATTTCACTGGACTCTACCACTGGAGCGCTGTACGTCTTGTGCGCCAGAGGGCAGTCACTGTCACTTCTTGCGCACGCGCTATGGGCCTTCCTCGATGTATAAAGGAGCCGCCGAT
Organism: Locusta migratoria; assembly: GCA_026315105.1. Classification (NCBI taxonomy): domain Eukaryota; kingdom Metazoa; phylum Arthropoda; class Insecta; order Orthoptera; family Acrididae; genus Locusta; species Locusta migratoria. The sequence continues at coordinate 541,737,727 of CM048746.1, read as the reverse complement.
TGCACTGGTAACTCAATTCCGCCGAGACTGTCTATCAGCAAGCTCACCTGAGGATGGCGGGCATTTGCGCCGCTGAAATATTGTGTCAAGTTGACTTTAGTATCCGGCTGCAGACCCGAGAAGAGAGGGGCTAGTGTAATTGGTTAATACAAACCATAAAAAAAAAATGCACGGAAGTATGTTTAGTAACACAAACCTACGTTTTTTTAAATGGAACCCCGTTAGTTTTGTTAGCACATCTGAACATATAAACAAATACGTAATCAGTATCGTTTGTTGCATTGTAAATTGTTAATTCCATCCGGAGATATTGTAACCTAAACTTGACGCTTGAGTACCACTCCTCCGAATTTCGATCATGTGTATCGGAGAGCACCGAATTAAGTAGGGATCCAAAGGGAACGGTGATGTACCTTAGGTACAGAAGAGACTAGAACAGTACATTACGTCCACCTTTATTGGTCTTTTTCACTGACGCACATGTACATTACCATGAGGGATGAGGTACACGTACATATGTGGTTTCCGTTTTCAATTACGGAGTGTGTTCCAACATGTCAGATCAATAGATGTTCAAAGTGGTGGCCATCATTTGCTGCACACAATTGCAATCTATGGCGTAATGAATGTCGTTCACGCCGCAATGCATCTGGTGTAATGTCGCCGCAGGCTGCCACAATACGTAGCTTCATATCCTCTGGGGTTGTAGGCACATCACGGTACACATTCTCTTTTAACGTACCCCACAGAAAGAAGTCCAGAGGTGTAAGCTCAGGAGAACGGGCTGGCCAATTTATGCGTCCTCCACGTCCTATGAAATGCCCGTCGAAGAGTCAGCCTAGTGTTAATTGCGGAATGTGCAGGTGCACCATCATGCTGATACCACATACGTCGACGCGTTTCCAGTGGGACATTTTCGAGCAACGTTGGCAAATCATTCTGTAGAAACGCGACGTATGTTGCAGCCGTTTGGGCCCTGCAATGAAGTGAGAACCAATGAAGTGGTCGCGATTCCGCACCATACACTTACAGTCCACGGTCGCTGTCGCTCTACCTGTTTGAGCCAGCGAGGATTGTCCACGGACCAGTAATGCATGTTCCGTAGATTCACTGCCCCGTGGTTTGTGAAACCCGCTTAATCGGTAAACAGGTAGAACTGCAACGCATTCTCTGTTAATGCCCGTTGACAGAATTGCACTCGATGATTAAAGTCATCACCATGTAATTGCTGATGTAGTGACACATGAAACGGGTGAAAGCGGTGAAGACGCAGTATGCGCATGACACTACTTTGACTCAGTCAACCGGCTCTCGCAATGTCCCATGTACTCCTGTGTGAGTTCACGGCAACAGCAGCTAACACACCAACTGCACCCGCTTCTCCTGTGACGGGCCTGTTACGGACCCGTTTGCGTGCTACGTTCATACCTGTTGCATACAGTGGCGGTAGATGTTTTGAAATGTGCGGCACGTTGGATGCTCTCTGTCCGGGTACCGTTCTGCATACACCCCGCAGGCTTCAGCTGCATTTTGTCGACACTCGCCATAGATTACCATCTCCGTTTTTTCAGAGTTCGAATACACCATGGTCACAGTTTCTACAACACTACACCATCACAGACGTCTGGTAACACAGTGTACTACAGTTAGTTTGCGTGCAAAGACGAATGCAGAATAACAAAAGCAGCAAGCGCTACATACGGACACTGCGACAGCTAGATCAAACCACAACAGTGCACTACAGCCACACTCGTAAACACGGTCGTCATTGTAAACATATCCCTGCAGATGCTGCTCGCCGACCGTGGCCCGTGTTTGTTAGAACACGCAACTGAACGTCGGAGGCTTCAAGCGTGAACTTTAGGTTACAATATCTCCGGATGTAATTAAAATTTTACAATGCAACAAACGGCATTGATTACGTATTTGTTTATATGTCCACATGTGCTAATAAAACTAGCGGGGTTCCATTAAAAAAAAAAAAAAAAACAAAAAAAAAAAACGTAGGTTCGTGTTAAAAAACATACTTCCGTGCATTTTTTTATGGTTTGTATTAACCAATTACACTAGCCCCTCTCCTCACGTTCGGTGGTTGGAATCGGTTCGTCAGGATTTGATGTAGTTTACGAAATATATCCAGCGGTAATGTTAGGTGACTCACCCTGTATAAGGGTGAAATGGCGAATGCCCTATGGGTGAAATGGCGAACTTATTTCCCCTGCTTTTTGCCACATACGTTACACATAGATTTATATTTTAAACAGTCTTCATGCAGGCAGCGTTGGCAGCTAATACATTTGATCCAATCCACATTCTTTTTAGTGCAAATGAACAGTTCACCGCACCCTACACAACAACACTAAGCTCTACCAAGATGTTCTGCAGCAATGAAAAATAGTCTGAAACGTTTTTCTTATTTAAACCCCTTGACCGTGCCTCTGTAAATCCTTCCGATTTGCGGATTGAGAATTCCAGATTCCTTTTTAAGAATAAATGTAAGCCAGTTCATTCGGCAATTTCCTTTCCTCGGTTAAATGTGTGATGTTGGTTATATTTCTCAGCTAGTTTATATGCCATGATACGTACTTCTGTCCTCATCAGTGCAAATCCGAATTTTTGTAATTTAATGATATGTTTTACCAACTTTTTCTCACATACTTGTGTTAGTACAGGCTGCCCACCCAAAGGTTTTTTCGTAAAGCACCCGTTTGCTATTCTTCTCTTCAGCGTTGACCATGGAACGTGAAACCCCTTTGAGACTTTATTCAGGCTCATTCCATTTTGCACTCATTTTATGGCATCGTTAAGTTGCTCCTCTGTCCAATCAGCACGGCTGGATCCTTTTTGCCTCTTATAAAATGAAGGCATCTTTGCTTGGAACAATGGCAATAGTTAGAACATTTACTTTTTTAATCACTGACAAACCAAACTGTACTCGCAAAAACATATAAAAACTAATTTTTAAGTTACCCGATTTTATTGAGACGTCGGATAAAACAAAATATAACTCTCGCACAGGATAGGAAACGTTAAAATTTCATGTCAAAAAACATGGTTGCGATGTACCCAAATAAAAGCTTTACACTTTACACGTAAGAAAAAACCTTCACTCTATCACCCCAGCCCGAGTTCACCATTTCTCCCATTTGCTATGGCTGAAACGGTGAATAGTACGGCAAGAAGTTCAACAGACTAGACGCAACTATTTCTATGTTATGTTATGTAGTACATAAAGAGAATAAGAAGACAGAATTAAAAAAAAAATTACCCCGCGGTCTACGCTACCCGAAATAACATCTATAAGTGCATGCAGCATATAAAAATATTGAGCATCGAAAACAGTATTGTACAAATTACTTACGGTTTTCAAAACGCAGCTGATTTCCAACACGTGCACACTGCACAGATGATCAGAGACTGTTGGTATGCAGACATACAGAGATATCTGTTTAACCAGTAAAAAATTAAACCAATTCTCCATTTTGCCCGATTCACCAAATCACCCTGACTTACCCTAATTGTTCTACTGTAATAAAAAACACTAACAATTAATATTTAAGGTATATTAATTGACCATATTCAGGTGCAATACTCACCAAATACATAATTCTTAATATTATGTAATATAGATCAGGTATAACCTGTTGGTGCGATCTTCAGTCCTAAGACTGGTTTGATTCAGCTCTCCAAGCTGCCCTGTCCTGTTGAGACCTCTTTATATCTGAATATGAAGGACAACCTACATGCCATTTCATCTAGCTTACTGTATTTGTCTCTCCGTTTCCCTCTACGATTTCTTTGAATCCCACACACTTCCTTTCAGTGCTAAGTTGACGATTCCTTGATGTCTCAAAATGTGTCATACTAATCGATCTCTTATATTAGTCAAGATACGCCACAAATTTCTTTTCTCCTCACTTCTGGTCAGCACTTCCTCATTAATTACGAGCTCTACCCATTTAATCTGTAGCATTCGCCTTGATGACCACATTTTCCTGAGTAGTCTCGGATGTCTGTTAACCGCTTCGTCGGCTAGCCACATCAAACATACACAACGTTTCAGCTCTTAAGACGATCCGGTTAACTCCAATATTAGGATCCATACTGTCTAATGAACTCTACCAATGAATCGGTTGTTCTGATGTAGTATATTTTGACTTATCAGCATCAGTTATCTGTGTAGTAACAACTGAATATCGTGACCTTATTGAATGCAACGTACCGCGAATTCATTAGACTACAGTGTAACCTCGCTTTCTTCATTGCATCGTGTGATGAATATATCGATGTTTTGTGACAAACTTATTTCCATAAGAGCCTCCTGAATGCGTTTTAAAAGAATTTCATTAGCGGACATTTGTTCAGGCCTTTGGTTAACAGTTTCAGTGTATTTCACTTGACTGCATTTCTGAGACGTAGCAACAAGGTTCCAAGACCTTCATCTCATGCTTCAGATCGTTCATCATGCAAGCCAATTTACAAGGAGTATCCTAAACATGATGATGCAACCCATGGCCTCAATTGAAAACTGACAGGCTTTTCCATGAGTATGTTTTTTTCAGGGTATCACTGATTCGACAGTACTAAATTGTTTGTCAGTTGGAGCAAGCATGTGAAATTCTTTATTCACGACGTCGAGCTAGAGCCGAGTGTTGGGATTGTGTCACCTATTCATAACTTATTGTTACCTGTGACCTGAAAGTAGCTAAATAAATCTTTAAACCTTTTACGTCGCTTCGTTTTGGATAGGTAACTTCTTTGGTGTCCCAACACATAGCGTTATCTATAAAGGCACGTAATTCCTGAGAAGCAATATACCTAAAAAACAGCAGGTTTTATGGCACGAAAGATGGAAACTGAAGCTGAGTTTTTTCAACCATGTGCTTTGTAGTGTGTTTTATGGCGTTGTCGTTAAAAATACCTCTAATACCCAAACCTCCAGATGTCAGAAAGTCAGATGGGTAACAAACGTTGTATATCGTCTGACTATCAACCGAAGCTCCGATATTATTCGTGCTATGTATTGCCGTCCAGGAGAACGAGCATAAACTATAATAATTAATAATATCTGACCTACGGAGACCAATCACGTCGCACTGTTTTGGGAAGGTGATAGTGCACTAGGTCGTTATACGCAGGGTCCTGGATTCAAGCCCTGCTTTTAGCACTTTTATTACTGTGTTACATTGGTAATTGTGATATGGTGCAATATGTTCCTGACATATAAAAGAACTGTTCCAGAGAATAAGTAGAAGCAATTGGAAAACAAGAATAAAGAAACAGCTGCACTACAGGCGCGGAAGGATTAATAGTAATAATCTGTATCTATAAATGTGAATATCTGTTCGGTGTACGTTTATCACGTCTGAACCACAAGACATAAAGAGCTAAAAATTTGTACAGTTACTAATGTCTATCCGGGGAAAGCTTTAGGCACGGTTTTAAGGCGATCGGATAGCTATATATATATGTGAATGTCTGTTCGGTGTACGATCACGTCCGAACGACAAGACGCAGAGACTTAAATATTTGTACAGTTACTAATTTATACCTGAAGAATGTTTTAGGCACGGTTTTACAGCGATCTGATAGATATTTGGTAATTTGAAGAATGTAACGCGAAATGCGGAACAATAATTACTCTATGAAAATGATTTCATTGGTTGCAATTTTGCTTGAGGGTTGATAACGATAAAAGGGTGGAGTATATTGGGATGGAAAGTTATCGGTGTATATAAAATTCTACGTGTGTGTGTGTGTGTTAATATTTCGCTCTGCAAGCGAAACCTACAGTACGCAGACGAATGGTCTGTGTGTAATTGTTGTTCGAAGTCTCCCGTTGCACACCATAGCAGTTCCATGCCGGTAGCTATAAGGGGGTGGAAGATATGGTGGTTGAAAGTCGTCAAATTATAAAAAAATTCGGACTGAAGGCCAGCGATGACGTTTGCGACTCTATAGCGAGGAGGTTATATACAGCGAAACGTGATACCACAGACCATATCTTTGGTCTATGCGCGCTACATTGTCTTCAGCTCTTTCTCTGTAAGGATAAGCATACGAATAAGGAAATATAAGAATAAATAAATAAAGCATTAAAAAAAGAAAAATCTTTTAATACATCTCTTTAAAAAAATCGATTTGACGTTTCGCGTATTACATCAAGTGATCGATCTGTGATATTGTTACAATCCTTATTGTTGAATTTCGTGATTGGATTCTTCGAAACGAGTGCATTTTTACGTGTGATTTGTTATTTCTTATATGTTGTCTGATGAATGTAACATGTTTTTAGAAAAAAGGAGATGGACAGAGAGAGAGTGGATAGGAAAAGTACTAACTCAAGGTTCGAATAAATGAATAAATAAATAAATACCCGGGCAACGCCGGGTTTTCAACTAGTAATATTAATAATAATGAGAATAAAAGACTGCTAGATTTACAGCACTTTCACATGTCGGGGACATATGTCCCATATAACAGTGTATGTAGATGTAGAACAACTTATATCATAATACAGAAAAAAAACGCATCACCAGGACCTAACCGAGAAACCTTGGAAAAAAAAGTACGCTCGCACTATCGACTTCCCAACGGCAACTCACCATGACGCACTCTCACAGATATGATTTACCTGTACTCCCTAGGACAGGTGTTACTTGTTACTTCCCATTTATTTCTCCTGGAGGACAGCACATAGCACGAATTATATCGGAGTTTTGGTTAATACACAATCGATGGGTACCAATCTGACTGATAGCTGAAGGTTTATTGTGAATACTATTCGTCGACGGCGAGGATCAAGCAGGAAGCGACGACCATCCACTCTGCTGGGGAAGCAAATATCTCTATATATTTGTGCGGCCTTCTGTTGCGCTGTTTTTAACGTCGTGAAGGAGGCCCACCACAACCATTGTCAGTCCTGCTACACTGCGCCTGCCAGATGTTGGATGCTTCCCATCAAACATACGCGTTGTGCAGGTCAGCTGTTGTCAAGGCGCTCTCATCGGGCTTGCAGCAGGAGCCTGCCGGACCCTCCTGACATTAATGGGTCAAACACGCTCTGCGACAAAAGTAGGTTACAGCTAGCAGACTTGAAATTCGCATTAAAAATAATCGGCGCGCCAAACAAAAGGGGCTCAGACCAGTGAATACGACTGGACGCGAATACACCAACTTACGAGGAAAAGACCTTCAGTTAATTGTTGTTGATTCTTACGGTTTGTACGGTTGTGGTCCAAGAAACATTTCTGTTCCTGATGTTTCATCCGGAGATGTGCTGGACATCCTCGGAGATACTCCTGGCGGTGCTGAGTCTTGCCGACTGACGAGTCAGACGTCGAAGAGCGGCGTAAATACTATCTAAAATGGACGTCGTCAGGTATTCACGCGATCACCAAAGATAATATTTGCCAAATATAAAACATAACCATCGATTGCCACTAGTCAAAGATAAAAACACATCTACCTATTCTGTAGAGCCACAGTCCATGTATCACTACGCTTCATGGTTTCTTCCTTCCTGTCAAAATTGTCCCCATGTTTATATGTTTCTATTGCTTTTATATACATACGTCTAAAATAGGTCGCCGTTGTAGTTTCGAAAAACGTAATGAGTGAAGTGCGTCTCATACAACCTGATTTTTCAGTCAATTTTCCCTGGTCGGCAAATACTTTTATTTTTTATTTATTTATTTAGTTTTTTTTTACTTTTCCACCAGTACACGGAATCTTATACATCCAACATGCTGATAGAGGGTGGGTTTTATCTTTCACAGAGCCGAGTGCTTGACGTATTTTCTTAGTTGGCCTAAAAACTTTCCGACCTGATAAGTAACCTTTCTGATAAAGGCGAAAGAAACTTTGTTCTTCCATCTCAGTCTTCGACTGTTATCCTTTGGCCTACCGTCCATTGCTCGCAGAACTCTGTTTACTTCTTTGCGCGCCGCGGCGGAGCGGCCGAGCGCTATGCTGCGATGCGCGAGGCCGCTCCCCGTCGGGGAGTCGAATCCCCACCCCCTCGGGCGTGGATGTTTGGGCCGTCTTTCGTCTAAGGTAGTTCATAAGTACTTTGTAAGTTTAGGGACTGATGACCCTGTAGTTAAGTTCCATAAGCTCTACAAACATTTGAACATTTGCGCGAATATTATTCTCGAAATCCTGCGTCAGGTGTTGTAATTTGGCCTTTAGGGTCTCCGGCGTGTAAATTCTTTTGGATCTGTCGACAACACTTTTAATGACGCCTCTCATTTGCTGCGGACGATTTTTAGTTCTTATGCAAGTGTCTGTCACTATGTGTGACTTTCCGGAAAGTATTATGTTTCAAACATACATCAGTCTGCCACTTGACTAAAACGTCTATTAAGATAACAAAAGAAATCACCTAAAGCTTTTTTACCATGAGGCCAAACGACGAATGAGTCAACCTCAAACGGAAATAATCGACTTGTTTTCTTATTAATTAATGACTTCTGCACAAATTCTGTTATTTGTCGACGTCTTGCACGTATCACATAATTTCCACAGATATAACAAAATGTATCTGGGCTATTCACACACTGCCTTCCTGACATTATACCACACCTTCAGTGGAATACCACCACTCACAACAAAGCGCGAAAGCACCTTCTTGTGGCTGTAGCACTCAATCACTGATTTCTGTGGCGATAATGGAACGTCAGCTCCAAGCTTATTAGCCCCCTCTGCCTCACCTTTACACAAAAAAAGCAGCGTTGCCACATTTCTGTAGTTGTGGACACTGCATAACATAGATTTCGCAGTCAATGGTAGGTTTGGAGGGGGGTAGCTCTGCAGAAAAAACTGAGGGTGATGGAAAAAAACTGATGTGATTTTCATATTCAGGGGTGCAAATTTAGTAAAGAACTCCACTTACATTGCAAACCCCAGAATCCATGTCGACCTGTGTTATCTTTCTCCAGAAGTAATTGTTCGAATTTTTCCGTATAAAAAGCAGCAATTACCCAAAACGATACCATCAACTTGCTCATAAAACTCATCATCCATCTGGAACTGAATAAAAATAAGGCCCCGTCGAAATAAGAATAATCAAATCGCCTGAGAAGAAATCCGTTGTACAATTCACAGATTCGTTAACTGGAATTATAGTGAAATATGAAGTGCTCAGAAACTACAATTTTATGTACAACGACGGCCTATTATCCATGTATGTATAGCGAAGCACTTGAAATATATAAGCTTGGGGACAATTTTAATAGGAAAGAAGAAGCCGCGAAGCTAACATCCAAACCTTCAGAGGTTAGATACTCAGATCGGTACCAAACGTTGTATATCGATAGAGTATCAGCCGAAACTTCTGTATATTTCGTGCTATGTGCTGCCGTCCAGGAGAACGTGCGTACAAAGGAAATAACCTGTAACACCTGTCCTACGGATCACAGGAAAAGTGTTCCGCGCTGAACTCCCGTGCTGTAGTTGATAGAGCGAATGTTTGTCGTTATGAGGGTCCTCGGTTCAAACCCTGTTAACGCGATTTTTTTCTGTATGAAGTTGCAAATTGTTCTACGTCGACAAACGTGCGCCGATTGTTATATGGGGCAACATTTTCCTGAAATGTAAAAGGCCTGTTCTGTTTTCGTAGCACTGTATAATCGGCAGTTTCCTTTTGCTTCGTTTTATTTGAAATTAGAATCCTGTACAGTATATTCGTAAAAGAAAGAAACAATTGCACCATAAGCGCGGATGTATTAAAGTAATAATAATAAATGACTGCTAGATAGGCAGCACCGCCGTTCGGTGGATGTGCGTGTTGTGGCTAGAGTGCCGTGTGTTTGCCCACAGCATCAAGTGGGGCTGACGTTGCTGTCCAGTCCGCACGCTACTGCTACTGCTGCAGCTGACAGTGCTGTTTTGCGAAATGAGCCAGTGGAACGTTATAGACATTCTCTTTGAACAATTTTCAAAGTACTGCAGTAAAAAAAAAAAAAAAAAAGGCTCTAGGCGGGGCTTCGATGAACTAACGCTCTACCAACTTGCCCTCGGTAGCGCAACGAGATAAGCTCTCACAGTTATGCTTCTCCTTTACTCCGTAGGTTAGGTGTTACTTATTATTATAGTTTACGCACGTTCTCCTGGACGGCAGCACATAGCACGAATTATGTACAAGTTTCGGTTGATAATCGATATACAACGTTTGATATCGATGAGAGTGTCTAACATCTGAAGGATTGGGTGTTAATGACATACTGACTGTGGTTCTTCACAATAGGTGGACATGTTTCTGACTTGTGGGAATTGAACATTGATCTCTATACTACCTGGAGTGTTGAACTTCAGCTGTCAGAGCGTGGCAGCCATATGTATTCATATTTCGTTTCTTGCCAAATTAAAATACGCTTGCTATGAAGTATTACAAGAAAATGGAAAGAACATACTAAGCCGTGCCTCGATTCCTCTATAGATCGTGCCCCGTCTTCAAGTCAAAGAGTTTCCTTCAATGAAATTTCGGCTAGGCGACGTGGTGCGCGGAGCAAGTACGGTCGAGTGAGACAGCTGTGGGTTGCTGGTCAGTAGTTAACTGTGGAGGGAGCGGGACGGTTTTGATGTTAACGGACGTGGCGAGTCGCGTGCAACTGGGACGCGTACAGTGAAAATCGCATGGACACCTAACAGCGACAGGGAAGCGCCGCTAAAACCGTCTAAAGGCCCGTCCCAAACAAATTGGGGATGGAAAAACTACCTTACATTCTCAGAGTTGACATTGGATTACTAGTCTGACGTTCGTCGGCGATATTGGTTCCAGGAAAAGAAAACCGGGTACCGTATTTGACTATGGAAGCGCTCAGAGTATAGCAATGATTAATGAAATCTTCTCGGGTTACAAGCCGCGTCATGTGGTTTACTGTAAACCACGTGACGCGGTTTGTAACCCGAGAAGATTTAATTAATGGATATCGCCGCGAAATCATGCACTCATGTATATAGCAATGATGTTCCGTCAATTTGAACGTTACTCTGCGACGGTGTTAGAAGTGCTTTGAGGTTTATAGGATTGGTTTGTGGTCTCCCACCAGTTCGAATCGGCCGTTATTGCGTTGATCGGGATTTTGCTTCTTAATGAGATGTGGTTCTGCTCAACCTCCCAAAGGAAATCTGCTTATGAACTGTTTCCTTTAAACTTTAACTAATGCACTTTCATTACTTTCATTGTAACTGGTCTGTCGGCGCCGCAGATTGGAGTTTGGTGTTGCATGAAGTTATAGGCTTTCCATAGGCTGTGGTTATTTGGATGTTACTTAACACCACATTTGTATTTATTAAGGGTATGCAATTACGTTTCTAGTGACAATGAGGAATTTACCTGTTGTATTACTGGAGTAGCGTGTTACCATGAAGGGTTAGGCTTGAGTCCCTGCTGTGGACTGTTGATTAATTTTTAAAATATCAAGGGTTCTTTAACTCTCTGTGTTTTATGCTAAAAGAAAACGATGGACTTGAATTCCCACTCAAAAAGGACTCCTTTCATAATGACAGCTATTAGCGTGGATTCAAGTTGCAATTGCTACTAAGAAGCCGTTTTGGGTGGGTTTTGTGTCACTTCCTGTATTTGGGGAGCTCGCTACAGCACGCGAACCGAACCATCGCGGAAACTTGCCACTGTTGCCTTACTGTGAACACGGAGCTTTCTGCAATCATTTTCTGAGCAGCGTGAATCGCGTATGAGTAAATTAAATTTGTATTTTACGCCTGCCAATGCTAATTCTCGGGGGTTTATCGACCCTTGCTTAATTGTTAATTACTTGAATGCTCGAAGTTTATGTGTTTTAGAAGCTTGTGCCGCCTTGTTGCTCAGTCATCGGGGCTGTGATGTTCCTTGTCCAAGAGTCTGTGTTGAACTGCGTTCCCCTGGTATTTACATATATTTTACCTCGTCCAGTTCGAATATTCACTGTTTGTTAATGAATAATTTAGAATTTAATGCTGTGCGAGTAATCATCGGCGTTAGAGTTTTAATTTGTAAATACACTCCTGGTCATTAAAATTGATACACCACGAAGATGTGTGCTACAGACGCTACAGAGAATTCACAAAAGGTTGGCGCCGGTGGCGACACCTACAATGTGCTGACATGCGGAAAGTTTCCAACGGATTTCTCATACACAAACAGCAGTTGACCGGTTTTGCCTGGTGAAAGGTTGTTGTGATGCCTCGTGTAAGGAGGAGAAATGCGTACCATCACGTTTTCGACTTTGATAAAGGTCGGATTGTAGCCAATCGCAATTGCGGTTTATCGTATCGCGATATTGCTGCTCGCGTTGGTCGCGATCCAATTACTGTTAGCAGAATTTGGAATCGGTGGGTTCAGGAGGGCAATACGGAACGCCGTGCTGGATCCCAGCTGCCTCGTATCACCAAAACCATCTTCACGAACAGTTCGACGACGTTTGCAGCAGCATAGACTATCAGCTCGGAGACCCTTGACGCTGTGTTACAGACAGGAGTGCCTGCGATGGTGTACGCAACGACGAACCTGTGTACTCGAATGGCAAAACGTTATTTTTTCGAAAGAATCCAGGTTCTGTTTACAGCATCATGATGGTCGCATCCGTGTTTGGCGACATCGCGGTGAACGCACATTGGAAGCGTGTATTCGTCATCGCCATACTGGCGTACCAACTGGCGTGATGGTATGGGGCGCCATTGTTTACAAGTCTCGGTCACCTCTTGTTCGCATTGACGGCACTTTGAACAGTGGCCGTTACATTTCAGATGTGTTACAACCGGTGGCTCTATCCTTCATTCAATCCCTGTGAAACCCTAAATTTCAGCAGTATAATGCACGACCACATGTCGTGACTGAATAGGCGTGCGCACTAAGGCTTGTTGCTGCGGTGCACGAGGCCGTTAGCCGTCGGACGTTCGAGTCCTTCCTTGGTCATGTGTGTGTGTGCTGTACTTAGGATAAGTTAGTTTAAGTAGTTTGTAAGCTTAGGGACCGATAACAACTGCAGTTAGATCCCATAACTTTACAAACATTTGAGCATTTCGATGACCTAAGCAGTTTGGTCTCTTAGGATTAAAAATATGTGAGTTACAGAAGGCAGAGTGAAAACTGACTAGAATTCGTTAAATGCACGTGAAAATAAACGACATTGTGTACATTTTTTGTTAATAAAATATGTTAATAAAATTATTTCTGTAGGCATTCCAATATCAAAATTTGTGTAAAGACACAAATTTGTCTTGATATCTTGGTGAGTTACATATTTTACCTGTCTGAGACAATGAGTTGTCAGTCTCCTTAAGAAGGCTAAGAAGTCGAAAACTGGTTAGTGTCCGAGTAAATAAATAATATTTGCAAAACATTTGGAAGCAACAACAGAAAATCCAATTGATAATAAAATACTTTTAACAGTACTGACTTCCTAGTCCTTATCTAATGAATTTTATTGAAAAATGAGTGCTTCACTTCCTCATATATACCATCCATTGTGATCACGTTTGTGTGTGTGTGTGTGTGTGTGTGTGTGTGTGTGTGTGTATGTGTGATTCATCACGTAGTAATTAACAAATTTTAAATTTTTAAATGTTACACATCAACACCACCGACAGAAATAAATTTGATACTGTTCAGTAATGTCATACGTATACATGGTGGAATAAGTTCATCCTGCATACTAGAATTTGATAGCTTACGTTTGTTTCTTAACTCTTTATTTGGCACTGTTGCTCTCAAACAACATCAAAATTGCGCGTGGTTTTCTGTGATATCTTTCAAGTGTCATCCTTGGACGGGCAACAGTGCTCGAAACTAACATTTAAGCTCTCCAATAAAGTGGTGTGTAGTCTTTTGCGAAAAGTTTAGCAATAAAATGAATCTTTAGCGGACACTCCAAGCATAAGTTACCATGGCACATGTTTGTTAACTTTGTGACAATATTTTTCGTGATACGTGGAAAACTGCTTATAAAAGCGAAAGAGGAAGCCTTAAAGTTGATTTATTATGGGACATTGTTGACGAGTTCTTATATGGGAGACTGAAAATAGAATTATATTTATTTGGAAGAGGAGGCCCAGTAAACCACAAAAAATGTACAATAAGTAAAAAACAAGAAAAAAAACGGCGTCTCCTGTAGAAGTCAATGATGTACTGTATGACAGATATGACCATATGTTGTCACTATACACATTACGGGCCAAAAGGAATTTTCAAGTTTTGTCTTCAGAGGTACTTGACTGTAAACTATGGAATCATGAGACTGTTCTGAACTTTGCACCGAAAACGACTTGTTTTCACGCGTTTCACATGAAGTAGTTCAAAATACAATAATTTATACAGTCATAAGAACAACACTGTAGTATTGATACTGTACCGCCATGTGAAGTTTTTGGGCAGTGTTAGTTACAAATCAGGAACTATATTCAATAAAAAATCTTATAAATCTGTTCATATGGCTCTACGCATTTAATTTAAGTAACTTAATACTTTTTTCCTCGTGATTTCTGTGTGTGCCAAATAAAGGGTTAAACAATTTCTTCATACGCAACTCATAAAAACTTAGACTCACTAATAATTAGTACTGATAATTATTGGATCCTTGGCAGATAGAATTGAGAGAGCGTTTCAGATAAAGAGTACCGCTCTTCGGTAAAGATTAGCTTAGCATGTGCAAGTAGATTCTCTTACAACTCTGTTGGTGGACGGTACTTGAGGGACGTTATGCATATTAGGTTGTTAATGTCTGAGAACGTACGTTCTTAGAACAATCAACCAGTTTATTATTTCACCCTGTGTATATCTGGTAATTAAAACCATGAATAGTTTCGAATTTACGTGAGTTACACCAACATTCGTTAATCACACACACTACTCGAGACTGGAAGCCTATATATCGGGAGGGGAGTCAGTGGTTCAAACCTCCCTTCACCCGCACAAACACAAACCCACAACTAATACCAATAGAGTTACTTTACTTAAAATTCATAAAATTTTAAACAATTTATTAAAAGTTCAAACAACTTACGGGTATGCTGCCGGTAGACGTCGTCGACAACCGCCGATGACAGGGCTCATGTCATTTCAGACTGAAAGTTTGTCAGCTGAGTTGTTCCGTCTCGAGGTGACATTTTGTCAGAATGGTTATAGTGAAAGACATATAAAACGTGCGTTGCGCTATCAGCCTACTGTGCAACGGGTGAGTGACGATATAAGCGAAGTGGCACCTAAATCTATGGCCTTTTTGCCTTACGCAGGAAGCATCCAACAAGATTGGTGAAATATGTTTTTCGATCACGTTCTAAGATAAAGGCCCTTTTGGGGTCCATAAAGGATGATATTGATTTGTGTAACGCAGGTGTATATCGTATTCCTTGCAGTTGTGGCATGTCATATATTGGTCAGACAATCAGGACTGTGGAAGACCGGTGTGCCGACCGCGGTGGCCGAGGGGACTGAGGTGCTCCAGTCACGGTCTGCACGGCCTCTACGGTCGGGGGTTCGAATCCCCCCTGGGGCATGGATATTTGTGCCGTCCTTAGTTGTAGCTAGTTCATAAGTAGTTTGTAAGTTTAGGGACTGATGACCCCGTAGTTAAGTCCCATAAGCTTTACAAACATTTGAACATTTGAAGACCGGTGTATTGAACACAAACGTTACACGCGCTTACAACAGCCAAACGAACCTGCTGTTGCAGAACACTGTGTTGGCAACGGTCATCCTGTGAAATACACCAACAGGAAGATTATGGCATGCACTTCCACCTATTGTGATAGTGTTATTAAGGAAGCTGTTGAAACTAAACTAGCAAGCGACCTTATAAACAGAGATGGTGGTTTTTGTTTAAATTCTGCTTGGATTCCGGCACTGTCTCTCGTCAAAAAACTGAGGAACGGAATTAATGTTGCCTCACCTGTTGATTAATAGTCACTATCGATCTTTTTGATGTTTGGTCATCTTTGGTGGTGTTGACTCTGGAGTGACTTGTACTGTGCGTGTTATCTTCCTTGTTTACCCTTCGCAAACCGAGGTATTAAATACGCTTGCACATTGCTTCCTCGAGTGTAGTTGTGCCTTGAGAATGGCAGAGTGTTCTCCTGGTGAAATATCGGCGGTTGTCGACGACATCTACCGGCAGTATACCCGTAAGTTGTTTGAACATTCATTACGCCGGGAAAAGTTAAGGTTTCACAATTTATTTAATTTTGATAAAATAGTCTAGACCGCAAAGTGAAATTTTTTATGTACAAAGTGGTGACCGGTTTTGACTTTTCTGTCATTTACGAACCACTGTTTTATATTGAATACGTAAACCAGGAGTGAATCTGAGCAGTCATAAATGTTAGTGTGCAATGAACTGAATTTGACGAGATAGTTGAAAATTTTTACCTAGACTAGGGCGCATTTTTCATTCTTGTTACCCAAAATTAAGTTTGTGGCTGGCTCAGATATGAGTTCAAATACGTTGTAACAAAATGTTTTCTAGTAACAAACTAAGTTTTAAACTTAATCTAAAATCATTTCTCCTCGACATCTCCAGTGGACGAATTTATATAACCCGTACATAAAACTTTCTGCAATGCTCAGTGTAGTTGCATGAGTAGCACTAAGGTAGATAATGTGTAGTTAGTTCCAGACGTGACCTGAAGTATCTGAACAGGTATGCGCCAATATTTATGAGCTTAAGTTATTAATTAGTGGTATTAAGGACGCTTAGAAATATGGAGGCCATAGGTGGTGATGTGGCCGTACGTTTGTTAAAGCGTTTCGAAAATCATCATCATCAAATTCTGCAAGATTACAAAAATCAGATAGCACGGTTTCGCAGAACCCAATGAACAATAGGCTAAAAACCAATCACAAAACAAAACGGTGGAAGAACACAGTTTCCCGCCATTTATCGATACAGTAACTGATCACATAGGAAATATACTGCGCAAACATAACATCAGACCAGATTTCAGACCAACTAAGAAAATAAGTCAAGTACTTCGTTCTGTAAAGAATAAACGACCTCCTCTTTCTGCTTGTCACGTATATAAAATTACATGTGGTAATGTTTGTATTGGAACCACCAAAAGAAGTTTAGAAACAAGGCTGAAGGAATACAAAAGTCTTTGTCGACTAGAAAAAACGGAGAAATCGGATGTGGCACAGCATGGTCTTCAGTCTGGAAGTCACATAGGGAGATTTTCCGAAACAATAGTTTTATCCACAGTGACGAATAATCATAAACGACAGTACAGAGAAGCCGTTGAAATATATAAATATTATTTTAATAGGAAAGAAGAAGCTATGAAACTTAGCGACGTCTGGGCAGTAGCTTTAAAAGATCGACAGGTTTTCTCTCTGACAGATTGCATTCGATAGTGAAATTTTAACATTGAGAAGGACTGTCTCTACTAATAAGGTGACAGCTTGGTCACTCCTACTTTCCGCAGCATATATGTCGCTCTCAGACGCCCGACTCAACAATCAGCAAGACTCAGCGGAAGTAGGAAGACCTCCGAAGATGTCTGGCGCAGCTCTGGACGAAACGTCACGAAAAACTGCAAAGTTTTGTGGACCGGTGCCTTATAACCCGGAAGATCTACCAGCAGTTATGACATCCGGTCGTGAAAACATTGCATGATCAAAAAGTGCCCTAAGCCACAATGATGGCTTTCCAAGTATACACGAACATAATAGTTACGAGGGTTGGAACTTAAATAGTGGCAAACCTGCTGTGGAGACACTATGCAATGGAATCCACTATTTTCGCTGTTAGAACAAGTTGTTGAAATATCTACCTTACCTCTGAGCAAATGTACTCGCCCGTCCCACGTTGCCGACGTGCGCACAGTCGAGGGAAATACAGTCACTTGAGAGCGATCGGGCTAACGTAACGGTGTCACTATGTTTTCAGCAACGTAGTTGGATCAAAATTGAATGTCGTGACAGAGGACGTACATCAAGACAGTGTCATCAATGTCTTCAAGAAACGACTACACTTTCTGTGCAACCCACCCATCATTTTGCACGAAAATGCGCGGGCGCATACAGCGCTAGCTGTGGCTGCTCCGTTGGGTCGATGGAACTGGGAAGTACTGTACTCGCCGTCGGGGGTTCGAGTCCTCCCTCGGGCATGAGTGTTTGTATTGTCTTTAACAGAAGTTACTTTAAATCTGTGTAAGAAGTTTGTAAGTCTAAGTACTGGCGACAATGTACTTAAACCTATTATATTTACAAATGATTCTGCAATAAAGGTGTTAGCATGAGGACGTAATGTGCTGTTATAGTCTCTTCTGTACCTAAGGTACATTACCGTTCCCTTTGGATCCCTACTTAATTCGGTGCTCTCCGATACACACGATCGAACAGCGGAGGAGTGGTACTCAACCGTCAACTCTAGGTTACAATATCTCCGGATGTAATTAACATTTTACAATGCAACAAACGGTACTGACTACGTATTTGTTTACATGTTCAGATGTGCTAATAAAACTAACGGTGTTCCATTTAAAAAACGTAGGTTTGTGTTAAAAAACATACTTCCGTGCATTTTTTTTGTTTTGTATTAACCAATTACACTAGCCCCTCTCCTCACGTTCGGTCTGTGGAATCGGTTCGTCAGTAGTTGATTTGGTTTACGAAATATATCCAGCGGTAATGTTAGGTGATTCACCCTGTATACCTGACTGCCAAGCGAAACTGATCACTGTCTACATATGGAGATACTAGCTTTTACCCAGGTCTTCGCTCGCGTTGATGTCGTTGCAAACGCATGAAAAATCATCGAAAAGATAATAATTTTGCAGCCATGTTCTTAAGGTATTACTAGGATCATCAGGATAAAAGAAAAGTTTCCGATGTTCCGGTTTAAATATAAACAGTACGTAGAATGGCAATAAATACTGTCCTTGTTTATCGAGATGAAAATAAATATATCATTAAACAGGAAAAGAAACTGTTACACCGTGACTAAACAGCTAAGATGCAATATGTTATACAATGTGTAAATTATGTGGAAATCAAATGTCATCGAAATCGATTCGGCAGTTTGAAGACGTTCCGTCATGTTGTTGTTTTGTTGAAATGTTCGTGAAGCTTATGGGACTTATCTCCAGGGTCATCAGTCCCTATCACGTCATGTATCAGCATTATGTTGAACAGTATTACTTACAACACATCAACCATTAAAAATGTTTTAATAAGAGTGATCAAACTGCAAAGAATAAGTAGCTTTTCCAGGGAGTCTTCAAGTATCTTAGAAGCTACAAGAGAAACGTTTATGCTCAGCTGTTCCATATTTCGAGATATATACTTAAAATCAACAGATGTATTGAATTACACACTTTTTAAAAGTAGACTATGTTCTGCTTCAGCGTTCAAACTATCTCCACACCAAATTTCGTTAAAGTCTGTTTAGCGGTTTAGTCGTGACAGAACTTATTTAGCATTTATAATATTAACTATTATAAATACAGATGAATATGACCAAGAGGATAGGTTGGTGGGTTCATTCTGAGACATCAAGGAATCGCATTAGAAGTAAGTGTGTGTGGGGAAAATCGTAGGATCGTAGGGGGAGACGAATAGAGTAAGCAGATACAAATGTATGTACATTTCCGTTCTTATTTGCAGATAAAGAGGCTTGCAGAGGACAGGGTAGCATGGAGAGCTGAATCAAACTAATCTGCGGACTGAAGACCACAACAATCACAGATTATGTTGGAACGAATAAATTTAGGTGTTGTTTTCCCCGCCCTATACAAGAGTAGAACTATAGTATAATAATATAAAACCGTAAAATGCCTGTCAGATACTTATCAGTTGCAGATCAGTCGTGTAGATACTGGTACTACGTCGTTTCGTAGTCACCATTTAGGCACAGTACGTCTTCGGTCAATGGACTGTTTTACTTTTAGCTAATCAGTACACTTCGAAAGAAAATTCGGTCTCAATAAATCGCATAGGCATGTGATGAAAGCGTACCACCATTGCTGACACTGTAATCATGCTTGCTATAACCGTCATAAAATAAACGAGTTTGACAGAGCGTATATTTGATTAGTACGTACCGAGAGGCGAAACAAAACTGACCTCCTATCTACTTATGGAGAAGTGATCATGATAGGAAAATAAGAGAAACCAGAGTAGTAACGAACATATTACGGTTATCTGTCGATGGTGGACCTGGAGTGAAATAGTTTGAGAAAGGTCCGATGAACCCTACGCCAGACAGCAGCTGCACAGCAGACTGTAGATACAATCTCGGTTGCTGGTCGAATACTTGGCACAGTAGCAAACCAACACACTTCGAAACCTTCACGCGGAAACTGACTCTCAAAACGTCGCATGGGCATATGAATGAAATTGCACCGCCATTCCTATCATTGTAATCACTCCTGCTTGAATCAGAATTCGTACGAAAATATGTAGAAGTTCTATTTTCCCCGCAATATACGATAGTGGAACCGTAGTGGAGGTTAAACGAACCGTCTGCCAGGTACTTGTCACTTGAAGCTGCTCTCCGTCGGGGGTTCGAATCCTCCATCGGACATGCATGTTTGTGCCATCTTTAGTATAAGGTAGTTCATAAATAGTTTGTAAGTTTAGGGACTGATGACCCCGCAGCTAAGTCCCTTAAGCTTAACAAACATTTGCAATATGCAATAATTCGTTTCGACATATATATATTGTCCAAATGTAACTAAGATACTTAATGGAAGGTGAGGCATTGAATTAAAATTTAAGCCACTGCCAGAAGTCGACACTTTGGTGCAATAATTAATCAGTACACTTCAAACGATTCACATGTCAAATGGTTATCAATACGTCGCATGTATCGGATCACACTGAAATCATGCATCCTTTAACCGACACCTGGCTAGAAATGATCGAGTTGGTAATATCTCGAGCATTCGGACCTGGCGGCGAAGCGCACCTGAGCCCCATCGAACATGATACCAAAATATAAGAAACCTGAGTTAGAAAGGACAGTTGGTTAAAATGACATGTTATTAAAGACTAATTTGATTAAAACCCGTTTGTGAGGTACAATTACGTCCAATTAAGTAGTTCGTCAGGTTACGACAGAAGTTCCATAGGTATACAAACATTTGATTTGAACATCGGTTAGATATCGCACCACCTTTGCTGACTTTCAGATCATGCCACCTTTAACCATCATGCAGCACAAGATAACCTCGTACGACAAGGTGAGCTTAGATTTTCTCCCAAATCGTTTTTGTAAATAAGGAACAGCAGAGTGCCAATGATACTACCCTGTGGAACGACTGATATTACCTGTTTTTCAGTCGATACCTTACCATCGATTACTACAGACTGTGTCCTCTCTGACTGGAAATCCCCTATCCAGTCGCAAATTTGGGGCGACATACCATATCCACGCAATTTGATTAAAAGCCGTTTGTGAGGTACAATTACGTCCAATTAAGTAGTTCGTAAGGTTACGGACTTATAACTACAGAAGTTCCATAGGTATACAAACATTTGATTTCAACATCGGTTAGACAGGTAATGATATCGTACCACCTTTGCTGACTTTCAAATCATGCCTCTTTTAATCATCATGCAGCACAAGATAACCTCGTACGACAAGGTAAGCTTAGATTTTCTCCCAAATCGTTTTTGTAAATAAGGAACAGCAGAGGGCCAATGACACTACCCTGTGGAACGACCGATATTACCTGTTTTTTAGTCGATGCCTTACCATCGGTTACTACAAACTGTGTCCTCTCTGACTGGAAATCCGCTATCCAGTCGCAAATTTGGGGCGATATACCATAACCACGCAATTTGATTAAATGCCGTTTGTGAGGTACGGTGTGAAAAGCCTTATGGAAGTCAAGATATACGGAATCAGTTTGAGAACCCTTGTCGATAGCGCTCATCATTCGTTTGAGTAAAGAGCTACTTGTGTTTTGCATGAACGATATTTTCTAAATCCCTGTTGTTTTGTCACAATCCGGATTTAGAGTGGTTAGCCATTTTGTAGTGTACAATTACGTCCAATTAAGTAGTTCGTTAGGTTACAGAATAATAACCACAGACGTTCCGTAGGTATACAAACCTTTGATTTGAACATCGGTTAGACAGGTAATGATATCGCACCACGTTTGCTGACTTTCAAATCATGCCTCCTTTAACCATCATTCAGCACAAGATAACAAGGTGAGCTTAGATTTTCTCCCAAATCGTTTTTGTAAATAAGGAACAGCAGAGGGCCAATGACACTACCCTGTGGAACGCCCGATATTACCTGTTTTTTAGTCGATGCCTTACCATCGATTACTACAAACATTTGATTTGAACATCGGTTAGACAGGTAATGATATCGCACCACCTTTGCTGACTTTCAAATCATGCCTCCTGTAACCATCATGCAGCACAAGATAACTTTGTACGAGAAGGTAAGCTTAGATTTTGTCCCAAATCGTTTTTGTAAATAAGTAACAGCATAGGGCCAATGACACTACCCTGTGGAACGACCGATATTACCTGTTTTTAAGTCGATGCCTTACCAACTATTACTACTAACTGTGTACTCTCTGACTGGAAATTCTCTATCCAGTCGCAAATTCGGGGCGATATACCATAACCACGCAATATGATTAAAAGCCGTTTGTGAGGTACAATTACGTCCAATTAAGTAGTTCGTTAGGTTACGGACTAATAACCACAGAAGTTGCGTAGGTATACAAACATTTGATTTGAACATCGGTTAGACAGGTAATGATATCGCACCACCTTTGCTGACTTTCAAATCATGCCTCCTGTAACCTCGAAGAGAACGACCCATTAACCAGTAGTGAACACGGATTCAGAAAGTATCACTCTTGCGAAACACAGCTTGCCCTTTATTCACATGAAGTATTAAGTGCCATCGACAAGGGATCTCAAATCGATTCCATATTTCTGGATTTCAGGAAGTCTTTTGACGCTGTACCCCACAAGCGGCTTCTTATGAAATTGCGTACTTATGGAAAATCTCCCCAATTGTGCGATTGGAGCCACGATTTCCTATCAGCAATAAACACAGTTCGTTGTAATTGTCGGAATGTCATCGAGTAAAACAGAAGTGATATCTGGCGTTCCACAGGGAAGCGTTATAGGTCCATTACTCTTCCTCGCGTTTATAAACGATTTAGGAGACAATCTGAATAGCTCTCTTAGACTGTTCGCGGATGCTGTCGTTTATCGGTTAGTGAAGTCAAGTGAGGATCAAAAGCAACTGAAAAGCGATTTAGACAAAATTTCTGCATGGTGCGAAAATTGGCAATTGACACTAAATAAAGAAAAGTGTGAAGTAATACACATGACACTAAAAGAAATCCGCTGAACTTCAATTACGCGATAAATCAGTTAAACCTTAAGGACGTAGATTCTACCAAATATATAGGAGTTACAATTACGAACAACTTTGACTGGAGAGAACACATAGAAAATATTGTGGGGAAGGCGAACCAAAGGTTACGTTTCATCGGCAGAACGCTTCGAAGATGCACCAGCTCCACCAAAGAGACTGCCTATATCACACTTGTGCGTCCTCTCCTGGAGTACTGTTGCCCATTGTGGGACCCTAACCAGGTGGGACTGACGGAAGACATTGAGAAGGTTCAGAGAAGGGCAGCTCGATTTGTTCTATTACGTTACGGGGGGAAAGCGTCACGGAAATGTTGCAAGAATTGGGGTGGAAATCATTAAAAGAAAGACGTTATTCATTGCGGTGTGATCTGTTTGCTAAGTTTCAATCATCGACTTTTAGTTCTGAATGTGAAAATATTTTGCTAGCACCCACATACTTACGGAGACATGACCATCCCAATAAAATAAGAGAAATCAGATCGAAAACGGAACGATTTAGGTGTTCTTTCTTCCCGCGCGCTATTAGAGAATGGAACGGGAGAGAAAAGTTATGAAAGTGGTTAATGAACCATCTGCGAGGCACTTTAATGTGATTTGCAATCTATGTAGATGTAGATGTAACCATCATGCAGCACAGGATAACCTCGTATGACTAGGTAAGCTTAGATTTTCTCCCAAATCGTTTTTGTAAATAAAGAACAGCAGAGGGCCAATGACACCACCCTGTGGAACGACCGATATTACCTGTTTTTTTAGTCGATGCCTTACCATCGATTACTACAAACATTTGATTTGAACATCGGTTAGACAGGTATGCTCCGAAGCATACGTACCAGGCGGCGAAGCGAACAGCACCGTCGGGTGGCAGCCGGGCAGGACTGGGAGCGTGGCGTCGGGAGCGCGTGTGCGAAGGCACAGTGCACGGTGGGCGCGCCGGCGGCGCACTGGGGTGTCTCTGGGCGGCGGGCGCCTCCGTCAGCGGTTGCCACGGCGACGGAAATCCGAGCCGCGGAATATCCACGGCGCGGCGCGGCCCCGCCTCGCGCCGCCCACGCGCCGCCGCCATTTTAAGCGCGCGCCGGCGTGGAGGGGCGGAAGTGAGCGCCCACGGCGTCGGCGTCGGAGTCTGCGGGCGTCGGCGGCGGCGGCGTCGGCGGCGTCGCGGGCCGTTTTGATATACGCCGGCCACGTGTTTACGCGGCGCGAGTGCCCGCCCGTGTTTACATGCGGCGGGCCGGCCGTTTATTGGGCTTGGCCGGTAAAAATACGCCACGCCGCCACCAGCCAGCCGCGCCGGAAGCATTCATCTCGGCAGGTGCCGGGCCGGGCCACGCACCCGGCATTCCACGGCTTTCGCTACTCGGCGGAAGCGGAGCGGGGAAATACCCAACTCTCTCCCGACAGTGCTGCAGTCCCATCCAAATTACTTGCTAGTTGGCGTCTGTCGCGTGCCACTACATTGTAGCCACACTCTGGGTGAAAATTATTGAACTGATTATAGATTGGTATGGGCCGCTTTCCGAGACGGTGAGGCATACTGGGCCCGGTCCGAATCCGCCCGGCGAATTAACTAAGGAGTCGGATTGCAGGCCAGCTTGAGTGTGATTTTTAGGCGGTTTTCCACATCCCCCTAGGTGAATATCGGTCTGCTCTCCAAGTCGCGCCGGCCGCGGTGACTGGAGGGACTGAGGCGCTCCAGTCACGGTCTGCACGGCCACTACGGTCGGGGGTTCGAATCCCCCCCCTCGGGCATGGATATTTGTGCCGTCCTTAGTATTTATATTTAATCCTGAAAAACCAAGCTGCAATAGCCGCATGGTATAAGGCGCCATGCTATGCATTACGCGTCCGATCCGCCAGAGATTCGATCCTCCCTCGGCATGGGTGTGTGTAAGTTAGTTAACGTAATTTGAAAGTCTAGGAACTGAGAGCCTCAAAAGTTTGGTTCCTTAGGTTAGCAGTCACTTGAATATCTGATTCCTAAAACGTTTGTTTCCAATACTAGTCAATTTCTGAAAACGTTTCTCTAGAGCTCTTGTCAAATATATCCCTTCCTTGAATCCAGTAAGTTGAGAACGGAGCTACAAATACTATACACGACGAATGAGTTTAGAACTCTCGGAGGTGTTGTTGCAACTCCTGCATCGATATAATATGGAGGTATATTTGAATCAAAAGGTAAAATTGAACAATGAGGTTGTTATTATACCGAGGCAAACCGTTCTTTTTTTACACAACAAGTAATATGAGCGATGGATGACTGATTGCGCTAGCAGTGCACTACATCGAGAAAACTGATACGCAGTATCGTAGACAAACATTCATCATAAGGTAAGCGTATTTCAATATTGACGTTGCTTTCTCTATGGCATAACGTCTGTCACACTTGAAAATGGCCTAACATAGAGGCCGAAACCGGTAGTGTGGGCTTAAATAAAGCACCAATAAATGCAACTGGAGCTGGACTTTCATTAAAGTCCATAAGTAGTTTGTAAGTTTAGGGACTAATGAACCCGAAGTCAAGTCCCATTAGCTTTACAAACATTTGAACATCCAAGTCCCGCCTCAGTTACGTGATTCGCAAACATTTCGTAACACTTTACACTTTCACACGTATAACACTTTACGCAGAATTTGGGGTATAGACAAAGCTGATCTTCCATGTGCGGGAACATGGCGAAAGAGAAAGTAGGAAATGTTTGTTCTACGGTATTGTTTATTTAGTGAATCGATTTTCGGCTGATTAGGTCATCATCAGACATTTACTGAAGTTCAGTCAAAGAACTTGTGTTGTCAGTAAAACAGAAGATGCGTTACACAGCCGCGGTGGAGTAGCCGAGCGGTCTAAGGCATCACGCTGCGGAGCGCGCGATTGCTCGCTGTGGTGGTTCGAGTCTTCCCTGGGGCATGGGTGTGTGTGTTTGTCCTTAGGTTAGTTTACCTTAGTTTAAGTAGTTTTTAAGCTACGGATTGAAGACCACGCAGTTTGTTCCAATACATTTACAAACAATGGCCTCCGTCCACCTTTAACTATTAAGACGCCAAATCCGATTAACAAAGCCGACCCTGCACGTGCTGGAACTTGGCGAAAGAGAAAGAAAGAAGAATAGATTGGTGTGATGTCTGTTCTTTCGGACACGTCCCGCCGGCCGCGGTGTGTATATGACACATGCGCATATTCCAGTAGAACTTTGTGTTCAAATTTCAAAACATTCGGTCAAGTACTTTCGGAGATATAAGATTTTGAATAACACGAAACATGGCTCTAGGTTAGATATTGTTTTAAGAGGGGACGAGGCGGAGAATGAAGAGAGGCGGAAAGGGGACGAACAGGTAGAGAGTGATGATGAGATGGATATTAACACACAATTACTCGTTAAACGAGGAAGTTTCATTGCGACAACCGTTTCAAAAACTTTTCTGCACTTTTAGTTCTATTTCACTCGCTGTAATGTATGGTCTAAAATGTACCGAACAGTATGCTATCCGCTATCGAACTTTTGAATAAATTACGCACATATACTGGACAAAAAGTGTCATTTTAAAAGGACTGTTACGAATTAAGAAAAGGTTAAAGTTTTATTAGAAAGCTAAGATGCTGTACAAACACGTGTCAAAAAATCAGATCTTTAAGCCGTAAGCTTTCTTCAAAGTAGAGTGAGAAGTGTTTTGAAACTAAAACTCATGCAAAATAAAAATAAGGCATTTTTGATTTTCACAAGCAATGGAAAACGTGTAAGGTAACAATAAGTTGATAAAACTGTGGGTCCTATATAGCGTCAACAGTTTTTACAGCGTGAAAATCGGAAAAGTGATATTTCCCCATTTTCCCAGCCCGGCCAGACCGAGAGTGGCCATCCCCGCGCGGCTCATCTTAAGTTTCATTTAAAACCGTCGTACCTGTTTGGAACATGTAAATATTCGCAACAAGCGAATTTTGATGGAAATTTTTCAGCTAACTTCAGAATGGCTTGGGGCAACATGAGAGATTTATTTAACGGTAGTCGGACCTGAGGAAAGAAAACATGGCAATTTAGGAGTAATGTGGGTAGTACACCAGTGAACCAATATATGGTGCTGTTAATTTCGTAGTCTACCGAAGTGCTAATAGTATTTTCGTCAGCGACAGAATTTCGAACGCAAACATTGTAATTAACGGCTAGGAGACACCAATTTACTGCCCACAGTCATGTAGATTAAAAAAACGACGTGGTCACAGGGCACTTGAAAATAAGTAATACGTTCGGAAACATGATTCTGGATTGAAATAATAATGATTGACATTCCAATGATTGAAAAGTGAAATACTATATTTAAAAATATATAAAAAGCCTAAATTAGCTTCTTTCGACAGGTTTTATTTATATTTAACTTCTTGGCTAGTAGTAAAAGATTTTATTCAGTAAGTGATGTTATCAGGGTTTCCTACTGTGGTAAAGAGCACTAAAAGCTAAAGAATGCCAAGGTATTCATTAACTTCTGTTACTAAGCACGGACGTGTAGATAGAGCAGAAATATATAGTAAGAAGCTAAATGAATACTTCATGTTTGGGGCAACCACATTTAACGTTTCTCGTTGGTTTTTCAGTTATTCATGAAAATAATGGAATTGGGAATCCATTTACAAACACTACGTCTACCTGTGTTACACGGTCACTGCGCATTTTTCGTAAGTTAGATCTCTCGGTTCCCTTAAATTGATCGTGCTGCAGCCCTAGTAACGAGTTGTTAGTAATCGATTTTACATGTGCACTACATTAATGGCACTGCAATATATATCCCTAGTTCGCTCTCGCATCCTGTATTGCACGTCAGTCTACCTCGTAGGAGACGTAAGAGATTCAACGATTATATTTTTCAATCATGGTACCAAAAACAATAAAGTCTTACTACATCACAACTTGTTTTCAGCAATTTTCAGTGACGCCAGTATTATTATTAATATTTTAGACCAGTCACGTGCTGGCCATTAATTTTCAAAGTGTTCTGGTAATCTCAAGTATCTCTAGCAAATTGATGAATTATTTTTGTTATTTTTCTACCTCTCCTCTTTCACCTGTTCATTTCATCTTTCCCCTTTCCCAGGTCCTTCTCCCTCTTTTTCTCCGTCCGTTTCCGCTCCTCTCTCTATCTGTTTATCTCCACCTCCTCTCTCTTCATGTCCTTCGTCTTGTAACACTTTACGTGTTCATCTCCTCCTCCCCCCTCTCTACGCCAGTTTCATCCCCCTCTGTACCTTCTCTTACAATTTTGTGTAACCTAGACGGTTGTTCACTGTTATGCTCAAAATCTTACACTTCCGAAAATTCTTAATCAATTTGATGCAACATTACATTATTACACGTGCATATTTCTAGTACCTAATTTTTGATACGTGTCATATATGCATTGATATTAATTTTATAATGGGTAAAAGTAGTTATAAAAATATCAAATATTATAAAAGTATATAACTCATATATATGTATCTTTTTGAGATTTTACAGAAATAGATAAATAAAAATCCTCATGTATATCAATGAAAAGTTTTAAAATTTTCGACTAAATCGTCAATAACATCCAAAGATTAACGATTTTGAACGAACATTTACAATTTTTAACAATTTATTAATATACGTTACACATTTCCCTAATGCAATTCGGTGGGTACTTAGAAACATAAGCGAAATCTAATTTTCGGAGATTTGAGATTTAGAGCAAATGAACAATATAATTTGTACTTATATGGAAAATGTATGTATATTACAAACCAAAAGTCTCCAAATGTTCTTCACACAATAGTTTGAAATTTTGACACAACGTTGGTTTGGATTACGGGCATATTTTTATGTATATAACTTTTGAATGTAACATTTATACAGTTACATACTTTTCTCAATGGGGAAATGTTGCAAAAAATCGTAAAAGTACATAAATGTTATGTATCATATATTAAAGAAATAGGCGCATAACATCCCTCCTGTATTAGAATTATGAGTAGTGTCAAAATTTTAGAAAAGTCGCCAAGAAATTTTGGAGGTAAACAGTTTCGAAAAACGGACAATTACACTTTTATTTATATTGAAGATAGATATATGAAAAACATATGCCATTCCAGTAGTTACTTAAAACATGCAAATTCGAATGAAACATTGTGTCAAAATTTCAATGCAATCTGAATAATGTGTCGTTGAATATAAAAAAAAAATGATTAATACGAAGTAAACATCAGTCCCATAATCGCCGATATGTTGGCCACATCTGTCATCATGTGTAGTTTTAAACGTACTGGTGCTGGCATTTTAAGAAAGTTTTAAAAAGTTGTTCCATGAGACTCTTTTATTTCTTAAAGATATTTTACTTTATTTACCTAGGTTTTATATCTTGCCATTCATTTATGTATGGACGATTGAATGTGTACTACTATTTATCGTTTCTCATTTCCTTACCTTCATCTATGTATGTATTTTCAGTTACACGACTTGATCTACCTCAAAGTCATATATTCTTTCATCATTAATGGACACGAAAATTATTTTACGATGTAGTGATTATGAATTTTAAATACTTTTACTGGATGTACCGTATAATCACCGTTTTCTTGTTTTTAAGCTATATGTGCATTCTAGGACGTGAGCTATAATGACGATAAAATGTTGTATTTCGCTATTTTCTGATTTGTAGAGGTAAAAATGGGTCGTTAAAGAATCGAAAACAGTACTCATACAATAAAATTGGCGATCTTCACTTGCGAAGTGTTTTAGTATTCACACAGAAAATGTAAACCTTTGAACCCGTAAATCTAAAGAAAAAGTCTTGACTGGATGTTTCGAATTTTGACACAGTACTATAATGGTACACGCTCGTGTTTGTCACATAAGTCATATTTAATTTTTTGTCAGAAATAGACAGTATAGATCACACACTACTTTTATTTTTAGGCTCACCGGCTTCAGTCTATGGTAAGGAGCATCTTCAAACCCTATACCTGAAGTCAGTAGTACATGCAGAGACGATGCATGGGAACACGTTGTCAGAAGACATGTATAGTGACTACGATTTTTTTTAAATAGCGCCGTGTTTTAAGGCGCCAAGCCGCGTATTGTGCAGCCGCTTCCCTTTGGAGGTTCGAGTCTTTCTTCGGGTGGATACATGTGTGTGTATGTATGTATGTGTGTGTGTGTGTGTGTGTGTGTGTGTGTGTGTGTCTTAGCATTTGTGTAATTTAGTTAGTAAGTTTAGGGACCGATGACCCTAGCAGTTTGGTCTCTTAGGTTAACAAATGTTTGAACTTTTTTTCTTTCTAAAAGCATATATGCATGTATATAAATTTTCTAATGGGGAAACGTTGTTACAAAGAATCACAGTATATACAGGGTGTCCCAGCTATCTTGTCCACCCAAAATATCTCTGGAACAATAACAGGTATTGGAAAACGACTTTCACCGGTATCAATGTACGGCTAGGGCCCATGAATGTACATATTTGGAAACATTCTAAAACGAAAGCAAATGTGTTTTTAACACGAACTTACGTTTTATTAAATGGACACCCTATATTGTTTCTCCAGCAATCCATAGCATGACAAATCACATCAACAATGGCGTTGATTATATTGCAATATTCCAATCACATCCCGAGATATTGCGACGCGAAGTTGACGCTTGAAAAACCCGAAATGCGCTGCTAGCGCACGTCCTGAGGCTCAGGCGTGAACCCCACGTTGTCCGTAATCGCGATGTGATTGACATGCGTAATCGCACTTCCATACTTATCAAGAGGTTTCCCTCTTGCTCGTTTTATGTGTCTACGTACACAATATGAACCAGTACCGATCGGTATACACCAGTCAGGTTGTCTTATTTATCCTACATACGCAAAATAAGGTTTATCGAATGCGTTAAATGACCCATTGTGCCTTTCGCGCACTCGTTCATCCAGGGCCTAGCTCTACCTAGACACGTGTCCAACGTAGTTCCCACTACAGCCACAGTTACCACTTCGCCTTGTTTGTGATTTGCAACCCATGCAAACTCCTGTACTCCACCAACCTCCGAGCATATTCTATTTGTTGTTTCTTTGGCGTGCAGTACACCGCTTTCCAGTGTAGTCGTGACGGCACGGAGGTAGTACACATTGTGAATAAACATTGTGTTGTGGAACTTATACTGTATTATGTACACACATGAAGATATGGTAGAAATGCTGCTGATCTATGGAGAATGTACGTTGACGGGAAATACTTTATTAGATTGCTTGTTTGTTTATAGTATTGTTAGAGAACATTATGATTATTACGGTAATATGTCTGTTTTCTACCCTACTCTACATACCTGTACTGTACCCTTTTATAGGCTGGCGAAATTCTGTTCAGACAGAACGACTGTACAGAAGACTATTCCCTGCCAAGCCATCGCCTTCGCGCCGGATGTTTGGTCGTCTCACATCTCGTCTACGTGAAACGGGAAGCTTAAATCCAAGACCTAGACATCGTCCTAGAAGACGCACAGATGAACGTGTTGAAGTTGCTGTGCTCGCTACAGTAGCTGTGAATCCTCACATCAGCACACGTCAAATTGAACGTGAAGTTGGTGTGTCGAAATCATGTGCACAGCGTATTCTTCAACGTCATAAATTTCATCCTTACCATGTTCATTTACACTAGGATCTTCATGGAAATGACTTCAGCAACAGGGTAACATTTTGTCGATGACTCAGCAAAAACTTCTGACTAATCCAAATTTTTTCGCAGATGTTCTCTTTACCGACGAGGCATCATTCTCCAACAAAGGAATTGTCAATATGAGGAATATGCATTATTGGTCCTCAGACAATCCAAAATGGCTCCGTCAGGTAGAGCATCAACGTCCGTGGAAAGTGAATGTTTGGTGTGGGATTATTGGAGATACCATTATCGGTCCTTTCTTTGTAAATGGCGTCCAAAATGGCAGACAGTACTCCAGATTTATACCTGTTGACAGCGTACCTCTGAACAGGAGAATGGTCATGTGGTATCAGCATGACGGATGCCCTGCACATAACGACTTAAGAGCAAGACGACGTCTGAACCGTAAGTTCCCTGGTAGGTGGATTGGACGTGGTGGCCCAGTTAGCTGGCCTGCCCGATCTCCGGACCTTACGCCGCTGGATTTTTTTGTTTGGGGAGCAGTGAAGGATGTTGTTTACCAACATGAACCAACAACGCCAGAGGACATGAAGCAACGCATTATTGATGCATGTACAGCCATCAAAGAGGAAACAGTAGCACGAAGTAGGGTATCCTTCATCCGCAGAGTGACCCTATGTATGCAAGCCAATGGTTATCACTTTGAGCTTGATATGTGAACGCTATCTTTAGTATGTAGTGCTTGTATCACAGTGCAAGTTTCTACAAAGGGCCATTTTACCCAGTGATGTTCAGAAACATTTGTTTGAAACAATTTGTCATGTAACGCATTAGATAAACATAACATTGATAGTTATTTGATAATAAAACTAATTGGTTAAACATGTTTACATTCATCTTCTAGGTCTTACCTGAAATTCCCAAATCAAAACATTTTTACCTAAACAACAGTAAAACCTTTAGTCCACTTGCTCGTTTCACTAAAACCATCAACTTGAATTTTACTATTATGAGTGAATGATTCACTATCACTTGCGCTAGATCTACAGTAAAGTAAAGTTTTAACGTTGAACGGCATTACCTTTCTAGTAACGAATTAACGATAACCGAAGATAACTTTGTGACTAACGTTGCGGTACACAGATATGTTACAGAACCGCATCACCCCTAGCATATGGGATGAATACCTGCTGGAATGTACGACTTTAATGCAGGATGGCAGCAGACCGTATTATTCGTTTCGGAAATCTTGGTGAGTATGGAAGTGCGATTACGCATGTCAATCACATCGCGATTACGGGCAGCATGGGGTTCACGCCTGAGCCTCAGAACGTGCGCTAGCAGCGCATTTCGGGTTTTTCAAGCGTCAACTTCGCGTCGCAATATCTCAGGATTTAATTGAAAAAAAAAAAAAAACTACAATTGTCTGACGATTGCCTCAGATCGGCTACTTAAACATGTTGTTTTGAGTGATTTTGATCATTGGTATGTGAGAGATGGAACGGAGTATTTCCGAGGTAGCGTTGAGGTGGGGATTTCCCCATACGACCATTTCACGAATGCACCGTGAATATCGTTACTCTGGTAAAACGTCAAGTCTCTGACGACTGAAGGGGATCATTCAACTTGACAGAAGCATAACCCTTCCTTATATTTTCAGCGTGCGAACGATTCAACAAAACAAGACCGATAAGGGCTCACTGCACGACACAAAATTTTCTCCTCGCCTGGGCCCGTCAACACCAACATTGGACTGTTCACGACTGGAAACATGTTACCTGGATTGACGAGTCTCTTTTGCATCATGCAGATGGACGTGTACGGGTGTGGATGCGACCTCTGGAACTCATCGAGCCGGCATGTCAACAGGAGACTATCAAAGGTGGTGGAGGCCCTATAATGGTTTGAGGGGTATGTAGTTGGAGTGAAATGACAGCTTCCTGTTTCCGTGATTGTCTTGCAGATGTGACCAATTGTTGGGCGTGACGACACCGTCGATCTGGTTAGCGTACAGCGTACAGTGTTGCAGCTGCTGTTGCATTTCTGTGACATCCACCATAAATTAAAATAATATCCAATTTTTGCTCATTACTGAAGGCCCATATCGACTACATGACGGCGACGAAAACAGGTTTTAATGTGGCAACGTATGTGATATACCTTACAGTTTGAGAGCAGTTCAGCAGACCAGATTAGGAGACGTTCACTGCAGGTACCATGCTGATAGGATAGAGGCGCCAGGGCAGGCAACCACATGCGACGCATTACGTCAGAAACTGTGACGACGTTGCTATGATTTGAAAGCAACATATTTAAGAAAGTATGAAGTTTAGAAAGTTTAAATCACGCATGTTACCACTAATTCTACCTCTAGTAGTCATTTCGCAACGAGAAAAATTATGCGCAGGACATCCATCATTCTGATACCGCATTATTTGACACATTATAAGCTGTGGATCTACATCTACACTAAGGTACAGCTCGAGAAGGGGCTAAGCTATCCCCTTTAAGAGTGTGATCAATGAAATATTGGCCATTGACGTGCTGTCAAACAATATCACACCATAGCTTAACACTCGACTGACGTACTACATCAATCACATCACTATTATCTGCAGAGCGAGGTTCATGCTTGAGTCTCAGGACGTGAGCTTCATTTACTTCAAGCGTCAAATTCGCTTCGCAATTTCTCGGGATGTAATTGGCGTATTGTAATGTAACCAACGCGATTATTTTTGTGATTTTTCCTACTGTCGATTGCATGTGAATCAATAGGGGTACCCATTAAAAATACAAAAGTTTTTCTTGAAAATAGTATTTGATTACGTTTTAAAATTTCGCATTGTATTTAGTTTCACTAAGTCCCTGCCGTTCGTTGATGTTGGTGAAAACATGTGATTCCAGAGATATTTGGGGTGGCATATTTATGTGAGTAACCGTATATACAAGAAAAGGAAATGCATACTGTAAACCATCAGCTGTTTATTATTTTTCCAAACTTCTACCGGCTTCGGTTATAAACCATTATATGCCTCCTTATGTACCTGTTTAATCAGTCTGTCTAGTTCTCTTCCGTGAAGATGGTTTATAGCCGAAACCGGTAGAAGTTCGGAAAATAAATAAACAGCTGATGGTTTATAGTATGCATTTCCTCAAATATCTTACGGCTGTTGATCCTCACCTATATACTAGGGTTAGAACTTAAATAGTAGCAACACTGCTGCGGAAATAATGTCCAGGGGAATTTACTATTGTCGCTTACAGCTCACGTCGTTGACATACCTACCTTACCTCCGAGCAAATGGACTCGCCCATCGCACGTCACCTGGGTGCGCACAATCGAGAGAAACACAGTCATGTGTGAGCGAGCGGTGTAACATAACGTTGCCACTATGTTTTCGAAACAGGAAGAACGGAGTTGGAACAAGCTTGAATGTGGCAGAGGTCGTACAGCATAACAGTATCATAAAGATCTTCAAGAGGCGTGAGTGGAATGGGCATTGCCGTACAGAACAGAGGGACGTTGGGCGAATGTCTTCCACGAAGGTCGGCAAACTGTGGCAGAAATAAATCGGTCAGGAAATGCTAGCGTGTTTGGAGCATCACCTGCGACCAGCTTTGCGAAACAAGCGGCAACACTTTCTACGCAATCCACCCATCATTTTGCACGACAGTGCGAGGTCGATGGGACTTGGAAGTACTGTACCATCCACGATACTCCGCTAAGTTCTTGTGAACCATTTCGTGTCATTCGCTTCAGAACTGTTCCAAAGATTCTACGCATCTACATGTACATCTACATATATTCCGCAATCCACCGTAAAGTGCGTGGCGGAGGGTACACTGTACCACTACTGGGCATTTCCTTTCCTATTCCACTCCCAAATAAACGAGAGAAAAATGAATGTCTATATGCCTCCGTACGAGATCTAATTTCTCTTGTCTTTGTGATCATTACGCGAAATGTAAGTAGGCAGCAGGAAGATCGTACTACACTCAGCTTCAAATTCCGGCCCTCTAAATTTACTTAACAGAAATTCACGAAAAGAACGTCGTCTTTCTTCCAGCGATCCCCAATTGATTTGCCGGAGCATTTGCGTGACACTCGCGCATTGGTCGAACCTACCGGCAACAAATCTAGCTGCTCGTCTCTGAACCGCCTCTATGTCTTCCTTTAAACTAATCTACTGCGGGTCCAAAACATTTGAGCAATACTCAAGACGTGGTCATATAAACGTTTTATACGCGGTCTCCTTTACAGATGAAGTACATCTTCCCAAAATTCTCCCAATAAACCGAAGTCGGCTGACCGCCTTAATCACAACTGTCCTTACATGTTCTATCTATTTCATATCGCTGTGCAATGTTATCCCTAGATATTTGAACGACGCGACTGCATCGCGAAGCTCACTAATAATTATATATTCGAACATTTTGGGATTGTTATCCTAGTCTTCAACAGGCAGTAGACCGCTCCATTCGCAGCATCAATAGAACAGGCTTTGCTAACGGTATACTACGACTCCCACTTCGCTACTAACGGGTTCTTCACATCGCTACTTTCAAGGACAGTAACAGGTGCAGACATGTAACGCTTTTCTATTGGTTGAGAATAAATAGTTACCACTATTTAATTTCCATCCCTTGTATATCCAAGCAGCAAAATTTTACGCAATATACGAGCAATATTCTCATATCACTTATGAGAGAACCATAGTAGCTCGTCGTTGTGGAATCGAAAAAAATACTCTAAGAAGCTACATTTGAGGCAAACAGTTGGCTTCTACGTTTCAGATAGTACATCAACCTCAGAACGTGACGCGATATATGTAGTCTCATTCATTTTAGAGTTACCGAGTTTTACTGCCCCTTCCTGCCGTTTCAAAGAAGTTTTGTGGCTAGAAAATAACTGTTGGCAATTAGCGCGATTAATTGCTTTGGCCAGACATCAGTGTTAATTAGCTTTGCCTATCCCTTAAATTAATGCGTCGCGCTTAATTTGGAACATCCTGCGTTTGTTGATGGATAAAGGATACGCCTCCGTCATCGAACACAGGGCATCGTAATGACGCGGAACGGCTTTCTGATACGCCTGGCAGACGAGACAAACAGTACGGTATTCGTCGGTACGGAATTCCTTTCTCCCTCTGGTCCTTTATTTTCTCGCCGGTGTGAAACTATTTGGCGCTGTCCGGGTGCCAAGAGCAGCTCCCGTGGGCGACGCCTAGACTCCGTCCATTCATCTCGTCCAGCACTCCGCCTGGCCTCGTTAGAGTTTTCACCAGCACCAAGGAGACCAAACTCCATTGAGAAATTAATGTATGGAATTAATTAGTGGAAAGATATTTCCTTGATTCGTGAATTTTTACGTTTGCTTCTTTCCTGGTTATTTTGGCCAGAACATTGCATCGTCGAGCTCGTCCACACTGAGCTTCCGAACCTGAAATAAATAAATAAATATTCAAAGAATATATGAGATCAACTGCAATTGGGCAAAGCTTAAAATGTGTACCCAGCCGGGATTCGAACCTGGGTCTCTTGCTTTCTAGACAGTTGCGCTGACCCCTACACCACTGGAGACACAGTGATCAACGCACCTGCAAGGACTACCTAAGCATGCCTCCCGTCAGATACAAATCCCCAGCTTCGCCCTGCCCACAGTACTCAAACTCGTAGTTATTAAACTAATTCCCGTAACAGTAAGGGATTCAAACTTAGTTTAATAACTATGAGTTTGAGTACTGTGGGCAGGGCGAAGCTGGGAATTTGTTTCTGACGGGAGGCGTGCTTAGGTAGTCCTTGCAGGTGCGGTGATCATTGTGTCCCCAGTGGTGTAGGGGTCAGCGCAACTGCCTAGAAATCTGGAGACACGGGTTTGAATCCCGGCTGGGTACAAATTTTCAGCTTTGCCCAATCGCAGTTGATGTCATATATTCTATGAATATTAAATAATAACAACTGCAGGATCAGAAGTGACGTCTGTTCTTTCGGAACACACGCCACATGTGTATATATAAATAAATAAAAATTAAAAAATGAAAGTATACATGAAGGCACAACATTTGATGGTGATCGATCAAACCAAATGTCATTCCTGTCGTCTGCTATGAATGAGTGCAAAAATTACAATTTTTCAACTGCATCAATTTTTTTCTCTCATAACGTATCCATGACCACAACGAAAAATATAAAAAAAATCCTGAAATTACTCCTCTTCGCAGTACGAATCGTGAATCGTGTTGAGTTCATTCAAAAGCAGATTGAAATAGAAGTTTTTGTCAGATTTTTCATATTTCCGGTAGACTTTCAATACAAATAAGTAAATAAATATTAAAAAATCTTAGTAAAAATAAATCTTCTTCAGGTTGTTAAGCCAAGATCGCCAATAAAATATATTTATCTCTCTTAACTGATTTCAATTATTTACATCATCATCTACAGAAGGGTTTCCACATCTTAGGAGAATATGAAGTTTCTCGTCGAACGTAAAATGAGTAAAAATGCAGGGTCAATATATTGAAATATACGTCACCAAAATGGATCGTCATGTGAAATTAAAAGATAAAATATAACTGTTACTCACTTAACTATAAGGCAGACATTTCGACGAGAAACACTTTATTATACATATTCTTCGAAATGGAAATGTTTAAACCCTTCTGGAGATGATATAAATAACTAAAACCGGTTAAGAGAAAATAATTTGATTACCGATCTTGGCTTAATAACCTAAGCTCTATTTTTACTAATATTATAAACAGTTCGCCTCCACAGGCGTAACATGCCAGGTAACACTATATATATATATATATATATATATATATATATATATATATATATATATATATATACACCTGCCAAATATGACTAGATGTTTTCAAGCGGCGATTACCTTTTTTTTCGTTATATAAATACGCGACCTGTAGTGGCGATTTTTAATATTAATTAAACAAGGAGGCGAATGAAACTTATATATTCTACAGCGGCTTTGCCACAGGTGTCCACAAAACAAATATCATGTGTGCACTTGGCTGTTAAGGGTGGCTGAAGGAAGTGAAAGTTTTCATATAAAACTTTAACAACTGTGGTTATCACTCCCTATGCTTACAAACTACTTAAACTAACTTAAATTAAACAATTATATATATGGTGTCTGTTCTTTTCGGACATCTCCGAGGGAACAGACATTTGTTGACATTAACGACCGTAATTTTAAGATTCAAAATTTTAAACAGGGCACTGAAATAAATCCAACGTCTAAAATGAAAATTTATGCTGGACCGGGATTCGAACACGGATTTCGCGCTTTGGGCCAGCGGTCACCTTAAGCAAATAGGC
The DNA here is from genome assembly GCA_026315105.1 of Locusta migratoria. NCBI lineage: Eukaryota > Metazoa > Arthropoda > Insecta > Orthoptera > Acrididae > Locusta > Locusta migratoria. The sequence goes on along the minus strand of CM048746.1, from coordinate 541,698,440 downwards.
TATCCAGCCAAACTTCCCTTCCAATCCAAATTCTCACGTTGTAGCACACTGCGATTGTATAGAAATTGACAATTTCAATGCAGACGCATTAATACACACGTTCCCTTGCGGGAATCCAGTATAGGCTGCGAGGAAGTGGAACTAAAGGACAGGGAGCTCTACCATAGTAGAGTGCTACAAGGTGAGAATTTGGGTTGGGAGGGAAGCGTGCCGGAATAGCCTAATTGGTTAAGGCAACCGCTGGCCCAAAGCGGGAAATATGGATTCTAATCCCGGTCCAGTACAAATTTTCACCATTGCCATTGGATTTATTTCAATGCCCTGAAACGGTAGAAATGTTTAATTATTTCGAATTCGACTTAACCTAAGGACAACACACACACACACACACACACACACACACATACACACACATGCTTGAGGGAGGACTCGAACCTCCGACTGGAAACAACCATGCACTCTGCAGGAAGGCGCCTTGGAGAGTACGGTCATTCCAGCGCTGCTTTTCATATCTAAAAGGGGCATCAGACGACGATACGCCGCGAACGTACAGGTCTAACACGGCAGCGAGCGAGGTGGCGCAGTGATAACACACTGGACTCGCATTCGGGGAAAATGTGGATCAAATCCATCTCCAACCATTCAGATTTAGGTTTTCAGTGATTTCTCTAAATCACTCCTCGCAAATGTCGGGATGGTTCCTTTCAAAGAGCATGGCCGATTTCCTTCCCCGTCCTTACCCAAACAACCCGAGGGTAAGCTCCGCCTGTATTGACCACTCTGTCGACGGGGCGTTAAACATCTTCCTTCTAGCACTGCAGCCATCTAGCGGCGGAATGGGTAGAACTACGAGGTCGACCGTATTGTCGGCAGAGGAAATAAACATTTCGTGTTAACAGAGTGATGTTTTTTTTTTGGCGTCACTATTTCGCGAATCGTCCCGAAAGAATAACTCCTGTAGTCACATGCTGCTGTTACCATGGGATTCAAGTAAGTTCCTAATTTTAAGTAATATTGAACAGCTACTTCTCTTTATTTCGGTTGTTATATGGAAGTGCAGGCTTCAGGTAGGAACTAAGATCTGAATATAAACAAATTCTAATTATATTAAAAAAATTTGTTTCCTTAGTTTTTAAACACATTTCGTCGAATTTCGGCCACAGGCAATATTATAATAAATAAAACAAAAGGCTGCAGAGAGAATTTATTATTTTTTATTCATTAATGAAACTTATTATCGATAACTTTGTTAAAGAAATTATATGGCATCAAAATAATTATCTAAGGATCAAACGGGGGCACAGCAACAATGGAAGATGTAGTTCTGCATTTTTTTTTTATCTTTCAAGTGCAGAACCATTATCTCTAAGGTGTTTCGTCTAAATATATTACTTTGCAGTTCAAAAATGTTCAAATGTTTGTATAGCTTATGGGACTTAACTACGGGGTCATCAGTCCCTAAACTTACAAACTACTTACGAACTAGCTAACACTAAGGACGGCACAAATATCCATGCCCGAGGGGGTGTTCGAACCCCCGACCGTAGTGGCCGTGCAGACCGTGACTGGAGCGCCTCAGTTCCCTCGGCCACCACGGCCGGCGCAAAGCTTTGATTGGCATTCTCCACCTCGTGGGGAAAAGTTCAGGATTTGTCGCACAGATTGACGGTTAATCTGCACTTTATCCGCTGTCTTGCGCGCAATTAATTGACGATGTTTTTTCATTGATGTCCTCACTTTCTTTTTTCGACACTGACGGAGGTCGTCGGTCGTACGCTACGGTCTATGTTAGCAACACATTTCAGCCTCCTCGAAAACGGATGAAACACGGGAACACACACTTCAAGGGCAGTACTTGATCCGCATAAACCGTACCAGTTATGCATGCTTTCCTAATAGGGAATATAGAGAATACAGACGACGCTCAACTGAACTACGGTGGGTCAGGTTGTCAACAACGGCCGCTACGCAAGTGCAGCGTTGTGATTCGCCTGTCTTTACCGATAGACCGTTCTGGCTTCATTCACCGCACTTCATTGTCGAAGGTCGTATAAATAAATTCGTACATAACATATATATTACTGTAAAGTACTGTAGGCATTCACCAAAAATATTTAATGTTCGAAATTTACAGTACAGGCCAAAATGTGCTTCATCATACACGACTTTATCACCACAATGGCGTCCAGCCAAAGATTCAAATTGTCACGCACCTACAGCACATTTAGTCTAGTTACATTTACATGCGATTTGATCAGCATATGGTCCTTACACCCCCTTATACAGGGACGTCCGAAAATATATGTGAAAAATGAAACGACTGGTAGAGGGGAAACAAATAAGCAGATTTCGTACAGGAATGTGTGGTCAGTAGCTATTGAGAGTTTACAAGAGGTGCTCAATGATGGTGCATGGATATACGTACATTAGAAAAGATGTCAGGCATGTCGACCATATGTCAAGCAGCAACAGACACGCGGGCAACTAGATCTTCTTCAGATGTGACAGGAGTCTCATATAACAGGCTTTTAATACGACTCAAAAGGAAGAAATCTCCACGCAGGTTAAATCAGGTGAACGGGATAGCCATGGAACTTGTCCGCCTCGTCCTCTCCACTTTTGGCCGTAGACAGCTTCCAGGTGATTCCTGACTTTTCGACTTTAAGTGCACTGGGGCCCCATCGTGCTGGAACCACATTAGTTTGCAGATAGCCAGTAGAACATCGTCCAGAAGTTTTAGGTAAGACCTCCTGTAGGAATATTTTGTATTTGCGGGTAGCATGCAATGCTGGTACGTGTTCATGGGAATCAAGCAATGTCAAAACAAAATTTTTAAATGTTTGTAGAGCTTATGGGACTCGACTACGGGGCCATCAGTCCCTAAACTTACAAACTACTTATGACCTAGCTACAACTAAGGACGGCACAAATATCCATGCCCGAGGGGGGATTCGAACCCCCGACCGTAGTGGCCATGCAGACCGTGACTGAAGCGCCTCAGTCTCCTCGGCCACCGCGGCCGGCAAGCAATGTCCATGACGTGTGTGTTCGCCAGTGGTTCATCCGTTTTCGAGGAGGCTGAAAAATGTTGATAATAATATCCGTAGCGTACGACTGGCAACCTCAGTCTTTGAGGAAAACATTGAAAAGTGAGAACATTAATCACGAACATCGTCGATTAACTGTGTGCATGGCAGCGGATGAACTGCAGATTACCGCGAATGTACGACCTTAGTAAGTTATTAATCACAATGCCAGCCCAAACATTAATATTCAAATCAAATGTTTGTATAGCTTATGGGACTTAACTACGGGGTCATCAGTCCCTAAACTTACAAACTACTTACGAACTAGCTAACACTAAGGATGGCACAAATATCCATGCCTGAGGCGGGGATTCAAACCTCCGACCGTAGTGGCCGTGCAGACCGTGACTGACGCGCCTCAGTCCCCTCGGCCACCGCGGCCGGCAAAAATTGTTGGAAAAGCGTTCTTGGTACCCATGTGCTACGGTGCAATGTGTGTGACTATGAGCCCACACGTGTGAATTATGGGTGTCAGACACGCTAGACGTAAAGGTAGCCTCGTCAAAAAAAAAAAAAAAAAAAAAAAAAAAAAACATCGGCTTTAGTCTGGTGTAGGTGCCAGCGAGCAAATTTGTGACGTGGAAGATAATACTCAGGTATTTATGCTTGTTCTCTATGTAAATGGTATGGATGCATTCGGTCTTAATGCAAACTCCTCAAACACTTCGATTAATCAAAACCAAAACACGTCCTACAACTCTAGAACTTCTCGAAGGATTATTCTTCAATGTGTATAGTATTCTTTCTTAGAGTTCTGCAATATCTTCTAATGCTAGCTCCACTTCTGGAAGGATAAAACGATCCACTCGAGCGTAACTCCCGCTGAAGACGCTCGAATCTTCGACGATCCGGGAGTCGTTTCATGTACATCCTTTGAGGAGCCAATCGATTTCCTTGTGCAACCGCATACATGAAGTACATGTCGGACAGCTCGAGACCCGCGAGAGAAGTAATGAATCCAGCTAGCGAAGCGCTTGTAAGCAGCGCACTCTTCAGCGCTCTCTCCCGCCTCAAGGTGTCATTACCGACCACAAGTCCCTTACGAAACCTGCCTATTTCAGTCCCTTCTACAGGCCGTTTAATTTTTTATATAGTTTAGGGATACCGCGTATATTGATGATCTTTGACGTCTAAGGTCATACTTTCTCGTGATTGCTGTAGATCTGCCCGGCCTCCATCGTCAACAGCAGTCGGCAGTGGTGCAGCTGGTACAATCCAAGTTACCACTGCCGCCTGGCTGAGGCCCAGCAGCAGAAGCCTGCCAGCGATATTTCGTAATGGCCACCGAAGCGCTCTACAGTTTAGCAGAACTACCGATGCAAGCACAAGACTCTGAGGATGAATGGTTGCACGATCCACCTCCCAACCCTTCTCCCCGTACGGTAAACCGCATTTTTATTACTTTCTCTGCTCGTCATTTCTACTTGCCTCGCCATCAGATGCTTCGCGAGCACCGGCCGGCTACGGCGAAAGTACAACGCCGGTGTGGCAGTCCTGGAGGAACGTTTTGTGACACCGCTTGGCGAGGTCAGAGTCGTGTTATTTGCTGATTGTGGCTGAGCAAATCGGGTCGCATCAGGTGGCGTACTGAGGTTTTACCGAATAAATAATAATAATAGTAATGTAATGTGGTGTACAGTCAGAAAGAAGTTTCAATACGATCTTTATTTCACAATAATTTCGGACATTCTTTGTTGATATTTGGCATCGCTTTGAAATAATAAATTTTTTCAATAAGTAGAACAATCGTTTTAGCAGTTGTAATTCGAACAGTACCTTCCAAAGAAGCATCAGACAAACTTGCCTTTTTTGTTTTGTGCAAATGTTTGTAAAGCTGTTATGGTCATCAAAACGTAGACTTACAAACAACTTAAACTAACATACACACACACACACACACACACACACATACACATACACTCACGGGCGCGCGCGTGCCCGAGGGAGGAGTCGAAACTCAGGAGGGAACGACAGCCCAGTCGTTAGCACGTCACCTTAAGCAACGAGGCCGTTCTGTTGAAAACATTTGTTCACAAACGAGCGTTGTTCCGAACGGACAAAAACTATTCATGGCAAGGGCATGAATCCTCTGAAATTCCCGTTGATCAACGCTTTTATAAAACGAAATGAAACCACCATTTTAATGATAACACCGGTCTGTCAAAATCTAATAGCACTGCAATTTTATCAGCTCATATACGTGACTTGATGGGTCTCTCTCTAGGCGCACTTTGAGTGCTCGTTTCACTTGTTTTATTTTTTTCAAATCCATTTTCAAATTATTTCTACAGTGCAGAGACTGTAACGCTTTTGTGAGCTTACTGATGTGCGTGAATTGAAGGGTTTTAAAGAGGGTAAATTTCCTTTATGAAGATGACTTTTAAAATGCAAAAGCTGCAATTTCAAACTTTCAATATGATCACACATGGTATCGATTACTTTATTTTTTTACCTTGCAACAAATATTTAAATTACGAAAATACTTCGCCATCTTTCATGAAATCGAAGTCAGCGATTCATTCTTCGTTAATCAAGTCAGATCAATGAACAGAACTACATCTTATCTCTTGTGTCCCATGTTCGTCGCCACTTTTGCGTCTCATTTCCGCCGGTTGTCCTGGGTGTCGGTAGCCGAATAGAGAGAGACCGACACAGGAAAATAGGATGCACGCGTCTGCAGGTACGGAGGTGACCAGTCAGTGGGACAGCAGAAACTAGAAACACTAAGTGTGGTGTCGCACAAGTACAAAGTGCGCGCCACCTACTTTTCGCCGCGCGCCGCCATGCATGCACGGCGCGGCGTTCTGACGACGACAGCCACGAGCGCCCTCTGGGACAACGCCTCTCGTGGCCACCACTGAAGGACACCGGGCACTTCGGACTTCGGACTGAGATAGCAACGAGTTAGGACCTTGTAATCAGATAGGCACCATTGAAGACTTTGCTATTGTACAGGCACTAGGCAGGCCTCTAACAACTATGTATCAACATTCTGCAGTAATATGTAAAAGTTAAGTATTGTTACATTCTGTGCAATATATATCTTTCTGATTTACTCGAGTGTTTATAGTTTCTGGCTGCTCCCCTCCGTACCTGCATCAGCGTGTCGGTCTCGTTCCACTCGGCCACCGACACCTACGACGAGGCTGGGACACAAAAGCGGCGACTAAGTTGGGACACAAAAGTGGCGACGAGGAGTGATAGAACCTTGGACCAGCCCGCTTGCAGCAGCCAGACAGCAGCAGTCGGAGCACGCAAAAATTGCTCCCGCCCACCCACCCTTATTATAAGAATTTTGGGGGAAGATATTTTGTTACGTATTTTGTGGACTTTTTTGTTGCAGAGCGTCCTCTTTCATATTGCATTTGTGTTTTGGTATAAGTTACTTGTATACGCGGCGCCTAATCGGTCAGCATGGCCACTACCCCGAACCCAAACTTAATGGAAATTATTCAGTTACAGACGGCGCAAATTACCCAGCTTCTCCAGGCCGTGTCGCAGTTGACACAGGCTGCTCACCAACAACAACAGTCGTCACATCAGCAGCCCACACCTGCCGCCGCACCGCTTCCGACGTTCCGCCAGTACAACGAACGTGAGGAAGAATGGAGCGACTATTTCGCACAGTTTCAAGAACTCGTCGCGGCTCATCAAATTACAGGTCAGAGAGTGAAGAACCTTTTCTTATCGATTGTGGGCCCCCAGACTTTCGTACTATTGCAAAAACTTTTCCCTCTCGCATCTCCTCGTGATGTAGACTTTGAACAAATTGTAGATGCACTGAATGCTCATTATGAGAGAAAAGTTCTTGTAGCCGCTGCACGATACCGATTTTTCAGACTTAAAAAATTACCGCAGCAGTCACACCAAGAGTGGATTACGGAATTGAAGGGCTTAACCCGCCAATGTAAATTTACTTGCTCTTGTGGACTTTCGTATAGTGATGTGATGTTAAGAGATGCGATTACGCAGAATATTCAGGACCCCAGAATTAGAGCAGCAATTCTGAAACAGTCTGACCCCTCATTAGACAGTGTACTGCAGCTTATTGAAGCTCATGATACTTTTGACTTAGCAGATGTAGAAATGCAAAGCCACAGTGTAAATTCAGTGCGCCGCAACGGACGCTTTCCTAGCCGTAGTTCTCAGTATAGCACTAGTGATTCTTATTTTTCTACCGGCCGTGCTGAACAGACAGTGAACAGTAGCCAGTGTAAAAGTGCGACGCAAAGGTCGCCCCGTCGTGTTAGAAACAGTGATTTGAATAACGGGCGCCAACGCTCATTTCAGAAAAATGTACGTAAATCTTGCCCCCAGTGTGTGTCTCGCCACAAGCGTGCTCATTGCCCTAGTCGCAACGCAACCTGTTATCAATGTGGCAAATCGGGACATGTGCAGTCTGTGTGTATGCAAATTAAAAACTCGAACAGTAACGTTAGAAACGGTGCTTCGCAAAGTGCGAGAACAGTTCATTCTGTAAATGTTATACGGGCTGTGGAATTGAACACTGCTTTCCTTGGATCTCAATTGCAAGAAAGTAGTTCTGCGCCTATGGAAAAACTATATAGTGCACAACGTAGCAAGCGCCGACGAGCGCGTAAAACAGTGCAACGGAAAAGGGTTCGGGACAAGCAAAATGACTATGAACAGTGCATTCCGGTAGTGAAAATAGTGCCTTCTGCAACTGCTCATTGTACTAGTTCCCAGTACTGTGTAGATGGTGACAGTAGAATTGGTGTAGCTACTCAAAGTAATTTTAGTGCAGTAGCCTCGCATTGCGCGGACGCCGATCCGGCGGTAGTGTCATCTAGTGACAGTGTGGTTAATCCGCTGTGTGCCGAGTATGCGCCGCTTCCTACCGCACGCAACCCGCGCAAGCGCAGAAAACAATATGTATTAGACGTTGCCCACATTCGCGCACCGGTCGTGCGACAGAAGCACAAGCTGTTTGTTACTCTCTCTATAGAAAATAAGACTGTGCAATTTCAGCTTGATACTGGTTCCGCTGTTACCTTAATAAATAGAGATACTTATGAACTTCTGGGTTCGCCAAAATTGTCGCCGTCACAGCAAGTGTTAACAGCTTATACAGGTGAAAATATTCCCGTGCTAGGAACGTGTAGCCTGCCTGCCTCTTTCCAAGGTATAACAAAAACAGTTGCTTTTGTAGTTCTTCAGGCCAAATCGACACAGAACATTTTTGGACTAGATGCATTTGATTTGTTTGGCTTATCAATTCAAAGAGATGTGCTTCAAATTTCGTCAATAGTGCCTCAGGATAAAATCAATGCATTGTGTGACAAATATAGTGACTTGTTTTCGCCGGAACTAGGTTGTGCAAAAGACTTCGTGGCACATGTAACTTTAAAAGAATCTGCAGTTCCAAAATTTCGTAAAGCTAGACCAGTGCCTATCGCCTTGCGTGATACAGTTGCCGAAGAACTTAAACGTTGGCAAGATAGTGGGGTGATTTCTCCTGTTTCTGCGAGTCAGTGGGCCTCGCCTATAGTAATTATACCCAAGCCGTCAGGAAAACTTCGTATCTGTGCGGACTTTAAATCAACAGTGAACAGTCAAACAATTGTGGACACTTATCCCCTGCCCAGACCTGACGAACTAATGGACAAATTAGGACAGTCTCGTTTCTTTTCTAAGATTGATTTAGCAGAGGCATACTTACAGATTCCACTTGATGACGAGTCAAAAACGTTTTTCGTCATTAATACTCACATGGGCCTTTTTCAATTTCAACGCCTACCCTTTGGCAGTTCTTCCGCTCCCGCTATTTTTCAGCGTTTTTTGGAACAGCTGACGGTTTCTGTACCGTGTTGTTCGAACTATTTAGATGACATTGTGGTATCCGGACGTACAGTTGAAGAACATTTAGCAAACCTGGAGTGCCTTTTCAAAGTGTTGACTGCAGCAGGTCTACGTTGTAATAAAGCAAAGTGTTCGTTTTTTCAAACTGAAATAGAGTACCTAGGCCATGTGATTAATGCCCAAGGAATACATCCCTTACAGTCACATCTTCGAGCAATCAAAGACTTGCCTCCTCCTAAGAATGTGCATGAATTGCAAGCAGTGATGGGAAAGCTTAACTATTATTTCAGGTTTATTCCCAATGCCTCTCAGATTGCAGCTCCACTGCATCACTTACGTAGGAAGAATGTTCCTTTTGTATGGTCTAAAGATTGTCAGGTTGCCTTTGACAAACTAAAGTCTGCACTACTCAGTGATGCATGTTTGATTCCCTTTGACCCACAGAAGCCTGTAGTGTTAGCAGTTGACGCCTCGTCGTACGGTCTGGGTGTTGTTCTGTCGCATCGTATTGGATGTCACGATCGTCCTATTGCCTTTGCATCCAAGCTACTGACGCCGACGCAACAGAATTACAGTCAGATAGAAAAGGAGGCCTTAGCAATCATTTACGGCGTCACAAAGTTTCATCATTATCTCTATGGCAGAAAATTCTATTTGTTGACAGACCACAAGCCTCTCACGTCGTTGTTCTCACCCACAAAGCCGATTCCGCCACGTACGGCACAAAAGCTTCAGAGATGGTCCTTGATATTGTCTAATTATCAGTATGAGATTTTGTACCGACCTACCACTAAACATGCTAACGCGGACACACTTTCCCGACTTCCGGTTGGCCAGGATGTGTCGTTTGATTCTTCAGAAACGGCATGTTGTCAGATAGACTCCAGAGATGCTTCCGCTGTCGCAGATTTCCCTTTGAACTCTCGTCGGGTTGCACAGGAAACGGCTGCGGATGCAGACTTAAGTGTGGTAGCACGTTTTGTTCGCTTTGGTTGGCCTGCCAGAGCCAAAGACATTGATCGGTCTCTGGTTCGACGTTATTTTGCACAACGTCATGCATTATCTTTAAGTCAGGGTGTACTGTTGTTGCATACCGACAACGACCAAGCAAGAGTGATTGTTCCTCGTTCCCTGCAACGTGAAGTGTTACGCCTCCTGCATCAAGGACATTGGGGCATTGTTAGGACAAAGCAACTGGCCAGACGTCATTGTACCTGGGTTGGTATGGACGCTCAGATAGAGGACATGACGTCACAGTGTACTGTTTGTGCGGAGCATCAGGCGGCTCCACCGCAACGTTTCTCAGACTGGCCACGCCCCAAGGGACCATGGCAACGTTTACATATTGACTTTGCCGGACCTTTCTGGAATACGCGCTGGTTAATTGTTGTAGACGCTTTCAGCAAGTTTCCTTTTGTGATTGCCATGAACTCAACGACAGCTTCTAGTACAATCAGTGCCTTAACATCAGTGTTTTGCATCGAAGGCTTGCCTGAAACTATCGTCAGTGACAATGGACCTCAGTTTGTTAGTGCGGAATTTCAACAGTTTTGTCGTGTGAATGGCATTCAGCATATCACCACCGCACCTTTTCACCCTCAGTCCAATGGTGAAGCAGAACGTTTCGTTCGAACATTCAAGTCACACATGGAAAAGATGAAAGGTCAGCACTCCAGGCAGCAAGCTCTTCAAATTTTCCTGTCTACGTATCGGTGCATGCCACGTGACGGCCCGTCTCCTGCCGAGCTGCTACACGGCCGCCGTCACCGCACTCTCCTTCACCTGCTGCAGCCTCCCACGCACCGAGTCGGTTCGTATGGCGCTACGCGTTTTCAGGTTTCCACGCCGGTGCTGTACAGGGTGTTTGCTGGAAACAAGAAGACATGGTTGCCGGGCACCATTCAGCGCGTGCTCGGGCGCAATATGTATATTGTACGTTCTTCCACAGGGTCGGAGCTGCGGCGCCACGCAAACCAATTGCGCTTGCACAGGCCGCGCGATCCTGTCTCCGGTTTCTTGATTCCAGACCCAGTTCACCGCCAGGGAGCACAGCCACATCGTTCGTCCCCGGACTACGAGATCGTCCCCATGGAGGTCGACGTACCTCCGATGCAGTCGTCGCCGCCGCTGTCGCCGCCGCAGATGACAGCGTCGCCGAGAGGGACTCCGGGACCGTGCGGGCCCCCCCAGCTTGGGCCACGCACCTCAGAAGAAGATGACCTGCTCCCTCTGGGCGGGGGCGGGCGCCTTTCCCCAGGTTTCGGCGGGTTCCCTGGAGGATCTCAAGGCAGATGCCGGGGCGCGGACGGCGTCTCGATCCCGGCCTCAGCTACGACGCCCGTCCCACCAGTAACGCCCCCGCCCAGGCCCTTCTCCCAGTGCCGTCGCCGTGGCCCTCAGCCCTACGCCACGACGGCGCGGCGGTTTGGGGGGGAGGGGTGTGGTGTCGCACAAGTACAAAGTGCGCGCCACCTACTTTTCGCCGCGCGCCGCCATGCATGCACGGCGCGGCGTTCTGACGACGACAGCCACGAGCGCCCTCTGGGACAACGCCTCTCGTGGCCACCACTGAAGGACACCGGGCACTTCGGACTTCGGACTGAGATAGCAACGAGTTAGGACCTTGTAATCAGATAGGCACCATTGAAGACTTTGCTATTGTACAGGCACTAGGCAGGCCTCTAACAACTATGTATCAACATTCTGCAGTAATATGTAAAAGTTAAGTATTGTTACATTCTGTGCAATATATATCTTTCTGATTTACTCGAGTGTTTATAGTTTCTGGCTGCTCCCCTCCGTACCTGCATCAGCGTGTCGGTCTCGTTCCACTCGGCCACCGACACCTACGACGAGGCTGGGACACAAAAGCGGCGACTAAGTTGGGACACAAAACTAAGCTAGATTAGTATAAGAGATATATTTCATAGAAATAATACATTACTTAACTTGGAGAGCAGCAGACTAGTAGAATGTTGATACATTAGATAGAGGCCTGCCTACTGATGATTCCTAGTGCATATCCAATAACCAAGTCTTAACTGGTGCCTGTCGGATTCCCAAGTGAACGATGCAGTTCATTGGTGGCCACGAGCGGGATTGCAGCAGAGGGTGCTCGTGGCAGACGTCGTAAGAACACCGCACCGTGCTTGCATGGCGGCGCGCGGCGAAAGTACGTGGCGCGCACTTCAGACTTGTGCGACACCACATTATCTAAAATCTAAATAGTTTGAGAGTACATTTGAGCGGCAGCTTCGTGCGGCACAATAAAAAGGATTGTCTCTGCAAATTGATTCAAGATCCTCTAAAAGTCCTCTAAACTCGCTATAAATCAAATCTTGCTTTGTAAAAAACTTTATAATTTTTTCAACTTCATCCATGATAGACCTAAAGTTGTAGATACCTTTGCAAAGAGCCCTTCTTTATGTAAAAGGCAGTGTATTGTCAAAATTGAAGTAAGTCCAGCTTGACGCACGGTTCTTTTCATACGATTTACAAATCCTAGCCTTCTAACAACATTGCCAGAGTCCATCTGTTGCAATGCTATCAGGCGCTCGCCTATAGTTTAAAACATCTATAGACAGGAAAATATCTTCCTCAGTTTCAGCATATACAAATAAATAACATCCAATAGTGGACCGCACGCTATGCCGGTATTCTACCTTGTGTTTTCCTGTATTTTGTTTTGTAGTTTAATACACAGAATACTTCAGACCCCCTGAAATCTATAACTGATATCAGATTTTAACAAATAAAGAAGTACATAATATACGGGATGAGTCAGGAGGAAAGACACATGCTTTGAAGGGTGATACCACTGGTCATTCTGAACAAAATCTGCGGTCCTTTCTGAACTCGTAATGCATGGATTCAATTGCAGGGGACCCTTAGGCTAGGATGCACTTACAAGCGTCAGTTTTTCACCCGAAGGCAGCAGCGTGTCGAGATGGCGAGCGTGAATAGCAGCCAGCTGTTTCGAAATGTATTTCACCAATTTCACACAGAAGAGGCACAGGAAATTTGCACTAAATGCAAGGATTCTCTACTTCCAAATAACTTCGCAAGTTTCCATACAAAAAAGAAAATCTCACAGAAAGGTCTTTGGAGGCCTCAACTGCGTACTATCAACTTCACTGTACATCATTGTATTTTTGCGTGTAGATAGTAAATTGCAATAAGTTTTTCTATATAAACACCAAAATTTTCTTCTTATTTGCTAGTAATTTATGCATCATAGTAATAAAAAAAATACACAATAAAGAACAATGAACAAGTACTCGAGCCTATATGTGTTTTAAATGCAAATCCACAGCCAAGACAGTGATGCTATTGGAATCAGAAAATAATTTACTAAATAATGTCTGTAATAGCATTAGCGGTAGAACGGTTTTTTGATTTCGCCTCGAGGTGGTAATGTAAAGAAATGTTCAAAATGTTCAAATGTTTGTATAGGTTATGGGACTTAACTGCGGGGTCATCAGTCCCTAAACTTACAAACTACTTGTGAACTAGCTTACACTAAGGACGGCAGAAATATCCATGCTCGAGGGGGGATTCGAACCCCGACCGTAGTGGCCGTGCAGACCGTGACTGGCGCGCCGCAGTCTCCTCGGCCACCGCGGCCGGCTAATGTAAAGATAATGAGGTTCATAGAACCAGCAGTTTTCAGTTTCTTGCACTGTGTAACGACACCCTTCTCTCTATCAAACGGAGTTATGAAGTACGCTATAGACAAACTATGAAAATTCCGTTCTTTGCACGGATTCAAGACCAAAAAAACATAATAGTATCCCCACTCTTAAGTTGAACTGTTTATTATAGACGTGACTATTGAAGTGAATGACCAACCAAATTTCAAAGATCCCTGTTGGAATGGAAACCAGACTAAAGGAAAATTCCGCGCACGTCGAGTGCCAGTCGACGCGTGTGCGGACGCCCTAAACGTCTTACTTCAGAGTGTCTCTTACAAAGCTCGCGCATTTTTATTCCTTTCTGAGCTCCCCGGCGCTTCTGGATTGTTTAATGTTTAGCTTCACGGTGTCTCTTACAACACTGGCAGCACGTACTCTCGTCGTTAATGAAGCTTTACGGCTGCGCTCCGCTCCTCTTTGAGCAAAGAGGCTGTGTAGTGGTTTCGAACGCCTTTGCTCTGTCCACTGTTGTCTTTTCTACTTCTCTGACACTTGCGACACTATGTCTTTACGTCCCGTTACGCCATCGCGGTACCCGGCAAAGAAAGGGCACCGGTAAGGGTCGCTCTGGCTAATTTTAACAGTCGAGAAAATATTCCATACTAACTAGTTAACCAAACCAAGGGATACAATTAGACTTTGATCGGCTTTAGATATGTTACAGCGTGGAGGAAAATCAGAGTCGCATAGGATTTTATACACGCACGTATGGCCGTTAGCTGTTAAGGGGAAGAAACAGCCCAGTAAAAAAAAAAAAAAAAATAAAATAAAAAAAAGTGTTTAATACCGACGGAAGGTTAAGAGGTATGAAAATCTTTGAACTGATGTTCTACTGTTGCAATGTTGACCTTGACCGACCTCTATATCGACATTGCACTTGCACTGATACAAGGTGGGTCTGGAAAGTTCGGTGAATGGCCCCATGTCTTACAAACCGCGCTGGCGTGAATGAGGTGAGGTGTCAACAAGCCCCCTTTACCCATTCGCTGAAAATGTCACACATTCCATGAATTGCAGTTGTGTTGCTTGTAAAATTAACTGTCAATACGTTTCATGTAGGCACATATAAAAAGTATAACAATTATATTAATACTAGAATTGTGGAGAAATAACGTTAAATATGCTGCTAAATGTATAAAAAGAGAAGACGTTTCGTTATTCAGTGCTTGATTTCAGTTAAATATGAAGTACGACTGTCAGCTCCACCTAGCATTATTCATGAAAAGGGAAAGGACTTCCTGCCTTGAGTCACGTGTTTTACATGTTAGATTATATTAGATTAGATTTATACTTGTGCCATATATCATACATACGACATTTCGTAATGATGTGGAATCTATCAGTTTAGTAAATGTTGTCAATCAATCAATATGTTAAATATTTTTATTTACATTTTTCCTTTGAAGTTTTATCTAAAAATTCATCTACATTGTAGAAGAAGTTGCAATTCAGAAATTCCTTTAATTTCTTTTTAAATACTAGTTGGGTATCTGTCAGACTTTTGATGCTACTTGGTAAGTGAGCGAAGATTTTTGTCGCAGCATAATTCACTCCTTTCTGTGCCAAAGTTAGATTTAACCCTGAATAGTGAATATCAGGCTTTCTCCTAGTGTTGTAACTATATATATATATATATATATATATATATATATATATATATATATATATATATATATATATATATATTGGGATGCTACAGTGAAGATCCCTAGATCCCTAAATAAATGTCTACAGGATGCTCTTGAGTGGGCCCCAGCAATTATTCTGATTATACGCTTTTGTACAGTGCATACTTTTTCACTCATTGTTGAATTGCCCCAGAATATGATCCCATATGTAAGCAGTGAATGAAAACAGGCGTAGTAAGCTAATTTACTGACATGTATATCACCAAATTTTACAATGACCCTGATAGCATAAGTAGCTGAACATTTCAAGAGATCTTTAATATGTTTCTTCCAATTCAATCCCTCATCAATGAAAACACCTAAAAAATTTGAATATTCTACCTTAGCTACATATTTATGTTCAAAGTCTAAATTTATTAATGGTGTCATGCCATTTACTGTATGAAACTGTATATACTGGGTTTTATCAAAGTTTAATGAGTCCATTTGTATAGAACCACTTAATAACTTTTTGAAAGATATCACAATTTCATCAGTTAATTCCTGTTTGTCAGGTGTGATAGCTATATTGTATCATCAGCAAAACGAACTAGCTTAGCATCTTCGTGAATGTAGAATGGTAAGTCATTAATATATATTAAGAACAGCAAAGGACCCAAGACCGAACCTTCTGGGACCCCATTTTTGAAAACTCTCCAGTTAGAGGAATTAATTGTTTCATCTATATCATGTGAACTGCTTATTTCAACTTTCTGCACCCTTCCAGTTAAGTATGATTTAAGACATTTGTGCACTGTCCCTCTCATACCACAATACTTAAGCTTATCTAGAAGAATCTCATGATTTACACAATCAAACGCCTTTGAGGGATCACAGTATAATGTTACCTTTGGTCGATGACGCTGCAGTTCTATTCTCAGCGACCAGTTATACATCCAGGTTGTGTAGAGATCAATGATACGATAATATTGATTAATACAGGGTTGGAACTTAAATAGTGGCAAGACTGCTGTGGAGATACTACGCAATTGATTCTACTATTGTCGCTGATAGCACACGTTGTTGACATACCTACCTTACCTCCGAGCACATGGACTCGCCCGTCCCACGTCACTGGCGTCCGAAGGAAACACAGTCACTTGTGAGCGAGGGGTCTAACATAACGGTGTCACTATATTTTCGAACTGGAGCAACGGAATTAGATCAAAATTGAATGTGCCAGAGGTCGTACAGCACGACAGTGTCATCAAGGTCTTCAAGAAGTGACAACACTTTCTGCGCAACCCACTCATCATTTTGCGAAACAATGCGCAGGTGCATATAGAAAAATCTGTGGGTGTTCTATTAGGTCGATGGGATTTGATAGTACTGATTTTATTGCGAAGATGAAGGAACCACTTTGTAGCATTCGCTTCAGAACAGTTCCAGAGATTCGGCAGGCAGTAGACCGCACCATTCGCAACATCAACAGAACAGGCTATGCTAACGGTATACTGCGCCTACCACATCGCTGGCAACTCATTCTACACAATGCTGGCGACTACTTTGGAGGACAGAAACAGGCGCTAACATGTAACGCTTTTGTATCGGTTCCAACCTTCGTATTTCTGACCAGTGATACTCATCATAAGATCTTTGGTGCGTAGACATTGTCAGTTATTGGCGGTGTGTATAAGGCCCGCCGTGGTCCAGCAGGTCTTTGTGAGCAGCAGAGGCAGGGAGCAGAAGGCGCCACGGCTTGGCTGCCCCCATTTTCAAAACACCAGCCCGCGGCCCGGAAATAAACCCGGCACGTCGGTATATTTTAGGTTCGGCTGCTGTGTTTCGGGGAAAGCACTCTGCGGAGTCGATAAACAGTTTGCACATAGCTGCGAACGCACGTCACAACACTCCGGTAAACAGACCGCGGAGCAATCGGGAGGCTTCCAGCGCGAGGGCGAGGTATAACGGCCGCGGTCTGCGCCAGAAATTTCCATCTTCTTGTTATTGCTCTGCCAGGAACCCATCGTTTGTTTAGCTGATGACCAAGAGTCTCTCCTACTCATTGATATATAATAAAAACGTGTTCAAATGTTTGTAAATCTAAGGTACCCTTAACGCATAATGTAGCTGATCAGCTACATACTTTATTTTTCCATTAACTCTCGAAGGGATCAACATTTTACCACAAATTCATTTGCACTGCTTGTATAAATACATATACTAGTAGCTCGTCCTAGAAATTATAAATTGCACAGTGCTACTGAATCTTTTCGACAGTCAGCTGCTTTGAGTGACTCCTAACGTGCGTTTCTTTACATCAGTATTCCTCCTTTGCTATGTAAAAGTAGTCAATCACATACTACTGTTGCATTATGAGTTACTTTCTGGGAAGGTCAGAGGCACAATAGTGACATTTGCTACATCGGGTACATCATGGAAGCATTATATTGCTCACCAACTATGAACTTTTTGATGCTAGTAGTGCATATAAATTTTAACGAATCTTTTTAATATTTTTCTCGGTATATACGTACTATACATTAATCGTGGTAGTATTCATTGCTTCAAATAAAAAGTCATGGACTAAAGGGTTAACTACTCTGGTCATCAATCCCTAGGATTACAATCTACTTCAACTAACTTAAAGTAACTTATGCTAAGTACAATTACTATCCACCATCTCCAGCTGATCGTTGAGAAAAGTTTCTTATGATGTTTGAAGTCTTTATAAATCTGCTTATTTTCTAGGAGTTTTAATTTCTTTCTAAATCTACATGGGATACTCTGAAAATCACATTTAAGTGTCTGTTAGAGGGTTCATCGAACCACCGTTATACTATTTATGTCCCATTCCATTATCGAATAGCGCGCGGGAAAAAGAACACCTGAATCTCTCCGTTCGAGCTCTGATTTCTCGTATTTTATTCTGATGATCATTTCTACCTATGTAAGTGGGAGTTAACAATATATTTTCCCATTCGGAGAAGAATGTTGGCGATTGGAGTTTTCGTAAGTAAACCACGTCTCAGCGATAACTGACGTTGTTATAACGATTCCCATCCCAGATCCTGTATCATTTCCGTAACGCTGTCTCCCATGTATCGTGACAATACGAAACGAGCTGCCCTTCCTTGAAATCTTTCGATGCTCTCCGTCGCACCCACCTGATAAGAATTCCACACTGAGCTGCAATACTCCAAAAAAGGACGGACAAGCGTAGTGCATGCAGTTTCTTTTGAGTTCTGTCGCATCTTTTAAGGGTTCTGCCAATAAAATGCCGTCTCTGGTTCGCCTTTCCCACGACGTTATTTATGGGTTCTTTCCAGTTTAAGTCTGAAATAATAGTAAATCATAGGTGTTTTGTGGAGTTTACGCCTTCACTTTTGATTGATTTATCTTGTAAACAAAATTTATAGGATATCTTTTCTTACTCTTGTGGACGACTTCACATTTCTCATTATTTAGAGTCAATTGCCAATTTTTACACCATAGTGATATCTTATTGATATCGTTCTGCATTTATTTTTGATCTTCCTTTCCGCACTTGATGTAGGATCTTCATATATTGTCAAATATCTTGGTTTTTATGTTTATCTCGTAGCCCAAAGGAAAGAAATTGAACATTCTTGAGAATATGCAGATTTATAAACACTTAAAACATCATCAGAAAAATTTTCTCAATGATCAGCTGGAGATAGCTGATAATAACTTTTTTTACTGTTTTTGATGAGGTGTTGTGAATTATGAGTACCCCATCACGGTTAGAC
The DNA here is from genome assembly GCA_026315105.1 of Locusta migratoria. NCBI lineage: Eukaryota > Metazoa > Arthropoda > Insecta > Orthoptera > Acrididae > Locusta > Locusta migratoria. The sequence goes on along the minus strand of CM048746.1, from coordinate 541,679,466 downwards.
ACTGTTGCCGTAGGTAATGTAAGTGTTAGTGACATCACAAGCCATGAACGTCACCTAGCGGTCTGTGTGGTTACTGTTTCCCGTAAGACTGACGTGAGCCTGCGCAAATACATTTAATGTGGCGAGACAGACGCATGTCGACTGCCGTGTATGTTGTGGGGGGGGGGGGGGGGCATGAATTGGTTTATTACATGACCACGGAATTTTATTGACTTGACAAAACCACAGAACGACTTATTATCGACAGCGCTACACAGTTTTAGGGTATGACTAATTTCGCCGTAGTTCCACAGGTATGTATATATCCAAAATGAAGCTCTGATTTTTAAGTTCAAAGATAGTAAAGAGACAGATTAGTTGATTGACCTTTACCTTTTCTCTTTATAGATTTGATGATGACTGCAAGCTCAATCGAATCCGTTTAGTGTGGTAAATAGACACGAGATCTTGGCAAAACAATAACAAGATTCCATGTAAAGAGAGGTCGCAACCAGCAACATGTGTAAGTGGTTCAAACAGATTGTTTAGTTGCGGGAAGGAAAGTAAATTTTTCTGTTAAAGATAAATTCGATACGTTCACTTTCGAATGTGTAATTTATTAGTATAGAATTGGCCGATTCAGAATAAGAACTCCCAACGATATCGTTAAAAGTGGAGTGTTCCAGTTACTATTTAAAATGAGGGGGTGTTGACTTGGCTCGCTTGTTGTTGGCCCGACAGATAACAACTCATAAGAATAACCAAATTATAAATTTCTACTGAGCTCCGGGTTGCGATGTGATTCTTCTCATAATAAATAGGCACCAGAACTACAGTTAAAGTTACTGAGTTCGACGATGCCCTTAGCTGCCATAACTTACATTAAGTCAGCAGCGCCGTTCGTAGCTGGTGACGCTCTTTTCAAGGAATGAGCAATTTAAATGTAAGTGGACGGCACTGGAAGCTGACCACAACCATTTTACTGGCGTGAAGTTACACCGATCAGCCAGAGCATCATTACTGCGATGTCAGCTAAATGCCCTATTAAGTGGTAGGATTGGGAAAGCTAACAGGTAGCAGCATCCACAGTTGGCAAGGACATTTATCTCAGCAGAGATTGTTGTTGTGGTCTTCAGTCCGGAGACTGGTTTGATGCAGCTCTCCACTCTATCCTGAGCAAGACTCTTCATCTCCTCACAAGAACGGCAATCTACACCATTCTAAATTTGTTTACTGTATTCATAGCTTGGACTCCCTTTGCGATTTAATAACCCATACCCTTCTAACTTTAAATTCACGATTGCTTGATATCTAAGAATGTTTCATACCAATCGATCCTCCTTTTAGTCAAGGTACGCCTAAATTCCTTTTTTACCCTATTCTGTTCAGTACTTCCTCATTAGTTACGCGATCTATACACCAAATCTTCAGCGTTCTTCTGTAGCACCACATTTCAAAAGCCTCTGTACTCTTCCTGTCCGAACTGTTTATCGTCCATGTTTCCCTCCCGTATAAGGCGACACTCCACACAAATGCCTTCAGAAAAGACTTCGTTACGCTTAAATTAATATCAGATGTTAACATATTTCTCTTTTTCAAAAACGCTTTTCTTCCCATTGCCGTTCTGCATATTATATGCTCTGTACTGCGATCTTCATATGTTACTTTATTTCTCAAGCAACAAAACTCATTTACCACCTTCATTGTTTCTTTACCTAATCTAATTCTTTCAACATTACCTTCCTTATATAGAAAGAATTGTGTCCGTTTGCACAGTTTACCATCGAAACAACAGACTGACACACTTTGCTAAATATTAGAAAGTTGTCTGATGTATGAATGTTTTCAAGAAGAGGGTTTTATAAACAGTAAATCAGCGAATGGCTTTTGGAAAATGGTGCCTTGCAATTAACTTATGTCTTTCAGTAATCATGACGAAATTATACATAGATGTGATTTTAATACTGTTGTAAATGAATACTGCAACGAGCCACAAGATTTTTACATTAGTTTCGGGCCTGAGCCCAACATCAGGCGGTAGTGTTAACTTCAGGTTTACATTGGTGTCCTAAAATAATAAAGTTATGTGAATCAATTAGGTTACAAGGTTAAATATTTTTATCCTAAATGGGTTCCTGTAGTCATGTCTTAGTTCATGAACCACGGGCAACGTTGGGTGGCCAAGTATGTGGTCCCGGCAGTTGGGATACCAGTTACTTTGGAATAAGGTTGGGCATCTCGGACATATTCTGAGTCGTGGCCACCTTTGTGCTCAGACGGCAAAGACTACCAAATCCACCGGTTAGTCCCTCAACCGTTAGGGGTAAAACTCAGTGGGGCCCTGGGCAAGTAAGGCTAGCAACTTGCTTCCTAGGTACTTCAATATCATGCTGGCAACAATCAGAGAAAAGTGCCTCGGACATTTGGAGGTGATCGAGTCCCACCTCTAATTAACAGACCAGGGACTTCTCCGATACGACTTGGCAAACGATATGGAATGAGATGGGGAGCTATTAATATCAATGGGGATTACACTGGAAAGAAGGTAGAGCTGGCAGAGGCTTCAAGTAAGATGGGGTTAGATGTTTTAGCTGTTAGTGACGTTAGAGTAAGGGGCGAGAGAGAGGACGAAGTCGGATAATGCAAGGTATACCTGTCAGGAGTCAAAGTAGGAAGAGCACAGTTTGGTGTAGGGTTGTACATCAGAAAAGCAATCGAACCCAGCATAATTGCAATAAGGTATGTAAATGAACGACTGATGTGGGTAGATTTGGCCATATCAAGCAAGAAAATTGGCTGTGTATTCACCCTGTGAAGGGACAGATCAAGATGAGTTGGACAGATTTTACAACGCACTTAGTGATGTAGTTGTTAGAGTAAAGGATAAGGATAGTGTTTTCCTCATGGGTGAGTTCAACGCCAGGATAGAAAATCGAACAGAAGGTTATGAAAGGGTTATGGGTACGTTTGGAGAGGATATGGAGGCTAACAGGAACGGGAAACAGATCTTGGATTTCTGTTCCAGTATGGGCTTAGTTATCACAAACTCCTTCTTTAAGCATAAGGACATACACCGCTATACTTGGGAAGGAAGGGGAACCAGATTTGTCATTGATTATATAATAACAGACCAGGAATTCACGAAGACAGTCAAGGACACACGTGTTTTCAGGGGGTTCTTTGATGATACTGATCATTATTTAATCTGCAGTGAAATTGGTTTTGTGAGGCCAGAAAAGCAGAAAGTCAGGTCCATGTGTAGAAGGATAAGAGTGGAGAAGCTTCATGACAAGGAAATTAGGCAGAAATACATAGCAATTGTGGTGTCGCACAAGTACAAAGTGCGCGCCACCTACTTTCGCCGCGCGCCGCCATGCACGCACGGCGCGGCGTTCTCACGACGACAGCCACGAGCGCCGTCTGCTGCAACCCCGCTCGTGGCCACCACGGAAAGACACCGGTCACTTCGGACTGAGATAGCAACGAGTTAGGACCTTCGTAATCAGATAGGCACCATTGCAGACTTTGCTATCGTACAGGCACTAGGCAGGCCTCTAACAACTATGTATCAACATTCTGCAGTACTATGTAAAAGTTAAGTATTGTTACATTCTGTGCAATATATCTCTTTCTAATTTACTCGAGTGTTTATAGTTTCTGGCTGCTCCCCTCCGTACCTGCACCAGCGTGTCGGTCTCATTCCACTCGGCCACCGACACCTACGACGAGGCTGGGACACAAAAGCGGCGACGAAGTTGGGACACAAAAGCAATGATCTCGGAAAGGTACCATTTAGTTGAATGTAATGATTTACAGTCACTGGAAGAGGAATGGTCAAGGTACAGGGATACACTACTGTTAGCAGCTAGAGAATGTCTTGGAACAGTAGTGTGTAAAGGTAGAATGAAGCAGACAGCCTGGTGGAATGACACAGTCAAGGCAGCCTGTAAAAAGAAAAAGAAGGCATTTCAAAAATGGCTCCATACTAGAAATCAGGAAGACAGAGAAAGTTATGTTGAAGAAAGAAACAAAGCCAAACGGATAATTGCAGACTCCAAGCAGAAATCATAGGAAGACTTTGGAAATAAGCTAGAATCTCTGGGTCAAGCGGCGGGAAAACCATTTTGGAGCGTAATTAGCAATCTTCGAAAGGGAGAAAGTGTTTTCGACAGGTCAGGAAAGCTGTTAGTCAATCCTGTGGATGCCTTGAGCAGATGGAGGGAATTTTTTGAAGAATTGCTCAATTTAAGTCAAACGTTCAATGATGTGTCAGATTTTCAGGTAGGATGGGATAGGAACGACAATGGAAACAGGATCTCATTTGAGGAGAAGGAGAAAATGGTCAGTAGATTACAGTGCAATAAGGCGGCTGGAGTGGATGAAATTAAGCCGGAACTCGTCAAATACAGTGTAATATCAGGCCTCAAATGGTTACACAGGATAATTGAAATACGTGGGAATCGGGACAAGTTACGTCTGACTGGACGAAAGCGGTAATCACGCCAACTTTCAAACATGGAAACAGAAAAGATGGTAACAACTATCGAGATATCTCTTTAATTAGCGTGTAAGCAAAATATTCTCGGGTATTGTTGAAAGGAGAGTGCGAGTATTAATTGAGGAGAAGTTAGATGAAAATCAGTGTGCGTTTAGGCCTCTTAGAGGCTGTCAGGACCAGAACTTTAGCTTGCTCCAGGTAATGGAAAAGTGCTATGAGTGGAACAGGGAATTGTATCTATGTTTCATAGATCTAGAAAAGGCTTATGACTGTGTTCCTAGGAGGAAGCTACTGTCAGTTCTTCACGATTATGGTATAGGAGGCAAACTTCTGCAGGCAATTAAAGGGCTTTACGTAGACTGTCAAGCATCAGTTAGAGTAGATTGCAAATTAAGCAAATGGTTCAAGGTAGTTTCAGGGGTAAGACAAGGCTGTAACCTGTCACCACTGTTGTTCATACTATTCATGGATCATATGTTGAAAACAGTAGACTGGCAGGGCGGGATTAAAATAGGTGGAAACAAAATAAGCAGTCTCGCATATGCGGATGACTTAGTTGTATTGGCCGATTCGATTGAACGGTTGCAAACTAATATTTCAGAGCTCGATCAGAGGTGCAAGGATTATGATATGAAGATCAGCATCTCCAAAACAAAAGGGCTGTAGCCATTATTGTACGCTATTAGCTTGATAGTTTTTAGTTTTTATTGTTTTATTTTCCAATGGGATTTTTTCCCATTCTGTTTAACATTGCCCTATAATATGCCATTTTATGTTGTTTAGGATGCCATGAAGAAATGTTGATTGAAACATCATCTGTAGTGGGTTTTCTGTATATTTAAACTTATGTTTGCCGCGCGGTTTCTTTTATTGTTAGACCCAAGAAGTTTATGCTGTTTTCAGTTTCATGCTGAAAAAATGTTCAAATGTTTGTTAAGCTTCAGGGACTTAACTGCGGGATCATCAGTCCCTAAACTTACAAACTACTTATGAACTACCTCATAAAGACGACACAAACATGCATGTCCAAGGGGGGCGGGGCATTCGAACACCCGACGGGAGACGGCCTCGCGCATCGTAGCATAGCGCCTGAATGTGCTCGGCCGCTCCGCCGAGACTCATGCTCAACGGTAAATGTTATGTCTGGGTGCAGTTTGTTAAGTTCTATTGCAAATTGATCAATTTCTTCCATGTTTCCATCAAATAATATTAGGGTAACGTCAACATAGAGTTAGTAATACACAATGTGTTTTTTTAACATGTTGGCTTTGAAAAAGGATGTTGCAAATCATTTATGTAAATGTTGGTAGTAGTCTAGTCATTCAACTACCCATGTGATTTTTTCATAGCGAGGAAGAGTAAGAGATGACATGAAGAGGTGTAATAGAGAGAGGACAAGAAGATGGAAGGGGGGAGCGGAAGAGATTGGTAGAGAGAGGGAAAGGAGTAGGCTGGCAGAGAGATTGAAGAGAGAGAGAGAGAGAGAGAATGAGAGAGAAATTTGGTGGCGATGCACACCAAGAGTATGGGGTAAGTAAAAACGCTGGGTTTTCAGATAGTTGATAAAAAAATCGATACTTAGGTTTTCATGTTCACTTAATTATATTGGGTGATTCCTAACTATTGCCACCAAGAATAACTCCGAAAGTACAATAGGAGCTGAAACGTTAATGGGACAAAAGTTGCATGCGACAACGTTGCCAGAATATGGCGTTGGTTTTTTTGTTGCTAGGTGGCGTCGATTTTTTTTTAATGGCATGCTGTAGTTTGGTACTTATTTTCTGATAGCGACTATGGAGCTACCGCCCAATCTCTTCTGACAGCTTTATCGAAAAACTTTTGAGAAAATAATGTATTCAAGAGTAGCCTCCCATATTTGTAAAAACAAAGTACTAACCAAATGTCAGTTTGGTTTCAGAAAGGCCTTTCAACAGAAAATACTATTCACCGCTCAAATATTAAATGTTGTGAATAACCGGACATCACCCATTGGCATTTTATTGTATAAATCATGGAATTCTTCTAGATAAGCTTAATCATTATGGTTTGACTACTGCAGTGCACAAATGGTTTAATTCATACTTACCCGGAAGAATGAATGAAGTTGAAATAAGTGGTTCATGTAATGTCAAAACTTCAGCCTATTCCTCAAACTGGGGGACTATCAAGAATGAGGTACCACAGGGTTCGGTCTTAGGTCCTTTACTGTTCTTGATATACATAAATGACTTGCTATTGGATGGATGATGTTTAAGGGGGACCAAACTACAATGGTCATCAGTCCCTGACTTGCTATTCTACATGGATGAAGATACAAACTTAGTTCTTTTTGCTGATGATACAAATAAAGTAATCACTTCCAAAAACAAGAACTAAGTGATGTAATCGTAAATAATGTTTTTCACAAAATTATTACGTGGTTCTCTGCAAACGGGCTCACATTAAATTTTGATTGTGGTGTCGCACAAGTACAAAGTGCGTGCCACCTACTTTCACCGCGCGCCGCCATGCCCGCACGGCGCAGCGTTCTTACGACGACAGCCACGAGCGCCCTCTGCTGCAACTCCGCTCGTGGCCACCACTAAACGACATCGTTCACTTGGGACTGAGATAGGAACCAGTTAACACTTCGGAATCTGATAGGCACCAGTGAAGACTTGGCTATCGTACAGGCACTAGGCAGACCTCTAGCTCAAACTATGTATCAGCATTCTGCCGTAAAAGTTAAGTATTGTATAAATTCTGTGCAATATATATCTCGTTCTAATTTACTCTAGTGTTTCTACTTTCTGGCTGCTCCCCTCCGTACCTGCACCAGCGTGCTATCTTTATTCCTGTGTCGGTCTCATTCCACTCGGCCACCGACACCTACGACGGAAACGAGACACAAAAGCGGCGACGAGGCTGGGACACAAAAGTGGCGACGAGGCTGGGACACAAAAGAGGCGACGAGGAGTGATAGACGAACCTTGGACCAGCCCGCTTGCAGCAGCCAGACAGCAGCAGTCGGAGCACGCAGAAATTGCTCCCGCCCACCCACCCTTATTATAAGAATTTTGGGGGAAGATATTTTGTTACGTGTTTTGTGGACTTTTTTGTTGCAGAGCGTCCTCATTTACCTTGCATTTGTGTTTTGTTATAATTTACTTGTATGCGCGGCGCCTAATCGGTCAGCATGGCCACTACCCCGAACCCAAACTTAATGGAAATTATTCAGTTACAGACGGCGCAAATCACTCAACTCCTGCAGGCAGTGCCGCAGTTAACGGCACAGGCTGCTCACCAACAACAACAGCCGTCACATCAGCAGCCCACACATGCCGCTGTACCGCTCCCTACGTTCCGCCAGTACAACGAACGTGAGGAAGAATGGAGCGACTACTTCGCACAGTTTCAAGAACTCGTCGCGGCTCATCAAATTACAGGTCAGAGAGTGAAGAACCTTTTCTTAGCGATTGTGGGTCCCCAGACCTTCGTATTACTGCAAAAACTTTTCCCTAACGCGTGATGTAGACTTTGAACAAATTGTAGATGCACTAAATGCTCATTATGAGAGAAAAGTTCTTGTAGCCGCTGCACGGTACCGATTTTTCAGACTTAAAAAATTACCTGAGCAGTCACACCAGGAATGGATTACGGAATTGAAGGGCTTAACCCGCCAATGTAAATTTAGTTGCTCTTGTGGACTGTCATATAGTGATGTTATGTTGAGAGATGCAATTACGCAGAACATTCAGGACCCCAGAATTAGGGCAGAAATTCTGAAACAGTCTGACCCCTCATTAGACAGTGTACTGCAGCTTATTGAAGCGCATGATACTTTTGACTTAGCAGATGTAGAAATGCAAAGCCACAGTGTAAATTCAGTGCGCCGCAACGGATGCTTTCCTAGCCGTAGTTCTCAGTACAGCACTAGTGATTCTTTAAAGTGTACCGGCCGTGCTGAACAGACAGTGAACAGTAGCCAGTGTAAAAGTGCGACACAAAGGTCGCCCCGTCATGTTAGAAACAGTAATTTGAATAACGGGCGCCGACGTTCATTTCAGAAAAATGTACGTAAATCTTGCCCCCAGTGTGTATCTCGCCACAAGCGTGCGCAATGTCCTAATCGCAACGCAACCTGTTATCAATGTGGCAAATCGGGACATGTGCAGTCTGTGTGTATGCAAATTAAAAACTCAAAGAACAGTAACGTTAGAAACAGTGCTTCGCAAAGTGCGAGAGCAGTGCATGCAGTCAATGTCATAGACGCTGTGGAATTGAACGGTGCTTTGCTTGGTTCTCAACTGCAAGGAAATTCCTCTGCACCTATTGCAAAACTATGTATTGAGCCACGCCGCAAGAGCCGACGAGCGCGTACATCTGTGCAACGGAAAAGGGTTCGGGACATGCAAAGTCACAATGTACAGTGCAATCCTGTAGTGAACCTAGTGCCTTCTACAACTTCTCCTTGTAAATGTGCCCAGTACTGTGTAGATAGTGACAGTAGGCTTGGTGTAGCTACTCAAAGTAATTTTAGTGCAGTAGCCTCGCATTGCGCGGACGCCGATCTGGCGGTAGTGCCATCTCGTGACAGTGATATTAATCTGGGTGCCGTGTCTGCGCCGCTTCCTTCACTACGCTGCCCGCGCATGCGCAAGCGCATCAAACAAGGCGTAGCAGATGTTGCCCACATTCACGCACCTGTCGAGCGCCACAAGCAAAAGCTTTTTGTGAATCTTTGCATAGAAAATAAGACTGTGCAATTTCAGCTTGATACTGGTTCCGCTGTTACTTTAATGAATAAAGACACTTATGAACTGCTGGGTTCGCCAAAATTGTCGCCGTCTCAACAAGTGCTAACAGCATATACAGGTCAAAATATTCCCGTGTTAGGAACGTGTAACCTGCCTGCCTCTTTTCAAGGTGTTACAAAAACAGTTGCTTTTGTTGTTCTTCAGGCCAAATCTACACAGAATATTTTTGGGCTAGATGCTTTTGACTTGTTTGGTTTATCAATTCAAAGAGATGTGCTTCAGATTTCGTCAGTAGTGCCTCAGGACAAACTAAATACATTGTGTGAAAAATATAGTGATTTGTTTTCGCCAGAACTAGGTTGTGCAAAAGACTTCGTGGCACAAGTAACTTTAAAAGAATCTGCAGTACCAAAATTTCGTAAAGCTAGACCAGTGCCTATCGCAATTCGTGATAATGTTGCTGCAGAACTTAAACGTTGGCAAGATAGTGGGGTGATTTCTCCGGTTTCTGCGAGCAGTGGGCCTCGCCTATAGTAATTATACCCAAGCCGTCAGGAAAACTTCGTCTCTGTGCGGACTTCAAATCAACAGTGAACAGTCAAACAATTGTAGACACTTACCCCCTGCCCAGACCTGAGGAACTGATGGAAAAATTAGGACAGTCTCGCTACTTTTCTAAGACTGATTTAGCAGAGGCATATTTACAAATTCCGCTTGATGACGAGTCAAAAAAATTTTTCGTCATTAATACTCACATGGGCCTTTTTCAATTTCAACGCCTACCCTTTGGCAGTTCTTCCGCTCCCGCTATTTTTCAGCGCTTTTTGGAACAGCTGACAGTTTCTGTACCGTGTTGCTCGAACTATTTAGATGACATTGTGGTATCCGGACGTACAGTTGAAGAACATTTAGCAAACCTGGAGTGCCTTTTCAAAGTTTTGACTGCAGCAGGTCTACGTTGCAATAAAGCAAAGTGTTCGTTTTTTCAAACTGAAATAGAGTACCTAGGCCATGTGATTAATGCCCAAGGAATCCATCCCTTACAGTCGCATCTTCGAGCGATCAAAGATTTGCCTCCTCCTAAGAATGTGCACGAATTGCAAGCAGTAATGGGAAAGCTTAACTACTATTTCAGATTTATTCCCAGTGCCTCTCAGATTGCAGCTCCACTGCATCACTTACGTAGGAAGAATGTTCCTTTTCTATGGTCTAAAGATTGCCAAGTTGCTTTTGACAAATTAAAGTCTGCACTACTCAGTGATGCATGTTTGATACCCTTTGACCCACAGACGCCTGTAGTGCTAGCAGTTGATGCCTCGTCGTACGGTGTGGGTGCGGTTTTGTCGCATCGTATTGGATCTCACGATCGTCGTATTGCCTTTGCATCCAAGCTACTGACGCCAACGCAACAGAATTACAGTCAGATAGAAAAGGAGGCCTTAGCAATCATTTACGGCGTCACAAAGTTTCATCATTATCTCTATGGCAGAAAATTCTATTTGTTGACTGACCACAAGCCTCTCACGTCGTTGTTCTCACCCACAAAGCCAATTCCGCCACGAACGGCACAAAAGCTTCAGAGATGGTCCTTAATACTGTCTAATTATCAGTATGAAATTTTGTACCGACCTACCACTAAACACGCCAACGCGGACACACTTTCCCGACTTCCGGTTGGCCAGGATGTGTCGTTTGATTCTTCGGAAATGGCATGTTGTCAGATAGACTCCAGAGATGCTACCGCTGTCGCAGATTTCCCTTTGAACTCTCGTCGGGTTGCACAGGAAACAGCTGCGGATGCAGACTTAAGTGTGGTAGCACGTTTTGTTCGCTCAGGGTGGCCTGCCAGAGCCAAAGACATTGATCGGCCTCTGGTTCGACGTTATTTTGCACAACATCATGCATTGTCTTTAAGTCAGGGTGTTCTGTTGTTACATATGGACAACGACCAAACAAGAGTGATTGTTCCTCGTTCCCTGCAACGAGAAGTGTTACGCCTCCTGCATCAAGGACATTGGGGTATTGTTCGGACAAAGCAACTGGCCAGACGTCATTGTACCTGGGTTGGTATGGACGCTGAGATAGAGAGAATGACGTCACAGTGTACAGTTTGTGCGGAGCATCAGGCGGCTCCTCCGCAACGTTTCTCAGACTGGCCACGTCCCAAGGGACCATGGCAACGTTTACACATTGCCTTTGCCGGACAATTCTGGAATACGCGCTGGTTAATTGTTGTAGACGCTTTCAGCAAGTTTCCTTTCGTGATTGCCATGAACTCAACGACAGCGTCTAGTACAATCAGTGCCTTAACGTCAGTGTTTTGCATCGAAGGTTTGCCTGAAACTATCGTCAGTGACAATGGGCCTCAGTTTGTTAGTGCGGAATTTCAACAGTTTTGTCGTGTGAATGGCATTCAGCATAGCACCACCGCACCTTTTCACCCTCAGTCCAATGGTGAAGCAGAACGTTTCGTACGAACATTCAAGTACCACATGGACAAGATGAAAGGTCAGCACTCCAGGCAGCAAGCTCTTCAAATTTTCCTGTCTACGTATCGGTGCATGCCACGTGACGGCCCGTCTCCTGCCGAGCTGCTACACGGCCGCCGTCACCGCACTCTCCTTCACCTGCTGCAGCCTCCCACGCACCGAGTCGGTTCGTATGGCGCTTCGCTCTTTCAGGTTTCGATGCCGGTGCTGTACAGAGTGTTTGCTGACAACAAGAAGACATGGTTGCCAGGCATCATTCAGCGCGTGCTCGGTCGCAATATGTATGTTGTACGTTCTTCCACAGGGTCGGAGCTGCGGCGCCACGCAAACCAATTGCGCCTGCACAGGCCGCGCGATCCTGTCTCGGGTTTCTTGATTCCAGACCCAGTTCACCGCCAGGGAGCACAGCCACATCGTTCGTCCCCGGACTACGAGATCCCTATGGACGTCGACGCAACTCCGACAACTCCGACGCAGTCGTCGCCGCCGCTGTCGCCGCCGCAGATGACAGCGTCACCGAGAGGGACTCCGGGACCGTGCGGGCCCCCCAGCTTGGGCCACGCACCTCAGAAGAAGATGACCTGCTCCCTCTGGGCGGGGGGTGTGCGCCCTTCCCCAGGTTTCGGTGGGTTTCCTGGAGGATCGCAAGGCGGATGCCGGGGCGCGGACGGCGTCTCGATCCCAGCCTCAGCTACGACGCCCGTCCCACCAATAACGCCCCCGCCCAGGCCCTCCTCCCATTGCCGTCGCCGTGGCCCTCAGCCCTACGCCACGACGTCGCGGCGGTTTGGGGGGGAGGGGTGTGGTGTCGCACAAGTACAAAGTGCGCGCCACCTTCTTTCGCTGCGCGCCGCCATGCACGCACGGTGCGGCGTTCTTACGACGACAGCCACGAGCGCCCTCTGCTGCAACTCCGCTCGTGGCCACCACTAAACGACATCGTTCACTTGGGACTGAGATAGGAACCAGTTAACACTTCGGAATTAGATAGGCACCAGTGAAGACTTGGCTATCGTACAGGCACTAGGCAGACCTCTAGCTCAAACTATGTATCAGCATTCTGCCGTACTGAGCTATGTAAAAGTTAAGTATTGTCTAAATTCTGTGCAATATATACCTCGTTCTAATTTACTCTAGTGTTTCTAGTTTCTGGCTGCTTCCCTCCGTACCTGCACCAGCGTGCTATCTTTATTCCTGTGTCGGTCTCATTCCACTCGGCCACCGACACCTACGACGGAAACGAGACACAAAAGCGGCGACGAGGCTGGGACACAGAAGTGGCGACGAGGCTGGGACACAAAATTGATAAAATACAGTATATTCAGTTCTGCACTGTAAATGGCACAAGTCCAGTAATAAATATAGACTATGAACAGAAGTCTGTAACTAAGATAGAATTTTAAAAAAAATTTAGGTGTGTGCATTGCTGAGAGATTAAACTGAAAGCAACACATAGACGATCTGCTGAAACGTTTGAGTTCACCTACGTATGCTGTTAAGGTTATTGCAAATTTGGGCGATAGGAATCTCAGTAAATTATTTTACTATGCCTATTTTCATTCACAGCTTTCGTATGGCATCATATTTTGGGGTAATTCATCATTGGGTAAAGAAGTATTCATTGCACAAAAGCGCGTAATCAGAATAATTGCTGGAGCCCACCCACGATCATACTGCAGACATTTATTTAAGGATTTAGGTATCCTCACAGTAACTTCACAGTATATATTTTCACTTATGAAATTTATTGTTAATAATCCAACCCAGTCCAAACGTAATAGCAGTGTGCACAGGAGAAAGGACGATCTTCACTATGTTAGGCTAAATCTGAGTTTGGCTGTTTGGCTCAGAAAGGGGTGCTTTGGTCACCTACCAAGCAGCATCAGAAGCCTGACAGATAGCCAACTAGCATTTAAAAATATGAATTTCTGAATGACAACTCCTTCTAATCATTGGATGCGTTTTAGATATAAATAAATAAATGTAATATTTTGTGTAATTTAATGTCTTGTACATACACTCTTCATTAACCTGACACGTTCCACATCATTACGAAGTGTCGTATTCTTGATCTGACATTCTTCTGTTAGTTCGTGTCAAATCCCTAGGGGATTTGGTATAAGCCAGAGTAGTGTTTTTCATGCTTCGATTCGCCATAAACATCATCCTTTTCATACGAGTCTTCACCAAGAATTAACTGGTAAGGATTGTATGCATCGCATGGAATTCTGCCGATGGGCTCAACGTCAGATTCAGAGGAATGACACATTTATTAAAAATTTTATTTACTGACGAGGCTACATTCACGAACCACGGAAATGTTTATTTGCATAACATGCATTTTGGGCAACTGAAAATTCATGTTGGCTGTGGCAAATAGCACACAAAAGACCGCGGTAGATGAATGTTTGGTTTGGGACTCTAGAGGGCAGAATTGTAGCCCCTACTTCATCGAAGGAAATCTTAATGGTAGGATGTACACCACATTCCTGCAAGGAACATTAGGTCTATTGTTGGAAGAAATACCTTTAGGAAAAAGGAACAGAATGTTGTATCAACATAATGGATGTCCGGCACATTTTTCGCTGATGGCAACAAATGAGTTGCAAAGACGATTCCGAAATCGTTGGAGTGGACGCAGAGGAGATGTTTTGCGGCCGGCTTGTTCGCCATGCTTGACGCCTCTGGATTTTATCGTATGGGGATTCGTAGAAGACACCTTTATATATACAGCAGAATGTCCATATGCATACAAAACTACAGTTTTGTTCCAATCTTTATGAAATCTTGCGTGCGTAAGTTTCAATCTATGAGGTCGGTCGCAGTAAATGTAAGAATTAAAGACAGTTCACGAGATATGACGTCATAAACCATGAGATGCGAGAAAACTGCTGCATTATGCAACAAATTGCACGTTTCCTCCTAAATGACTGGACCGATTTCAACCAAATTTGGTACAGATCTTCTTTAGCGTGAAGTGCTAATTCTGTAATGGTAAGAACTACATACGTGATTCAGTAGATATAACGTACTAAATAATAGGAGTTTCAATAAACTGCCACATAATGCGATGAGACTTGTTTATGAATACAGTATATGAGAACGAGATTAATGTGCGATCTGATATACAGCACTGACAGGAAGAGCACGGCATTCATCAGGGACCACCTGAAGATGGCAACGTGTCGGTTTGAGAAATTACGACATGACCCGGCCGAACACTCGAGAACTCTTTAAATTAGAACGAAATTACTTAGCGACTTGCAAAAACCTTTATTGAAGTATTTCTTGCTGACAAACAAATCAAAATTCTGAAAGAAAAAGGTTTCTCGCTTACTACTTTTCCGCTGTTCGTGGACTAAAACTACGGCATTAGTATGACGTTACAATTTATAATTTGTACACTAGAAATTGTAGCCGCATGAAATTTTACAAACAGTATACACACAAATAGTTGAATATAACTTCTAAATTGTATCACAGTTATATTTATTCGATAAAAGTGCAGTATCCAAAAAAAGATCGTAGTCAGAATACAAATGACATAAAATTCGTACGATGTCGTATTTACTGAATTATATATTGTACAATTGTATAATTTTTTAGGTGTATATTCATTTGTATATTTGTATATTTGCACTTATACAAATGAATATACACCTAAAAATTATACAATTGTACAATATATAATTCAGTAAATATGACATCGTACGAATTTTATGTCATTTGTATTCTGACTACGATCTTTCTTTGGATACTGCACTTTTATCGAATAAATATAACAATTTTTAGAAAAAAAGAGATGGACAGACAGAGAACCTGTAGGAGAAGTACTAACTCAAGACAGGAATAAATAAATACACTACTGGCCATTAAAATTGCTACACCAAGAAAAAATTTAGATGATAAACGGGTGTTCATTGGGCAAATATATTATACTAGAACTGACATGTGATCACATTTTCACGCAATTTGGGTGCATAGATCCTGAGAACTCAGTACCCAGAACAACCACCTTGATAGGCCTGGGCAGTGAGTCAAACAGAGCTTGGATGGCATGTACAGGTAGGTACATATGCCCATGCCCCAGCTGCGTGGTCATCAGTCCGTAGCTTACAAACGACTTACACCTAGGTAAACTAACCTAAGGACAAACACACACACCCATGCCCCAGAGAGGACTCGAACCTCCACGGCGAGCAACCGCGCGCTCCGCAGAGAGACGCTTCAGACCGCTCGGCTACTCCAACGCGGCTACACGGTTCCAATATGCGTTCACCACGATATCGCCAAACATGGATGCGACCATCATGATGCTGTAAACAGAACCTGGATTCTTCCGAAAAAATGATGTTTTGCCATTTGTGCTCTCAGGTTAGTCGTTACGTACACCCCGCAGGTGCTCCTGTCTGTGATGCAGCGTCAAGGGTAACCGCAGTCATGGTCTACGAGCTGATAGTCCATGCTGCTTCAAACGTCGTCGAACTGTTCGTGCAGATGCTTGTTGTCTTGCAAATGTCACCATCTCTTGACTCAGAGATCTAAACGTGGCTGCACGATCCGTTATAGCAATGCGGATGCCTGTCATCTCGACTGCTAGTGATACGAGGCCGTTGGGATCCAGCACGGCGTTCCGTATTGCCCTCCTGAACCCACTGATTCCATATTCTGCTAACAGTCATTGGATCGCGACCAACGCGAGCAGGAATGTCGCGATACCGTAAACCATAATCGCGATAGGCTACAATTCGACCTTCATCAACGTCGGAAACATGATGGTATGCATTTCTCCTCCTTACAAGGGGCATCACAACAACGTTTCACCAGGCAACGCCGGTCAACTGCTGTTTATGTTCAAATGTTTGTAGAGCTTATGGGGCTTAACTACGGAATCATCAGTCCCTAAATCTACAAACTACTTATGAACTAGCTGATAGTAAGGACGGCACAAATATCCATGACCGAGGGGGGATTTGAACCGCCGACCGTAGTGGCCGTGCTTACCGTTACTGGCGCTCCGCTTATCGCCGGCCACTGCTGTTTATGTATGAGAAATCGGTTGGAAATTCTCCTCATGTCAGCACGTTGTAGGTGTTGCCACCGGCGCCAAGCTAATCATTTGCATATCACAGCATCTTCTTCCTGTCGTTTAAAATTCGCGTCTGTAGCACGTCATCTTCGTGGTGCAGCTATTTCAATGGCCAGGAGTGTAAATATCAGGACAACGCCGGGTTTTCAGCTAGCTTTTTATAAAGACGTTTCAACTACACCAGAAGATATACGGGAGAGACTTGTCAGAGCATGTGCTTTGATAAGTGCCGAACTGATACGGACTACCACTCAACCCATAATAAGAAGATTGTATCGCTGCATAGATAGCAATGTTCATCACTTCGAATACCTTCTGTAAATGGACGTTCATACCACCAATTTGATCTTCGCTGACCTTCAAAGACATTACTGTTACACATAATTGAATTCGTTTCGATAGCCGCTGTCTTAAAGTAAGTGCCAAACTGTAGCAGCACATTACAAAAGTAAACGAAACTAAAAGAAAATAAATAAAACTCCAAACCTCTGAAGCGACGCCGCCTATCAACAAAAATCCCAACGTCATATTCTGGCCCTCGTTGTCCCAAGAAACAGTTTTGTCCTACAAAGTTTGTAGCACCTGACATACTATTGGTGGCAATAGTGACTCACAATGTATAATGATTTTACTTAATTTTCAACTGTACGGCAGTATTAATTTTTTTCTTAGCACGGGGAAATTAAGAAAATATCTAGCAGATGCATGCAAGATGAAACGGAATTATCCTCGTGTTTTTTCCCAAAGGAGAATTACTGTGTCTCTGATACCGGCATTTTCCGAACGCAACCCGGAAGATGAACGCTGAAGGCGAGGTCTGCCGAGTGTAGGTCAAGGGCGAGCCATCTCTGCTGGCTACGAGGCCGCCACGCTCTGCTGTCGATAACAGCGGGGAGGCACCTAATGAGAACTTCACTGTCGCAACACAGCCACTTGCGCATACCATGAACGTTGCCAGGAGTAGGGATAACGTGCACTTTTGTCCAAACTAAGATAGGAGGGAGGATACATTGTCATCGTGTTGTTTCGAACTGATCTCCTAGGTCTTAACAACCCGTCAATTCCCCCCCCCCCCCCCCCTTATTTTTTCCTATGAGTCACACACTTATGACGTTCAGCTACATCTAAATAAATACTCTGCAAATCACACTGAAGTGCATGGCAGAGGATTCATCGAACCGCTTTTATGACATTTCTCTACATTTCCATTCTCTAATAGCTCACGTGAAAAAGGAACACCTAAACCTTTCTGTTTTCGATATCATTTCTGTCATTTGAAACACGTCCACTGAATGTGTGTTCGTGTTCCATTTTGATATATTCATTAACCTACAGTGTTTCTATTTGTGTGTTAATTATTTTATTCTTTTTATTATTGTTCAATGCCCACTGTTTAAATAGTTTTCCACCCGAGTGACTGAACTTATGTGTTCGTATGAATGTGGAAGGTTGCTTTTCATATTGACTGACTTCCGCGCAACGGCTTACAGTCGCCGCCTCCCGCTTTAGGCCTCGTTTTGCTGTAGTGAAGAACGCATGGCTTCGTTCGTGGTCTGCACTGGCGTCTGGCAAGGGAAACCTTACCTGGCATGATGGCGAGGTGGCCGTGTTCTTAATGTCGTACCAACCTAATCTTGGACGAAAGATGTGACAGGAGACCGCTCTGGAAGCGGATGTAGAGGGAATTGTCTTCGCCAGGTAGCAAGGGTTGGTAGACAGGAGGCTAT
The DNA here is from genome assembly GCA_026315105.1 of Locusta migratoria. NCBI lineage: Eukaryota > Metazoa > Arthropoda > Insecta > Orthoptera > Acrididae > Locusta > Locusta migratoria. Next base: position 541,660,948 of record CM048746.1, on the reverse strand, counting down.
GATCGCACTCTGTGTCGTTTTTAGCGCGCTCTACATCCGGTGGGTGGCGGGGAAAGGTTTTTCCCGTGGTCTGAGAGCTACACTCTTGCTCCGACGACCATGGAAGTAAGTACTTCACCGAATCATGCTGAGGGGAAGGCATGCTGTTAGAACCTTGCTTTCTTTGTGATCAGGCAGTCTAGGTTTTTCAGTAATAGTTTTCTTGAGTAATTCTTTCGCTATGCGAGGCGAAGTGTTTCTTAATTTAAAGAACCGGAGTAATACAGTGTCAATTTAGGTATTTGCATTTTCATTCCAGTGATGATTTTGTGTTCGGATTTTCGCAAGTTAGAATACACGTGTGTGGCGTTCAGCCTTTGTGTAAACTTAGTATGTTTTAATTCCTTGGTGTTTTTAACTAATTTTTCACGTCATGTCTGTATCCGTGAGTATGCTAAATATTTCACAGATTTACTAGCTTGATCCTATCTTTCATGTTTTGTATGACCGATTACACCACGTGCTTTCGTAATGGTCGTTACTTCAGCCTCTAGCCATGCTTTTATTAATACTAGCTTTCTTCTTTACAAATTCCCGTCTGTGCTTTACTTGCTCATTCTAAATTAATTTCTGTTTGTAAATGCTATGTATTTCAGCTTGGTCGCACACCATGTGGTACTTAAGAACAGTATACTGCTGCCTCCCCACACATGAGTCCATTTCATGCATAGTGTTCTTAAATTTGTGATCAATACATCTGCCATTTCGTCAAAACGCCGCCGACGCTTCGTTTCGCTGCTGCTATCAAGTGTTCCCACATCATAATGTACCGCAAGCATTATGCGCATGTCTGTGAATGAATGAATGTGCTTTCATCTACTCATAGTGTATTTGCAAATTTCCTCCCACGTTACCTCCATATTCATAAAAGGGAGAAACAATTTTATTATGAGCAGTAATTTTATGATTTAATTCACTTTTGTACAAGGTGTGTGCTTAATTTGGTCTCTCCACATTTATTTGCTTGTTCATTTTACTGAATAGATTATAAAGTATCAAACATCTGCTTTATAATTTCATGCTCCCTGTCCCATGTTTAATAATCTATTCATTTGTTTGTTGACATTAATTTTGTGTTTGTTAAAACGTTGGCTGCTACCTTAAGGAGTGAGTAGTTAGATAAATTTCCGTTGCACAAGTACAGTGGCCACTCGTAAAGTAATTTAGAGCAGCAGTGAGCATTTTAACTTACATTTGCAGATCTCACCTGCTCGAGATCTTGCTTAGGAAACATAGCTACTTTCAAATTTTATTATGATGATCATGTCTCCTCATAGATGGGTGCTAGCAAAATCGGATTCGGCAGAGAAAGGTGGCGAAAGGAATTTCGCATTGAATATCGCCTTTCTTTCAATGACTTCCACCCCGACTCGTGCATCATTTCTGTGGTACTCTCTCCCCTATATTACCATCATACAAAACGAGCTGCCCATCTCTGAACATTCTCTACATAGTTCGTCAGTCCCATCAGGTGTGGATCCCACAATGCACAGCAATATTCCAAAACAGGACACACAAGTGTAGTGTAGTGTAGGTAGTTTAGTAGAACTGTTGCATCTTCTAAGTGTTCTGCCAATGAAAGGTAGCCTTTGGATCGCCTTCCCTACAATATTTTGTACGTGTTCTTTCCAATTTAAGTTGTTCGTGATTGTTATTGCTAGGTGTTTAATTGAATTGACGGCCGGTAGATTTGACTGATTTATCGTGTAACTGAAGTCTAACGCATGTCTTTTAGTGGTCATATGGATGACACACACTTAATGGTCAATTGGCAAATTTTTCACCCTGCAGATATATAAATCATTTTGCACTTCTATTTTGATCTTTTTCTGACTTCACTAACCGATAAATGACAGCATAATCCGCGAACAGTCTGAGAGAGCTACTCAGAGTGTCTCCTAAATCCTTCATAAAAATAATGAGGACTAGGGGTCCTATAACATTTACCTGGGGAACGCCAGATATCAGTTCTGTTCTGATCAATGATTTTCCGTCAATTACAACGTAATGTGTCCTTACTCACAGGAAATCACGAATCTAATCGCACGACTGTGGCGATATTCCAAAAGCGCGCAATTTGTTTAGAAATCGCTTGTGAAATACAGTGTCAAAAACGTTCCGGAAATCTAGAAATACGGAATCTATTTGACATACCTTATCGATTGCACTCGTAACATCATGTAAGTAAAGAGCAGCTGTGTTTCACAAGAACGATACTTTTTGAATGCGTGTTGACTATGGATCAATGGGTGGCTTTTTTCGAGGTAGTTCATAATATTTGAGGAATGTATATGTTTTAAAAAGCTGCTGCAAACCGACGTCAATGATACAGACCTGTAATTTTGTGGATCACTCCTATTGACTTTCTTGAATACTGAAGTAACCTGTGCTACATTCCAGTCTTTCGGTAAGGAACGTTAGCTGAGCGACCGGTTGTATGTGATGGCTATGTATTTGGCTATGGCATCAGCATACTGTGAAAGCAACTTAATTGGTATACAGTCGGGGCCGGGTGACTTAATTTTGTTAAGTGATTTAAGTTGCTTTAATACGCTCGGGGTATCAACTGCTAAATTACGCATGCTGGCAGCTGTGCTTGATACGAACCCTGGAGTATGTGCTTCGTCGATGTAGGATGAATTTTCATTAACTGTTTCGTTTCGAACTGAGCTGCTCTGGACTAGGCCTACGTCTGAACAACCATTCATAGTTTTTTTTTTCGTATGAGACATTTATGGCATTAGACGCGAAGAACTCTCTTGTATCAATCTATTTTTTCAGGGTAGCACATGCACCATAAATCCTCAATTATCTGCTGTATGTATTTTAATGTTTTACCTACGCTTATTATGCTCTTCATCTCCATGGTAGTTATACCCTCATGTCTTAACACACGTCCTATTATCCGATCCCTTCTCCTTATCAGTGTTTTTATATGTTCCCTTCTTCAGCAATTCTACAGAGGACCACCTCTTCTCATACGTTATCTTACCAGTCCACCTAGATTTCAACATTCTTTTGTAACACCTTAGTGCAGAATCTTGGATCCCCTTTTCTTCCAGTTTTCCAAATGTCCGTATTTTATGTACATACAAAACAGTAGATTTTTCTTGGCCATGAATGTATCCCTTTTTATGTCCTCTTTCGTTCACCGTGAATTATTTTGATATCAAAGTAGCAGAAGTAGTCCATTTCTTATGTAATAATAATTAATTTTGATAGTTTCTTACTATTTGCAAATCTACATTGCTGTTTGCTGATGAGACTAGCTTCGTAGTGAAGGATGTTGTTGGCATTATTGACGCAGAATCAAGTAATGCAGTTACAGAAATAAGTTAGTGACTTGTAAAAAATAAATTGAAGCTAAATCGCAGCAAGACTCAATTTTCACCCAATTCAACAAAAACTGACACTTTGATTACACGGAATAGGTACATAAGTGAGACTGAAAGGTCAAATTTCTAGGCGTTCAGATAGATAGTAGGCTGTGTTGGAAAGCCCATATTCTGGATCTTGTTACCTAACTGCTGCGTTGTTTACCATTAGATCCGTCTCTGAAATGGGTGGTACTTAAACACGAAAAGTAGGTATTTTCATTCGCATATGACGAATGGTGTCACTTTTAGGGTTAACCCCTCCGATTCTAAAAGGGTGTTTATTGCGGAGAAGCGGGCGGTTAGCAGTATGTGGGGATAAGCTCTCCTACCTGTTGTCGACTCCTGCTTAGTAGCCTGGGAATTCTGACGTCGACGTCTCAATGGACATTTTCTTTAATGTCGTTTGTTGTTAGTAATATTTGTTGCTCCCAAGAGTAAGTAGCTTTCATTCAGTTGGCATTTGAATGACACCTCCTTGACCCTTATGAAGAAAGTGAACTGTATTCTGCCGCATCCATTTTTAATAAGCTGCCACACGCTTTCAAAACTAAACTGAAAAATTTCATGGCTCACTCTTTCTTTTCTGACGACAATTTCCTGGAAGAATTTTTTAAAAAATCTATCTAATTTCTGTGTTACGTCGTTGCTTCAAGTTTAGACCTGTCGTATGCATAAAACTGTTAAACGTTTCTCTTTATCAATTATTACTAATTTTATTTGTGAAGAAATCCGCCTTATGCAAAACATCTTGTCTTATTTTATTACACAGACATATTTCGACACTTTTTGTGGCATCTTCTGTGGATTTTTGCCTTTTATTTTCTAAAAGTACATGTTACAGGTTTTTGATTATACAGTCGTTTGGATGATGAAGTGTTACACGATTCATCGGGTAGGTCACAGTTATAATTTTAGCGCGACTCACCGTCTTTCTTTCCGCCGCAAAAAACACCTCGCTGTTTTACTTTCTTTTATTCCCTTACTGCGAAAGAAAGACGTTCGTTCGTGGTCTGTTTTGCTCGTTCCGTTGTACTGGAAGGAGACGTGTGTATTCCCGATCCTGTAAATTCTACATTTTTAATGTATGCCTTTTCGACAATAATAAATTAATTAAAACTATATTTGAAAGATTTATTAATTTTTTTAGTCACCGTTTTTCCAGCATTGGCGTTAATGTTTGAATCCTTAGTCTTATGGTGATTCGGACGCCATTATGGTGAGATGCATCATGTACAATCGGCTATAGTGTTTCATGAATAATGCAACAATTCCTTATTTCTCATTTACAGTACCGCTGGAACCTGCAGTCATTCTTTTCTGTTGCAATTTATTTATTTATTTTTTCGAATTCCGATACGTATTCCTGAAAAATATTTTTTGCTGAATTCTATTGTTACGATCTGATCCCGAACGTTCTACTCAGTCTTGTTGTACATGATACCATAATAATAATAACTGGTGCGAGTCACTTTAGGAATAAGTTACCAACACAAAGATTTTAAATGTGCAGCATAATCGACGGCAGAATGTTGCAGTAACAGCATTTACAAGAACATGAGGTAACTTTATTCCTAATTTTTATAGTGCTACTGGCCGACTTATTTACGAGCTTCATGTTCAAATTATATACCAAATTGTAATCAGTTATCATTTCTAGGCCGTATTTACAGATAAATTTATTCTCGATCTTTTTGAAAGGTCTTAGACTAAAAAGAAAAAAAAAATCTGTAATCCAAAGAGGCAGAAGTATTATAAAGATATTGGCGACCGAGTGTCAGGACTCGGTTTCCAATAAATAATGTTAATTAATAGTTAAAATATTTTTCTAGAAATTTGATTCTGGTTATGTTCGCTGGCTGTAGTATCAAAATTAGGCACTTTACGCTTATTTTGCATAGTGTTGGTTATTTCTATGCAATTTAACAAAAATCCATGTGACGAAACTGAAACTACGGTAAATGGCGGATTTCGTGTTCGTAGCCGCGATATAACAGTCGATTGTTTTCGCTTCACTTCACATCGCTCAGTTACATGCAGTGTAGATCACATCAATTACGTAACAGATTTATTCAGATTACCACAGAGCTACTTAGTGTAATCAGTTATCAGTTACGCCTTATTTACAGTTCAATATTTTTTAAAATTTTATTCGGGATATTTGCAAGGTCTTAGACTAAAAAAACGTAATCCAAACAAGCAGTAGCATTATAGTGAGTTGTATGATTTGACAATTTTGTTGGATATATTACACCTAATTTTGTTTACAATACTTACATAATGTCATTTGCAGGATTTGCATACTGCTTTAATTCAGGAACGACAAGTTTTCACAGCGTGTCATCTGAAAACAACAACAACAACAACAAAAGTTTTTATTTTGAAATCTCCCTCTCTCTCTCTCTGTCTCTTTCTCTCTCTCTCTCACACACACACTCACACACACACACACAAACACACACACAAAACATCGCCAGTGTGAAAACCATTCAAAAATCGTGTGCTACATCACAGGCATAGCCACCACAAGACAAATGGTTTTATCCATTATGTGTCGGAGCCTGCGACTGTATCTTGAAATAGGTTTCAGAAATTACTGCAACCAGTAACCTTTTTTCTTCTCAGTGAACATTTATTGAACCATGACCGGTTTCAAGCTGCCTAGCAGCTCATCATCAGACGGTAGATATATATTTAGTGCAAATTACATTTGTATCTGTGGCAGGACAGAAAACTCTGCCACAGATACAAATGTAATTTGCACTAAATATATATGTACCGTCTGATGATGAGCTGCTAGGCAGCTTGAAACCGGTCATGGTTCAATAAATGTTCATTGAGAAGAAAAAAGGTTACTGGTTGCAGTAATTTCTGAAACCTAAGACAAATGGTGATGTAAACAGTACAGGTTCCCAACAAAAAAGTGTAATGACAGGAAGAAACATCAGGCAACATAATCACACGCCACAAACAAGAAGCAGAAACACCATAGCCCGAAAGTAAATAATCCACAGAACACATGGAACTATATTCCATCTAACATCCAGGCAAAACTATAAAAAAACAATTACTTTTCGATAAACCTTTATGGAGCCAGCACCCAAGCAGATGCTTGCTAAGTTGATGCGATTCGTATAAGTTGAAACGTCAGACGTTTCAGAAACCCCTCCCCCCCCCTACACCACCCGCCCCCCCCTCGGGAAAAGTAATGTTTTTGCACGTGAAATCTATTGCTACACAATAAAAGAGTCTAATTACATGAGCATTAATTTCAGCCCAATTGAATTAAGGAATCAATCGATTTCGTATAGTTTCTCTCGGCGCCATTTCCTGTTCGTTGTTAAGACTACGCTTACATACCGTAATGTAGTTAGAGCGAAACATGTTCTGACCGGAAAATAAATAGGGAGTGCTCCGAGATAAACTTAAAACAGCATCTAGACCTCCACTCGCGTTCTCTTAAATGCCAAAAACGCCGCTGCGCTCATATAAAATCTGGTAATAGCAGCTCAGTTAACAGATAACGTGCCAGGCTGCAATTAGTTCGTATTCAACCTTCGAAAGGGAGACAAACGAATGTCCAAAGTATAATGTGAACTTTTGTACTACTTAATGTATGTGATAAAGTATTTTTAATATTTATACCTTTATTATTATTATTATTATTATTATTATACGGACAGGAAGAAAAGAATAGGGATCCTACACAAGGAAGTGTTGTCATACTGGGTATCATCACGTTTGTGTACAACATTTCGCCACCGTTATTCGCTATCTTCATCAGGTGCTACCCGAGGCTTCTCGTCGAGTGGAACTGGGACACAGAGTGTCAAGTGCAGCGGCCGTAGTGTTTACACTGGACCTGTTCCACTCGACGAGCCGTCTCAGGTAGCACCTGATGGAGATAACGAGTAACGTTGTCGAAATGTTGTCCACAAACGATGATGATACTCGGCAGAATACCAGACACTTTAAGACGTCAACAGTGACGGCCTCAACAAGGAAATGCTGTAAAGCTGCCATGAAGCCATAAACAAATATGTCGTTATTGCAGCTTTGTCCTTTAAGAATGTATACACAGCCTTATAACTTTATTGAAATTAATCTTAATAAGGGACAGGAAAAGGTATGGAAGGTACGATTCTACAGCGTTGTAATCTATTCTGGTCATATAAGAGGTAGAATATTTAAATGCGTATAGAAGGCTTACGCTGGTTTCATTAAATGGCTGGGGAGCATGTTCCTCGCGTTTCCATTTAATGGCTGGGGATCATCTTCCTCGTGTTTCCATTTGTTTAGTGTCTGCTTTAGAAACTGTTCCAGTTGAATTCCACTAGCTACTTACCCTGTATGCTAGTACACGGGAATCAAAGACAATTTTGTGTTGAATTTTTAACCCTCGTAATACTTAGGGGAAGGAGGGGAAGGGAAGAATGTACTTTACGCTCACCTTTAGAAAAAATGTATATAGCCTAGTACTTTATAATTTAATATTTTGAAAAAGTTTCAACTGTGTTAAAATCCATAATTGGATCAATGAGGATTCTATGGCGCTATCCATTTTAAAACTTAAAAAATGAAATAAAAATTTATACTACTTCTGTAGCTACACAGTTACAAACGATGAACAAATATCGTATTTGACAGATTAATTATACCTTAAATGTGTTCGCAATTCGCCCAAGTAAAGGACACCAATGTTTACGCAAACCAACTGTTTATTTGCAGCCTATTGTTTATTTTAAACTTGTATCATTTCAGTTGTAACACGCCTGCTAACATACGGTAGGTTTACAGTGTTTATAAACAGTTATGTAATGCTATGTAGTTTTATATGACTTTCACTGATGATGGCTATGAAACGAGCAGAAATCTATCTGTTCAAATCAAATGTTTGTAAATCTGTGGGGCTTTCCATTCCACTGCGGCTAAATTGACCTGTAATGAATAGTTTCTCGCGACTGATTGTAGTGTACCTCTCAGAATTTTCATACCTATTTATTGTTTTAATTAACTCTTCCGCACCTTTGCCTCTTATCTACTAAATACAAACCTAAAACTGTTACTTAAAAAAAAAAGTTCAAATGTTTGTAGAGCTTATGGGACTTAACTACGGGGTCATCAGTCCCTAAACTTACAAACTACTTATGAAATAGCTTATACTAAAGACGACACAAAGATCCATGTCCGAGGGGGGGAGGGGATTCGAACCCCCGACGGGGAACGCCCTCACGCATAGGAGCATAGCGTCTGTATGTGCTCGGCCACTCCACCATTGCAATATCCAGTTCTGCAGCCGTTGTTGGAGGTGCTGGTCTGCCTCCACTGCATCTGCCAAGTGCATCTCCATCATGCTCCGTCGCGGTTGAGTCCAGTGAAAAGCTGGTCACTAAATTCGTTCAAATCTGTTTCAAGCACGTTATCCATCAGTGCACCTCGGGACGAGTGTTGTCGTCCACCAGAAGGAACCCATCTGCTATGGATCAGTGCAGGGCATATAAATAGTCGAGGGATCTCGAGCACTGAAAGTGCCATTCTGAACGACATACAGGTCTGTACGTCCGCCAATTGACTCCTGCCCACACTATGTGTCCAACACCATGATATGGTGATGTTCCCTGTACTTAAGCAGGATTGTTCCACGTTCTCTACACATGAGGGAACAACGATTCCCCGTCTGAACAAAAAATCTTGACTCATCTGTGAACAGAACCCAGCGCCATGTGTTACGACTCCAATTCTGTTGTTCCTCCTCCCAGTTTCTGCGGGATAAATGGTGTCTCGGTTTTAATGGTACACAGACCATAGGCATCTGCGCGTAAATTCCCACATTCCCGAAGGCCATTTCGGACTTTTTGTGTTGATTTGCGCGTCCTATTGCTGCTTGGAGGACGCGTTGCAATTGAGTTGCATCCAGTCTCCTTTGTCGACGGGCTGTTAACCGGAGATAACGGTTATCTCTTATTGCTCTTACCCGTGGACGGCATTGGCCTTCCCTTCTTCTAACGGTTGACGTGGGCTGGAAATTACGCTTTCGGACACTCCAACAGCTGCAGCCGCCTCACTCTGTGACTGTCCCGCTTCCTACCTTCCTATGGCTCTCCATGACACAGCTTTGGGTAACTAACGTTGTTGTTGCATTGCACTATCTGTTCACTGTACTCTCTGAATCGCACGGCATGTGGAATTCATTTGGTAAACACAAGTCAAAACAAACCCCTTCTACAGCATCTTTCTGCTATTACCAGTATCTCGTTTGCCGTGATATTGTCTCCATTGCGTAGAGCCGACAGAAAGACGTGCAAACATTTTAGTTCATTCTGCCGATGTCGAATACTTCAGAATCTAAACTGATCCCCTATTTCTTTTGACCAGTGTATTTGTCCGCGTAATACCGCGTGGGAATGGCCGCGTGGTCTGGGGCTCCATGTCACGTTTTGCACTGCCTCTCCCGCCGGAGGTTCGCTTTTTCCCTCCGGCATGTGTGTGTGTGTGTGTGTGTGTGTGTGTGTGTGTGTGTGTGTGTGTGTATGTGCGTGTGTGTGTGTTCTCTTTAACATCAGTTAGTGTTTAAGCAGTTTGGGCTATTAGTTATACAAACTTTGAACTATTGTCCGCGCAATAACAGACTTATCGTTGAATGTGAAACAGTCCATCTTCTAAAGCATGTTGGGCTACCGCAGATTTCTCAGGATAGGCTATGAAAAAGCATCTTTCGTGTTTTCCATAGTTCATACAATCTGTCCGACATGAAACTGTGAGCACCCATTAGGCCTGAAGATCGAATCGATTTTACGGTTATTTAGAAGCCGACTGACCTTTCCTGTAACTGAACCACAGCACGACAAGATCGCAAGCTTCCTCGTCGACCTTCTGCTTACGAATCCTCGACAAGGTGATTACAAAATCTGACACTTCACGTAGCCGTTTTCGTGGAACACAGGAAAGTCCAGCCTGCTCATAAAGAAGCAGAAAATCTTTCGGTCTTCAGAGCAGAAAATCTTCCTCATTTGTAATAGTTACAGATTAATTAAAGGAATACGTACTACATCATGTAAAATAGAATGTCTTTTAGAAATATTCACAATATCTTATTGTAAATTACACGTTTCTGTACTCAGTAAAAATGTTATCTCATTGGCTTTGATGTAAAATATCAACAGGAGATCTCCTGTTGATGGTAGCAACTGCCAAAATCGGTAGAATATAACAAATAAAAATATCACGGCTGAAGATTGCCACCTAAAAACATTATTTGTAAAGGGATGAATAATTGCGTGAAAGTATTTTTTTCTGAAATAAATAATAATTAAACAACTTATGAAACATTTTTAAAGCTACGTCTTTTAAGTATGATATTTGACTATTCGATTGGAATTAATAAATGCGTCACCCATAAGGGGTGAAATATGACTCACAATCGCTCAAACGAAACCGCTAATAACAGGTAAGGATGTTCGTGTTATACTAGCGTTATCATTTAAGAGCAGATTTTTCGCATTTTCTCCCCTTCCGTGTGAAAATCTTTCTGAAAATACGTCCCTATGAACCCTTTTAGACCCTCTGGCTACAATTGTATACATAACTTTTACAGTGTCTAAGATAGATCAGAAACATTTTTTCTCAATTGAAACAACATGTATACGACTGTGAGTGTTCAACCTTTTCATCGTGCACACTTACTGTCAACTGCGGAAAATCACTATAAAAATACCAAGTAGTCAGTGTTGCACTGCGCAGCAGCTTGTGAACTCCAAATAACGCGCAAGTTTTGGGTTACTTGTATTCCACTATACAACTGAAAAGTAGTAGTAATTATTTTGCATGGCAACTATTGAATGATCAGTTTATTTAGTACAATTAATTATTTTAGTCCATAAAAAGAAGCCTTGCTCTTCAGCATGAGCAATTTTGTAGTATGTAAATGGATGCATACAACAGCGTAAATCTTGCTTCTAAAATCAATAAAAACGTAACTTAAGAGGAATACAGCAAAATAATAATAATAATAATTTCCTTCCTCCAGAAAAAAAAACAGGTCTGAAAGGGATAATGCAATATTGATTCTAGAACTACGAAAATTGGTATCTGGTTCCTTTATCAGAAATTAAAATTTTGGTAATTGAATTCATAACGGGATGAAGTGGCGGTTGAATTTTTTTAAACTAGTTCTCTGAACTACTAAAAGTGAACTATGTAGTTCATCTGAACTGGTTCACTGAGCTAGTCAACTGGTCAAGTTCAGTAGGAAGAACTATTCTGAAATGAACTGTTCCTTAAAAGGCACTACTTTTCCCATCTCCACTGCACACCAAGATGTCTAGACAAACATCAAATGTTTGTAAATCCAAGGCTCTTAACTGCTGCGGTTATTAGTCCCTAGGCTTACAAACTACTTAACTTACGATGACACACACATACAGACACCCATCCCCGAAGGAGGACTCGAAACTCCCACGGCGAACAACCGTGCTCCACAGTAAGGCGCTTAGAACGTTCGGGCCGCGGCAGAATAGACGTGGGCACTGGGGCGCCGTGCTGCGTTGCGTGCGGCCGTTCAGCATGGAGGTTCGAGTCCCCCCTCGGGCATGGGTGAGCGTGTGCGTGTCCTTCGGTTAGTTTAAATTAAGTAGTTTGTAAGCTTAGAGACTAATAACCAAGCAGTTAAGTCCCTTAGATTTTCAAACATTGGAACATTTTGTTTTTTGAGCGTTCGTCCACTCCACTGCGGCAAGACATCTAGAAACTGTAGCATTCGATTCCTTTCAACCTCCGTCGTATATGTGATGCTAGGATGAAGGCAATTAAAATGTTTTAGAAATCGGTTCAGAGCACGTCTCCCACGTGGCGATATCATGAACGTATCGTCAACGTACCTCCAGAAATAGATGGGTGTTAACAACGCCGTCATCAGCGTCATGTTCTCAAACTCTTCCATCATGCTGTGGCCAGATGACGTCCTGATCCGGCAGACAACCCGAGAAGAATATCAACAATAATTCTATACCTTCATATTTTTTTCATTGGCAAAATCCGTACTTCAATGAATAATTAAGTTTTGCGTATTAATCATATCGAAAAATACTCCCCAACAATCGTAGCGGCTTCATAATGACTGTTTTATATGGACTGAAAGGATCATTTACTTACATATGTCTGGCTCCTTGGATACCATGTGCACTCATTCGTAATGCAATTTTTGATGGATGACATTGTGCCTGTTTGCCGAACCTCATTCTTCTCAGTTGCTGCGAATGATTTGGCCACCCTGATCACCAGACATGAATCTCACAGAATATTTATAGGACATAACAGAGCAGAGGAAAACAACTTCAGAAGGTGTGACGTGTCGGAGCGAAGACCAAGCTTGTCAGTTCGTGTGACGTCAGCAGAGAGCCGTGTACTGCAGTGTTGCCTAAACAAACGGGGCTGTGATTACGGAGCAGGAGTGCTCTGTTTATCGTTCTCGGCGGAAATAACGAGGCGAGCAGAAACAAAACAAAGCAACGAGTTTTCCTTTCTGTATGATAAAATCTATTTATTTTTGTGCAATACGGTGAAAGTGCGAAGTCTTTGATGAGTAACATGGGAGTACGCAGTATCTAGAAATGTTATTTACAACACCATTATCCAGAACTAGCTGCTAGTACCCGGCTTTGCCCGGGTTTAAAATAAGGTTTTCTGTAGAAGCGTACAAAACCGTTTATTTGCATAAGTAAAGTACTCTCCCTCATGCACCGAACGAAATTTTATGTAGACATTAACCTTCGTCTTGTTTTCAAGGTCAAGTGTACAAAATATCATCAAAATCGGAGGAAAACTGTGGATTTTGGCGAAATCCATAAGTACTCTCCATCATACACTGAACGAAATTTTATGTAGACAGTGCCCTTCCTCTTGTTTTGAAGGTCTATTGTGCAAAATTACATCAAGATCAGTGCGAAGATATAGATTTACACGGACACATTGAAAACGCACTTTACTTTTTCTTATATTTTCCGGTTGTTTTTCCAAAAAATGAAACAAACCTGTTTAAGAACCTTTCCCCATGTAATTTTGTGTACGTGTACCAAATTTCACGTTATTTTTTGTTTGGATCTTGGGTTATAAGAGAACAGACAACAAATGCGTCTTACAAGTATAGAGATGGCACACATATCAGTATGGTAAATATCAAGGAGTTGAGCGTAACGCCTTAATATTGGAATTCAATGAACATGTTGAAATGGAGGACTGTCAGAGCAGCGAAGCGTCAGTCCGTATGAGCTAAAGAATAGCTCAACATACAGGATGAGGCACTTAAAACCTTTCGGAATAGTGTGGAAATATACAAACCTTATTTTAAAAAGTTGTAATAAAAGACGCTCACATCGAAGAGGTAAATCAATTAATATAAAGCTCCACCCACTGCACCACCTCCAGGAGCGGGAGGTACCCCTGTATTTTATTGCAGATTTGATTTCACCGTGAATAAATATGTAAATTCTTTACGAAACATTTTTCGTTTCGTTTTTGGAAAAAATAAAAATGTGCTGAAAATTGTTAAACAACGGCAATATAAAACAAATAGACCTCGGACTCTTTCTCTGGCTGTAACACTTCCTGTTGCAGTGAACAGTTGGACAACACTGTGAAAAGTCGTTGCAGAAGGAATATTCCGAACAGGAAACAGATTAGCATATCTTTTACAGTCTTCTTCAACATTTCTATGAGTCAAAGTACGAGGAAATGATATCTACTCCATCTCTGCAATCGTTGAAATTGTGGAATAATTGCGGAGAGAGGCGTACAGTCCGAATCTCTTAAGTGCAATGAACAGTCTGACCATAGAGAGTATGATCAACAGTTTGTGCTCTATTAGATTGTAGGAACTATCGCATAAAAGCATTATAAAAAAATCACAGAGTCCTGTTCTTTTCGACCTCTATTCTAGTTCCGCCGCATGATCTACGTGGAGTGCGTACGCAAAAATAGCAAACGGCCGATGCGTTTCGTCGCTGCAAAAGCCACACCAATCATGTACATTCTTTTACATTTTTATGTGACTCAAGGGTCCCACCAAAGCATCTATGGCCAAGACCCAATCACAGTGCCTCTTACATATGGCACCAAACCACCCCCACATGATCTAACGTCTAGCCAGTGAGCATCCCTGATAGGGCCTTTTCGGAACAAACAGAAGCTAACCTTCTCGCAGATTCACGGTCGATGTTTGGCATCAGCGAGTCGCGAGGCCCACAAAAATATCTCTTGGCAAGACGTATTGCTTTCCTTCGTCCAAAACCTCACTCCACATTTGCCCCTCTTGTGTAGGACTCGGTAGCCCCTCTGGTGCAGAGTGAATTTCATTGCCCCCTGGTTCACTCGCGCGATGACAGACCCATCAGTTGTTCTTTCCGGGAATGCGAACAGCCACCGATGTGCCTTGGTTCCTGTTAGAGCACAATATAGTACAAGCAGAACAATCCGCCATTTTGAATCCCACGTTCAAGCCGCGCATTTAAAGATTACGGAACACTTACGCTTTTTAACGTGCTCTTAAGGCCATTAAATATACTTCCCATAAGCAGAAAATTTCTTGGCTACATTTGACTGTAAGAGACAAGCAACTTAGTGATTAGAGGGATATTTATAGATACGATACACTCACTTACATTCCATTTTAAGGCATATGTTGGCGTTGTAAATACTTTCAACATACATTTAAAATATGTCACAATTATCGTTTTTTCTTCTCGTTTATAAATTGTACATTCACATACATTTACGGTAACTAAGATTTACACTCGAAAACAGTTACGAAATAATGTTAAATTGCGATTCTGTACTTTCCGTATCCCCCCCCCCCTAATGTATCGCATATTTAACACAACATGTTTCAGAGAAGATTCCACGTCAACAGTGTGTTTAATAACTTTGAACGTCTGGCTGCGTTGAATAACGACTAAATAAAGTCTCTCTGGTAGCACGCACTTTGAAATAAAGTGAATGCCGCATGCCAAGTTTTGAATTTAATGCCTTTCATGTACGACTTCTTTCCTGTTCGCATTCTTCGCGAAGTTCCGAATCCTGTTCACAGCCTGACTTATGCCTACGTATTTCCGTGTTGAGAGTCACGTTTAAACATTGTTAAACACTGAACTAACGCGAAATAATGTAATTTAATAACCACTAGCTGGCTAAAGCCTGCTGCACTCGTGTATCACTTAACATACAATTAACAGTCCTTATAATATCTCCTTAGCTGGTCTAAATAAAATCAAGAAAATTAACTTTAAACACACTGTATGTGGTGTTAACAATCTGTAGCAAAATTAAAATAAACCATTGCATACATGTATAGGCTTATATTTTCGTTACTACCTGTCAGCATATCTACTTGTAACACAAAAAAAGTATTGTTCTTAACGTTATACAGATAAATATAAAAAAAAATAATTCCTTGAGACAACATTGTTTCGTTATACCACAATTATTAAACATAAGGGGAGGGCCGGCCGCGGTGGCCGAGGTGACTGAGGCGCTCCAGTCACGGTCAGCACGGGCACTACGGTCGGGGGTTCGAATCCCCCCCCTCGGGCATGGATATTTGTGCCGTCCTAGTTCGTAAGTAGTTCATAAGTAGTTTGTAAGTTTAGGGACTGATGACCCCGTAGTTGTCCCATAAGCTTTACAAACATTTGAACATTTGAACATAAGGGGAGGCATTGAATTACAATTTGTGCTGTGGCTGGGATTCGAACCCGGGACCTCCTACTAACTAGGTAGGCGCTTTAGACTACTGAACCACACAGCATTGCAGCCAAAGCAACTACACGGACTATTTTAAAGCACGTCTCCCTCCACAACACATACTTTAATTCTGCCTCATGTTCCCTGTGAAATGCGTATCGAATTGCCAGGGCTTTAATTCAATTGTAATTCAATGCCTCCCCTTATGTTATTATATCTTTGGTATAATGAGACAATGTTGTCTCAAGCAATTCTATTATTTCTTGATATTTATATCACCTCGGCCTGAGGAACAAGGCGGGATTGTTCCTATTCGCGTTCTATGCTGGGGTGCTATTCCGATATAGGAGAGCCCTGGAAATTTGATACGCTTTTCACAGGGAACATTGAGGCAGAATTAAAGAATGTGTTGTGGAGGGAGACGTGCTTTAAGACAGTCCGTGTAGTCGCTTTCGCTGCAACGCTGTGTTAGCTGGGTGGTCTAAAGCGCCTTCTTGGTAAGTAGGAGGCCCCGGGTTCGAATCCCAGCCACAACACAAATTTTGATTCAATGCCTCCCCTTACTTTATACAGATAGTTACTCGATTTTGGCGTCCATATTTGGCGTGTGGAATTTACAAGCCACCTTGTTTGAAGTAAACCGATAAAACATAACGACAGCAGTTTGGAGCTACACAACCGATCATTTCTCGCTGTGGAACAATAAATTAACAAGATATTAGCTGATTCACTTTGCTCTTCCACCCAAAGCCTACAAATCTGTCGTCAGACTGGGATTCAAAATGGGGGATTGTTCAGCTCACTATATCTAGTGCTTTCTACATCTACATCTACATAGGATACTCTGCAAATCACATTTCAGTGTCTGTCAGAGAGTTCATCGTACCACCTTTATATTATTTTATCTCCCATTCCATTCTCAAATAGCGCGCGGGAAGAAAGAACACCTGAATCTCTCCGTTCGAGTTTTGATTTCTCGTATTTTATTCTGACGATCATTTCTACCTATGTAAGTGGGAGTCAATAATATATTTTCGCATTCGGAGGAGAATGTTGGCGATTGGAGTTTCTTAAGTAGTACACGCCGCAGCGATAAGCGCCGTTGTTGTAATGATTCCCACTCCAGTATCATTTCGTTAACGCTGTATCGTGACAATACGAAATGAGCTTTCCTTCTTTGGACTCTTTCGATGTCCTCCGTCAAACCCACCTGATAAGGATCCCACAATGGACAGCAATACTCCAAAAAAAGGACGAACAAGCGTAGTGTATGCAGTTTCTTTAGTAGTTCTGTTGCATCTTTTAAGGGATCTGCCAATAGAACGCATTCTCTGGTCCGCCTTTCCCACGACGTTTCTACGTGTTCTTTCCAATTTAAGGCTGAAGTAATAGCAATTCCTAGGTATTTTGTGGTGTTTACGGCCTCCACTTTTGATTGATTTATCTTGTAAACAAAGTTTAACGGATTTCTTTTCGTACTCATGTGTACGACTTCACACTTCTCATTGTTTAGAGTCAATTGCCAATTTTTACACCATACTGATATCTTATTCAGATTGTTCTGCAGTTGGTTTTGATCTTCAGATGATTTTAGTAGACGGTAAATGATGGCGTCATCTGCAAACAACCTAAGAGAGCTGCTCAGATTTTCCCCTAAATCGTTTATGTAAATAAGGAACAGCAGAGGACCAATAACACTACCCTGTGGACCGCCCTATAGCACCTCTGTTTTAATTGATGCCTCATCATCGATTACTACGAACTGTGTCCTCTCTGATAGGAAATACCCCATGCAGTCGAAAATTTGGGGCGATATACCACAACCAGGCAATTTGATTTAAAGCCGTTTGTGAGATACGGTGTCAAATGCCTTCTCGAAATCAAGAAATACGGTATCAATTTGCGAACCCTTGTCGATAGCACTCATCACTTCGTATGAGTGAAGAGATAGCTGTGTTTCGCATGAACGATATTTTCTAAATCCGTTTTGACCTTGGGTCAATGGATCTTCTTGTGGCGTCGCCACTCGTCACAACGGCGGCGGTATACAAACGTTGCCGCGCCACTTGAAAAGCCGAGAAACTCGCCCCACACTACTTCAAATGCCTGGGGATCCCTAAGTCTCGTTACCTCTCTGCATTGTGCCGACTAGTCAGAAAGGACTCGCCAAGATATGCCTGCGCACCGACAGCGACGACAGACAGTATAGCGGAGAACTATGTTCAGTCGGCGAATACGGAGCAAATACAACGGGCTAGCAGTCTACGTTAGCTCAACCCGGAACACTACTAGTGTATTACACTACTGGCTATTAAAATTGCTACACCAAGAAGAAATGCAGATGATAAACGGGTAGTAAAACGGGTAGTAAAACTGTCATGTTTTAACGCAATTTGGGTGCATAGATCATGACAAATCAGTACCCAGAACAACCACCTTTGGCCGTAATAACGGCCTTGATACGCCTGGGCATTGAGTCAAACAGAGCTTGGATGGCGTGTACAGGTACAGATGCCCATGCAGCTTCAACACGATACCACAGTTCATCAAGAGTAGTGACTGGCGTATTGTGACGAGCCAGTTGCTCGGCCACCATTGACTAGAGATCTGGAGAATGTACTGTCCAGGGCAGCAGTCGAACATTTTCCGTATTCAGAAAGGCCCGTGCAGGACCTGCAACAAACGGTCGAAATGTAGGGTTTCGCAGGGATCGAATGAAGGGTAGAGTCACGGGTCGTAACAGATCTGAAATGTAACGGCCACTGTTCAAAGTGCCGTCGATGCGAACAAGAGATGACAGGGACGGGTAACCAATGGCACCCCATACCATCAAGCCTGATGATACGCCAGTACGGCAATGACGAATACACGCTCCCAATGTGGTTTCACCGCGATGTCACCAAACACGGATGCGATCATCCTGTTGCTGTAAAGAGAACGAGGATTCATCCGAAAAAATGACTTTTGTCATTCTTGCACCCAGGTTCGTAGTTGCGTATGGCATTGCAGGCGCTCCTGTCTGTGATGCAGCATCAAGGGTAACCGCTACCATGGTCTCCGAACTGATCGTCCATGCTGCTGCAAACGTCGTCGAACTGTTCGTGCATATGGTTGATGTCTTGCAAACGTTCCCATCTGTTGACTCAGGGATCGAGACGTGGCTGCACGATCCGCTACAGCCATTCGGATAAGATGCCTGTCATCTCAACTGCTAGTGATACGAGATCGTTGGAATCCAGCACGGCATTCCGTATTGCCATCCTGAACCCACCGATACCATATTCTGCTAACAGTCATTCGATCGCGACCAACCCGAGAAGCAATGTCGCGATACGATAAACCGCAATCACGATAGGCTACAATCCGACCTTTATCAAAGTCGGAAACGTGATGGTAAACATTTCTCCTCCTCACACGAGGCATCACAACAACGTTTCGCCAGGCAACGCCGGTCAACTGATGTTTGTGTATGACAAATCGGTTGGAAACTTTCCTGGTGTCAGCACGTCGTAGGTGTCGCCACCGGCGCCAACCTTGTGTGAATGCTCTGAAAAGCTAATCATTTGCATATTACAACATCTTCTTCCTATCGGTTAAATTTCGCGTCTGTAGCAAGTCATCTTCGTGGTGTAGCAATTTTAATGGCCACTTGTGTATGCAATAGGCAGAAGTGAACGACTAGCACATCACATAAAAGTTGAGTATTCTTTCTTTTGTAATGTATTTGTGAACAAATCGCTTTTTTTCAGTTGCAGTCCTTGTCTAGAATCATTGCTAAGCACGACCCACCTCCAGAACCTACCGTAAACAGAGCAACATCCTGAGACGAGCATACAAAAGTTCTCAGCTCATTTGCTTTGGTTGACCAGATGGTCTGGTGGATGGCTCACAATATTTTGCACATACTCTCCTTGATAATTATTAACAACATCGCAGTGCTGCCACGAACGTATGTACATTGCAAGACGTGGCATGCAGTTAACATTAAAGTTTACATAACGAACCAGACGAAATTATATTATTTCAAGTTCCTCTCACCGGTATTTCTTTCCATTTCCTTTAAGTTATTTTTTTGATTATGTATTAACATATACAAAATTGACGTTTTGTGCCTATATTTCTCTCTGCGGCTTAAGCTTCACATCGCAAACGAACAGTTTTTATGTGGTAGTAGGTATCAGTCTCCCAATGTGAACTATGGTGGTCGAGGGTGGAAGATGTGGGAGTTGAAAGACTTTTATAAAATTCTTCGCGTGTGTGTCAAAATTTTGCTCTTCAGCAAAAACTACACAATGGAGACAAACGATCTCTCTGTGATGTTGTTGTACAAAGTCTCCCATTATACACCATAACAGTTCCGTATCGATAGCTGTAGGAAGGTGGAAGATACAGTGCTTGAAAGTCGTCAGCTTATATGAAATTCGTACTGAAGACCAGCGAACATTGTAGAGCTGAGGCGTTGTCCCGGGTGTGTGACAAGTAGACTGTATGAGGCAGAACTTATTATCTTCGAAGGAATGCCAAAGTAAACATTTGGATGTGCAGAATATGTACATCGTGAAAAATAACAATATAAGAGAGCAAGACAAGTGGAGCTGGCGCAGATGATGGATTTCACCGTTTACAATTTTTTATTATATTTTGCCAAAAGTGATTTAGTCGTACATTTTGTGATTATTATCAAACGCTTTCAGTTAATGACCGTCTTTGTGTTTCTTGGAGAAGAAAACTACAATTTCTGGAAGAGTATTGCATGCAGCGAGCAAGCATAAGAAAGCTGCAGTATTCAGTTTTTTTTCCGGCGTTCGCTAAGAGATACCGTGTAATTTTACGCACATCCATCTTTGTAAAGACAATGATCTACGCGCCAGCCCGCAACGGGCGCTGGAGAGCGCTGCGGTCGCAAATCACGATGAGCAGCACGTTTCGTCGGATGTAGCAGGTAGTTTCAGAGCGTGCTGTAGCTACACTAAGTAGACAGCACGTCTGGCCTGCTCGTTGTTGTTGTTTTTGTTGTTCTTTAGAGGGGACTAGACTGCGCGGTCATCAGTCCCCGTCTGGCCTGCGCCACGTTGGGACAACACGTCCCGTGTGAGGACGGCTTTAGCTGGCTCGCAGTGTGTACCTCTGCTTTACTGCAGTGGTTTGCACGGTAAGAGGCGCTTGTTGACACGTCCATCAATGTGTATGCGAGGGCACCAGTGCAGTTCACAAAAAAAAAAAATAAAAAAAATGGGACCATTCACCTTGTAGTTTACAGTGGCTCACACAGACACGTAACTCGGTTAGTATTAGTGATAGATCAAACCTGCCAGAGCACTCCAAATTTTAGTACAGTAATATAACTCTGGGATATTTGAGTTTTATACATATTTAAGAAACTTTCACACAGTTAAAAATTAGGTGTTAAAATTGTAAGAGTCTGAATGAAAGTCCTTGGTCCACTTGAGCTGTTATTTTATTGGAGTCGTGAAGACCCGCACAACCGGTTTCGCAACCTACAGTTGCATCTTCAGGCGCTTCTTAAGTTTTCCATATAAGTCATTTATGATGGATAACCGGGTTTATGGTTAGGTGGTACCGCAAGCACCTTGGCCCTTTTCGTCAAAAAGATAAAAAAGAAGTCTACCAAGCGGTTCTTGTCATTTTTATTAAAAGAATAGAAAAGTCGGCAATTCACGACTCCAATAAAATAACAGCTCAAGTGGACCAAGGACTTTCATTCAGACTCTTACAATTTTAACACCTAATTTTTAACGGTGTGAAAGTTTCTTAAATATGTATAAATATTTTAGCTGTAGTTGCCCGTCATACAAAGTTCTTTGCGATTTGAGTTTTAGTAATTAGTTCAAGTGTTTCAGTGCCGTGCCTGGTGCCTTTTCCTTCACATGTTCCCCTCAGCACGCAAAACGTAGGGAATGGCGAGTATGTTTGCAATATCTTTTCAGTTGAGTAAAGGAAAAAAAATGTCCATGCAAAGTCGATTTGGTGAAAAAGGGGGCGCGACACAACATTAGGGGTGCCCCGCGACCTCATGACCTCAGTACAAATTTTATTCAATTTTGCACTCACCGAAATCGCGTCACTTAACTCTCTGAAAAACCGTCATGTTTCGTTTTCCCATCCCGTTATGTGCACTTCGCTTGCTTTGTCAAGCCGTACTCAGGAACTAAACCCAGACTTGTCGTTCCTGTTCTATTCTAGCCAGCTTTTATCTTAGCAACACCAAGTCAAGCGCGTGAAACGAATTTCTCCGAAGAGCGGCGGTATACTTCGGTACAGAAGGAGGAGCGGAACGCGGAGGAAATTGCGGGCACGGTGTTCCAATTACCGTCCTGAACGCTCCGCTGACGACGCGGCTGGCCCCGAAACGCCGCACACGTGACGTCAGCGCTCGTTACGACTCGTCGAAGCAGCATTGCGCCATCCGGCGGTGCCTTCCATTGCCGTCAGAGGGCCGACGAAGCCGTCACCGTCTCGTTATATATAGGTCCACCACGCAGGTCTGGGCCGGTGTTTTTAATTAGTCGGCCATCAGAGACATATGTACCGGCTGATCAAAAAGTCAGTATAAATTTGAAAATTTAATAAATGACGGAATAATGTAAATAGAGAAGTAAAAATTGACACACGTACTTGGAATGACAGGTGTTTTATTAGAAAAAAAAGTTAAAAGAAAAAGATGGAGTAAAAACATTAATGAGAGTCGCAGATGATGACAAGCTATCACTACTAAAATCCTTCTAGGTCATAGGTTTTACCCTCGATTAATCCGGTGTTGAATATTACGGTAACAGTACACCGGTGCTGTAATACAGTTGTTTAATTTATATTATATGACATTGTAGTAAGGAGTGTGTGACTGATTAATTATTTATTATATTCCACGGGAGCGTATGGTTATTTACAACTTGTACAGAAACCAGACAGCGGTTGTCAGAGTTGAAGGGCATGAAAGGGATGCAGTGGTTGGAAAGGGAGTAAGACAGGGTTGTAGCCTTTCTCCAATGTTATTCAATTTGTACATTGAGCAAGCTATAAAGGAAAGCAAGGAGAAATTTAGAGAAGGAATTAAAGTTCAGGGTGAAGAATTAAAAACTTTGCGTTTTGCCGACGACACAGTAATTCTGTCAGAGACAGCAAAGGACCTGGAAGAGCAGTTTAACGGAATGGACAGTGTGTTGAAAGGTGCATTTAAGGTGAAGATTAACAAGAGCAAAACTAGGGTAATGGAGTGCAGTGCAAGAAAATCAGGTATATATAATGTCAGCTACATGTAATAGTAAGATATACTAGTGTCTAATTAATAAGCCAGAACATATCTCTGTCACAGAGCCAAGTCCAACTTCTTTAACCACTGGACAGCTTCCTGACTGACTATATGGAGTTCGCTCATCCCTCCTGAGAATGATCGTAATGGGCAATTAGTAATTATGTGGGTCATCGTTTGTATCTCTGCTCCACAGTCACATGACTGGTCGTCTGTCTGTCTCCATTTGAATTTCCAATAGTTACAGCGACCAACACCAGTTCGGAAGCGGTTGATCAAAGACCATTCTCTCCTGGGAAGGTCCAATCCTTGGAGCTGCTTAGAGGGATCGTCTATCCAGATGCTGTTTTTTTCCATTAAACGAATCCCAAGTTCTTGCCCAGTTTGATTTAGGGGAGAAGCCACTTTCATGTAGTTGCACAGCTGTTTTAAGAGGTGGTTTACGTGATTTCAGCCAGCTTACCTGTGGTGGAAGGTCTTGCAGGATAGGAAGCTCAGGAGTAGACAAGATCTAATAATACTCTGTCATTAAGGCTTCCTTCCGTCTTAGATCAGGAGGAACGATGTTGCATAATATTGGGAGCCATTGAAGTTGTGTAGCCATCAGAGTGCCACTGATCAATCTCATTGCTCTATTTAATTGTACATCAATGTCTCTCACATGAGCACTGTTGAGCCAGACAGGAGAACAGTATTCAGCTGCAGAGTAAACTAGGGACAAAGCTGTTGTACGCAAAACCTTAGCACTGGCTCCCCAAGATGATCCTGCTAAGTGCTGTAATATGTTATTCCTAGTTTTAACTTTGTCTGCTGTTTCATGAAGGTGGTATTTAAAAGTAAGAGATCTATCCAAGATGACTCCCAGGTATTTTGGATGTTCATTATGTTCAAGTTGAACACCGTCAAACGAGATATTAAGTTTATAGTCGGCCATCCTATTATTGAGATGGAAACAAGCTACTTCCGTTTTATTTTAGTCGGCCGCCATATGTACCGGGTGATCAAAAAGTCAGTATAAATTTGAAAACTTAATAAATCACAGAATAATGTAGATAGAGAGGTAAAAATTGACACACATGCTTGGAATGACAGGGGTTTTATAAGAAAAAAAAGTTAAAAGAAAAAGATGGAGTAAAAACATTAATGAGAGTCGCAGATGATGACAAGCTATCACTACTAAAATCCTTCTAGGTCATAGATTTTACCCTCGATTAATCTGGTGTTGAATGTTACGGTAACAGTACACCGGTGCTGTAATACAGTTGTTTACTTTATGTTATATGACATTGTAGTAAGGAGTGTGTGACTGATTAATTATTTATTATATTCCACATATATAGTGGTTAAGCCACGTCACACAAATTGAATTTTAATTTACAAAACGTAACTAGTTTCAATGAACTCTTTCATCATTATCAAACGTAAGCAAAAATTGCATTAAACACAAACTGAGAAAATAATTAAATTATGAAAAGGTGTAGTACATCTTGTACTTGAGAACTTTGATATAGAACATGTTACACATTGGTACTATGTTCTGAATTCATTTGGTTTGTTCCTGTATGTATCTGATTTTCAGTAAGATATTTTTAAATATTCAACTAATTGTAGTTCCCATCGCCATACATACCAATTGCTACATATATTAACGTCTGGATGTTACAGAAAATCTGGATTGTGCCTGCCATATCACATGGTTATTGCAGCTCAACAACCTAATACCATTCATATTGCAAATACAGCTGTTGGGGCATGGTATGGAATTATATATAGCTGGAAATGGTGCGATACCATGTGTGACTATGGCAGACAGTTGGGAGTCACTGTCACACCCCTAGAAGACATGGCTACATTTACTACACCTTTTCATAATTTAATTATTTTCTCAGTTTGTGTTTAATGCAATTTTTGCTTACGTTTGATAATGATGACAGAGTTCATTGAAGCTAGTTAAGTTTTGTAAATTAAAATTCCATTTGCGTGACGTGGCTTAACCACTATATATGTGGAATATAATAAACAGTTGTTTAAACAAGACTGGCATTCAGGAGAATCTTCCGATCGGAACTGATACTGCCTCGCCATAACTCCGAACATGCTTTACTGGGCTGCTAACAACATTATTTCTCGACTACAGTTATTTTTGAGGAATAATGGTGAACATATTGAGCATTTCCTGTAAAGAACATCATCTTTGCTTTGTCTTAATTTGTTATGCTAATTATTGCTTTTCTGATCAGATGAAGCGCCATCTGTCGGACATTTTTTCCCCTGACAAAACCCCATGTCTTTCCAAGCATGTGAGTCAATTTTTACCTATCTATCAACATTATTCAGTGATTTATTAAGTTTTCAAATTTATACTGACTTTTTTATCACCCGATATACACGTACACACACACACACACACACACACGCGCGCGCGCGAGCGCGCGCGCGCATCACCACGGTTCTTGGGGTTCATTTACCCTTTACATAAAAAAGGAACTTCGTGGCAATACAAATATGGATACACTATATGATGGAAGGTCCTATTGTCGCTCATAGCAAACGTTGTTCACATACCTACCTTACCTCTGACCAAATGGACTCGTCTGTCCAACGTCACCGACGTGCGCGCAATCCAGGGAAACACAGTCACTTGTGAGAGAGCGCTCTAACGTAACAATGTCACAATGTTTCCGATACACGAACAACAGCGTTGCTTCAAGATTGAATGTGCCAGTCGTACAGCACGACACTATCATCAAGACCTTCAACTGCGTCACAGCCACGACATGGTGAAAGTTATGATGATTCTCGTGTGGTAAGACTGTGATGGTGTTACACTAAGGCATTACTATATTCCTTCAAACCGTATTGATTGCAAATTTTTTATTAGTTAATGACGCGTTTCGCTATTTAGCAGGGCATCTTCAGATTATAATGCGCTCTCCGTGGTGTGACACCGTAAGTTGTTATTGCGGTGTTTCTATTTTCCTGGAATGTTTTTTGGATTTCCTTGTGGCCCTTAATCGAAGCGGTGGTCTCTGATGACACAAGATAAGCCCATGTTTACAATTGCGCTCCCGGGCGGTGGGCGGACGTCGTGTGCTGCTCCTCCGACTTGTACAGACGCTGGAAATCATTTCCTAACGCATTACGTTCCTCCACTGCAGACTGTCAGTGGACAGTATTACGTTCTTGGAGCATCACCTTCGGCCATCTTTGTGAAAGAAGCGCCAAAACTGCAGTATCACAGCTCGATACTGCCCGTGAGTCGATAGCCAGGAAAGGTAGCATCGCTGGCGTGCGACTGGAGCGCCACCGCGCGTCCAACTATGGGACGCCACAAGCCAGTACCGGGCTCAGTATTCAGCCGGACTGCGAGGACTTCACTCAGCAACTAGCTCTAGCATCTTCAATTTAGGAAATGATAGCCGACGTCAATCGCCGAACTATTATTCTAGTTAGCCCTAGCCTCCACAGAAGACACCTGGAAAAGACTCACTGTCCGTGCTCATGAAAGATACGTATATTTTAACATCAATGATTTATATAGTGTGTTATGTAACACTACATCGCAATCACAGCACAAACTAGCCATTTTCATCCAGATTCCATTCTGATAATTTGTAAGAGGCAGTTTTTTTTTTTCTACATATTTGTCAAAATTTCAGTAACAGTCAATAAATCTTTGAAGTATCGAAACAGTACAGTCTCAGAGTAACCGCGTCTAAACACCGTTAATCAGGGTAATCTTTTGTCGCAATAATAGCATAAATAGTTCCGCAGTATAGCTACTCGCTCTCTCAGTCTTTGTTTCTCCCAACGTTAACAACTCTCAGAATTTGTTTCTCGTAACGATAAGATCTTACTCAGTCTTTGTGGTTGTATCTGAAATAGACAGGTGCAAAAAATATTCTGAACTTTTGGTTTACTATGATTGAATTTATTTGAAAGACGTAATGCAATCGAACTTATACGCGAGTGCGTAAATAATATCTGTGGACTTTAATTCGGGATAGGCTACGCACGAAAAATTCTGCCTCCCGATAGGAACGTAATAGTCAAGAAAATATTAATCATTGCTAAAAAGGTTTTCTTCATTGACAAACATTAAATCAAATAACTTTACTTGTTCAAATAAATAAATAAATAAATAAATAAATAAATAAATAAAAATAAAATAAAGGAATAATTTTAAATATTGACTTTGCCAAGAATATCATACTGCGATTTTGTGAAATGAACTATAGAGAACTGTTTATTTAAAATATATCGTGTGACTTTGACAGTGTTTGTAAATCTGTGCTTAAGGTGAAATATAGGAGAAATATTAATTTAAAATTTTGTGTCGATCATATCAATCGTAGTTAGAACATGACCTTCCCATTAATAATTGAAGAACTCTTAAAAATAGCATCTTTGAATTATCTGTGAATCAAAGTGACTAAAAATAATTAAAATGTTACGACTTTTATAGCTAAAGGCCAGTGAAGATTTATGTGACGTGCCTCGTTAAATGGAACTACCGGGAAAGAAAAGATTATATTACAAAAGAATTTATAATTTTTAAAACAACCCCTGAGATCACAGAGTCCATGTTCATCAGTTAAAATATAATCCATAAACTGTGTTAGGCTACGGAAAGTTAACTGAATATATGAAATATTGTCAGGTGTACCAACTTAAATAACCAACGTATGCCTCAAATAAAAATTTTACGTGCCTACTGAATCTTTATATGAAGACGACGAAAGCTTGCACTGCCGCTGATGTCGCTTCTATCATACCGTAGCACTACAATAAACCAAATAAACTTCCACCACCAACCAAAATATCAAATCAAAAGGACGTCACAGTTACTAATAAATTAGTTATGTCGCAGAGTTCGGCTACTTCAATTTACGCCTCCCTACTCCATGCTACTCAGTGTCGCAAACTTCGTGCCCTGCTGTTTGTGTGTGAGAAATCGATTGGAAACTTTCATCATGTCTGCACGATGTAGGTGCCGCCACCGGCGCCAACCTTGTGTGAATGCACTGAAAAGCATCTTCTTCCTGTCGGTTAAATTTAGCACGTCATCATCATGGTGTAGCAATTTTAATGGTCAGGAGTGTAATTTTTTGAGACACGCTCACACACACACACAATATATTGAAAAATAATGTTATAGCGTTTCTGCGTAAAATATAAACATGTAGGAGAACTTCAAAAGAAAAAAAAACCAGTGTAAATACAAAATTTCATTGAAATCCGTAGACCCGTACATATACACAAATAT
Source organism: Locusta migratoria (assembly GCA_026315105.1). Lineage (NCBI taxonomy): Eukaryota > Metazoa > Arthropoda > Insecta > Orthoptera > Acrididae > Locusta > Locusta migratoria. The sequence goes on along the minus strand of CM048746.1, from coordinate 541,632,267 downwards.
TGCGGAAACGGAAAGTGCGACTGAAAGCGGTTTTCACATAATGGATTGTTAGTCAAGGACTCGTATTATTAGCCAATAAGCAGATTATAAAAATTCCTAGAAAGTGTTTTTTTTATGCAAACATACAATTTTTCTAATGGAACAATGGTTGTTTCTATCAAGCACTGGAATTTTTGACACCAGCTGTGTACAAGGAATGTTGAATGACATTTTTATCACGTTTACTTTGGCAGCAACAACCATTCAAATTTTTGGGGGCGGAGGCTACTTCAACGTAGCTAACTGGCTGGTGGTCATAATACAGTGGGCCGTGCCGCAGGGCTAGCCACTCGGCCAGTCAGCTACGCTATCGCAGCCTTCGTCCCCGAAACTTTGAACGGTTGTATCTACCAAACTAAACGTGGTAAAATGTCATTCAAAATTTTTTATACACAGCTGGTGTCAAAACTTCCAGTGCATGATAGAAACAACCATTGTTCTATTTTAAAATAAACTGTATATACGCATAAAAATACACATTATAAATAATATTAAAATCTGTTTGTTGGCTAAAAATACGAGCCCCTGACTACCAACCCAGTCTGTTAAAACCGCACATCAATCGGACTATTCGCAATATTTGCAGTGCAAGTGTTACGTGATTCACCCTGTATGTACGTTACAGTCCAAACCCGTTTCTAGTTAGAGCGCTTTCTCAACAGCTAAAACTAGTTTATACTAAACCACTTCGTCAAATCGTGTTTTGCCTAGTTAAAACTACGTTTAACTGACATTAGATTTTGACCAGCAGTAACTTCTAGTTATAATGAAGGCTAGTTATAATGAAGGCTATCAGTAGCAACTAGTTTTAACTAGTAAGCACATATTGTAACTAAACTACAGAAAACTTGCCATTGCTTCAGATTCAGTGACACCTTAAATATACCAATTCCTGTTGTCGACAGAGCAAGAGCAGATGTCCCTTATAATAATGGAGTGTTTCTTCAGAAATATGAGCATGGCTTGCACAAGATTGGAACGAAATATGGGATAGACGACAAATTGCATTGCAGGTATATAATGCTGAATTGATTTCAATAATTAGGGGCAAATGTCAGATATATTCATATGTTCATTGATTTAATGCTCTTAAAATGCTGATAACTATTAAAGTAGTTAAAATATCCACGGGTGTACTGCCGGTCTATTGTGTCCAACGGGCACAATATTTCGGCGATCATACATGTAGCCATCACGTATGCTAGATTTACTCTTAATTGACCCAATCGCTGGTTCCCAAGCTTTGCTAAGATTATAGCCACAGTCACGGTTTATGAGGTCGTCACTTGTGCGAATTTCAGTGGCCTCTCTAACGACGCAGTCCCAGTATCTCGACGTCTGTACCAGAATCCTAGTGCGTTCATACTCTATCGCGTGATTCTCCGAAATCAATCTTCAGCGACCGTCGACTTGCTCGATACATCAATCGTGTGTGCCTCTGTGGTTCAACGCATCGATCCTCGACTGTACGCATCGTCTGTCCGTCGAGGATCGATGCACACACGATTGATGTATCCCAGCAAGTCGGCGGTCGCTGAACATTGTTTGTCGGAGAATCACGCGATGGAGTATGAACGCACTAGGATTCTGGTACAGACGTCGAGATACTGGGACTGCGTCGTTAGACAGGCCATTGAAATTCGCAAAAGTGACGACGTCATAAACCGTGACTGTGGCTATAATCTTAGCAAAGCTTGGGAACCAGCGATTGGGTTAATTAAGAGTAAATCTATCAAACGTAACATAGTGACGACCACGGCGGACAGAGCCCTCACACCGACGTCATCTCAGACGCCGTCGCAATCGGTTCCACTGCGCGGCCGCGGCGCGGGGCGCGGACCGCGGAGGGGTCGCTCCGCGGGCCGAGGGTATTTAAATGGCCCGCTACCGGGCTAGAACCCAGTTCCCTTCGAGCCGCCGTAGCTTGCGGATCTCCGTGTGTTTCCAGCTCATTCCGTCAGTTCACCTGATGATGGCGACATGCATGATCGCCGAAATATTGTGCCCGTTGAACACTATAGACCGGCAGTACACCCATGGATATTTTGATTATCAAATACACCGGGAGAAACTCAAGAATCACATTAAAGTAGTTAATTAATATTTTAAGTTTTAATATTTTAATATCGCCTTTCAAATAATCTAATTCAAAGTTCTATTCCAGATTCGAATTCGACGAGCCCAAAGAGAAATTCCTACTGCTTATTACTTATATATATATATATATATATATATATATATATATATATATATATATATATATATATCGAAGTTGCCAGTTTTCCCACGACAAACGACTTTGCAACTGGCGGCTCCGAACATCTTTGTTTTCTGCAAACAAAGTTGTGTTTCACAAATGTTATTAATTGTGTTCATAATGTTTACCACATATAGTTAACGGAAGAAGTATAGACAATATTCCAAAACGAATACGTATAGTGTATAAGTCAAACCTGACGTACGATAGAACAATTTTTCAGAATGTCAATCAGATGTGTTTCCTAACAGATAATTTAAAAAACAATTGTTCTTGTAAAAACGCATCGTTTATCAGATCTCCTCGATGTCGTGCTGTTTTCTGCTTTCCATATTTCTATGATACCTATTACTCTGGTTATATTTGAATTACAAAAAAACAAATAATAAAAAAGTTGCATGCCACGAGATTCGATCCGGCGACCTTCGTTTTACCAACCCGAGCATTTACCGCTACGCCACGTCTCTGTACAATATTACTAATCGTAGAGATCCTAGAGAGAATATCAGCGCAACGGCTTTTTTTAATTGTTGATTTTCTCGACTACGGCTGAGTAGTGCATCTTGGTGCTTTGCCAAATTACACCTCTGGCATGATCTTTCATTATGCACAGTATGAATCCAATCTGAATTTCACAATTGGTGGCCTCCCCTTGTTAGTCATATTTTACTGTAAGTAGATATTTACACCACTCCCATGAACCACAGACATTGCCGAGGTGAGGTGGCTTGCGTGCCTCAACGATACAGATAGCCGTACCGTAGGTGCAACCAGAGCGGAGGGATATCTGTGGAGAGGCCAGACAACGTGTGGTTCCTGAAGAGGAGCAGCAGCCTTTTCAGTAGTTACAGGGGCAACAGTCTGGATGATTGACTGAGCTGGCCTTGTAACATCACCTAATGTGGCTTTGCCACACAGCTACTGCGAACGGCTGAAAGCAAGGGGAAACTACAGCCGTTACCTTTCCCGAGGACATGCAGCTCTACTGTATGAACATATGATGATGGCATCCTCTCGGGTAAAATATTCCGGAGGTAAAATAGTCCCCCATTCGGATCTCCGGGCGGGGACTACTCAGGAGGATGTGATCATCAGGAAAGACAATACTGGCATTCTACGGGTCGGAGCGTGGAATGTTAGATCCCTTAATCGAGTAGGAAAATTAGAAAATTTAAAAAGGGAAATGGATAGGTTGAAGTTAGATATAGTAGGGATTAGTGAAGTTCGGTGGCAGGATGAACAGGATTTCTGGTCAGGTGAGTACAGGATTATAAATACAAAATCAATTGGGGGTATCACAGGAGTAGGATTGATAATGAATAAGAAAATAGGAATGCGGGTAAAGTATTATGAGCAGCACAGTGATCGCATTATCATTGTCAAGATAGATACGAAGCCAACATCGACAACAGTAGTACAGGTTTATATGCCAACTAGCTCTGCCGATGATGAGGAAATCGAAGAAATATATGAGGAGCTAAAGGAAATTATTCAGACAATTAAGGGAGAGGAAAACTTAATTGTTATGGGAGACTGGAATTCGGTAATAGGACAAGGAAGGGAAGGGAGGATAGTAGGTCAATGTGGTCTGGGCAAAAGGAATGAAAGAGGAAGCCGCTTGATAGAATTTTGCACAGAACATAATTTAGTTATAACAAACACCTGGTTCAAGAATCACAAAAGAAGGTTGTATACGTGGAAGAGACCAGGAGACACTGGAAGATACCAGATAGATTTTATAATGGTAAGACATAGATTTCGGAACCAGGTTCTACAATGTAAGACATACCCAGGGGCAGATATAGACTCTGACCATAACTTGTTGGTTATGAACTGTAGGCTGAAACTAAAGAAACTACAAAAACGTAGGAAAATAAGGAGATGGGACCTGGATAAATTGAAGGAACCTGAGGTTCTTAAGAATTTCAGAGGGTGCTTTAGGCAATTGACAGAAACAGGGGAAATTAAAACAGTAGAGGAGGAATGGGTAAAATTGAGAGATGAAATAGTGAAGGTAGCAGAGGACAAAATAGGTAGGAAGGAAAGACGTACAAAAAATCCTTGGATATCACAGGAGATACTAAATTTAATCGATGAAAGGAGAAAATATAAAAATGCAGCAAATGAAACAGGCAAAATGGAGTACAGACGACTAAGAAATGAGATTGACAGGAAGTGCAAAATGGCTAAGCAGGAGTGGCTAGAAGGCAAATGTAAGGATGAAGAAGAATGTATAAATAAAAATAAATAGATACAGCCTACAGGAAAATAAAAGAAACATTTGGAGATAAGAAAAACAGCTCTATGAATATCAAAGACACTGATGGAAAACCAGTTCTCAGCAAAGAAGGGAAAGCTGAAAGGTGGAAAGAGTATATAGAGGGGCTCTACAAAGGAAATGAACTTCGAGACAATATTGTAGGAAGGGAAGAGGATGTAGATGAAGATGAAATAGGAGGTACTGTACTGAGAGAAGAATTTGACAGAGCCCTGAAAGACCTGAGTCGAAATAGGGCCCCTGGAGTAGATGATATCCCCTCAGAGCTACTGAAGTCTCTGGGAGAACCAGCCATGACAAAATTGTTTCATCTGGTGTGTAAGATGTATGAGACAGGTGAAGTATCCTCAGACTTTAAGAAAAATATTATAATCCCCATCCCTAAGAAAGCAGGTGCAGACAGGTGTGAAAACTACAGAACCATCAGTTTAATAAGTCATGGTTGCAAAATATTAACGCGAATTATATACAGAAGGATGGAAAAGCTGGTAGAAGCCGACCTCGGGGAAGATGTTTGGGTTTAGGAGAAATGTAGGAACACGGGAGGCAATACTCACTTTACGGCTTATCCTAGAAGATAGATTAAGAAAAGGCAAACCTACATTTCTAGCTTTTGTAGATTTGGAGAAGGCTTTTGACAATGTTGATTGGAATAAACTCTTTCAAGTTCTGAAGCAAGCAGGAGTAAAATATAGGGAACATAAGTTTATTTACAACTTGTACAAAAACCAGACAGCGGTTGTCAGAGTTGAAGGGCATGAAAGGGATGCAGTGGTTGGAAAGGGAGTAAGACAGGGTTGTATCCTTTCTCCAATGTTATTCAATTTGTACATTGAGCAAGCTATAAAGGAAAGCAAGGAGAAATTTGGAGAAGGAATTAAAGTTCAGGGGTAATAATTAAAAACATTGCGTTTTGCCGACGACATAGTAATTCTGTCAGATACTGCAAAGGACCTGGAAGAGCAATTGAACGGAATGGAGAGTGTGCTGAAAGGTGCATATAAGATGAACATTAACAAGAGCAAAACTAGGGCAATCGAATGCGGTCTTAGAAAATCAGGTGATGCTGAAGGAATTAGATTGTGAAACGTAGCAATAAAGGAGGTAGATGAGTTTTGTTACTTGGGCAGTAAAATAAATGATGGTCGCAGTACAGAGGATATAAAATGCAGAATGGCAATGGGTAGAAAAGCGTTCTGGAAAAAGAGAAATTTGTTAACATCGAATATTGATTTAAACCTAAGGAAGTCCTTTCTGAAGGCGTTTGTATGGAGTGTTGCCTTGTATGGGAGTGAGACATGGACGATAAACAGTGCGGACAGGAGGAGGATTGAGGCTTTTGAAATATGGTGCTATAGAAGAATGCTAAAGATTAGGTGGGTGGATCGCGTAACTAATGAGGAGCTACTGAACAGAATTGGGGAGAAAAGGAATTCCTGGCATACCTTGACTAAAAGAAGGGATAGATTGGTAGGACACATTCTTAGACATCAAGGAATTGTGAATTTAGCGTTGGAGGGAAGTGTATGGGGAAAAAATCGCAGGGGAAGACCAAGAGATGGATACAGTAAGCAGATTCAGACAGATGTAGGTTGTCGCTCTTATGTGGAGATGAAGAGGCTTGCTCAGGATAGGGTATTGTGGAGAGCTGCATCAAACCAGTCTCCGGACTGAAGACCACAACAACAACAACAACAACAGATATTTACAGATGCCAAAAAGAGGTTGGAATATAAAGCAAAGAAGCAAGCAATTGAGACTTCAAATCTTGTTGGAAATTATAAAAGAATAATAAGAGGGCATCTGTGGCATAGATATAGCAGATTTTAAAAAATATACAAATTTTACTTTTGTATTGAAATTTTGTGAACATGTTATTAAATCTATCCATAGTAGCATGGATCCTTAAAAATCTTGCATTAATGCTTGATTATCACTGCCCATCAAATAACGTCAAGGATCATGAATAAAATAGCAAAGTTTCAAGCATATATAAAGTTTGAAGTTCACAAAAATGTGTTACTGCTGTAAAAAGGAATATTATTTGCTATGGTACATACAGCTAAGGACTGTGCTTGCTTATATAAATGATAATGAAATAGGCTGCAACTTACAAGGAAAGTACATGGGCTCAAACAAACATATCTGTATGAACGTTTGCTTACAGGATCTCTATGTACAACTCAATGTGCCTGTGGGTGTCGTTTTTCTGCAAAACTCTGCAATCATGCACTGTAGATGTAATTGTAGACGCCATATGTAATGCAGATATCTTAACTATAAATTATGTAATAATATTCGTACATGTTCTCTAGCGTTTTGTCATCAAAAGGCGTGATGACAGTTGGAACTTTAACCTTCTTCTCGGAAGACTGTTGGTATTCACTGCCACTGCTTCAATCGCCTCTTCCCGCACTTACCGTAGCAATACCGCTTGCAATGAGTTGTTCGTCATTATCATCCCTATTATCATCATTATGTGTTAGTGTTACAACAGTACCTAACTTATGCTCATATTTCTGTACTATAACAGATACGAGAAAGCATGCGAATGATTCATCTTCTACACTAATACCATCTTCACGAAGAAGGATTCTTCGTAACTTCATCTCAACCAATCCCAATACATTAGCAGGACTGATTACCAATCGCCGCCCCATCTGACGCTTCACCAAACAAATAACGTCACAAAACGCAACTTCGGAGGCACATTGCACCGCCCGTATTGGCGATTGACATGTCAAAGTGCAATGTGGCATGGCACACGCAGAGGCCTCTAATGGACGATTGCTGAGTTTTGCAGATACAGGAGTATCACTAGTGCAATAAGGGATCTTTACACTATCTCTCACACGATTTTGGTGTATATATGTTTGTTGGAGCCCAAGTACCATCCTTGTTAGAATTAAAATTTGTACCAGGGCTGGGATTAGAACCCAGGACATCTCGCTCACTATGCAGATGCACTTACCAACTGTACAGAACACAGAATTACTTCTCACTTCCCAATATACACTGACAGAGGATATAGAGAAAGTTCAGAGAAGGGCAGTATGATTTGCGTTATTGAGATTCAGGGGAGAGACAGTGTCAAAAAAAAAAAAAAAAAAAATAAATAAATAAATAAATAAATAAATAAAAAATAAATAAAAAATAAAAAAAATGGAGGGCGTTTGGGTGGAGCTAAACATTAGAAGAAACGTATTATTCATTGTGTTGAGATCTATTTGCAATATTTGTTTCACAACTTGCTCCTTCGAATGTAAACATATTTTGTGAACACCCACCTTCACAGGGAGACATGAGATTGAGGAATTAAATTGAAAGCGGAGAGATATATATTGTCCTTTTTCCCGTGCGCTATTAGAGAATGAACCAGTAGAGAAATATTACTAAAGGCACTTCAGTGTGATCTGAAGATTAAATATTTAAATGTAAAAAATCTGTTCATCTAGTGCTCCCCAGGTGGCACCGCCGTCATGAATCTATTTTTCTTTCGCCCCTGGAAAAAGTACAGCATAGCACTTTGTAAGGTAAGGACAAGTAGAATATTTGAAATAAACTTTAGAGTCTTGACCACTAATTTAAATTTATTGAGGCCTTACGCGTTTCGGTGTCATATCAGGTAAGACATCAGATAGTATCACATGTATCTATGTCAATGGATTTGTTAGACGTAAATGTTACTATACATTTTACTAATACGCTGTTTTGAACTTGCTGACAGCACTGAAGATGGTTTCTTGGAAAACCGAAATCGATTTGCCTAAATGAAGCAAAAGATTTTACGGCTAATGCTGCTCCTTTCATTATTGATAAAAGTGATTTTGTGGCCGTTGAGCACACCCAGCCACATAATGAAATCCAATTTAAAGTTTTATCAGTGCTACGTAAAGTGTTGTGTGCTGTGCTCCAGTGAAGTGTATGTTTTTTAAGTGCGTCCACCGCCATCAGAACAAGCGTCGCACAAGTGTCTCCGTGTACTCGCCGTCCTGCGTTGTTGTCATCCTACATGTCCTTTTTTTTTTTTTTTTTTTTTTTTTTTTTAGTTAACTGTGGCTCATCATTTTTAATTGTCTAAATGTGATTTTAATCATCTGTCAACTGTTTGTACTTCGAATTGTCACCTTGTCTATGTCATTGTTCCTCCGTTTGTTTTTCGCCTGTCTTGTATTTTAATTTTCATCTAATCCATGTATTTTATTCTCTCGGCTGAAGAGCAGCCCTTGGAGCTGCTGCCAGCCTACTGGTGTAATAGCTGGTGTGAAAACACAATAAAGGAAAATAAATAGAATGTAATATGATACAGAATTGCACGGGTAAGTTTTACCCGTGCTCGGTGGGTAGTGGCGAGAGATTAATCCAGCGTAAATGTTTTCCAAGTCCGTTTTATTTTAGCCGCCCAGCACAATAAACGCCGAGAGAGATACTTACGACGCAGGCCGTCGGAGGTCTGAGCCCGCCTCACGAGCACGTTCGCCGGCGGGATTTAGCACCTGTCGTGAAGCGATCCCTGCTCCCCCCAAACACTCAAGAGGGTAGTTTAACGCGGAAGTGGAGCGCCTAGGGCGTCGCTCCGCGGCCCATTCAGACGGGGAACAACCGTTGTAAACACCGGCCGGCGGAAATTTGTCTCGGATTTTAGGATCGCCGGGCCGGATTTATATTTCCCCGCGCCGGCAGTCGAGATATCGCAGCGAGGAGTGATATAGGGGGGAGGGTAGTATAGTGTCAGAAGATGGTGGAGCTCGGAATGGTGCAAAGAACCGCATGAAAAAGGCAAATGCTGCGTTCCTAAAATTGTATCCAATTTGGAAAAACAGAAATATCACGTACAAAACAAAAATAGGTATTTTTAATACAAATGTGAAAGCTCTTCTTCTGTACCCCAGTGAAAGCTGAAAAGTTGATAAAAAAGATAACGTCCCAGTTACAAACCCTTGTACATAGATGCCTCTGACATATTATGAATATCCGGTGGCCAGACAAAATAAGTAATGAGGAGCTCTGGCGAATAAGAAACCAGATACCTATAGGAAACCAGATACGGGAGAGAAAATGGGGGGTGGTTGGGACACACATCGAGTAAACAGATGGAGCTAAGGAATCATCATCATCATTAGAGACCGATTATGCCTTTCAGCGTTCAGTCTGGATCATAGTACCTCTAATAAAATGCCTCCATGATCCCCTATTCAATTGATGCCTCTTCTGATGTTATGCCTTTCACTTCAAAATCATTCTGCAGCGAATCTAAGTACTTTCTTCTTGGTCTACCTCGACTCCTCTTACCCTCCACTGACGCGCTCATGAGTCTCTTGCTTCTCCCATGCGTGTAACATGACCCCAACATCTCAGTCTGTTCGCTCTAACTGCTTCATCTATGGAGTTCATTCCCACCTTCTCTTTTATTTCCTCATAATGCACACCCTCCTGCCATTGTTCCCATCTATTGGTATTGAAATCATTCTCGAACGAAAAAAAAAAAAAAAGGCACTGGAATGGAATCCCCAGGGAACAAGGTAGAGAGGAAGACCTAGGGGCACATGGAAGAGGACAGTGGAAGGGGAAGCAAAGAGGGTTGGCAAGATCTGGGAAGAGCTGAGGCAAATGGCCAAGGACAGAGATAGATGGCGAACTCTCCTGGATGACCTATGCCTCCATAGGGGCCGAAGGAATTAAGTCAAGTAAGTCAAGCCGCTTTCAAATATTTATGGCCAATCGGATCTTACTTTTGGAATAACCCTCGTATTAAGATTTTATGAAACAGAACTGCACGAGTAAGTTTTGCCCGTGCGTGGTGGGTAGTAGCTAGTGATTAATCCAGCGTAAATGTGTTCCAAGTCCGTTTTATTTTAGCCGCCCGGCACAATAAACGCCGAGAGAGATAATTACGACGCAGGCCGTCAGAGGTCTGAGTACGCCTCACAAGCACGTTCGCCGGCGGAATTTAGCACCTGTCGTGAAGCGATCCCAGCTCGCCCCCAAACACTCAGGAGGGTAGTTTAACGCGGAAGTGGAGCGCCTAGGGCGTCGCTCCGCGGTCCATTCAGACGGGGAACAACCGTTGTAAACACCGGCCGGCGGGAATTTGTCTCGGATTTTAGGATCGCCGGGCGGGATTTTTATTTCCCCGCGCCGGCAGCCGAGATATCGCAGCGCGGAGTGATATAGGGGGGAGGGGAGGAGTAATGGAGAGTGGCTGCGGCTATTCTGGGTGGGGCCCCTCGGCGGCCATCTGTTAGCGGCCGCCTCTGGCGACACGAGACGCGGCTGCTATTAATAAAGGGGGAGAGGAGGGCCTCTGCGCTCTCTGTCAGCACACCCAGCCGTCAGCCGCGGGACACTTTCGAGCGCCGCCGACAGGTAGTTCATTACTGACGTCATCGGCAGATCAATCTAATCCCAGCGGCCCCTCCAAATAAGTGGCTGCGCTACTCTGCTACTGTCTCCTGGAAAATGAGAAAAAAGGAACACCGTGAATTCGTTGACCCATCAGAGGGAAAATTTATTGACACATTCTTCAGGCATTGTTTACTGATGGTACGTTTGTACGGTTCCTCTTCGTGAAAGATTTCTTAAAGGTTAAATTTAAAACTTCATTTTTCCGTTTCCTTTCTTCTATTAAGGCTAGTTTACACGACGACACTAGGTTTCATGAAACTGCGCTACTTGCCATTGCGCATGCTCGGCAGGCGTTCGCGCAACTCGATGGCGAAACTAAACAGTTTCGGCTCCTTCCAACTTTGGCGAAACTGATTGCGCGTGGTTTTAGGTTAGGTGATATCCAATACAGGACAAAACACGACATAAAGGGGGTAAAGGAAGAAACAATTCGGTTTTTGAACATATATGCGATGCATAGGTGTTCGTGCCATTTTAACTATGAAAATTTCAGGAATAAGCAGTAGCGTGTTAGTGATCTTGAAGCAGTTATTCGTGAATTAAATATTGATGGGTTGACGATTAGTGAATTTCAGACTAAAATACATTCAATTCCAAATACCCATACAAACGAATTATGACAATTTTGGATTTCGGAACTCGGTACAGGTACTGTAGAGACGAATATCTATTTGACAAGAAAATTAATGCAATTAGGTGATATCCAATACAGGACAAAACACGACATAAAGGGGGTAAAGGAAGAAACAATTCGGTTTTTGAACATATATGCGATGCATAGGTGTTCGTGCCATTTTAACTATGAAAATTTCAGGAATAAGCAGCAGCGTGTTAGTGATCTTGAAGCAGTTATTCGTGAATTAAATATTGATGGGTTGACGATTAGTGAATTTCAGACTAAAATACATTCAATTCCAAATACCTATACAAACGAATTATGACAATTGTGGATTTCGGAACTCGGTACAGGTACTGTAGAGACGAATATCTATTTGACAAGAAAATTAATGCAATTTGTAATTTCAGTTCTGGTAACAATGCTTCACGCATAACAGTATCTTGTTTCTTTGTTGCATTAGTAACTCTGCTTAAAACGAACGTAATCGGCACTGGTGACATTCTGAGTTGATTAAAATAACGTCTACGGCCTTCGATCACAATTTCTTCAGCAAGGTCGCTAAGCAACCGAGTTGACGTCTTTTTTTTTTTTTTTTTTTTTTTTTTTTTTTTTTTTTTTAAATCCAGTCAGAAACCCAAAGATGTTTCTTATTCATTTTATGTTTAGTCTTATGCAGCGACTTCACACAGACAAGCAATAGCTCCGCCACTACTTTCACAGCTACCAAAACTACGCTACGGCGACTACGGCACTCACAAAACAACGAAACTGAAGTGTATAGTATTGGCGCTGTGTCTACAGACATACACGAAACCAGTTGCGCGCAATTCATTTCATGCGGCGAGTGTCGCAACCTAGTGTCGTCGTGTAGACTAGCCTTTACTTCCCTGGATAGTGGATAATAATTTATGCCTTACCTAGATCAGCGGTCGGAAACTGGCGGACCGCGGTCCAGGTACAGCCATACAGCCATACGCGTGTGAGTACAGTCACCAGAACGTGAACAATGTCGATGCTATTATCATGTATAGCACTTCATAGACTAAATTCAATTCCGTTGACCCCTGAAAGCAAGGAAGCTGAAATGAAGGCTCTTAGACAGATAGCTGTAGAAAATGATTATGACGCGGGTGTGATAGACAGATTAGAAAAGACGATAACACCTAAGAATCAACTACGTGAAGAAAAGTCGCACAAATTTATGGTTACACCATTCTGGGGACCCGTCTTCTTCAAATTGGCGAGACATTTTAAAAAGAGAGACGTTAAAATTGCTTTTAGAACAGACAATAAATTAGATACCAGGCTTAAGCATAAGATTGATGCGGGGAATTCCCAAATAAAGTGTAATGATTGTGATATGAAGTATATAGGACAAAGGGAAAGGAATTTTGAGGTGCGGTTTAAAGAGCACAGTAATAGACAGAATGACTCATCTACAGTGGCAAAACACTTAAAAATTGAACGACGTTCGTTGGGCTCCATAAATGATAGTTTGAAAGTTATGCACTATGAGAACAAAGATTGGTTATTATCAAATCTCGAAGAAATTGAGATCTTTCGTGCGTTGAGAGGATTCCAGCAGTATGCTCAACGAAAAGACAGAACTATCTAAAAACCATTACTGGGCACATTTTAGCAACCTCCTCCTTGAAAAGCACTAATGTGCGTGCATGTATTAAATATCGACTTCTTGCTTTTAATTTCACTGTAAAATTTAGAGCGTAGTTCAGTCACAAAAACTTTAATTTAGTGACTGATTTCATGAATAAATGTTAGGTACCTTGACTAGAATATCTTTGGCCACCAATGACAGCGGTTAAGCATATGGACAATCTCTGAAGTTGGATCAGCTGTCCGTTAGTGCACAACTTGCTGCCATCTCCGAAACATGTAGTACTGTGCAAAGTTTTATTTTTGACAATGTACATACACAGCTATTGTGTTTAAAGATGCTTCTAGCATCAGATACGTTTTATGGTAGGTAGGAGGTTAGTTTCATTGGAATATTCCTGGTACAGTCGTTTGTATATAGTGCCCTTATTGTTCTACGTTTCCTTGTGTTACATAACTTGATAATGGGATAATGACGTCCCGAAACATGTCGTGTTGGCATATATATTTTACTAGCTGAAAACCCGGCGTTGTCCGGGTACTTATTTATTTATTCCCGCTGAGTTAGTACGTCTCGTATCCCTTCTCTCTCTGTCCACCTCCTTCTTTTTAATATCATTATCGGAGAATATATAAGAAATAATGACGTTTTCCTTTTCCGAGGCACGTTGTCTGAATGTTATCTATTAAAAGTAGATGTACTGTTGTAATATGTGTAAAGTAAGGCAATGCACATTTATCTACGAAGTTTAAATAACAATTAATGTAATAACTTTCACTCGTTTTTGAGAAAATGTCACTGATAAAGCGGAACTGAAAAATATTCCTGTCAGATTGCAGAAGTCTATGCACTTGCCGTTTATCAGAAAAGTAAGTAGTGTAGATCAAATCACATGTAAAAATGCACTAGTTTCGAAGAATCCCATCACGAAATTCAACAATAATGATTGTAATAATATCACAGATCGATCACTTGATGTAATGCACGAAATGTCAAATCGACTTTTTTAATGAGATGCATTAAAAGAAATTTCTTTTTTTTACTGCTTTATTTATTTATTCTTATATTTCCTTATTCGTATGCTTATCCTTTCAGAGAAAGACCTGAAGACATTGTAGCCCGCATAGACCAAAGATATGATCTGTGGCTTCACGTTTCGCTGTGTGCAATCTCCTTGCTATAGAGTCGCAAACGTCAGCGCTGGCCTTCAGTCCGAATTTTTTGTATTATTTGACGACTTTCAACCACCTTATCTTCCACCCCCTTATAGCTATCGGCATGGAACTGCTATGGTGCATAACGGGAGACTTCGGACAATAATTACACACAGACCATTCGTTTGTGTCATTTAGAGCTGAGATGCAGCTCAGCTGTAGTTTTAGTAGCGGTAGCAAAATCCAAAACGAGCGGACGAACTAAAAAGAGCTACCTACTTCGCGGTCGAGCTGCGAACTAAAAGGAGAGCTACCGATCGCGAACTAAAATATGCGCAATAGGTCGCGAACTAAAATATGCGCTATAGGTCGCGAACAGCATTAAAAATCACGTGTTTGCCTTCTGCTGATGATAGCCATTTCGAGGTTAGCGTGTGCCTGCCAGACTACATAGTTCAGTGCTACAAAATTTCTACTTTGAAGTATTCTGCACTCTGCAATATCTGACTAATATATTCCATAATGCCTAGATATAGAGATAACTCTAAACTTAAACGCGAGAAATTATCCACAAACTGTTTCTTTTGGTTTGCGTGATATCGTTAGCGGCTCAGGCAGCAAGCGCATGAAGCAGCTAGGTGGGGGAATTCTCCCTCCACCTGCATGCGCAGAGCACGCCGCTCAACCGTCACTGGGAGCGGACGAACTAAAGGAACGAACAAGTTCGCGGCAGAGCCGCGAACTAAAGTGAACACTTCCGATCGCGAACTATTATGCGCAAGTCTAGTATACAGCGATACGCATGTGAATACAGTCACCAGAACGTGCGCAATGTCGATGATATTATCAGGAACGAAGGAACGCAAGCTGCGGTTGTTCTTATATCTAAATAGATACTCTGCAAGTCACATCCAAGTGCATGGCACAGGGTTCATTGAAGCACTTTTATGATATTTCTCTGCAGTTCCATTCTCTAAAAGAAACACCTAAATCTGCTTGTTTTCGATCTTATATTGTATTATGATGACCTTGTCTCCCTATGTAGATGGGTGCTGACAAAATACGTTCGCATTCGGGCTGCTCGGGAGTAGCAGAGCGATCTGCAGCGCCACTTTACGTATCGCGCGGCATTTATGTGAACGTGGGTGTGCAGAATGAGCTGGAATAATCATATCGGAAAATGTTGGCTTGCGGTATATATCGAATGCTATACTGTCGCTTACTATGGCCAATTTTAGATCGAGGAAGTTAAGCTCGGCATGTTCATGGCCGCTGAATATTTTCTAACTTTTCTTTCTCTAATTTTTGCGTGTACGCACGTATATATATTCTGCCACCCACATGGCTCCAGATTTCTTTGCATCTTATTTCCCATCTTCTTTATTTTACGTTTTCTGTCAGTATCATATTACACATAGTTTCTGCTTGTCAAATTCATTCGCGTCCGCGACTGCGCGCACGCCCATCAGCCCTCTTGGCGCCACCTAGTGCGGGCGCACCTCACTAGGGCTCCTACGCCTCTGCCAGTACGCAGTGCTCACTCGACCTGTGTGTGGACGTGCTCCACAATTTTATGATGTGACATTGTTTTTAAATTTTACTTTTTAATCTATTGACATGGAGTCAGCCACATTTTAACAACTTTTTTAATGTGAGCTTTATTGTAAGTACATTTTCACCTATGCTGTAATTTTAATTTCTTATGTTAGAAACACCTTTGTACTTTTACTATCTTTTATATTTGTGTGTCACGTTTTCATTAGGTATCCATCTGAAGAAGGCAAAATTAATTTTGCCGAAACCTAGGTAAAGGTTATAGATGTAAACCATTTTATGCAACTGGTCGGCTGAAACTGTGTTGAGTATTGGAACTTGCAATTCTGGTATGTAATTCCATTATATAATTGTAACATTCTTGGTGTATGTAATTTTATCTTGTTATTAATGTCTGACTAAGGTACCCTGTTGTAACAGCACGCACTGATGACGTCCCATCATAGGGGCGAAATCAAATTGAAAAAAAAAAAAAAAAAAAAAAAAAAAAATCGCCTATCAAGCTGAAACCTTTTATATCATACGTTAAAGTAGTTTGTAAGCCTAGGGACGGGACTGATCGCCAGAGCAGTTGAGTCCCTTAGCTTTACAAACATTTGAACATTTTTAACAGAATGTGATATTTCTGGTTATAGCATACTCGTATTCACTTTTGTTAGAGCAAGTCAGATCAGCGCTGCTATGCAGCTGATGTAGAGTTTTGTAACGTACCAATAACAATTGGTACAGTAAGTATATTCCTAAAGGAACGGCAGACTAAAGTTTTAGTACTGTGCTGTGATTGGTCACTGGATATGGAGGAAGAATGTGCCAATAAAATTTACCATTACTCGGTCGACGAATTTATGGTGTTCTTTTTCTCATTTTCCGCGAGTGTATATCTCCAACAATCTGTTCACATTCTCTCGTTGTTAATTTGATTGTTTAGTTATTATAATATTGCAAGTGAACCCGACAATGCTTCCCAATAGCTAATATGTATTCAATGCAATCAAGAAATTTCGAGTTTGGTGGGCGATATGAAATATATGTATATATATCTTCAGTGTATAATGCAATAAAACACATAACATTCAGGTCCATAAAATAACCAAAAAGATCTTCCTAGTAAATGTTACAAGTTTAAAATGAGTAAGCTGGCGGTTTTACAGCTCAAGACAGTTTTCGGAAAACGTGCCCAGTAGCAGTTCACAAGACTGCTTGTCTGTACCGCCTGAAGTGAAACTAGAGAGGTCCCAATCTATATTCTTAAGCTTAAAGTCTCACGTGACTAATATTGCAAGGCCCGGATACTTACTCACTAACTGGCGTAGATCGGAATGAAAACTGCTACTGCAGCACTAGGGGGCTCGTAAAGACACCCAACTACTAACTTTACTTCTCTTAGACCTGTTATACGTATCCAGATCACACTCTCAACTTCGACCTCGGTAGAGACTCTTTGTCCACTGCAATGTGTGCTCTGTGTTTCCGATATACATTCGACGCCTCGCTAAATATTTCTGAACTACACACATCAACATTTAGTCAGCTTTCGGTGCCTAAAACTATATGAGCACAATAATTTCCCTGGACCGTTAAATTCGGAAACTTTGTTCTTAATGCTTTGAAAGTTTACGGCAAATATTTTGATGGTCGAATTATTGTTCTGAATGTGTCCTGAATCGCTGTCTAAATGTTGACTGGCGAGTGCTTATCAGAGCTAGCGCCAAGCCTAAAAAGCGCCATGTGCACTGCACAAGTACTTTGCTGCCCAACTAGCTGCTTCCTTAATGTAGAGCATCCCTGATCTATCTAGGGACGTGCTACAATTCCCCCTCCTCTTTGTCCATCTCATCATGTTAAACCGATCGTGACATTTTTAACTGAGATCTAATATATAAATCAGAGTGTCCGTATGTGTGTACGTGTTGCATACAAAACTACAGTTTTCTTCCAATCTTAATGTACACGTAAGCTTTAATCCATGAGGACGGTCGCCGTAAGTGTAAGAATGAAATACGATACATAGTTGACGAGATATGATGTCATAAACAATGAGATGCGCGAAAAACTGCTGCATTTTGCGACAATGCTGCTCATATTCTCCTAAACCATTGTCGGCCGCGGTGGCCGAGGGGACTGAGGCGCTCCCGTCACGGTCTACATGGCCACTACGGTCGGGGGTTCGAATCCCCCCTCGGGCATGGATATTTGTGCCGTCCTTGGTGTTAGCTAGTTCATAGGTAGTTTTGTAAGTTTTTCCTAAACCAATGGACCGATTTCAACCAAATTTGGTACACACATTCCTTACCGTGAGTTAATAATTGCTGCATGGTTAAGAATCACATACGGCACATGGTTCAAAAGATATTACGTATAACCAATAGAAATCGCAAAAAATGCTATATAATGCGGCGAGACTTTCGAAATACACTGTATGAGAATGACAGTACTTAGCGACTTGTAACAATCTATAAAATAATTTCAAACCTTTTTTAAACTTTTTCTCGCTGGCAACCATAGTAAAAAGATGATAGGACAAAAGTTTTTCGCTTACTACTTTTCCGCTATTTATGGAGTAAAACTACGGCTCTCGGTATAACGTTACAATTTATAATTTGTACACTATAAATTATAGCCGCAGGAAACTTTACAGACAGTATACACACGTATAGTTGAATGTATCTTCGAAATTGTATCTCAGTACGACACATAGTTCACGAGATATGAGCACATCAGGAGTAACGTTCATGGAAAACCGCCCCTCCGCGCACCAAGTTTTAATCTATTACTTCTTTACTGCTAACTTTATTCCCAAGAGATTTTGCACAGCCCTTGTACAAATGAATATCTACCTGATAAATGGCAGAAATAAATAAATAAATATCCGGTCAACGCCGGGTTCTCAGCTAGTTTTCATATAAAAATAACATCCAAATTAACAACTTTGCCGGTGGATTTAATTAAAAAATGTTTTTATACAAACCGTGTCCTGCAATCACGAACACAAAGGTCCGAAGAAAACTCTTGGGCCCGACAGGCCTCGCAGCGTTCCCGTGCTATATGAGTGCCCGTTCTTCCGGAACTGTGTACACTAGCGGGACCCCCCACGTGGAGTTCACAGATCCCACTTGAGTTTAGCGGCGCTCCCTCAGAGCACAGGCTGCGCTTAGTCAGTGCCACTTGGCCGCCGTCCAGCATGCTCTTCCTATGAGCTCTGCAGTCCTAGAATTCCAAACGCCAGCTTAAGTTAGCACGTCGTCCGTCACGCGGTGAAAGGG
Organism: Locusta migratoria; assembly: GCA_026315105.1. Classification (NCBI taxonomy): domain Eukaryota; kingdom Metazoa; phylum Arthropoda; class Insecta; order Orthoptera; family Acrididae; genus Locusta; species Locusta migratoria. The sequence goes on along the minus strand of CM048746.1, from coordinate 541,613,083 downwards.
CCCTTCATAACCCTACGCTTAGCGAATGGAGCTTAGGCCACCTAGTCCATACGAGCAAGTCAACACTGCTGAGACCAAACACATGTGAAGTGGAAATGTCCAACGTTGTAAGGGAGTGTAGTAATCTCGTTATTACGTTGTGGGTCTCTAGATTTAAGTGCCAGTCCGTGGAAAAAGTTTCAAAGATTCTTTACCAGAAGAGTCATGTCTTATGCCAAACAATATTCCCTCCTGGATTTCAAAGTGCGTGTTCCAAAAATTTTGTTCTCCAAGAATCACAAGATAGCACCCATTGCACGGAATTCCAATGCATAAAACTGACCTGCTGATGACGTAATATTGCTATGACTGACAATACACCGGGATAAATGACGCGGATTATGATCGTATGACGGTGATGACATCTGGGGTATAGTAGAAGTACTGATATTGGTATCGACGTTGTCCGCCAGCAGATGTAGTGACATAATTTTGTGTTTCCAGCATGTCTCAATGTCACATAAAAGTGTGAAGTCAATAGGCGCCATACCACGTTTAGGCACTCGTGCTCTTACAGCCAACGCAGCGAGTTTCAAACGGGTCTGTTGTGCTGTTCTGTGTGGCGGGGTGGTCGTTTCGGAGATTAGGCACACAAGTAGCACGCGCTACGACAGTTGTACAACGATGCTGAACATTCTTACACCATTAGACAAGGTTTTGAACGTTAACACAGCATAGACGTTGGTCGAAATTTGCCTATTGTAACGGCAGCAGTTCGTACAACAACCGTAGCACAGATAAAAGGGTCTGTAAGCCCAGAAGTGTCAACAAAAACTGTTGCCATCCTGCATTGGATCAAGCTTTGATTCGTGATTAGGCCGGACTTCCAGTCAAGTTGAATCAGATTATGTGGTTTCGGCAAGTGTCGCACTCCCGACCTTGTCTACGTGATAGTTTGAATGGTGTAAGAATGAGCTATTCCACGAACACTCCGCACCGAGATTCTTACCGGCTTCTCTTCCTTGAAATGGAGGGTTTGCAATGAGTGGAGTTCCTTCAGCATACCACTTTTATTGTCATTATAAATCATCATCATTCGTTCCATAATGTTTATTAAGGACATTTCATCCTTGCGGAACTTATGTTAATATTCAGGTCGCCATCTGCATTCCAGGCTTCAGTGGTTACACATTCAGTTATTGGCTGTGAGCCAATATGGTGTATTCATTTAAACACTGCGACCCTACATGGACAGTGAGTAGAGTCAGCCTCATTTTTCGGGCCATTCACAAAACCAGGGACATTAGCACATAGAACAGTTATCGCAAAACTATTTCAACTACGTAGTCTTTAAGCACGAGCAACTGTGAACACTGGCCTATAACTATCTTTTATACCACGTAATATATCTTGCACCATACGAAATCGCGTAGGTACTGCAGTAAAATTTAATATTTTAGTGTATCTCTGGAATGCAAGTTATCTCCTTTACGTCTTCATGCCACTTCTTCCTCTACCGTGGGCTCGGCATATAACCAGGCGGCTGGAACATCCATAATTTCTTTCCAGTTCGTCAAGCCATTTTTTGTGAATTCATATTCTTCGATATGGTTTTATTGTATCTTCGTGATTTGTGTTAGTATACTCACTCTTTTCATTTCATTCTACATCCCACTACTTACAAGACTCGAACAAACATATCTGTATGAACGTTTGGTTACGTAACCCTCATTGTGCTGGTGGGTGTCGTTTTTCTGCAAACCCCTGCAATCATCCTCTAGACAGCATTGTAGATGTAATTGTAGACGTGATACGCATGCAGAAATCTTGACTATAAATGTAAACTGGTAATGTCAATAAAATGCTCCGAGCAATATGAATAACTGCAAAACACGCAATGAAAAAATGCATGTTGATCGCGTGGCAAACATGCGAATGATTCACCTTCTACAGCAATATCATCTCCACGAAGGATCGTTCGTAACCTCATCCCAAACAATTGCAATACATTAACGGGATTGATTAGCAATCGCCGCCACATCTGACACCTCACTACACAAATAACATCACAGAACGCAACTTCAGAGGCACACCGCACCGTCCCTACTGGTGCCGAGTGGCGTACCGGCAGTCAATGTGCAATGCGCCATGGCACACGCAGAGGCCTCTAATGGACGACTGCACAGCTTTGCAATGCGGAAGTATCACTAGTGCAATAAGGGACCTTTGAATTACATCTCACACGATTTTGATGTATTTGTGTTTGTTCGAGCCTAAGTACTTTCCTTGTTAGTACGTCATACCTACTGTTCAGTAACTTTCCATCCATCCACTCTCTATCTGCTCACTGTCCTACATCATTTATCATCACACAGTACAGGGTCCACCAGAAAAATGTATACACTCTTGAAGCAACGTGAAGTATTACTTATATGTTTCTTTCACATTTAAAAATTGATCACAAATGTTGTACAACTTTCAGTTTAGCACATAGTTACTTTAAATGTTCAAAAGTTGACCATCGGCGACTATCGATATAGCGGAACGATGAGTGGTCACCGCAAGTACGTCAGTCAATGTTTCAATGGAGACAGCTTCACATGTTGCTATAATCTCCTGGCTAAGTTCCTTCAGCGTGCGTGGCTTACGTCGATAGACGGTATCTTTCACAGTTCCCTATAAGTAATAATCCGTAGATGTGGCATTCGTGAAATGAACTCCAATTTAATCTAATGTCCCTCAAAATTGTCAAATGTTCAAATGTTTGTAAATCTATCGGACCAAACTGCGTGGTCATCAGTCCGTAGCTTACAAACTATTTAAACTAAGGTAAACTAACCTAAGGACAAACACGCACACCTATGCCCCAGGTTTGTGTCCCAGCCTCGACGCCACTTTTGTGTCTCGCTTCCGCCGGTTGTCTTAGGAGTCAGTAGCCGAGTAGAAAGAGACCGACACATGAATAAAGGATGCACGCGTGTGCAGGTACGGAGGTGAGCAGCCAGTGGGACAGAAGAAACTAGAAACACTAGAGCAAATTAGAACGTGATATATATTTCATAGAGACTTAGTAATACTTAATACTAATTAATAGTTCTTGACTGCAGAATGCTGATACATAGTTTATATAGAGGCCTGCCTACTGCTGATTCCTAGTGCCTATCCGATTGCTAAGTCTTAGCTGGTGCCTAACTGATTCCCGAGTGGCCGATGCAGCAGTCGTGGCCACGAGCGGAGTTGCAGCAGAGGGCGCTCGTGGCTGACGCCGTAAGAACGCCGCGCCGTGCGTGCATGGCGGCTCGCGGCGAAAGTACGTGGCGCGCTCTTCATACTTGTGCTGCACCACACCAGGGTGGACTCGAACCTCCGACGGCGAGCAACCGCGCGCTCCGCAGCGAGACGCCTTAGACCGCTCGGCTACTCCACCGCGGCCAAAATTGTCATCTAGGAAAGCTCGTGCGCCTAGGTGGTAATGTGGTATCGCCCCGTCCTGTTGGTAGGAGACCTCTTTAACAGTGCCATAACTAGCAAAAGTGATAAGCATAAAATTTCCAGATATATTTCTCCAATTAAGCGGGGAGGGAGGAGGGTTTAACGTCCCGTCGACAGCTTGGCCATTAGAGACGAGCTAACGCTCAGATCTTTGGGTAAGGCTAGAGAAGGAAATCGGCCGTGCCCTTTGAAAGGAACCATCCCTTCATTTGCGTGGAGTGTTTTAGGGAAATCACGGAAAATCTAAATCTGGGTGGGTGGAGGTGGATTTGAACCACCATCCTTCGGTATGGGAGTCCAGTCCTTTACCACTGCGCCACCTCGGTCGGTCCCAATTAAGCCCTTAGTCCACACCACCGATGAACCCCTGGTACATTGACTGCCTTAACCACATAAACATGAGGATTTTTCAGTGCCCAGTACACACTGTCATGTCGATTCACGGTTCTATTAAGTTTAAATTGTGCCTCGTCACTCCACACTAACTTTCACCACAAATTGTTCGTCATCAGTTAGCATTTTCTGATAGCATTAGCAAAATTGCAACCGGTGATCAGGATCGTCATCATTAATCGCGTTCATTATTAGTGGAATGTAAATTTCGTGTATACCGCCACAGCGTAGTTTTTCAATTTGCCGCTAGTAAGCGCTGCTCGCAAACATGGCGAGTTCAGGTGCTATACCAGCCATGCAGCTGCCGCTGCCGACAGGAGACACTCAAAGGACAGTGGTGTACCAGGAAACACACTCAAGAGGCTGCAACACGTCCAAGTAGGAATATCCAGTGACACTGCTTCTTAGCTAAAAATTAAGCAATCAACAATGCCATCCGCATTCTCATTCAGTTGTTGCAACTGCGAATAAAACTCTTGACGCTTGTCTTTGTCGTCGTCATTGAGCTTCTGCACTAGCTCCAATTTGGATGGTTTTACAGACAGCTCCTGTCGCAGGGCATTGTATGCAGGAGGGGCAGTCGCACCCCCTCACCCCTCTAAACTTTGGAGAGGCAAGACATGGTTTCTGCCCCCCCCCCCACAGTATTTTTTATGGCAGCCATTTTTGCCTTTGACTGAAGCATCTCTCCTTACTCCAATTTTGCAATCTGTGAGTGCTAATACGGGACAACATGTGTACTGATAGGGCGCTCAAGGTAGATATTACATACAAATGGAACTTGACGAGTTTTTTTTGTGGTCTTCAGGCCGAAGACTGGTTTGATGCAGCTCTCCACACTACTCTTTCTTGAGCAAGCCTCTTCATCTTCTCATAAGAACGGCAACCTACATCCATTTGAATTTGCTTACTATGTTCATCTTTTTCTATTAGAAAACGGAAAATGGAATACCTCGGTTAAATGTAGGTTTTCTTGCACCCCTTCTAAAGAAATGGTACGCCCCTGAGGACGTCCGCTTTTCTTTGCCGGGCATAAAAAATCCCAATTCGTCGTAAATAATTTGTTGTGCCAGTGGTAAATGGCTTTCCTTGTTGGTGGCTTCTTACCGTACTTGGTTCTAAACATCCGTTGAACAGCTATAACACACTTGTTTCTATCGATTTCCGACACACAGAAAGTTCGCTCCGCAACTGAAGCAACACAACCTAGAAGACAAGGCCTCACAACCGGCCGTGCCTACGTCACACCTAAAGGCGTTCGGTTCGCGGCCTTTAGGTGTGACGTAGGCACGGCCTGTTGTCAGGCCTTGTCTTCTAGGTGGTCCTGCCTGAAGTCGCCCTGTTTGCGACTAGCACTGACTACCGGCAAATTACCAAACTACGCTGTGGTGGTGTACATGAACAGAAAAACTATCAGCGTTACTCTTCAAACTGACATATTACGATATGTGTATAGTGCTTGGTTCTTATGCAATAAATAATTGAAACTGTCCCTGGATTTTATGTACACCCTTTAAGTTCATAACAGTATGCCACGGTGGAATGGCCGAGCCCTCAAAGGCGCCTTTCAAAGTTAATTGAAGTAGTTTGCCAGGCTATGAACTGATAACCGTAGCAGTTAAGTCCTTTGTAAGTCCCTTACGTATAGAAACATTTGAACATAGCACAGTGTATACTCGTGTCCAGGGAAAATGAAAAAAGAAAAAAACAGAATCTCTTGAAATACTAGAGATAGGAAGTCCATACTCACAGGATATGCTCATTAGTGTGTTCCGCGTTAATGATTAACATTTGAACCGTGTGAGACCATGAATTCTAGGTCAAGTTTGATATCACATTGCAACACAACCTACCGGTAGTATCTGCCTGTGGCTCTTATTGTCGCTATAAAACGAAGATAATTGATCAGTGTGACTTGAATAGACTTGCTGGATGCCTCGCAGACTTATGCGCAAGACCGTACCGTAAAAACAGCAAGTTTGAAAGAGGGCGCATTATTGGCATGTGAGAATGTGATGATGCCGCGGTGCATGCAACCGTTCGCCGTCGGAGGTTCGAGTTCCCCTCGGGCATGGGTGTATGTGTTTGTGTTGTCCTTAGGTTAGTTTATCTTGGCTTAAGTATAATTACGTAGGCTTCCGCGGCCAGAGTCAGATGACATAAAAGTTTTCTGGGTGTTGTACCGCGTCATGACGTAAGGCTATTACTTAAACAACCGACGTTTCGGCCAACGTTTGGGTATACTGATGAAGGCCACTGTAACGTTGGCCGAAACTTCGGTTAAGTAATAGCCTTACATCATGACGCGGTACAACACGCAGAAAACTTTTATGTCATTTGGTTTAAGTAGTTTGTAAGCTGGGGACTAATAACCATGCAGTTAAGTCCCATAGATTTACAAACATTTGATTATTTTTGAGAATGTGATGCATACATCCGTGCAAGTGTTGCAGATGTGGGAGGAATTGTTTCGGCTCGAACGGGTTTGTGCAAAATGGCTCACGGAAGGCAGTGTAACACGGCAAGAGGGTCAGATCACAACACTCAGATCACCCTCACTCCCTCCCCAACGGGCACATCGACCGCTCATTCGAATGTTCAAAATGTTCAAATGTTTGTTAAGCTTATGGGACTTAACTACGGGGTCATCAGTCCCTAAACTTACAAACTACTTATGAACTACTTACGAACTAGGACGGCACAAATATCCATGCCCGAGGGGGGATTCGAACCCCCGACCGTAGTGGCCGTGCTGACCGTGACTGGAGCGCCTCAGTCACCTCGGCCACCGCGGCCGGCTCATCCGAATGTCATTGCAGCAGAAGATCTACTGTCTCTTCGAGTCTAGCGCAACAGTGGACACACATCGTACACTTATCAGGGGTGACAGCCGTAAGGACGAGAAACATATTCACAGTTGTAAATATGAATCAGCAGCATCTACACCATTATTAATTTATTTAGCTTATGATTTACCTAACAGCGTTTTAAAAATTACTGATGTGTCAAACAGGGTATACAACCCGAAAATATATTTCAGTATACAATCGTAGAAATGCCACCGAACTTTCGACAATAATTATGTCAGGAAAGTTTCTTTCATAGAGTATGGCCGATTAGCAGAATAAGTCTCTAATTATCACGCTGTCGTCGGGACGTTAAACCCTAAAAGCCCTTCATTCTTCCTTCAATTAGAAAGGGGCACCTTACGACCACCACACAGAATTAGTAATGTAGAGTAATTCACAAAATAGGGAGTTTGTAGCATCTAAGTCTGATTTCAGTACTACCTCTGGAATATTGTCCAGGCCCTGGTGCCTTCCCGTTTTTCATCTGCATCAGTGCTGTCTGTATCTCGTACTGGGCTGCAGTTCGACAAAAACAAGTGTGCTACACCTGTTCATCGGATGTTTAGAACCAAGTACGCTAAGAAGCCAACCATAAGAATGGCCATTTACCACTGTCACAACAAATTAGTTTTAACGGGTTGCTTGTGCCCTGCAAAGAGAAGCGGACGTCACAGTCTGAGTGAGGTCAATGTGGAGCAAGAACGAGAGACATTATTCATAAGGAGTCCAAAGAAATCACTACGTCGTGCTTTCCATGAAATCTAAATGGTCCCATGACAGAGTGAAAGGTCCTGCGACAGAGGCGGCTTATGAAACCATTCGAATTGGAGCTAGTGCAGTAGCTCAATGACGACGACAAAGACAAGCGTTTTAAGTTTTGTTGGCAGTTGCATCAACTGAATGAACATGGGAATGGCATTATTGATCGCTTAATTTTTTGCGACGAAGTCACACTAATGGTATGAGTTTCGAATCTGGGCTACAAAACATCCACACGAATGCAATGAATTTGAGTGTGTCATGACACCTCGAAAACCGTACGGGCCATTCTTCTTCGCCGAGAGCACTGTCACTGTATATTGCTACTTGGACATGTTGCAGCATCTAGAGGGTGTTTCCCGGTACACCACTGTGCCATGAGTGTTGCCTCCCGACAGGGGCCGCTCCATGGCCCGTATAGCATCTGAATTCGCCATGTTTGCGACTAGCGCTACTGTCGGCATATTACGAAACTACGCTGTGTTGGTATACATGAAAAAATAAATAAATAAATAAATAAGAAATAAAAACAAATAAATAAATAAATAAATAAAAATTAGGGGTTCTCTTATGTAGTATGCATGTTATCTGTATAATGTTTGGTTCTTGTCCAATAAGTAATTGGAAGTGTTCTCGGACTTTACGTACACTATGAATTATGTTTCCGTATACGCAATTACAATAAGGTGCGATCAATTTTGAGCAAAGGCGACTCGTTTTATTGCATATAAAACATATTCAGTGGTCTGAAATATTATAAAATTTGACTGTTTTACAGATAGAAAAACAATTCGTCATTTTTGTCACATTACAACGCCAATAAATATGAATAATTTTTCTAATGTCGTCCAAGGCAGAATTTATTTGTTTATGAACTGGCTTTCGACTAGTCCATCCATCAGGTAAAAAACAATGTTTAAAAAAGAATTTATTATTATTATTTTATTTTAATTTATTTTTATGATAAGTACACGTAAAAAGCTTGTAACATCTGTGTAAAGGTATCTTGTGTGAGAGTGAAGTCACCAACAGATACTAATCAGATGATGGAATCTCCAAAACGCGTCATTAAAATGATTTCTGTGAAAAGATTTGTTTGTAAATCTGTCGGACTCAACTGCTTAGTCATTAGTCCGTAGCTGACAAACTACTTAAACTAAGGTGAACTGACGTAAGGATAACACAAACACCCACAAAAGCAAATTTGCAAAGAAACTTACTTTTTTCCCCTTTTTCCGTCAGTAATTGAATTACATCCCCATTTAATCTATACGAATTTCATTTACTTTATATCTTAGTAAGTACTTTCTCATTGAGAAAGAGCATGGGTCCTTTGGCATCAAAGTAACTGTAAATTTCATCGTGGTCACTTGCATGCTATTTCAGGTTTCTGCTGAGGCCTTCACGGCTACCGTAGCTGCCACGGGGTCCACGAAGTCCCCACCGTACTTCACCCTCAGCAGCTGTCCCCTTCTTTAGCATGCGTCTATCATCTATCCCACTCCTCGTTTCTCGAACACAATTCGCAGCATCTTGTCAAATGTTTTATTTGATTTTTACGAATGCAAAAACTTGTGGAAGATAAGTTTGGTTTTATGAGGAATGTAGGAACACAAGAGGTAATACTCACATTACGACTTATCTTAGAAGATAGGCTAAGGAAAGGGAAAGCTACGTTTTTAGAGTTTGTCGATTTGGAGAAAAACTGTCGACTGGAATACAAATTCTGAAGGTATCAGGGGCAAAATATAGGGAACGAAGAGTTATATTCAACCTATACAAAAACCAGACAGAGTCAAAGGGCAAGAAAGGGGCGCAGAGGTTGGGAAGGGAGTAAGACAGGGTTGTAGCCTTTCCCCAATCTTATTGATGTACATTGAGCAGGCAGTGAAGAAATTGAAGGAAAAATTTGGAGAGGGCATTAAAGTTCAGGAAGAGGAAATAAAAACCTTTGCGGTTTGCCGATGACATAGTAATTCTGTCAGAGACCGCAAAAGATCTGGAAGAGCAATTGAATGGGATGGACAGTGTCTTGAATGGAAGATATAAGATGAACATTAACAAGAGTAAAACGAAGGTAATGGAATGTAATGTCAGAAAATCAAGCGATGCTGAAGGAATTAGATAAGGTAATGAGACAATAAAAGTAGTAGATGAATTTTGTTATTTGGGTAGCAAGATAACTTCCGATGGCCGAAGTAAAGAAGATATAAAATGCAGAATGGCTATTGGAAGAAAAGCGTCTCTAAAGTAGCGAAACTTGTTAACATCCAATATTAATTTAAATGTTAGGAATTCCTTTCTGAAAGCATTTGTCTGGAGTGTAGCATTGTATGGGAGTGAAATGTGGACGTTAAGGAGTTCAGATAAAAAGATAATAGAAGCTTTTGAAATGTGGTGCTACAGACGAATGATGAAAGTTAGATGGGTATATCACGTAACTAATGAGGAGGTGCTTAACCGAATCGGGGAGGAAAGGAGTTTCTGGTATATACTAAGAGAAGAGATAGATTGGTTGGACACATTCTGAGACATCAATGAATTGTCGGCTTAGCATTAGAAGGAAACGTATGGGGTAAAAATCGTAGAGGGTGGCCGAGGGACGAATATAGTAAGCAGATTCAAAAGGATGTAGGTTGTCGAACGTATTCTCAGATGAAGAGACTTGCACAGGACAGGGTAGCGTGGAGAACTGCATCAAACCAGTCTGCGGACTGAAGACCACAACAACAACATATTTTATAGTATTATGATCGAAAATATTCTCTATATTCCAATAGACTGTCTTTCCCATTTTTATGTATAATGTAGTTACGTAATTTCCGATTAACCATAAGATGGCATTATTTTTCTGAGATGGAAAAAAGAAACTTCTTCTGGGAAGAATATTACATTTGGGTTGATATCTCTGCCATCTCTACGTCTGAGGAAGGCAACTTGCATGGTAACTTCGTGCCATATGTAACTGTACACTTGACAAACGAAACGGTGATCTAACGTGTCAGCCCTATTGCATTTAGGGCATCTGTTTGTGTCACTGCGTCTTATTAAATATAATTTCTCGTTCGTGCTAATTGTATTATTTACAACTTTGTACCATGGCGACTGTACTTCTGATGTAAGTATTTTGTTATTTATATTTTGCAAAATATTTTTCCAATTTCTGTGAGGGTACTTCAATTCCACCTTATTCAGGTTGTCCTGTGATCTTAGTTTTTGCAGCATGTATTTACAGGTTCTCTAGTTGATAACCTGTACAAGGCATTGCATGTAGCTTAGTGCCGAATGTGCTTCAATTTATAGTTTATTGCTCTGATGTCGATTGGTGGCTGATGGCTGTTAGGCTAAAAAAGTTTGAATAATTTAGAAGTTACACTGTTTGGATAAATTTCAATAAGTTGCAACGACCTCTTTATTTTCTTTAGAATATCTGTCAATCCAAGTCCCCCCTCTGCGGTAGTTAGGGTCACTGTTCCAGCAGCCACTCGAAATATATGACATTGCCAGAGGTATCGGCAAACTGTTGCCGTTATAGCTTTTGCAACTTCTTTAGGTATTAGCAAAATTAGCCCAATGTAAGTTGCTTTTGATAAAACTGCACAATTAATTATCTTAATTCTTTGCTTAATATTTAGTTCCCTCAGGTAGTTTAAAATGAGGGAGCCACGAATATTGTCCAATTTTTTTTCCAATTGGAGGCTATAGTTCGAAGAGGACAACTATGGAGGGTTAGACCCAAGGCAGTGTGTTGCTCAACGCATTTTACCCAGGCAATCTGTTCGTTGGCCATTCCGTTCAGTTTTAAAAAAACACTCTTTGTGTCATTTACTTTTGCGCTAGTTGCTTTACAGTACAAAGTGACAGCCTCTGTCATTCTTGTGACGTCATCGTTACTTCTAATCAGCACACCGACATCATCGGAATACGCGTTACAAACCCTTTTCAGTCCCGCAAGAGATATGCCCTCTAGTACACCTTCTAACCTTCTTAAAAGCGGTTCCAAAGCGATTACATAGAACAGCATTGATAAAGGGGTCCCTTGAGGGATTCCACTTGTTATTTGAATATCCTTACTATAATGACCATTGAGAGATACATAGTTTTTATTCCCTTTAAAATGTTGTTGAAAAGTTTCACGTTGTTGTCATTGAGGCACATGAATGCCAAGGTTTTAAAAAGATACCCATGATGAACTCTGTCAAAGGCATTATTAAAATGAATTATTACTAGACCACCATGTGCTGAGAGGTGGAAAAAGTTGCGACTATGTCCCAATATTCACTGTCTTAAAAATGCTTTGTCCTGGTGAGACATGTCTGATGACTACCAACGATCCTCCGTAGGATTGGTGTTAACCTCTCCTTAATTACTCTAGCTGTTATTTTATAATCTGTGTTGAGTAAGCTTATGGGTCTCATCTTGGTGATATCTTTTATTCCCAAGTTCCTGCCTTTTGGGATCAGCACTGTGATGCTTTGTTTCAAATCTGTAGAGACAGCCTCCCCATAGAAGTAAAAGCGTTGCCTGTGACATGCCAGTATGATCTGTACAACTCTATGGGCAATAATCCATTGGGGCCTGGTGACTTTTTAGTTGGCGATAACTTGAGTACATCGAAAACTTCTTGAATAATTTGTGCTTGGAGGTATCGATTGTCCTCTTCAGTTATTGTTTTTTTATGGTCAGATGTGGTTACGAATTCCTTTGTCGTATCTTCATCTATCTGCCGTTCACTGTAAAGTGTAGTGTAGAATCGATAAGCCTCATCTAATAAATCTTTATGGTTTGTAAGGATTCGCTCGGCTACTCCACCGCGGAACGAATAAAGTCATTATGATGTTATGGATTATTAATTGAACCACAAATTTCCGCCGTAATAAGACGTTTGGTTGTTATTACAGCTCGCAGAATAAACTTCCACGAACGTATTAAAAAATTGTCACAATAGGCGAACAACTTAAAACATAACGGGCTTAGTTGGAACTAAACATTGATTCCAGGTTCTGAAATACGGGATCCAGTATCAATGGAATTTTGGAATGGGATGAAAATGAGCTAAAGTTGAAAGGAAATCGTAATGGTAGCCAAGCATACGTTTGTTTGCGGTTTGCTGAAAACATGAGGACGTTATTAGTTAAGAAGTACTTCATTTTGAAATAAGAAATATGATTTGATGTCAAACTGGGGGGTTATTACAATAAAAGAGAAACGAGGTTCATAGCTCACACTATTGATTGTTGAAAGAGCGTCAAACGTCCGTTCAGTATCACGGTATAGACGTAAAAGAGTACGAGCGCTTCCGTTCTCTCTCAAAGTCGGAGAAAAAATTGAGCGTCGTAAACAAAAAATGGGCGGAGGTATACTTTGAAGCGAGAACAGATACGCCAGCAACAAGCGTCGCAGATAATTTATGCAAAAATATTTAATCTAATGCTACAAGTTGACAACTATTTTGCAGGTCTGGAGTAACCTGATTTTCAAATCGAATGTTCAAATGTTTGTAGAGATTATTGGACTTAACTACGGGGTCATCAGTCCCTAAACTTACAAACTACTTATGAACTAGCTAACATTAGGGACGGCACAAATATCCAAGCCCGACGGGGGGAGGGTGGGGGGTGGGATTCGAATCCCCGACCGTAGTGGCCGTGCAGACCGTGACTGACGCGCCGCAGTCCCCTCGGCCAACGCGGCCGGCACCTGATTTTCGAGATAAGATCAAGGCACTGGAGCATCGTTGCACCAAATGCTAATCTGCGCTGGTCCGTCGCAGCACGTGTTGAATAACGACCGCCTCGCACTGTAGAGTCGCGTATCTTCGCGAGTGCTGTACTCGCCTCAGCATGCGCCTAGCCTAAGGTCGTGTACGCTTAGAGAAACAATCGAGGAGCTACTGTGTTACTGTGTGATGTTTGCATAATGACGATCAATATTACTGTGGATGGATTTAGCCATATTTTAGACGTGAAACATGTTTTACTTAAATTAACCCAGTTATCTCACAGTTTTACATAGTCTTCCGGGAAAAATTTATGTGAGATTTGCCGAGACCTTCCCTGTCCCCCATATGAGGATTTGTTGAGATTCGAGTCGATACGCCCTTCCCAAACGCCTCCCCTAACTAGGGATGCAACATCGTTGATAAAAACATCGAAGTTCAAACCTCGATGTTCCTGCGGAAAAATATCGATGTTAAAAACCATCGCTCTGAAAAACGATACATTGATGTTTTGCCGATGTTTCCATACGTTTAAGAAATATTAGGAAAAACACACTGAAATGAAGCTCTGTTGCCAGAAAGTATCTGCCTTATTTATGTTCTTTCACTGGACTACGAATACACAGCGAAATGGCAGATTAGAATGAAAAAGAAGTTGGGAATAAGGTTTCGCTACCTATTGGGCTGATTTTACTTCGGATTTACATCATATTAATCATCAAAGATCGACATGAAAAACGACATAGACTCCAAGAGGCAATATGACAAATAATAACCATGAAAGCTTTTAATTTTGTTTAAGGATTTGGGATTTGTCTTCGCAATATCTGCATTCTCCAGTGTCGTGAAGGTACAATAACTTCTACAGTCACTAATCTAATAATTACCCGTACAAGAAAAATTACAAACAGACTGGTGGTTACCCTTCAGGTTTAGCTGCTAGTAACTAGCCAGAAGTTCAAGTACTTCTTTCAAGCGCACGAATCATCAATGAGTCTCATGATACTGACCGGTTTCATTAAGGGAATTTTGAAATATGAATAAGATTTATTTTATAACGGAACTTGACATCAAATGCAAACCATATGATTGAAGAGCCACTCTTCCTACGCAATTTTTTTGCTTCGCATTTGACGTAGGTTTGATGATTTCGAAATTTTTTGTTATTCTGAAGTCATCGGTGTGATATTGCAGTTGCGATGTTTGTGTGCATTACTTTCAACATCCCATAGAACTCTAGATTCGGATTTAAAAAAATTGGTAGTCCTTGCGTTTGACCACTTACTGCTGCACACAACAAACTCACGATAGCAAACTAGTACACGTGCGGCTAATAGGCTACATATACGCGTACAAAGTGTCCAACAAAAGTGAAACATACTATTTTATTCACTCATACAGGTGACTGCATCACTGAGAGAATAGCAAACAAAGGTGAGTAAATGATATTGTTGTTAGTTTCATATTTCACTTACTACTATTTCAAAAGTATGAAAACAGAGACGAGCAACGACAGCAGGCGCGCCGCATTTGAGCTGACGCTGGCTGAGCAACTAATAAAGTAATAACGGAGTTACATATTTTTGGAAACATTTTTGTTTCTCTATTTTTGGGTTAACAGCACTCTATTTAAATTTATCAATAAAGAACAGTCTAGAATACACTAATTGATTTCATTCTACTAGTATCAGTCTTATGTAGACCATCTTCAGGAATTTGTCTCCTTTGATGTTGTGGAGCTGGCAGGTAGCTGGGAGCCTTCCAGTGTGATGAGCAGTGACACACTGGAAGGCTCCCAGCTACCTGCCAGCTTCACAACATCGAAGGAGACAAATTCCTGAAGATGGTCTACATAAGACTGAAACTAGTTTAATGAAATAAATTAGTGCATTCTAGACTGTTCTTTATTAATAAATAATGGAGTTGACAATCAATTGTTGAACGATGTCGGCAGTTTTCTATCGTCGATGCATCGGCGATATATCGCTATTTAAAACATCGATGTTAACATCGATGTTTATGGACGAAACATCGATGTTTTCAAAACATCGATGTATCGTTTGCATCCCTACCCCTAACCCATAAGTAGCAAGTAGCATCAGCACAGGCTGTGCAAGCTGGTGAAACAGGAGTCGGGAATAGAGGCGTTGGCGCAGCGGCCAGAGGCGCTGTGCTGTGAGTGGCAGCCGCGGCGGCGTTCGGTTATTCCTGGTGGCCAGGCTCGCCGGCCCTCGTAAAGCAGCCCGGGTACACACACGGCGCGGCCGCCCAAATAAACCGACGGCGCCGCGGTTTAACGCCGCCACGACGACTTGACTTACTACATGCAGGAAGGCAACGCTGCCCGTGCCGGTGAGGCAGACGGGAAAAGCCCCTACACGTGCGTGTAGTGATTGGAGCCGCCTCACTCCATTGGCTGGTTACACACACGGCGGATTTTTTCCGCCACGGTCAGTTGACCGTCTACGCTCACAGAAAGTTTACACACAAAGCTGTAAAAATCTCCATTGCCGTCCTACGAGTCAGTCGGTTATTGGCGGTGCACTTTCATCATCAAACCAGTTCAGTTTATTTATTAGCACCTCAAGATGGCCAAAGGGTTATTGGCCGAAATATCGTGCGAAGTAACAATGACATCCGGCATTATTTTCATCAAGAAATTCGCCGGGAAAATGTTAAAGTACGCAATTCACTTTAGTTTTGCTGTGGTATTTAAATTACTTATTGTTTTAAGCGCCTCTTTCTTCCTGAACAAGTATTCCAAGAAAGAAACTTTTTATTTTCTATTACTGTAACCAAATAGCTTATAAAGATAATAGCGGAAACTCCGAGGCATTTACATGCGTTTGCCTGGCGACTCCGCCAGCAGTGCCATCTGTTGGCTCGAGTTATACGCTGTACCTCGCTTCACGTCTGTTACTCCGAATTTTATTTCCCTGCGTACCGTATTTAATATTGTTGCGCCATTTAAGAAATTATATTAGCTGCTAATTCATTTAACGTTTAGGGTTAGAAAGAAACTATAGCGTTCGGTTCTGTACAGTTCGAGTAGAATTCGAACTGAAAATAATACAATACATAAGTTTTAATCCTATACATCAATGCACACTTCGTGAGAATTTAGGCCTGTTTGTGTGTTACTTTCCATAATATTAGGCTGACGAATAATTTTTCTTATTGGCAAATGCTTTAATTAGAACTACAAAATATTTATTTGCCAGTAAAGAATAATAACTGTTACACACGACTCTTAATTCGGCAGATTCATTTATGAGAAAGGAATCCAACTTGCTTCTCACACCATAAGTGCTTTCAGCAACGTACTTATCAAAATTTTGTCTAAAAATTTCTGACATTTTATTGTACATACTCTGAACACAATCACTGGGAAAAAGCATTTTGTTTGAGTCTGTATATAAAACTGGAAACTTCATTATCATTATATGGTGCCAGAGCCATTGTACATTTTTCGTGTTCCTACCCAATACATGCCCAGCCCATAATACAATTCCTCGCATTTGTTTTGATATGTTTATTTTCACTAATACTGATATCAGCATACAGAGATACATTAACAGCAGACATTTCACTCACGAATTTATTGAGTGGAAGTTTTTTCAATTAATTTAATTTTATAATGAATGCTGCATTTACTTCACAGTTACTGTCTTGAGAGGGAGACACCAAACTATTGACCACTGCTGCCAGAGAAGGTATCGTGCTGGTGTTTCACAGTCTCGTCTACTCTTTAAGTGCGTAAAGGGATTAAAATAAAACATACGATTAAAATTTGTTGTTATATTTCAATTAACACCTGTATTTAAACACATGCAAATAACAAATTACAACACGTACCCTTGGCTTAACAAATTCTTATTTCTAAAATATTTTCCAGAAAATGGTCTGAGTTTTTATTCACTGTTCTTTTTCAAAATTTCATCTAAGTCAGCTCTTCGATTATGAACAATCAACTGGCTTCATCTAAAAAAAAAATGTAAAAAAAAAGATGGTAAATCAAATCTTAAAAGCAAATGATCTGAGTAGGCCTATTGTTGCCTGCTTAAGCTATCATACTCTCTTTATTTTTTTGGAAAGCTGAAGAATGATTTTCGAGCGCTTTGCTGTTTATAGTTATTACAGTCATATATAGAACATATACTTCCTCTTCTAACAATTTCCTAGTTCTGTCAACTATGATCAAGAAAGTCTTCTGTGTGTTACAGTGTAAAGCGGCTGTTCATGCCCTGTGTTAGTTGGCAACTCCAGCCGCTAGGGGGTGTTTGGGTGCGCTGTCGCCCGTTTCACGGCTGAGTTTCCGCTATTATCTTTATTTGCTGTAACACTAAATGGAAGTTGCAAGTATAATAAAAAGTACCGTTGTTACTGGTTTTCCAATAACGTTTATATTTCACAAATGAAACTTCCGTTAATAACAGCCCACCATAGTTTACATGAAAATAAAACAGATGATTTATCCTGTGCCAGTGCAGAGTGTGACCACTACCACTTCTAGAATTTCTGAGTCGAATTTCGTCTGGAGACTAGATGCAACATGTGTAAAGTATGTATATAGATAATTCATTTCTCTTTCATTGGTCCACCATATCGAAGTCACTACGAATACACAGGAAGTCTCAGTCCTTCTATACATCGAGGGTTTTATCCCACAAAACAGGCCTTTCTTGCGTTAATGAAATGAAAATCCGTTATCTATATCCAGATTACCTATGTTTTCAAGAGAAAAAATATCCATCTAACAGTTGTGTACACTCACAAAGTCTGAACTCACACTGAACAAAAGTACTTTCGACGGTAGAAAAACAGTATTGTACTTGTCTTCAGTCAGTATTGAACTTAAGACCATAAGAAAGATGGGTTCAGACGTTTTATTATTGACTTGTAAATTTTACGTTGATGACACATCAATGTGGATGTACACCGTTTTGCTATGTAAAAAATTGTTGTAATAGCAGTGAATTCATGTAAAACTACTACAGTTCTGAAGATTGGGTCTAGCACGCCGAAACCGGTAATGTAATTAAATGAATAAAGCGATCTTGCCTACAAATCGGTTATTAAACAAATATTTCAATTGTCGCCTGTTCCAGGGCATTGAATAAAATTCAATGGCGAAAATTTTGTGTCAGACTGGGACTCGCACTCTTTTTTTGAGTTTATTTCATTTTTCCTTTTTTTTATTCTTCGGCTAGATCTGAGCGATCGTCTGTACACAAACGTTTCTAACCCTGCCCATATCATCAACCTAACACTTACTAGTGTCCATTATTCTATTTTCTCGCAGCTTTATCTGCATTCCCGCAAGGGATCGAACTCCTTTCTATGCCCACACAGAAATGGTTATTTGCTTGTTTGAGGCATGCGATTGCAATTGATTAAATGATTAAAAGAAAAGTTTTATACGTATCTCGGTAGTGGAAACACGAACCGTTTTGTGGAAAAAAAAACTTTGGACCCGTTTGAAGATAGAAATGCGATTAGAGGTACATTGAGACACCTTTCCTGGGAAATGAATAAGGGTTTTGAGGAAATGGAGAGCAAAGAAAAAAATTATTTCGTAACTGGACGTGTGATGATACGATACTTTATCAGTTATTTGTATTATGTCAGCAATATTTGTTATAATACAATGCAAAATCGTTTGGAAATCATTAATTATATGTGTGGGATGAACTTCACTCGAGCACGACAGCCAAGCGACCTCTCGTTTGACCGGTAAAAAGCCGGCGTGTGTGCAAAAAATCAAATGTTTGTATAGCTCATGGGACTTAACTAGGGGGTCATCAGTCCCGAAACTTACAAACTACTTATGAACTAGCTTACGCTAAGGACGGCACAAATATCCATGCTCTAGGTGGCATTCCATCCCCCGACCATAGTGGCCGTGCAGATTGTGACTGGAGTGCCTCAGTCCCTAGATCGTCTGAAGGTGAGCATTTTATACTACTATGTGGGGTGGAAAAATAATCACGTTCGAGTAATCAACGTTTTTATGGCATTTTTGTTAGATTTTTTTTACGTATGTGATAATATTCTCATATTTGTAATACTTTTCCTTGCCTTTTTTTGAAGTAGAATATCGGGAAACATGATTAATATTCGTAATTATTCCGATTTTCCCGTCGAGGCGTTGTCATCTTGCACAATCGTGTATTCTGCCGGTTATTCGCGTCTTTTCTTGCGCGATATTTCAACTGCGTACCTCGCAGTCTTCTTCAGGTGCTTCCCGATACTGATTCCACAGTGGAACGTGTCCGGTGTTTGTGCCTGTAAGGTGCTAGGCGCTCCGTAAGCCGTCCGCGCCGCGTCATGCCAACACCACCTAGAAGACAAGGCCTCACAGCTGGCCGTGCCTACGTCACACGTAAAGGCCGCAGGGTCATGAGCGCCGGCGGTGTAATGCGCCGGGCAATTGCAGCGACAGTGGCGCCTTCTTCTGGCCGCGGCTGTTCCTATGGTTGAGCGCGTACTTTGCAGTTATCCATTACCGTTCCTACGGTATGACGTTCTCAATGTCTTCCTAGTTGTTCAGAACGTTTCAGCTTTTCTAGGGCGTCGATTAATTTCTCTTGCGCCATGGGGCGGTCTGCTACCTAACCGTAGGGCGCCGTGTCCGGAGTTCCTTCCGGAGTCCTCGCCCGCCAGGAGCGGCTGCCATGTAATTTTCAGGCCGCTGGTGTTCAAATTGTCGCTCTGGACCTGGTAGAGCGCCGTCATGTACAGGTCCATCGTTATGCCTGTGTTACCTGTTTTGTGTCTCGTTTCCACCGGTTGTCCTGGGTGTCAGTGGCCGGGTAGAGAGAGACCGACACAGGAAAATAGGATGCACGCGTGTGCAGGTACGAAGGTAACCAGCCAGTGGGACAGCAGAAACTAGAAACACTAAGCTAGATTAGTATAAGAGATATATTGCGTAGAAATAGGATATACTTAACTTTTACAAAGTTCATGACTGCCAACTAAGTGTACTGCTGAGACATAGGTTAACTAGGTAGAAGCCTGCCTACTGATGAGAGTCCTAGTGCCTATCCGATAGCCGAGTCTTAACTGGTGCCTATCTGATTCCCAAGTGCTCGATGCAGTCCAGTGGTGGCTACGAGCGGAGTTGCAGCAGAGGGCGCTCGTGGCTGAAGTCGTAAGAACGCCGCACCGTGCGTGCATGGCGGCGCGCGGCGAAAGTAGGTGGCGCGCACTTCAGACTTGTGCAACACCACACCCTGGGGTCTGGATGTTGCTTTAGCTGCGTATTCAGAAGATCCAACGGCAGGTTCCAGGCAGAACTCAGGTGGTTAATAAGATTCTCTGTAATCTTAATTCCAACAGATTCATTAATGACGCTATCCCAGTATCTCGGTGCTTGTGTTATAATCTTGGCGTCATCATATTTCATAGAATGACCTAGTTCTAAACAGTGCTCGGCAATAGCTGACTTGGTTTCCTGTCTAAGTCTTGTATGCCTTTGGTGTTCTTTGCACCTGATGTCAACGGACCTAGTCGTCATGCCGATGTATGCCATACCACATTGACAAGGTATGTGGTAAACACCCCATTTATGAAGACCCAGGTTATCCTTCACCGTCCCTAGAAGAGCCTTAATTTTTGTGAGTAGATGGAACACGATTTTGATATTATATTTGAGAACAATTCTGCTGATTTTAGCGGAAATTGGCCCGGCATGTGGTAAATATGCTACCTTCTGCAGGAGCCTCTTGCTCTGAAACAGGGCAGAGTGTCCTTGAACATCTCGAGAATAGTGTCCATATTTGTAGAACACATTTCCGTCATCAAATTATCAGGATCTGACAGGGTTCGTGTACGGTGAACCACAGGTCTGTGTACACCATGAATAATATTCAAGTGCGTAATCTGTTTGCAGCTGCCTTATTTGTGATACACAGAGAGAATTTGGAAATATTTTGTACACATGCTCACTATATGGAAACCTGACCGCCGAATGTATCAGTTATATTTGGATCATGTTCCGAAACCTTATGTGTAGAAAAATAAATTTTTCTTGATACTGGATTCATGGAGTGGCTAAACCGACATGACGCACTACGCGAGGACTTTCAAAAATGTTCAAAGGTTGTAACTCTATGGCACCAAACTACGATGGTCATCAGTCCGTAGCTTACAAACTACTTAAGCTAAGGACACACACACATCCATGAACGAGGGAGAATTCGAACCTCCGACGCGGGAGGCAGCACGATACGATCTGTAACGTGGCGGTCCAAACAGGTTTTTTTTTTTTTTTTTTTTTTTTTTTTTTTTTTTCCCTGTACATTTGTGCGGCGTCAGGACTTTTGTCCATGAAGATGCTCAAACGCCGAGTGATGATACCGAAATGCTCCTTTCTTTGTCAACCTTGTGATGTATACTTGTTTCTACAGGTCAAGAATTTCATCGCAAGATTTCCATATCATGCCACATTACATGACAGTAAACAAATTCATGACACATCAAATGCTATTAAAATTCACTCCTTGGTCCATAATCATATGCCCGAGCTTGTCTCTCAAGATTTGCATACGGACGAATAGACATCCATTAATTGGAATTACGTAATACTACACGTTAGAAATTTTATTGTATTTTATTTATTTCTCATTTTCATTGTTTTTGCACTAGCACAAATGAAACAGCTGTAAATAGATATACAGTTAATTGAATATGAGTCACACTTCCCGATGCTCTACTTAAGAAAATGCAAGGAAAGAAAAGGTATTACAAATATGAAAACATTACCAAATAGGCCTACATCGAAAAAATCTAAGAAAAAACTGCCATGATGGAGATTCGAACATGCATCCACCCTCTTTCGATCTATACCATTGAAAACGCGAATTTGCATCATCAACTTTTATCTTTTATTTATTTCTATTTTTTATTTTTCCCAAGAACTACTCAGTGCGTGGCAGAAAGCCGAAAACGTGTCTTTTTATATATAAGGCAGATTTCGTATGTTTGCGTATACGTATTGCACACAAATCTACAGTTTTGTTCCAGTCTTTATGAAATTTTACACACGTAAGATTCAATCCATGAGGACGGTCGCCGTAATTATTAGGATCACCTACAACACATTGTTCACGAGATATGACGTCATAATGAGATGCGCGAAAAACTGCTGCATCAAACGACATTGTTGCACATTTGCTCCTAAACCACTAGACCGATTTCAACCAAATTTGGTGCAAATATTCCTTACCGTGAGTTAACAACGCTGTCGAGGTAAGAACCACATACGACACATGGTTCAGGAATACTACGTCATAATATACTGTAAGTTTGAAAATATGTTGGGGGAGAGAATGCGTAAGGTTAAGAAGGGGTGCTACTTAGGCGAACTGTGTCACCTGGTCCGAAGGTAACCCGTTTCTTCATCGTAACAGATTGCGTTACAGTCACTTAACAGTGTAATGAGTTACTCATTGTGTCTTAGAAGGAGACCACATGGGTATCGGATTTTAGAATTTCTTTATATTTCTGATACGTGAAGTTCAGAAGGTAAACAACAATCAGCCAAAGCCATTCGACGCAATTCTCAAAAATTCTACGGATAATCGACTTTAAAGTTTTGCAAATACACGAAAGTACCAGTAATGAAAACAGTTGCAGTGTCTGACGGTGTAAGCCTTCTGGCCCCACATTCATAGAGTCAGGTGTTCGAATCCTGCTATCATACATATATTTTTCGTTTTCGAATTCAGTTACATAAAACATTTTGGGATCTCTAGTTCCACGTGTTGTCAGATTTTGTTTGTGTAGGCAGACGACTTTAAAATCTTGTCGTTACGTAAAACGACGGTTGAATAGGTCATTAGTCATTAGCAGCTATGGAGATGACTTTCCAAAACCAGTGTCGTAGCTCTTCACAAATTGAACAATCAAAGACTACAGTCGTGAACTAATAACGAAGCCAATACTGTAAAAAAAATGTAATATATGTTTTTTTATTCAAACCATCATTATTAACAACCTTTTTTACAATATAGAAAATTACAAACAAACAAAAATACGTGCAATTTTCGTGAAAATTACCATTAGATGTTAAAATTGCGTAAGTATTCGAACACAATGAAGAAAAATAAAAATAAAAATCTAACCCGTCAGGATTAGAACCACGGTTGGAAAGCCAGAACGCTACGACCTGAGCTACACATACATATGCTGTAATTGATATATTTACTGGTACTTACGTATACTTGCAAAATTTCAAAGTCGATTTTCTGGAGAACTGTTGAGAGTTGCGTCGAATTGCTTTGGCTGATTGTTACTTGAGTTCTCAACTTCACGTACCTTACATATCAAAAAATTCTAAAACCCGACACCCATGTGGTCTGCTTGTAAGACGCACTAAGTAACTGATTACACTGTTAAGTGACTGTAACGCAATCTGTTACGATGAAGGAACGGGTTACCTTCGGGGCAGGTGATACTGTTCGCCTAAGTAGCACCCCCTCTTAACCTTGAGCATATGCCAAGGCTTCTCTCCCCCACATATTTTCAAACATTCAAATATTTGTTACAACGAAGAGTATAAATGACATTTTATCTCAAAATTGAGACACATTTGCAAAAACGTCCAAAGTATAGTGTTAGTGTACATGTGTTCTTGGTGTTCATTATGAAAGAAAAATGAACACCGTTCAGTACTTTTTAGAAACAAACAACTCAGCTATAAGCTTGGAAGAGAAGTGTGTAATAAAAAAGCTTGGTAGGCTGACGTCTCAGCTCGAGTTGCTGCGGGGGAATAACCGTACGCACTGAGGCGCCGTGCTGCGGTGAGCGGGGCCGTTCGTCGTCGGGGATTCGAGTCCTCCCTCGGACATGCTAGTGCGTATTGTCCCTTAGGTTAGTTTAACTTAGTTTAAGTAGTTTGTAAGCTACGGACTAATAACCCAGCAGTCCCATATACACACATTTCGAGTTGAAGCAAGCACAAACAAGCCAACGTAAGACATTCTGCAGATGTTGTAACGAAAATACAGGGTGTTACAAAAAGGTATGGCCAAACTTTCAGGAAACATTCCTCACACACAAACAAAGAAAATAGGTTATGTGGACATGTGTCCGGAAACGCTTAATTTCCATGCTAGAGCTCATTTTAGTATTTCTCTTTAAATGTAAATACCCAATTGTTTCGTTAGTATGTACTGTACTTCCTCGATTCACCGCCAGTTGGCCTAATTGAAGGAAGGTAATGTTGACTTCATTGCTTGTGTTGACATACTACTCATTGCCCTACAGTACTAGCATCAAGCACATCAGTACGTAGCATCAACTGGTTAGTGTTCATCACGAACGTGGTTTCGCAGTCAGTTCAAATGTTTGTTAAGCTTATGGGACTTAACTATGGGGTCATCAGTCCCTAAACTTACAAACTATTTATGAACTACTTACGAACTAGGACGGCACAAATATCCATGTCCGAGGGGGGATTCGAACCCCCGACCGTAGTGGCCGTGCTGACCGTGACTGGAGCGCCTCAGTCACCTCGGCCACCGCGGCCGGCTTCGCAGTCAGTGCAATGTTTACAAATGCGGAGTTGGCAGATGCCCATTTGATGTCTGGATTAGCTTGGGACGAAGGTGTCCCGACAGGAAGACGTTCGAAGCAATTGATCGACGTCTTGGGGAGCACGGAACATTCCAGCCTCGGACTCGCGACTGGGGAAGACCTAGAACGACGAGGACACCTGCAATGGACAAAGCAATTCTTCGTGCAGTTGAGGATAATCCTAATGTCAGCGTCAGAGAAGTTGCTGCTGTACAAAGTAACGTTGACCACGTCACTGTATGGAGAGTGCTACGGGAGAACCAGTTGTTTCCGTACCATGTACAGCATGTGCAGGTACTGTCAGCAGCTGATTGGCCTCCACGGGTACACTTCTGCGATTGGTTCATCCAACAATGTGTCACTCCTTATTTCAGTGCAAATGTTCTATTTATGGATGAGGCTTCATTCCAATGTGATCAGATTGTAAATTTTCGTAATCAACATGTGTGGGCTGACGAGAATCCGCACGCAATTGTGCATTCAAGTGATCAACACAGATTTTCTCTTTAAGTTTGGGCAGGAATTGTTGGTGATGTTTTGATTGGGCCTCATGTTCTTCCACCTACGCTCACTGGGACACATTATCATGATTTCATACGGGATACTCTACCTGTGCTGCTAGAACATGTGCCTTTACAACACAACATGTGGTTCATGCACGATGGAGCTCCTGCACATTTGAGTCGACGTGTTTGTACGCTTCTCAACAACAGATTCGGTGACCGAAGGATTGGTAGAGACGGACCAATTCTATGGCCTCCACGCTCTTCTGACCTCAACCCTCTTGCCTTTCATTTATGGGTGCATTTGAAAGCTCTTGTGTGCGCAACCCCGATACCAAATGTGGAGACTCTTCGTGCTCGTATTGTGGACGGCTGTGATACAATACGCCAGTCTCCAGGGCTGCATCAGCGCATGAGGGATTCCATGCGACGGAGGGTGGATGCATGTATCGTCGCTAACAGACATTTTGAACTTTTCCTGTAACAAAAGTAACAAGTAATAAAATGAACTCTAACATGGAAATTAAGCGTTTCCGGACACATGTCCACATGACATATTTTCTTTCTTTGTGTGTGAGGAATGTTTCCTGAAAGTTCGGCTGTACCTTTTTGTAACACCCTGTATATGGAAGGCGGGGAGGGGGGGCGGGGCAGGCGCGGGCCGCGTTGCTAGCGCCACTATCAAGACCCGGAACTGTGAACCCCCAGTCATCCGAAACAGCAGCCGCCACTGTGCTAGGATCAGGAACGGCGCGGCCCTTGTGCGTTGACGGCAGAGGCCGGTGGCGTCTATTTCTGAGGCGTTGTTGGTCGCGGCGTTCCAGTGGCCGCACGATTTGAGCCTCGGAGCGCGGCCTGCCTCAGGCGCCATTTAGCGGACAAACGCCTGGCTAATTGGCGCGGCGAGCGCGGCGGCCGGGAGGTGCCAGGCGCCGCTAACCGCCATGATTTACGGCCTCGCCGAGAAGTGCCTGCGTCGTGACGCGCGGTCGCCACTGACAGTGAGTGATGCAAACACTTGTTCCTGTCCAGCTGAGCCTCAGCTGCCGTGTCACATCACCAATCACCACTACACAACAATTCTCCTAGCCTCTTAAGGCCCTCTCAAAGGCAGTAAGTTTCATCTACATACATACTCCGCAATTCACCGTAGAACGAGGATAAAAAGAATGCCTATATGCCTCCGTACGCGCCATAATTGAGTTGCCGGAAAATTTCCGTGACACTCGCGCATTGGTCGAACCTACCGGTAACAAATCTAGCTGCTCGCCTCTGAACGGCGATCTGCTGTGGATCCCAAACACTTGAGCAAAACTCAAGACGTGGTCGTACAAGCGTTTTATACGCAGTCTCCTTTACGGGTGAAGTACATCATCCCAAAATTCTCTCAATAAACCGAAGTCGGCTGTCTGCCTTACTCACAACTTTCCTTACATGCTCGTTCCATTTCATATCGCTCTGCAATGTTACGCCTAGATATTTGAACGACGCGACTACATCAAGAAGCTCACTACTAATGCTGTATTCGAACATTATGGGATTGCTTTTTCTACTCATGCGCATCACCTTACATTTTTCTACATTAAGAGCTGGCTGCCATTCTTCGCACCAACTAGAAATTTTGTCTAAGTCATCCTGTATGCTATTACAGTCAGACGACACCCTCCCATACACCACAGCATCATCAGCAAACAGCCGCAAATTACAACTTACTCTGTCCATCAGATCATTTATATAGATAGAAAATAATAGCGGTCCTATCACACTCCCCTGGGGCACGCCTGACGATACACTCGTCTCTGATGAACACTCGCCGTCGAGAACAACGTACTGCGTTAGGAAGTCTTCCAGCCAGTCACAAATCTGTGAACCTATTCCATAAGCTAGTATCTTCGTTAGCAGTCTGCAGTGTGGCACCGCGTCGAACGCCTTTTTGAAGTCGAGAAAAACACAATCCGCATGTTGCCCTTCATCCATGGCTCGCAAGATGTCATGTGAGAAAAGGGCAAGCTGAGTTTCACATGAACGATGTTTCCTAAACTCGTGCTGATTCATAGAAAGAATTCCGTTTCAAGGAAAGTTACTATATTCGAACTGAGAATATGCTCTAAAATTCTACATGAAACGGATGTCAGCGATATTGGCCTCTGTAATTGTGTGGGTCAGTTCTCTTTCCTTTCTTATAAACGGGAATTTTGCGGGAACATACCTACAGTCAGGCATCCCAGCTAGCAGGTCAGCTCCGCTGTGTGCGGCCGTACCTGTTGTGCTCAACAACCTTATAAAAATAACTTGGCTTCCTTATGGCGCTGCTGTTACAGGGATAATTTGAACCTTGGGGCGGTCGCCATTAAAGTGGGAAGCGTGAGAGAAACACGACTGTTGCTAGGAGATAACTCGAGTATCAAATGTTCAAACGTTCACAAATCTGTGTTGTTGTTGTGGTCTTTAGTCCGCAGACTGGTTTGATGCAGCTCTGTCCTGTGCAAGTCTCTCCATGTGACTATAAGATCGGCAACTTACATCATTTTGAATCTGTTTACTGTATTCGTTCATCGGTCTCCTTCTACGATTTTTACCCCACACACTTCCTTCTAATGCTAAGTTGACAATTCCTTGATGTCTCAGATGTGTCCTATCAATCTATCCCTTCTCTTAGTCAGGATATGCCAGAAAATTCTTTTCTCCCTAATTCGGTTAAGCACCTCCTCATTAGTCACGTGATCTACCCATTTAATCTTTATCGCCGGCCGCGGTGGCCGAGGAGACTGAGGCGCTTCAGTCACGGTCTGCACGGCCACTACGGTCGGGGGTTCGAATCCCCCCTCGGGCATGGATATTTGTGCCGTCTTTAGTATAAGGTAGTTCATAAGTAGTTTGTAAGTTTAGGGACTGATGACCCCGTAGTTAAGTCCCATAAGCTTAACTAACATTTGAATCTTTATCATTCGTCTGTAGCATCACATTTACAAAGCATATATAATCTTTTTGTCTCAACTCCTTATCGTCCATGTTTCACTGCCATACAATGCTACACACCAGACAAATGCTTTCAAAAAGGACTTCCTAACATTTAAATTAATATTGGATGTTACCAAGTTTCGCTTCTCCCCATAGCCATTCTGCATTTTATATCTTCTTTACTTTGGCCATCAGAATTTATCTTGCTACACAAATAACAAAATTCGTCTATACTTTTATTGTTTCATTATCTAATCTAATTCCTTCAGCATTGCCTGATTTTCTGACATTACATTCCATTACTTTCGTCTTACTCTCGTTAATGTTCGTCTTATATCTTCAAGACACTGTCCATTCCATTCAATTGCACTTCCAGATCCTTTGCAGTCTCAGACAAAATTACTATGTCATCGCCAAACCGCAAACTTTTTATTTCTTCTCCCTGAACTTTAATTCCCTCTCCAAATTTCTCCTTGCAGTCCTTCACTGCTGTTTGCAAATCTATTGGACCAAAACGCAATGGTCATCAGTCCCTATACTTACAAACTACTCACTCTAACTCACACTAAGGACAAGGAGGAACCGAACCTCCGGCGGGAACGGCCGTCCAGCCCGTAGCATTACACCTTAGACCACGTGGCCATTCCCCGCGGCTAAATCGAGTATCAACAGGATGAAGCGAAATTCTAGTATTTGTGCTTCACAGCGAGATTCATCACATACCAGCAGAAACAAAAAGTATAATGTATGGAATTTATTGTTCTTTGGGGCGATCTAAATCAATTTGTACAGGTTTCCAGCCATGATCGCCTTTTTTTTTAATTTTTAGGATGACCGGTTCCGACGTTACTCAGACGTCATCTTCTGTTCTCCTGTGCAAGCGTTTTGGATATGTATTAGGTAGATGTAATGATCAATATCACCATCAACACCGGTATTCCACGTTTGTAGTACTGAATACAACTGTACCATGAAAATTTTAATGAGAGTATATAGCTAAAGCCATATGAGATATGACATTGTGAAAATAGGAGATCAGCTGAGATATGACATTGTGAAAGTAGGAGATCAAATGATGACATCCTGAGTAACGTCGAAACCGGTCATCCTAAAAAAAAAAAAAAAAAAAAATGTTTCTCACAAAATTTCGTCCTCCGCGTATTTCAGACAGTAAATGGACGTCGAACAGTGACATCAGTGTGTGTGTTCCATACGTCGTGTGTTTCACAATTACACAAAGGAAATTCTAGGAGACGTAGAAGGCGCCTTGAGGAACAAAACGACTATACAAACTCATGCCACGAAACGTAATCATACGCTGTTACAGAGAGTCGAAGTTGGTGGATGGCACGTCCAGTGGCCGTAACTAGCTCTCTGCGTAGCGTCGTTCAATGCTACAGGTTCTCAATTGCTGAACTCTGTAAAATACTGTAGAGGCAGGCGACCATACAATAATTTGTAGTGTTGCGGGTGTGCTCAATAGATCGTAAAAAATTTCAACACAAATTATTCGTTAATGACGCGTTTCTGAGATACCATCATCAGATTTGTGCCACTCTCACACAAGATGCGATCACATGCTTATTATAAGCTGTTTGTGTCATGGACGAATTACAACATCCGTATAAAGGTATTTTGTGCGAGAGTGGCCCAACTCACCAGCAGATACAAATCTGATGATGGAATCTCCGAAACGCTTCATTAACGAATAATTTGTGTTGAAAATGTTTTGCGACCTATTCAGCATACTCGGAGACTACCAATTATTCTGTAAAATCCATTACCTAATAGGAATGCCAACAGTGTTTTGGAGGGCAGATCGTTTTAAAAATCAAATGTTGCATTTTTTACTTATGATTCTTATTTCTTTAGGAAGGTGAATAGATGGAGCATAACAGCTTTCAGATAATTGCAGAACGACATATTGACCATAACTGTTTATTATTTCTCAATGCTACCGGTTTCGGTTATTTACCATTATCATAACGCTTGATAATGGTAAATAACCGAAACCGGTAGCATTGAGAAATAATAAACAGCTATGGTCAATATGTCGTTCTGCAATTCTTATTTCTCCCGACAAGAACTTATAAATTCCTGTATTTTGACATTTTTCCAGATTTTTAGTTTCCCAAGGCGTGAACTCTGCGCAGTGCGCTGAGAGGGAAAGCGACATGCTACTTTGCCCCCTCTCCCCAATATTTATTAGCGACTTCGTCCTCTCTCCTCTTCCATTGTTCAAAATGAATTTCTCGCGCCGTTCCCCTCTTCCTAAAATCCTTTAATGGGAAAACTATTAAGGTTGCGTGCACATTTTTTAATAATAGTATGTAATGATCACGAACGAGGGAAATACGGATTTGACTAACAATTTTGTATTCATCTCTGTTACTGCTCCAACCTCTGCATATGACAAGTTGTCTTGGTGTCTTCTGCATCTGTACTAATCAAACACAATTACTTGGCCAGCTTAAGTTAGCACGTCGTCCGGTCTCACGGCGAGGATGCTAACTAAGTGTAGTATACCTGATCGATAAACTTAAACATGGCAGCAAATGCGTGTCAAGTAGAAATGTCAGACATCCTAAAGGACTGAAAAAAGAAACACGATTTCAGCATGGTATTATTCTTGGTACTTTGTTTCGTTCTTTAAACTTTCGAATGCCAGTGTGTAGGAAATGTTTCGAACGTGCCCTACTAGATGACGTAATACTGGGGATGGAAAAGAAATGAATACCTAACATAGGCAGAATATTAATTTATTAGTAACGAATTGGCCCATAAATGGTTTTGGGAACAGCTGCAACTCTTCGAGGAACAGATTAGTAATTTGCCGCGGTGGAGTAGCCGAGCGGTCTAAAGCGTCTCGCTGCGGAGCGCGCGGTTGCTCGCCGTGGAGGTTCGAGTCCTCCCTGGGGCATGGGTGTGTGTGTGTTGTCCTTAGGTTAGTTTACCTAGGTTTAAGTAGTTTGTAAGCTACGGACTGATGACCACGCAGTTTGGCCCGATAGATTTACAAACACTTGAAGTCACAAGGACTTAAGTCCGGGGAGTGTCGTGGATGGTGCAGTACTTCCCAGTCCCATCGACCGAACAGAGCAGTCACAGCTTGCGATGTATGCGCCCGCGCATTGTCGTACAAAATGTTGGGTAGGTTGCGCAGCAAAGCTGGTCTCAGGTAATGCTCGAAAAACGAACAGTAGTGCTGTGCTTTGGCGGTCTGCCGTGGAGGACCGTAACGCTCGCTCACAAGTGACTGTTTCCCTCGATTATGCGCACGACGGTGACGTGGGACCTACGAGTCCATTTGCTCGGATGTAAGGTAGGTACGTCAACAGCGGGTGCTATCAGCGACAATAGTTGATTCCATTGTATAGTGTCTTCACAGCAGTGTTGCCACTATTTAAGTTCCAACCCTCGTATAAAATTGTTAACTTTTCGAGTCGAGAGCTTGAAGATTTGATGTTTACTTGCGTAATGGCAAATGACAAAGGGTGGCGGGCAGCAAGGTTGTATCGGGAGACCTATCCCCGCCGACAACAAACACAACATTCAATGTTTGAAACAAAAATTGTAAACGTAAGGGGGAACAAACTGCTGAGGTCTTCGGTCGCTATTGAAACAAACGTATGGTAAGGACGATACACATACACACACTCACACACCTGACGCAACACTTGAACTTCCGAAGGGGTGCGGCCGCGCATTCCACAGTGTTGCGCCTTAGACCACGCGGCCATTTCCGGGCGGCATTCAGTGTTTGCAACAGTGTTTCGCATTTCGTCTGAGTTAGGATAATTTAAGGACGCAGGAAATCTTGAAGGACGTACACTAAATGTTTGAATATCAGACTTGGAGGAAAATATGATCAACACTGCGGGAGGCGGCCGTCGTGTCGGTACCAGGCAGCTGACCCGCAAGTACTGGGTAAGCCAGACCGCGTGGAACATTTGCCGTGACAATTGCTACTACCCTAAACACTTACAGCGTATTCAGGGTTTACTAGCGACAGTCTTTCCACATAGGGTGCAGCTTTGCCAATGGTCTATTCACCAGGCAACCACGAGCCTATGCTTGGTGTCAGGCATTCTGTTCACAGGTGAGTCGTTGAGTGGTATCTTCAATGTTCATAATAGAAAATGTGTGGGATATATTCCGTCTGACTGTACACTTTACTCTGTTTAATTGAAATGATAATAATTTGTAAATAAAATCGGCTTCAATGCGCTGGGACTAGGTCTGAAAACAGATCGCGTAATATCTCCGATTGTTGCGCGCGACTTTTACGTACAGGTATACGGAATACACCCGAACCTGAATGTTATTAAATCTTCTCCAAATGTTATTTATATATGCACTGATAATTCTTCTTTAATTCTCAAATGAGGTTTGCACCAAGGTCAGATCTGTGCGAGATTTTGTTACTATCAAAGACAAACAATGACGTTAAAAAATCCTCGAAATTGTCTGCTCATGAAACATGACGTAATATAGAATCTCTTTACTTTAATACTTGTGCACTTTTACTTTTATGGAAAAATAGATGTACGTCACCTAAAGGCAGCGATTCCGCAACGAACGTCGGCGTTCCTTTGTTTGAGCTGAAAAGCTTTAACTACATATTAAAGGATAAAGACGAGGTTAGCAAAGTACGAATAACAATAATATCGATATTTAACATCTGTATATTTTCATCAAACGTACCTTTCGGTTATAAATCGTTCGCAAACTAAAAATTATACAGATAATACAACCCGTGACATAGGTCGTCACACCAAGAAGCTAAAAATATATAGACGACAGACCAAGAAACCAGGGAGAGAGAAGAATATGATTATACAATCCTTGATATAACAATACAGATAGATGTTTCTTTCTCAAATACTAAGATTATACATATACCATAGGATACTATATTTGTACACTCATGGCCATTAAAATTGCTACACCACGAAGAGGATCTGCTATAGACGCTTCATCACAAACAGGAGCGCTGGGGTAGTGTACGCAACGGCGAACCAGGGTGCACGAATGGCAAAACGTCATTTTTTTCGGATGAATCCAAGTTTTGTTTACAGCATCATGACGGACGCATCCGTATTTGGCGACGTCGCGTTGAATGCACATTGGAAGCGTGTATTCGTCATCTCCACACTGGCGTATCACCCGGCTTGATGGTAAGGGGTGCCATTGGTTACACGTCTCGGTCACCTCTTGTTCGCATCGACGGCACTTTGAACAGTGGCCGTTACATTTCAGATGTGTTACGACCCGTGTCACTACTCTTGATAAACTGTAGTATCGTGTTGAATCTGCATGGGAATCTGTACCTGTACACGTCATTCAAGCTCTGTTTGACTCAATGCCCAGGCGTATCAAGGCCGTTACTAAGGCCAGAGGTGCTTGTTGTGGGTGCTTATTTCTGAGGATCTATACACCCAAATTGCGTGAAAATGTAACGACATGTCAGTTCTGGTATAATATATTTGTTCAATGAATACCTGTTCATCATCTGCATTTCTTCTTGGTGTAGCAGTTTAATGACCAGTAGTGTATTTTTACAGAACTTCAAAGTCTTTTGCGTTCTCCTTTTTTTATAGAAATCATTTTAACCACAAATGTCTTGTTTGCATCCTTAGACGGCGTATATAGTTTGCAGAACACCCATGGTATGGTGACAGCGAATCATCGCCGTTGGTCCAAGCGGAATGTGTATTCCGGAATAATAGGCGACCGTATTTTGGGATCAGTCTTCCCTCCACGTCGCCTAACGCAGCAACTATTGGCATTCCTTACGACTTTACCTCCGCTGCTGGAAGAATTGGCACTGATTATTCGAAAGGTTTTGTGGCTGCTACATGTTGGTGCTCCACTTCGCCGTTAACACCCGAACACATCTGTTATGTTTTCCTTGGTCGATGTATCGAACGAGGAGGGCCGGTTGCATAGCTTGTTCGTTCAGCGGACCGCAACCTGTGCTATTTCTGGTTATGGAGCCAACTCTAAAGTATTGTGTATGCAGACGTCATATCAGATGTGTAGACACTGGAGAAGCGTGTTCATGCTGCCTTTGACAGAATTCGAATGCAGCCTGATTGATGTGAACGCGTGAGAATACAACATGCTATGGCGCGTACAAGCATGCGTTTGAGGCCCACGGAAATCATTTTCAACAGATACTGTCACTGCGACTGCATGGTACTAGACCGCAGTCCCTGTAGCAAAGTATGGTTGAAAAACTTCTCTAGCATGGAAATCATGCATTTCCGGATGTAAGTTCATTAGACCAAATTTGTGCCCCTAGAGATCGTAGAAGGTGAAATAATCTCCCTGTAGGCTATAGTAAGAGAATTTTGCGTATGATCCAACTGCTGTCAAGATACAAAGTGCGTCCAAAAAGTTTTGCAAAGTCGTCTTCATTTTGATTATTTACTAGCTGAAAACTAGGCGTTGCCCGCGTATTCATTTATTTTTCTTCCTTTTTTCAGCTATATATTCATTTGTATCAGAGCTGTATGTCTGTAAAATGTCTTGGGAGTACAATGAGTAGTAAAGAAGTAATAGATTAAAACTTTGAGCGTGATGGAGCGGTTATCCATGAACATTACCGTTTATGTGCTCATGAACTACGTGTCGTACTGTGATACAGTTTACAAGGTATATTCAACTATATGTGTGTGTACTGGCTGTAAAATTTCCTGCGACTACAATTTGTAGTGTAGAAATTATAAATCGTAACGTCATATTGAATGCAGCACTTTTACTCCCTGAACAACGGAAAAGTAGTAAGCGAGAAACTTTCTTCCTTTCATCATTTTGCTATGGTTGTCAGCGAGGAAAGTTCAATAAAGGTTTGAAATTATGTTTAAATTTTGTTGCAAGTCGCTAAGTATTCTCCATCTCATATAGCGTACTTATAAAGTCTCGCCGCATTATGTGGCAGTTTTTTGCGATTCCTATTGTTTATGACGTCATATCTTCTGAACCATGTGTCGTATGCGATTATTAACCCTGCAGCAATTGTTACCTCACGGTAAGGAATGTATGTAAATTTGGTTGAAATCGGTCCAGTTGTTTGGGAGAAAATAGCAGCATTGTCGCTAATGCAGCAGTTTTTTTCATATCTCCTTGTTTATGACGTCATATCTCGTGAACTATATACCGTAAATTGTTCTTAAGCTTACGGCGGCGTCCTCATGGATTGAAGTTTACTTATGCAAAATTTGGTGCGTGATGGGGCGGTTTTCCATGAAGGTTACTGTGTATTTGCTCATATCTCATAACTGTGGTACAATTTAGAAGGTACAGTCAACTATATCCGTATATACAGTCAGTATAATTTCCTGTGGCTACAATGTGTAGTGTGTACATTATAAATTGTAACGTCATACCGAATGCTGTAGTTTTAGTCTATTAACAGCGGAACGTTACTGCTTATGTGCTCCTTTCTCATGAACTACGTGTCGTACTGTGATACAATTTAGAAGGAACATTCAATTATATGTGTGTATACAGACTGTAAAATTTCCTGCGGCTGCAACTTGTAGTGTACAAATTATAAATTGTAGCGTCATATGGAATGCCATAGATTTTACTCCATAAACAGGGAAAAGAAGTAAGCGAGAAACGTTTTTCTTTTATAACTATGCTATGGTTGTCAGCGAAAAAACTTTTAATAAAGGTTTAAAAATATGTTTGAAGTTTGTTGCCACTCGCTAAGTACTGTCATTCACATAGAGCATATGCATAAAGTCTCACAGCATTACGTGGCAGTTTTTTGCGAATCCTATTGTTTATGACGTTATATCTTCTGAACCATGTGTCGTATGTGGTTCTTAACCCTGCAGCAATTTTTACCTCACTGTAAGGAGATCCAGTGGTTTAGGACAAAATGAGCAGCATTGTCGCTAAATGCAGCAGTTTTTCGCGCATCTCATTGTTTACGACGTCATATTTCGTGAACTATATACCGTACGTGATTCTTAAACTTACGGCAACCGTACCAAATTTCATAAAGATTGGAAGAAAACGACAGATTTTCATGCAACACGTACACACAAATAAATATACGGACACTCTGTTTTACATATAAAGATTATTTATTTATTTATTTTGTAGGCGAATGACCCTTTTGTGAATGTATTTGGAACATTTAGCTATCCATGGAGTGGCATCATCCGGGTTGGCCTCACAAGAAGAAAACAAGATTTTCCTGAACAGCACCGCGATAGGTGATGGCCTCCTCCCTCTGGGATCAGCATGGTGTCATTTTCATTGACTTTTTGGAAACTGTCACCACCATTAATCGAGAACGTTACTGTTTGTCATTGGATAAGCTGTGAGGTGACATCAAGACCTACAGACCACAGCTTCAGGGTCAGCTCATCAGACTACACAATGCCAAACTCCACACAGTCCTTATGACGCAGCAAACAATCAGGAAAATAGGTTGGAAAATTGTTCCTCATCCTCCCTACAGTCCGGACTTGGCTCCGCTTGATTTTTAATTCTTTGTTCGTCTAAAGGCCCAATTGCGCGGTAAAAGATTTCACATTCAGAAAAACCTTATTTTCTGTCAAGCGATGAAGTAAAACTCAATCCCCAGAATTTTACCAAAGTGCATTTACATCATGGAAAGAACGTTGGGCCAGAAGCATCACAGCTGATGGATGCTACACTGACTAGGATCAATGTGTAGCTAAATGTTCCAAGTATGTTCACAAAAAATGTCATTCTCTTCCTGAAAAGTAAATAAATAATAAATAAAAAATAAAAATTGAACGCTCTTCATATATTTCGCGCATGGATCGTGAGATATTAGAGTACGTGCGGAGACCTGTAGGCAGTAGTTTTATTCTCGTTCCATTTAGGTTTGTCACGGAAACGGGAGTGACTTGTACGTAGTGATGCCAGGTGCACTCCGCCACGCATCATGACGTTGGTGCAAGGTTCAGAGAGCCTCGCGCCTTTTGAAATACTACCACCATGCTACAAAGACGCAGTTGATTCATGTTGTTGAGCTATTCCGCCGTGGATCTAATATATTCGTTTCATGAATACAACTTCAAGTGAATCACGCGACGACTATAAATTTTCCCTAATGCCCAACAACAAAGGCATCTGCTGTTTGAAACTCTAGGTGAAAACATAATAGTCACTCTGTTTCATTTAAAGCGGACTTCTATACCGACAACAGTAATCCATGATGCTACATTTAAGACGACGTATTATGTAGCCGTATACAAGACAATGACTTAATTTTAGATGGAATTTGATGTATGTTATATGTCTGTATATCAGAATCTTCACATTCCTTTATTCCAAATATATAATGTTTTGCGTCACAATCAGTTGTTAACTCATTCACTAACTGAAGGAACTATTTGGTAATGATGTTGCTTTGTATAACCGCTTTTCCTCTTTTATCGTACACATAGCTAGGTTTCACTTGTCAACACAACACTGAATTACCCAGTTTAGTTATTTTTAATCTTTCATACTATCAGTGACAACACAATGGCCGCCGAGATGCTCTTCAATTTGTCCATTGTTCGCAGTCGGCCGATTACGGAATTTTGGGGGCTTGGGAGAGAGGGGCTACGCGTGATACCGCTCCTGATTGGCTGACAGCCCAGGACGCCATGTTTTTATCAGATTTGGCGGACTTTGAATAGCTACAGTGTGCGTTTCTGTACTGTGGGGTGTCTTAAAAGCTTTTGACAGCTATTTCGCTGTACAGTTACATACAGGTTGTATTGCGGTAGGCACTGCTCCACTTTTGCACGTCTTTTGTCGGTTCTATTTATGTAAATTAACGTGTTGTTCGTCGGTCGTTGACGATAACCTAGAACTTGGCGGCAGTTTTTACGACTAAATGTTGATTACAAGTGATTTACTGAGTGTAATTAATAATGTGCTTTACATAATCATTAAGGATAGTCGAGAACTGTCTAGTTTTTCCTCTGTGAGCTGTAAAAACCGAAGTGAAGATTGTTAAATTGTGCTCGTGTTCGCAAAGAATGAGGAAATACGGAAAGTGTTGGCGGTGAAAGTTCACCGAGAAAGTGAGAACCGTAAAGGCGACTTACGGAAACCAACTTATTATTCCGGTGTGCCTGAAGTAAATATTTTCTGCTGTCCCCGCCCATTGTAAGAAAGGAATGGACGAAAATCAGTAATAGAACAACTGCCTGTGCAATTCCCGCGCGGTTTAGTGGTCGCCTACGGAATACGTAATCTGAAAGTCGCGAGTTCGAATCTGGTAAGCGGTAAATTTTTTAAACAGTATTTTCTAGCTTTTTGTTAGCTTATGGTTTTGGTTTTTGACATGTCGTGCTACAAGGTATATTTTAACACGGCTACAGCACCATCTCCTTGGCTATGTATTATTGCCTATTCTGAATCTTATAATTGGTTACGAGAAGTGACATGAAAAAGGGAGGGACGGGACTATTAACTCGTTGTAGATATTGAGTTACCTATTCTGAGTCTGTTTCTACTGATTCAGTAGAGATAGTATTGCCACGTATTTCTCGACTTTCCGTAGTACTGTGTTCCTAGAATTGTGTACAAAATGACGTTTTAGGTATTTCCTAGGGTAGTAAAATCGACAGGACACACTTAAAATGAATTATACCAGGGCGCAAGTCGATAATAAGGTACTTATTTCAGAGATCGATATGCAGACAGAAAATTCTGAAATAGCATCACTTTCTTTGAGGTACATAAAATAAAATACCACTCTTTCTTATTAATCAACTGCCAACTGTCGAAGTTACCAGAACATCGTAAAATATGGTATTAACTTTCGATAGTCATTGAACTTTTTCAAGGGATTTATTTGCTTACAAATTTATTAGGCCTCTATAAACACAGATAAATGGTATTTCTTTAACTACCTAGCGATTAGTAAGTAGAAAATGTGCTTTGAT
Source organism: Locusta migratoria (assembly GCA_026315105.1). NCBI lineage: Eukaryota > Metazoa > Arthropoda > Insecta > Orthoptera > Acrididae > Locusta > Locusta migratoria. The sequence continues at coordinate 541,573,917 of CM048746.1, read as the reverse complement.
CTCTTGGGTACAACTGATGGCTTATTTAAATCGTTAAGAAGCTGAATTTCTGCCTGGGTCGCTATGTAAGTGCACGGCCAGCGCGCAGTCTGGTAAAAACATGGCGGACACCGGCCGGTTGGCCGCTCTCTTCCTATATAGGCTCTCTACCGCCTAGGGGGTAGCAGCGCCATCGCTCGCTCGCACGTTGTGGCCGCCGAGGAGACACAAGCTGGTCGTGGAGACGGACAAAGTCAGCGTCTTTAGGATTTGGCATGAACGTCTTCCGGGACCGAACAACGCGCCTGACAGGAAGAACTGCTGACCGAGAGCGCTGGAAATATACGCTGGACGAGATCAAGTTGTCTGTGTACGTGATCTGTGGCTTCGTCAGTTAATTGTTTTGCTGGAAAGGATCTGTAATTGTATTTGCTAACGTGTGTACTTACTTCATCATCAGACTGGTGCCGAAAACTAAGAAAGCTTAGTGAACTAAACGTTAAGAGTCGAACTGTTTTTTGCTGCGAGGTGCCTGCCCGTATTTGTGACTGTTTGTTCCTTCTAGAAAGTTCTCGTTTAAATGTTTAATGTTTGACTTTGATTTGACCTATACCTGTTTAGTTCCGTAAGGAATTTCCACTTATTGTGTCCCTGCCTCGTCGCCGCTTTTGTGTCTCGTTTCCGTCGTAGGTGTCGGTGGACGAGTAGGAAGACCGACAGAGGAATAAAGGTAGCACACTTGTGCAGGTACGGAGGGGAGCAGCCAGTGGGACAGCAGAAACTAGAAACACTAGAGTAAATTAGAACGAGATATATATTTCTTAGAGACTTAGTAATACATAGCTCAGTACTGCAGAATGCTGATACATAGTTGAGCTAGAGGCCTGCCTAGTGCCTGTCCGATAGCCAAGTCTTCACTGGTGCCTATCTGATTCCGAAGTGTTAAATGGTTGCTATCTCAGTCCCAAGTGAACGATGTCGTTCAGTGGTGGCCAAGAGCGGAGTTGTAGCAGAGGGCGCTCGTTGCCGACGTCGTAAGAACGCCGCGCCGTGCGTGCATGGCGGCGCGCGGCGAAAATAGGTGGCGCGCACTTTGGACTTGTGCGACACCACACCACTTATATGTTTCAAGGCTTGAACAGAATCATGACTGCTTGGTTCTTCAAAGGAAAGTTCTTAAAAGAATCGTTAACATTTGCGCACAGTTCATCACGTTTAGTCCATTCTTGCTCACGCGCCCTCGGCCTTCCGCGGCTTGTTCTCGAGCCGGTGTACCAGCACTGTCACCTGAGGATGGGGGCCAGGTGGACCGCCGAAATATTGTGTCATGATGACGTATTTATCCGGCAGGAAACCCGAGAAGAATATCATCACGAGGTCTGCGGCATGGCAAGTCGTAGTTGAGACGTTTTCCTGGAAGTGGCATTACATTGGTTTGTTCGTTTCAGTAAAAGTTTTATTAGAGCTTGCTTGTCTGCTAACCTGCAACCAGCGCTTTCACGTACATCTACATCTACATACTCCGCAATCCACCGTAAGGTGCGTGGCGGAGGGTACACTGTACCACTACTAGGCATTTCCTTTCCTATTCCACGCCCAAATTGAACGAGGAAAAAAGAATGGCTATATGCCTCCGTACGAGCCCCAATTTGTCTTATCTTGTCATTGTGATCACTACGCGAAATGTAAGTAGGTGGCAGCAAGATCGTACTACACTTCGCAATCCAACGTAAGGTGCCTGACGAAGGGTACACTGGACCACTACTAGGCATTTCCTTTCGTATTCCGCTCCCAAATATAACGAGGAAAAAAAAGAATGCCTATACGTACGTCCCCCAATTTCTCTTATCTTGTCATTGTGATCACTACGCGAAATGTAAGTAGGTGGCAGTAAGATTATACTACACTCAGCTTCACATTCCGGCCTTCAAAAATTCCCTCAACAGAAATTCACGAAATAACGTCGTCTTTCCTCCAGCGTTCCCCAACTGAGTTGCCGGAGCATTTCCGTGACAGTCGCGCATTGGTCGAACCTACCAGTAACAAACCTAGCTGCTCGCCTCCTGGCTACCACACTGTGAATCAGTATGGTTGTTGTTGTATTGCTCCAGCATCCGCATCATTATTTGTGTGCAGGCCCATGCTGCATCTCCCAGTAGACGAAACAACACATACGTCCCATCATAATATGATTTAGTTTTCCCGCACCTGTCCTGATCACTGAAGCGTTGCCACCAGCACCGGGACTCAAGATTTCTGGAGTCAAAACAAACGGAGCAAGTGCAGCGTCGGACTGAGTTATGCCGTGGCGCTGTGCAAACAGATGCTTGATTTGTGGCCGTCGCCTCAGCGGCTCGCCGTATATCTGTCGCCGGCATTGTGCCCCACCTGCTACCTGCACCTGATTTGTCGTCTGCCTGCTGCGACACCTCCTCGCGGGTTTCGCCTGCTGCTTCCTTAATGGAGCGGAAAACGCGACGTGTGCTTACAGCGGCTATTTTCGTGGGACTTCACGAGGCCCAAGCTCTACTGCCTCGCTGACATGTCAGCAGCTCGCAACAGAAATTATTAATCACTGCATACTAACATCGCACAAAATGTTACTCAATCCCACAAGGGGGAGGGGTGGTGGTCGAAAAGTCTTGTTCACGTAGGGGGGAGGTGAGTCGCCGTCACAAGAGGAAGTACCGGATGATCAAAAAGTCAGTATAAATTTGAAAACTTAATAGATCACGGAATCATGTAGATAGAGAGGTAAAAATTCGAATGACATGTGGTGTTATTACAAAAAAAAAAAAAAAAAAAAAAAAAAAAAAAAAAAAAAAAAATGTTCGGAGAGGGAGAGAGAGAGAAAGAGTTAAAAAATGTCCTAAAGATGGTGCTTCATCTGATCAGAAAGGCAATAATTAGCATAAAAAATGTTTGTTAAGCTTATGGGACTTAACTACCGGGTCATGTCCCTAAACTTACAAACTACTTATGAACTAACTAAGACTAAGGACGGCACAAATATCCATGCCCGAGGGGGAATTCGAACCCCCGACCGTAGTGGCCGTGCAGACCGTGACTGGAGCGCCTCAGTCCCCTCGGCCACCGCTGCCGGCAATAATTAGCATAAGAAAATAGACAAACAGGAAATTCTCAATATGTTCACCATCATTCCTCAACAACAGCGTAGTCGAGGAATAATGCTGTACTGTAAAGCATGTCCGGAGTTATGGTAAGGCATTGGCGTCGGCTGTTGTCTTTCAGCATCCCTAGAGATGTCGGTCGATCATGATACACTTGCGACTTCAGGTAACCCCAAAGTCAATAATCGCACGGTCTGAGATCCGGGGACCTGGGGGACCAAGCATGACGAAATTGACAGCTGAGCACACGTTCATCATCAAACGACGTGTACAAGAGACTTCAGGTAACCCCAAAGTCAATAATCGCACGGTCTGAGATCCGGGGACCTGGGGGACCAAGCATGACGAAATTGGCAGCTGAGCACACGGTCATCATCAAACGAGCGTGTACAAGAGATCTTTCATGCGTCTAGCAATACTTTGTTGTTTTCTTTGGTTCTAATAAAACCCCATATCATTCCAAGCATATGTGTCAATTTTTACCTTTCTCACTACATTATTCCGTGATTTATTAAGTTTTCAAATTTATACTGACTTTTTGATCACCCAATACGTGTGCCATAATGCAAAAACGTATGCCTAAGTGATATTTATTTAATGTTAAAATTAAGGAATTCATTGTGTAACATTCATTACGAATGAAATAGATAATAAACTATTTTATAATACAGAGGAGATTAAAGTTTTACGGACACATTTATAGAATGAATGACAATAGGTTGACAAAGAAAATTTTCAATTTTATATCCAAATTGAAGAACACCACAGGGTGACTGAAAAGGACAAAAAGGGATTTGAGAAAAGTCATAGAAGATACCACACAAGACAAATTTCAGGCTACAGATAAATTGTGCAAAATTTCCCATTCAACAACAAAAACTACAACCTAGTAGGGTCATGTCTATTGAACAAAGGCAGACCATCAGCCAACGCATGAAGAAGTTCTGGGAAGATAAGAAGAAAAAGATTGTACATAGTCTTACGTTTTAAACGGTCTATAATTGGCCAAATTGTGTAATAGAAAAATTACAGTGAGTTAATGATGAAAGATCACAAAGCCTGAAAACTGTTTTCAGGAACCAATCGATAGGTAAAAGAACATGATAAAATAAGTAAGTAGGAAAAGTTAGAGAAAATATTCTTCTTTATAAATTGTCTCTAGAGTGGGACCTTTCTTAATGAGCATAAGAAGAGCATAAGAAGCATGTGCGAAGATCATGATATATTATTCTGTCGGAAATCTTGTAAAAAATAGGAAAATGAACTCCATTCCGAAAAATACACAAAAAGCGTCCAACAATTTAGAAGAAAGCTGTAGCAAAAGAAAAAAAGATTAAATTTGTTTCCTTTGAGGTAACATAGTTTCATTAAGGTGCGTGCAGGGGGTGCGGGAGGGGAAGTCGCCAAAATATTTTTATATGGAAGGGAGTCGCCAGAGTATTTTCACTTAGAAGGGGCTCCCATATTAGAAAATGTTGATAAAAACCGATTTAAAAGATCACACGGAGCTTATTGAAGCGCTGAAGTTGATGCAGAACTCAATCCAAAGGATTAATGGTAACTGTAACGTGCTATTCCATGCGTAAAGTTCCATATTTGTCTTGTAAGCAGATAATATTTACGCATCTTCTTACTTCGTTCTTGCCTTCTTAGTCTTCTGTGGAGTACGATTCTGTCACGGATCCTACGTGGTATGTTGTTGCAGTGGACTTCAGTCCAATGTCTGCTTTGATCCAGGTTTCCACGCTGCCTTATAATGTGAAGGCCATCTCTGAATAACAACGCCATCTATTGCCCATTGGACCTGCTTACTATAATCATCTGCCGGCCGCGGTGGCCGAGGGGACTGAGACGCTCCAGTCACGGTCTGCACGGCCACTACGGTCAGGGGCTCGAATCCCCCCTCGGGCATGGATATTTGTACCGTCCTTAGTATTAGTTAGTTCATAAGTAGTTTGAAAGTTTAGGGACTGATGTCCCCGTAGTTAAGTACCTTAAGCTGTACCAACATTTGAACTTTTATAATCATCTCCAGCCTTCCCCCTACGATGTTTCCCTAACAGACGTCCCTCCAAGGCGAAATTGTCGGTTCTTTCATGTTTCAGAATGTGTCCAAATAATCGATCCCTTCTTTTACTCAAGCCAGATTTTTTTTTCTCTCAACTCAACACGTCTTCGTTTGTTGCGCGATCTATCAATGTAATCTTCAGCACCATGTTTCAAAAGCTTATATCATTTTATCTATAATTTCCTTATCGTCCACGTTTCATTCACAGACAAGGCTGTACTCTAAAAGAAAATGCCGTCAAAAAAGACGTCCTAACAATATTCAATGTCAAAATTATTTCTTTCAGAAATTATTTTTTTTCCCACAGCCATTCTGCTATCAAAACGTATTTACCTACCTCATAATCATCGTTAGAGACTGGAATGAAACTTTCACTCTGCATCGGAGTGTGCGCTGATATGAAACTTCCTGGCAGATTAAAATTGTGTGCCGGAACCGGGACTACAATCTGGGACCTTTGCCTTTCGCGGGCAAAGGTCCCAGGTTGGAGACCCGGTTCCAGCACACAATTTTAATCTGCCAGGAAGTTTCATCGTTAGAGACTGATTATGCGTTTCAGCGTTCAATGAGGAGCATAGTCCCCCTGATAAAATTCCTCCATTATCCCCTGTTCAGTGCTAACATTGATGCCTCGTTTGGTGTTAGGCCTGCTACATCAAAATCATTTTTGATCAAGTCTAAGTACTTTCTCCTTGGTTTACTTCGACTCCTCTTACCCTTTACTGCCGAAACCACCAGTCTCTTAGGTAACCTTGCTTCTCCCATGTACGTAACATGACGTCACCATCTTAGCCTCTTTGCTGTAACTGCGTCAACAATATGTTCATCTCAATTTATTTTTTTATTTCCTCATTAGTGCTTGCAGCCGTCATTGCTACTTCAACCTTATTAATAATGTAACCTGTATCTAACAACCTTTCACTCCCATACAACGAAAGATTCAGCGGTGCACAGTTAACTTAGTTTTGCTACTGACTTCCTTCTTGCAGAAGACAGGATATCTTAGCTGAGCTCTCACTGGATTACCTATGTTTCATACAAGGTTTAGTGAGCATTTGCTCAACTAAACAAAACTAGTTAACCATTTAATGCATGACTTTTTATTTGAAGCTATAAAAAGTACCACGATTAATGTATAGTGCGTATGTACTGAGAAAAATATTGAAAAAATTCTTAAAATTACTATGCCCTACTAGCAACAAAGAGTTCATAGCTGGTCAGCTATATAGTGCTTCCATGATGTACCCGAAGAAGTAAATGTCACTGTTATGCCTCTCATCGTTCCAGAAAGTAACTCAGAATGCAACAGGAGTTTGCGACTGACTACTTTTCTATGGCAAAGAAGGAAAAATTAAGTTAAAAAACGTACTTGTTAGGAGTAACTCAATGCATCTAACTGTCGAAATCATTCAGTAGCATTCCACCATTTATAATTTCTGGGACGAGCTAGTAGAATATGTAACACTGTACATACAAGCATCTACAAATGAATTTGTGGTAAAATGTTGATCAGTTTGAGAAATAATGGAAAAAATAAGGTATGTAGCTGATCAATTACACCATGCATTAAAGGGTGAAGTATTATTCGGCTTTTGCACAACACCTTCAATTTAGTGGGTATCAACTGCCATACATTAAGGAATTTGCATATTCTCCATAATTCCCGCAAACGGAAAAAGCTCGATCTTTTGGAAGAGGTTCAAGTTTTTAAACATTCCAACCCTGGGATAGGTGTATTGGCAAACAATCAATTGGTTATCAAAACCCAGGTTTTCCATAGCATTATGATACCTGGCATACTCCAACAAATATTTTTTTCTTTTGATGATGAAATCACCCAGTCTATACCCCATCACTTAAATGGTTAACTTGTTTTCTTACTTCATTACCAGTGCTTGGTTATATTACTACTTTACATTTTTACAATTTAATTGGTTTTAATGACGTGTGATTACAATGGTTTTATCACTTCCATAATAGCCTGTTCTTAAATTTTCTTCGTGTTTATTGGTGTTTATTACTATAACATATACATTAATAATTCTACTAGATTCAGTGCTCTTACGACTTAATAATAATAATAATAATGTTTTCTGTTCCGCAGGACCCTATTGAGGAGTAAGACTCCATGGTCATGGAACAAGTTAATATATGAACACAAGAATGGTAATAGAAACATTTCAAGTAGTCCTATACACACGACAACCTTAATAAAAAGTGAAAACAAAATGAATTAGCTTAATTGTTTAACTTTTCTGGGAGTTCCTTGACAGTTTAAAAGGAGTGAGCCATGAGTTAATCCTTCAATTTAGATTTGAAAGCGTGAGGGTTTGTGCTAAAATTCTTTAGTTCTTGTGGCTTATTGAAAATGGATGCTGCAGAATACTGCACACGTTTATGCACTAGTGTCAAGGTGGTGTGATGCAAATGCAGATTCGACTTCTGTCTAGTATTCATCGAGTGAGAGCTACTAACTCGTGGGAATAAGCTGATATTATTAACAACAAACAACATTAAAGAAAAAACGTATTGTGACGCCAGTGTCAAAATTCCAAGACTACTGAAAAGGGGTCGACATGACCCCCCCCCCAAAACAAAAACAAAAAACAAAAACGCCGTACGTCATAAGTGAGTGAAAGTAAGCGTAGTAAACTACTTTTCGTGTTGAAAAATCATTTATTTCAGATATTGTTCTAATGGTAAATATAGCAGAAATTAGTTTTGGAACGAGATCCTGAACATGGGCTTTCCACGACAGCTTACTCTCTATCTGAACACGTAGAAATTTGAACTGTTCAGTCTCACCAGATGCCAATTATGTGAAATCAAAATGTCAGCTTTCGTCAAATTATGTGTTAGAAATTATATAAACTGAGTTTTACTGTGATTTAATATCAACTTGTTTCCTATAAGCCATGAACTTATCTCTTGAACTGCATTATTTGATACTGCGTCAATATTACGAACAACATCCTTCACTACCAAGCGGGCATCATCAGCAACAATCACCTGTTATACTCGAAGGCCTATCATTTATATAAATAAGAAACAGCAACGGTCCCAAAACAGACCCCTGGGGCACCCCACACTTAATTGTGCCCCATTGCGATTGCACGTTGTAGTCATTTTTTTCACTGCGGAGAATTACCTTCTGTTGTCTATTATTAAAGTATGAGGTGAACTTGAGAGCAGATGTCCTTCATTATGCTGGATAATCACGCCATCTTCTGTCACGCTCATTTCTCCTCTCATATAATCTCAGCTCTACAGCTTGCTGTGTGTCAGGACAACCTCAGAACAGTCTGTGCCCATAACGCGGCACACTAATCAGGCCGCAACCGCCAGCTGACTGGCTAGCCGCTACGAGGCAGTGGGATGTTCCCAAAATGTTCAAATGTTTGTTAAGCTTATGGAACTTAACTGCGGATTCATCAGTCCCTAAACTTACAAACTACTTACGAAGTACCTTATACTAAAGGCAACACAAACATACATGCCCGAGGAAGGGTTTGAAGCCCCGACGGGGAACGGACTCTCGCATCGGAGCATAGCGCCTCAATGTTCTTGGCCACTCCTCCGCGGCTTAAAAAAAAAAAAAAAAAAAAAAAAAAAAAAAAAAAAAAAAAAAAAAAAAAAAAAAAAACTGCTTATGTCCAGTGACATCGATGTATTGCAGAAGATGAAGATTAGATCAATTATTCAAGTAAGGAATAAGGTCCTTTATTGCTGCCCCCATTCGAGAGAAATTTCCATCGCTACGTGTCAGTGTGGGCACTGGGCAGTGCTGTTTCCTGAATATAGACTGCGCCTGTAGCGTACGACTACCCGCCGTACAGCGCTTTCTGGAGCTCCGCTACTTACGTCACGATCCTTCGCTCTGGCAACGCAAAAACTATCCCCGCAATCTTGGTTTTAAGTTTACGTTATCAACGAAGGTATTGCAAACACTGCTCTGTACTGCACAAATATTTTAAACAAGCGTCCACATACGTCATCCTACAAAATAAAGCAGCAGTGGAATGGCCGGCCGAACGTACTAAGGCGCCTTGCTGCGATCCCACGATTGATCCTTGTCGGAGATTCGAGTTCCCCTTCTGGGTGTGCATGTTGTACTTAGGTTAGTTTAAGTATTTTGTAAGTCCAGGGACTGATAATCTCAGTAGTTAAGTCCCATAGATTTACAAACATTGATTTGAAATAAATAATGACAGCATCCACTAAAACACAGTCAATAAAATATGATACGTCTGTACTCGACGAGTCCTTGCAACATTAACTCATATAGATAGTAACATCAGATAACCCATATAAATTGCTCTTTGAACTGGCCCAATGACTGCTAATTGTAAGACTGTGAGTGAACTGTCTAGGAAATGGTACTAAACGATTTAATTTCTTCCGAGGTTCCTGTTCTTCAAACAGGCTCTCTCCCTCCCTCCGTCCCTCCCTCTCCCTGTCTCTCCCCCCTCTCTCCCTCTCTCTCTCTCTCTCTCTCTCTCTCTCTCTCACACACACACACACACACTCACAGTGAAGTCGAGTAGTCACTAGAATATAAAGTTGAAAACGTCCTAAATGTTACATTTTGTTTACTACGATTGTGCAAGTACGAGTCGCGCGAACGAGATTTAGGTTTTACTTTTTTCCAAAGTCAATTTAAGCACACGCTGAGTTGCTGATAGTAGTGGGACCGCACCAAACCTGTCGCAATGATTGCTGACACTGCAGTTAATAAAATGCATCTGTCACTGGTCTCCTCTCTCCAGACCCCACTCCATTTCCCAGGTACACCACTAGGGCTCCTGCTTCACGTTTAGTTACGAGTTTTATGATCCTGTAAATGTTACAGTTTATTTAGAATTTTGTTTACCTAGTCAGTTACCCTCGTTGCTATCCCAGATAGCTAAATCTTATCACTATGATTTCTCACCCCAATGCTCTGCTGAACATTTTGAAAGATATCCCTTCTCGGAGAATAGGGAGAGAAGGTACACTTTTGACAAACTGGGCTGTAACCTCGGGCTCCACGCGCAGAGGAGCACCAAATTGTCTCCAAGGCAAGTAGTACATGCATTAGTGAGAGGCGAATGCAAACATTATTACCTGAAAAAAAAAAAAAAAAAAAAAAAAAAACGAGAGTATAGGACAGTATAGGAAATTAAATTTTAAAAAGTTTCTATTTTATGAAACTCGATCCAAAATGGTGTACAGGGCCAAAAATATCCCAAATTTGAAGAAAAAAAAACTGTTTCCCTCAATTACGTAAAGAACTATAGCTCCGATCGGAAAGTGTTAAGTTACAAAGTTGTAGGTCTCGAAACGTTCTATCGATTGCTTTTACAAGCATCGACTGTGTTGTTAAGTTTAAAGGTATATCGAAACAACTTTTAAATCCGAATTATTTACACCTCGTCAACCTTTACACCCCCAGACATGTTATTTACTGCAAGTATATCGGTGCGGTAAGTTAGAAAAAGAACTTATTTGTAATACTAAAAAAAAAAGAAAAAAAACACATCAATTCTTTTTCGAGAAAGTACTGTTTTTTTAATTTTTTAATTTTATTCTTTTTTTAAGCCCTTTTCTGAAATTGGCTACATCTTCTTAGGGGATCGACCTACAGTAACAGTCTTAGATTTAGTTCCTTCGTAAAGAGTTGTATTTCCATGTTCATTTTTCAAAAATGTTCAAATGTTTGTTAAGCTTATGGGACCTAACTACGGGGCCATCAGTCCATAAACTTACAAACTACTTATGAACTACTTACGAACTAAGACGGCACAAATATCCATGCCCGAGGGGGGATTCGAACCCCCGACCGTAGTGGCCGTGCTGACCGTGACTGGAGCGCCTCAGTCACTTCGGCCACCGCGGCCGGCTGTTCTTTTTTATTATTTTTATTCTTTTATTTCTATTTTGTTAATTTTAAGGATACAAAAAGGACTTCGAAGAATTTGCAATCCCATTGGGTTTCTTTGCAAACTAGCTATTTTACTTTCTGTATAAATTTCTGCCAATTTTGATGAATTCAAATACTAATGTTTTACTGTAATCGTCTGGAGACTAGAAAACATTTTTAAACCGCCTAGTAGGCATAATTAATCATTTGTAGCAATGGCCTCGAAAGAAGTTTACATTGAATACTTTTACTTTTAAGGAAAAAAACTATGATATTTTTGATTTCCTTTTTTTTTTTTTTTTTTTTTTTTTTTTTTTTTTTTTTTTTTTTTTTGTGGTACCATCAGTAACAGAGTAATAAAGCGTATTCTGCCCCGAGATATGTGGAACAAACCGTAGCCGAGCACATTGGTGGCGCTATCTCCGATGCGCGAGTCCGTTCCGCGTCGTGGGTTCGACTCCTCGCTCGGGCATGTTTCTGCTGTCTTTAGTATAATTGACTTTATAAGTAGTTTGTAAGTTTAGGGACTGATGACCCACAGTTAAGTCCCACAAACTTAACAAACATTTGAACTTCCTGTTTTTTTTTTTTTTTTTCGTAGAACAATATCGAAGCGTGTAAGCACATAATTTCCATGACATGCACACGTGGAGTGTAAAACATCCTCGCCACGTAGTAGCAACACATTTTCAGCGACGATTTTCCATATATGTGTGGGCGGGTAGGCTCGATGATTACATTATTGGGCCTTACGTTTTACCTGCACGTTTTACTGGTAACTATTACCGAACGTTTCTAGAGGAAACATTGCTACTAACATTGTTAGAAGACATTCCGTGAGGCATACGTCATATGGTTTCTCCACAATGGTGCTCCACCCCACAATGGACACAGAGTACGCAGGTTTTTTGGATAGACGATTTCCAGGACAATGGATCGGGCGTTTGGGTCGATAGCCAGCACGCAGTCGTGATTTAAATCCAAAGGATGTTAAGTTCTAGCGCCAACGAATGAAACTGTTTATGCTTAGCAAGTTAATAACGTGCGCGAACTTACGCAGAGGATTTTCGATGCTGCCAATTCCAAAAGGCGAGTATGCATGTCTGTGAACAAGTGGAGGAAACTGTGTTCGCTGTCACGAAGCATATGTAGGATCGAATGGTATTGTGTAAAAGGAAGCAAAGTAATTTGGATATCTTCTTCAGATGTGACTGGACTCTCATACATCAGCCTTTTAACCCTTTATTGACAAAACTTTTTTTTCCGAAAACTTTACAGGTAATATTTTTATTTCATCCTATTTAACTTATATAGGCATGTAGTATTGTCAGAATTATTTCATGTTCATTTAACTTGGAAGTGAAAAGAAAGTATTGGTGGTTGATATTTGATCCATTTTGGGTAGGGCTTGGGCTACTGTGGATGGTGGTCATTTATAGGACCACCTTCTTACATCTGGAATGTATTACAAAGAATGACATTTGGAATGAAAAGAAGATACAATTTATTAACTAATTTAATGAATTTCAAAAATTGAACCCATTACAATATTAAAACAATAAAACAGTAAACACTATGAAATATTATAAATTCCACTGGTAAAGTTGTTACTTCGAATGAAACAGATGAAAACAAGGAAGCCAAAGAGCATCTTAAAAACGTACACTGTTTCGCACTTATGGTAGGTGCGTAATATATCGACCACCATCCTGTAAAGGGTTAATATCACCCAAAAGGAAGAAATCCACGTAGGGTAAAAGAGATGAACGGAATTGCCAGGGAACTAGTTCGTCCCGTACTATCCACTGTTAGCCGTAGACAGCGTCCAAGTTATGATTCTTAACGCTTCGACTGAAGTGCACTGGGGCTCCATCATCCTACACCACATTCGATTTAAACAGCTAGTGGAACATCGTCCAGAAGTTCAATAAGACCTGCTGTAGGAATATTTTGTACGTGCAGCCAGGTAGACTAGGTAGAATATAAGGCCTGCTAAGTTATTGTTCACAGCCGCGTGGGAGTAGCCGAGCGGTCTGGAGCGCCACGTTGCGTATCGCGAGTCCTCCCACGTCGGAGGTTCGAATCCTCCTTCAGACATGGATGTGTGTTGTCCTTAGGTGAGTATAATTTACGTAGTTTGTAAGTCTAGGGACTTCTGACCAAAGTATTTTGGTCCCATAAGAATTACAAACATTTGAACTATTTTTATTGTTAGCAATGCCTGCCCAAACATTGATGGAAAACCGTTCGTGAAAGGCATGTGCCGCGTGGGTTACCTTGAGGCCACAGGTGAGACTTTTGGATGTTACTCACACCTGACAGCGTAAAGGTAGTCTCATCAGTAAATATAATATCGTCAGGTAAGGTGTGATTGGTTGCAGTTTGCTTTAGGTACCAACGAGGAAATATGAGACGTGGAAGATAATCATCAGGTGTCGGTGCTTGCGCTACCTGTAGGTACGGATGCATTCCGTCTTAATGCAAAATCCTCAAAACACTTTGGTGACTCACACGCAACGCACGTGCTACAGCTCTCAAAATTGTCGAAGGATTATACTCTACTGTGTCTAATATTATTTTTCTCACTGCAGGAATTCTGCGATATCTTCTAATGCCAGATCCACGCCTGGAAGCATAAGACGATCCACTTGAGCGTAACTCACGATGAAGACGCTCGAATGTTCAACGAGCCGGCTGATGCCAATCCCTGAAGGCAGTCCATTTCCTTGTGCTGAACCCCACATGAATTGCATGACGGCCAGCAGTGCATTAGTTAAACGACGCATGCTGCTCGAGATTCGTGCGGGAAATGATGAATCCAGCTGGCGAAGCGCTCTCCAGCGCTCTCTACCAGCTCAAGGCGCCATTGCAACCACACATTCCTCTACGAAGTCTGATTATTGCGGTCCACTTTACGGCCGTTTTATTTTTGACGTATATTTTAGGACCGCCCTGTATATCAGCTTAACGATTGCTGAATGTTGCCCGCATGGTTAAGGAGTTTTAGGGCCAGCACTGTACTGCGAAGGCCTTGTGGTCCTTACACGTTAGCGTAACAAATGCCATGAGGGAGGCTTCCTTCATAATACAGAGAACCTATCAGAGGGACATTAAATAAAAGACAACAGAAGTATAACACAGCATCACCTATCGACTAAAATCAAAATTCGAATTTCTAACTGTAGAAGAATCAAAGAGAGGAAATCGAAATACAAATACCGGCCGAGGTTATTTTCCCATAGAATGTTTCTCCTCAGCAGTAAGGTGAATGCCCCGGATTAGAAGAAAGACGAAATATCAATGTTATCCCATATACAACAAAAAGTTCTCCAAATAAGCACTCCGAATTTCGAAAATAAAATTTATCAAAACAGAATAAACATAACCTATTGTCTGAAAAGAGTATGAACTTTACTAAAGAACATCTCGATCAGAGAACGAATAATTAAAAATTTTCAGTATATTATTTCCTACGTTATGTGTTCTAAGCCTCCATTAGTCCATTATCCTCTCTCTATATTCACGTACTCGTTGCCCCCTTTCTCTGCCCATCTTCTCGTGCTACTCTGCACATACCCTCCTTCCTCTCTGAATCTCCTCCTCCCCGCTTTTAACCATTTCATATGTTGTTATTATTGTTGTTGTTTTCGTTATTGTCTTCAATCCGCGGACCGGTTTGATGCAACTCACTTAAATTTGAATCTGCTTACTGTATTCGTCTCTTGGTCTCCCTATGCCATTTTCACCCCACGTACTTCCCTCCTTCACAACTCCTTGATGTCTCAGAATGTGTTCCACCAATAAACCCCTTCTTTTCGACAAGGTATGCCAGAAAGTCCTTTTCTCCCCAATTCTGTTCGGTACATCATCTTTAGTTATATGATCTACCCACGTAATATTCAGCATTCTTCTGCAACACCACATTTCAGAAGCCTCTATTCACTTCCACTCTGGACTATTTATCGTCCATGTTTCATTTCCGTACACGGCAAGATGCCATACAAAGGCCTCCAGAAAGTACTTCCTTACACTTAATATTCGAACAAATTTCTCTGTTTCAAAATCGCTTTTTTCCCATTGCGATTCTACATTTCATATCTTATGTACTTCGGTCATCATATGTTACTTTACTGCCAAAGTAAAAAGACTAATATACCATCTTTATGGTTTCTTACCCTAATTCTCTCAGCATCACCTGATTTTGTTAGACTGCAGTCTGTTACCCTTGTTTTGCTCCTGTTCATCTTATTGGCTCCTTTTAACATAATGTCCATTCCGTTCAATTGCTCTTCCAGGTACTTTGTTCTCTCTGTCAGATTTATGTCATCAGCAAAACTCAATGTTTTTTATTTCTTCACCGTGAACTTTATATTCCTTATCTAAATTTCTCCTTGCTTTCCTTCACAGCTTCCTCAATGTATAAATTGGATAACGTTTGAGTAAGGCTACAAATCTATCTTACTCCCTTCCTAACCACTTGCATCCATTTCATGCCCTTCGACACTAATAATCGGTGTCTGGTTTTTGCACAAGTTGTATAACGCTTTTTGTTCCCTATATTTCACCCCTCCTGACTTTGAAAGAGTGTATGTCTGTCAACATTATCTTTCCATTAGCATCCTCCAAATCTACAAATTCTAAGATTTCGGTTTGCCTTTCCTTAATCTTTCTTCTAAGATTTCTTAATGTATCGCCTCACGTGTTTCTACATTTCTCCTAAATCGAAACTGATCTTCTGCCAGGTCAGATCTACTAGAGTTTCCATTCTTTTGTAAATAATTCGTGTTAAAATTTTGCAACTATGACTTATTAATCTAATAGTTCTATAATTTTCAGTCCTGTCTGTGCCTGCTTTATTTGGAAATGGAATTACTTGGAGGGGATTATGACATTTTTTTAAAAAGTGTTGGGATATTTCGCCTGTTCAGTGCATTTTACACACAAGGTGAAATAGTTTTGTCATGGCAGCTCTGAGGTAACGTTATCTAATCAAGGGGCCTTGTTTTCCGTCTTAGGTCTTTGAGTACGCTGTCAAATTCTTCTCTCAGTATAGTATCTCCTATTTCATATTCATGTACTTTCTCTTACGTTGCTACAATATTGTCTCGAAGTTCATTTCCTTCCACCTTTCAGGTTTACCTTCTTTCCTCAGATGGTTTTCCATCTGAGTTCCTGATTTTCATATAGGGCTTTTCTTGTATCCCAATGTTTCTTTTATTTTTCTCTAGGCGGTATCTATTTTTAGCCTAGTTATACATTCTTCTAAGGATTTGCATTTGCCATGCAGCCACTCCTGCTTAGCCATTTTACACTTCCTGTCAATCTCATTTCCTAGTATGAACTCCATTTTACCAGCTAATGAGCTTCCTGAAGAAGTGAATTGCGTATTGCAAATTAATGAACTGAGGGCCTGGACCAAACTTTAAAAAATACACTGAGAGACGTGGAACTAAAAACGTGATGGAGTCTTCATTTATATCTACCCCACTCCTCAGATAATTTCAGTATTTCCTGAGATATCCAAGGAATTTTGTAGGTCTTGGCTTTCTACCTATTTGGTCCTATGCTGCATTCACTATTTCATCTCTCAAACCTACCTCTTCAACATCTACTGTGTTATTTCAACTCGTTTCTCCCAACTGTTTTCTAATGCCCTCTAACGCTCTCAAGAACTTCAGCTTCCTTTAATTTCTTTTAGATCCTAACTCCTTTCTTCAGTTTTAGTCTACAGTTCATAAGCAATATGATATGCTGAGAGTCTGTATCGGCCCCTGGGTATGTCTTACAGGTTAAAACCTTGCAGAGAGAAAAACTTCTCCAAGAGAGGATGCATGCACTTGCAATGTCTCATGGCGGTCAGTAAAACGGGGGTGGAATCCACTGTTCGGTCAAATGGTGCGTTGCATAGCATAAAATCCCTCTCGATGAAAACATACAAAAATGCCCTGAATTTGGTGGAGGACGGTCAAACCAAATATATCGTTCCTGTCTTGGGCTATGATAGAAAGTGTGTACAACAATTATCTTTTTTGCACTTTGTTCGAATTTTCCGACTTTCCTTTATAACTGCCTCGATTATTTTTTTCGGAAGACTTTTCCGGGATCACAACGAACAAAAATATATTTCACTCATTTGTATCGTCCAAGTCGTCAGTTATATATAGTCTTCATTGCAGTGGAAAACGCAGTGAAAAACCCACTTTCAATTTTACTCAAATTTTCCAATTTTTCGGTAGATAAAAATGATTTAAACACAAACCTTTTCTGAGAATTACGAACACAACAAAATAAGGTCAGCCAAATCGGACGATCTGTTCAAAGTGTTGAACTTAGATACCTCCGGCAAGTGATTTTTGTTTGTATAGACATATTTCCAAATTGTAGTGTATATGATTGTTAATCAGCAGAAAAGTCTCTCTATAATGTTTCTTATTCTGTGCTTTATCCAGTGTGCAATAAATTTTTTTCTCTGAAGGACTAATGGATCAGGGTGTTATCGCTAAATATGAATGATCGGAAATCGAAGCGCCTCTCGTATGTTTTCAAAAGGGCACCCACTTGTTTGGCACAGAGAGTAAAGTTCAGCGATAAGAATATTTAGAGAGTGCGGCTGCCAAGTAACAAGGAATACTGTGCCAACAAAATTTCTCATCTCCAGCCAAATCGTCTCTCTAGTTATTCCAGAAACGCTCACTGCTAACGATGTCGAAGTGAACACATTTCTGCCTTGCGGTGTAGCTTACAGATTAAAATAGGATATGTGATAGTTCCTAGCATAAATACAGTTTGTAATGTATTTAGCCAGGAGGGTCCAGTTTGTTTGTAATATTGCAGTATACGATACCATATTTGATCGTAGTATTGTGCCCTAATATTCAGTGTTTGTATTATATAAGTATTTTATGGCACTTACGACAAGTCACATTTCTTTACTCACGTTCATTATTTGGGTCTTTTTATGAAATAAATAAATAAATTATTGAAAGTCGTAAACTAAACGTTAGACAATAATGTGTTGGTTCATGAAACTAATACCTAACATTATCTAATGTTTTTTATAATGTATTGAACGTAATGTTATATGTTTCTGATTGTAAAATTGATTAGTTGCTTTGATTTAACAATTTTAAATAATGTAAACATATATTAATACTGCACTAATTGTTACTTAATTACGATCTTTTGTACAGTTTGTTTTAATAGGAAAACTTATTATTACATTTGTCATAATTTTGTGTATCTCCACGTAAAGCAAAATATATGTATGTTTTATGAACAAAATGTTAAATGTACAACTTTGTAACTTCCGTGTTCTAGAATGTTCTAGAAAAACTATAATAGATATTAATACGCGCTAATTGGCGCGATCTCGAGTAGTAATAACTTGGCCTTCAGTCAGTCTAAAGCAGTTAGTTGTGATGCAGTCTTAAAGATGTATTTTTGATGTGTTTGTGTGCTTCATGAAGAATAAAAATAAATATACGTTAAAAATGAAACGTGTCACATGTGTAGTTTCCTCGACACCCAAGAACCCGATGTCATAACATAATTTTGTGATGTGTTAATGACAGGCGAGCTACGAGATCTTCGAGACCACTGAACAACCGAAGGTGATGTATGGAAAAATAATGGTTTTAGTATAATAGTAGTATTATTATATAAAAAAATAATTATAAGTTGTTGATTTGTTTCAATTACTTTTTTCATTGAGTGTTGGTCATGATGAAACACTGAGTAAAGAATTGTCTTCCGAATTAAGAGTAAAAATTATGTTTAAATTCAAACGTTTAAGTTGAATTTTTGAATCAAGACTCTGTGATTCAGAATTTAAGACTTAGAATCTCATTAGAAAGTCCCTTCGTTGGAATTGATGCTACACATGCTTCATGACAGCGAACACGGTTTGCTCCCACTCGTTCAGTTATGCACATTTGCCTTACGGTATCGGCAGCATCGAAAATCCACTTCGTAAGTTCGTGCACATTAATAACTTGAGTTGATAAGCACAAACAATGTATCTAAACATTGTAACCGCTTTGACACAGCAGTCAATACTCTGAAAATAGCCTAATAAGCCGAAAACCGGTTAAGTAACCAAAAATAAACTTGTAGAACACACACTAAATTGTGTTTTTAATTTATTTGTTTATGTTCTACCAAGAAGCGACGAAAGAATCAGTCAAAATGATTAACAGTTCCCTTCATTGGTGCCAGAAGTAAAACCCCTATGGATTTAAATCGGGACTGCGTGCTGGCCATCGACGTGGACTCGAACGTCCGATCGATCGTCCTGGGCCGACCGCAATGACCGAGCGGTCTGCGGCGTGCCAGTCACAGTCTGCACGGCCGCTGCGGTCAGGGTTTCGAATCCCCCCTCTGGCATGGATGTATGTGCCGTCTTTAGTATAAGCTAGTTCATAAGTAGTTTGTATGTTTAGGAATTAATGACCTCGTAGTTAAGTCTCATAAGCTATACAAACATTTGAACATTTTTGAACATCTGCGTACTCTGTGAGCAATGTGGGGTAGAGCACAATCGTAACACTTTATGAAGTACAAGCTGAAAACCCGGCGCTGCCCAGATATTTATTCATTTATTTATTTTATCCTGCCATTTTTCAGGTATATATTTATTTGTATAAGAGCTGTATGACCGTACAGTCTCTTGGGAATAAATCAAAACTTGGTGCGTGATGGGGCGGTTTTCCAGGAATGTTACTGCTTATGTGCTCATATCTCATGAACTACCTGTCGTGCTGTGATGCAATTTAGAAGGCACACTCAACTATATGCGTGTATACTGTCTGTAAAATTTCCTGCACCCTCAATTTGTAGTGTACAAATTATAAATTGTAACGTCATACCGAGAGCCGTAGTTTTACTCCATAAACAGCGGAAAAGTACTAAGCAACAAACTTTTTTCCCTTTCTTCATTTCACTATGGTTGCCAGCGAGAAAAAGTTTAATAAAGGTTTGAAATTATGTTTAAAGTATGTCGCAAGTCGCTAAGTACTGTCATTCTCATACAGTGTATTTCGAAAGTCTCGCCGCATTATATGGCATTTTTTGCGATTTCTATTGGTTATGACGTAATATCTTTTGAACCATGTGTCGCTTGTGATTCTTAACCGTGCAGCAATTATTACCTCGCGGTAAGGAATGTGTGTACCAAATTTGGTTGAAATCGGTCCAGTGGTTTAGGAGAAAATGAGCAGCTTTGTAACTAAATGCAGCGGTTTTTCGCACATCTAATTTTTTTATGACGTCATATCTCGTGAACTATTTATCGTACGTGATTCTTACACTTGTGGCGACCGTCCTCATGGTTTGAAGCTTACGTGTACAAAATTTCATAAAGATTGGAACAAAACTGTAGATTTGTATGCAACACGTACAAATATACGGACACTCTGCTTTATAGGGCAAGGTGGTACAATTTCGATCATTTCGGACAAATGTTATTATAACTGGAAATAAATTGTGAAAAGGAATAATTTTAACTATGGCACTTGTTCTTGGATGTTTAATGAATATGTAACACAAATATTATACAGTTACAAATGTTGGTATAAACACAAAAAAAAGGTTACGGAATTGAGAAAAACCGATCGAAAATGTACCACACTAGGTACATTGTGATCACTTCCTCGTACAATTTTGATTACGGGCATCTTCAACATAAAAAGCACGTTCCCTGTCATGCACCAACGCATACTTCGTGGTACTAAACATTGCATTTTTGGCAGCGTATCCAGTCACCTTTAACTACATGATTTATAAGAAATCGTTAGACTAAGTAGCTTCACTTACCTCTGTAAAGGGGAAAAAAAATCTCCTTACCGCAAAGCGGTGTATTCTTGGAAAAGACAGGAGGAGCTGTAGAAACCTGCTACTCTACAACGCGACACAACGAGACACTACAAGACTGACAAATGGCGCGAAAACTTATGTTGATCGGGATTGTACCTATATCGAATTTGTACCACCTTACCCTATATTAGATGGCTAATGGAATGTCTTCCAACAACGTTGGTAGCAATGTTCAAATGTTCAAATGTTTGTGAAGTCTATGGGACTTAACTACGGGGTCATCAGTCCCTAAACTTACAAACTACTTATGAACTACTTACAAACTAGGACGGCACAAATATCCATGCCCGAGGGGGGATTCGAACCCCCGACAGTAGTGGCCGTGAAGACCGTGACTGGAGCGCCTTAGTCTCCTCGGCCACCGCGGCCGGCAGTAGCAATGTCTCCCCTAGAAACATTCAGTAACAGTTACCAGTCAAACGTGCAGGTAAAACCTAAGGTCCAATAATGTAATCATCGAGGATACCCCGCCACCCATTTACGGAACATCTTCGCTGAAAATGTGTTGCCACTACGTGGTGAGGATTGTGTACAGTCCGCGAGTACATATTATGGAAATTAGTTATTCCGTCCCGATTGAAATACTCTTCATCTGTGACGGGCATTTTGTTGATAGAATCATGCTGCGCACTGTGTAACAAAATCCATAATGAGAATTCACGTCGCGGAGGAAAATCTTGTTCTTCCGGTGCTTGCACGCGCTGATTGTGGTAAGGCCACAGACGCTCCTCTTTCAAAGTGCGATGAACGGCAGTGTGCGATACACGCAGTTGGCTGGCAATACTTTCTGTGCTCTGAGTAGGATCCTCCTGAATGCGTTCCAGAATTCTTTCCTCAATGTACGATCGGCGCGTTGTGGGCCTCTGCCTTCTGCACGGGGCAGTAAAGAGCCAGTATCTCTCAAACTAAGGAAATTAAATACGTACTCCTTTTATTCTGTTATGATGTAACAAGAAAGGAAAAGCATATCAGGACAAAAGATACGTTTCTTTTGTGTCCCAGCCTCGTCGCCGCTTTTGTGTCTCGTTTCCGCCGTAGGCGTCGGTGGCCGATTGGAAGACCGACACAGGAATAAAGGATGCACGCTTGTGCAGGTAGGAGGTGACCAACCAGTGGGACAGCAGAAACTAGAAACACTAGAGTAAATTAGAATGAGATATATATTTCTTAGAGACTTAGTAATACTTAACTTTTACATAGCTCAGTACTGCAGAATGCTGATACATAGTTGAGCTAGAGGTCTGCCTAGTGTCTGTCCGATAGCCAAGTCTTCACTGGTGCCTATCTGATTCCGAAGGTCCTAACTGGTTGCTATCTCAGTCCCAAGTGAACGATGTCGTTCAGTGGTGGCCACGAGCGAAGTTGTAGCAGAGGGCGCTCGTGGCTGACGTCGTAAGAACGCCGCGCCGCGCCGTGCGTGCATGGCGGCGCGCGGCGAAAGTAGGTGGCGCGCACTTTAGTCTTGTGCGACACCACAGTTTCGCTTACAGACGAACATTTAAAAGGTACAGATAACTTTGTTGGTGCTTGCATTGGGGTTTCTGATAGGTACAAATACGGGAGGGAAGATGCACTTATTCGTGTTTGCATTGGTGGTTCTGATTGGTGGAAAACTGATTGGTGTACGTTAATTGATGTTTGCATGTAAATAGGCAACAACGGCGGTAACCGAAGTTTCCTGGTGGGCCTAGTTCGTCTAAGTAGTGACGTTGCTGCCAGGAGTGTTCATATGCGGCTCAAGGGCCGGTTGAAAGCATCAATTAAGTTATTCCTTCCCTTCCTGCTACCAAATTTCAGCCAATCAGAACTATGGGGACAGAATTGGCTGTATAAGACAAGCAGGAGGAAACAAGTCACTATTCCTTGAGGAAGGCTCCTGTAACGGATTCTAAACGTTGGAAATATTTTATCCATGACGCGGCAAATAGCTCAGAATTTTAATTTTAACAATAATGAACAAGAAAGCCTACGATCTTACAGTCTTCCCTTTTGTTTATAAAAGACATTCGTCTGTATAAAGTCATTATTAAGCTTATTAAGACTAGTGGACACAATCTATAGGTATCAACTCTGTTGGTAATACATTATAACGTTTTGCTTGTGAAGATGTGAACATGCTTCAGTAATGAATTGTAATGTAATGCAGTTTCAACTACTTTGGTATCTAATAGCCTCATCCTGAACACCACTGTTCGCTTACAGTTTTCATTTTCGCATTTTCTCAAAATATACTTCTGTCCTTGTTTATTTAATCATGTGTACATTGCCACTGTGTGTTTTGGATGGGCACATTGAGTTCAAACTACTACGTAGGAAAACTCACATAAAACTTTGGTGGTGATCAGTGAAATATTCTGCGAGGTACTCTTTGCCCTGCAACGTACAAAGTTTATTTAAACAGTCGACTTGCTTTTGGTTAAAGGAGCTGTCAAAATTTGATTCGAGATCTGGGCAAAGGTATGGATTTTGTCAAAGAACCCTCCGCCATGCACCACACAAAATTTTATGTAGATAGTGAGCCTACTATTGTTTTTAAGTCAAATGTATAAAATTTCATAAAGAGCGGAACAAAACTCAGGATTTTGTCAAAGTACATAACTAAAGTACCCTGCTCCGCCATGCAGCATATGAAATTCTATGTAGAAACTGACATCAAATGTGAAAAAAGTTCATCAAACTCGGTACAGAATTATGGATCTGTACGCAACAGAAACACAGTGACACATTGAAAAACGCACTTTCAGCTATTCTCAAATTTTCCAATTTTTCAGTGTATTTCCCAAAAATTTAAATTCTTCACAATATTGTCCTAATAATTACAAACAACTAAAAAGGATGAGCCAAAATGGTGGAGTCGTTCTCACGTTATGGCGTGACCAAGGGAAATTCAAATTCAAAAGTTTGTAAAGTTATGTGACCTAACTGCAGTGGTCACCGATCCATAAACTTGTAAACTACTTAACCTAATTATCCTAAGAACAACACACTCATCAATACCTGAGGGAGGACTGTAACGTCCAGCGGAAAGAGGCACTCATTTTTATATACAAGGATATACGAGGTATATCCACGAAGTAAGTTCCGTTTGGTTAAATAAAACAAACGTGTACAGATACATAAAAAATATTTACTGTGCAAAAATCTACAACTGTTACTTTTCTATATAGCTTGCGCAATTTTGTACGCACTTGTCATAGCGTGATACAAGTTTTTGTATGCCTTCTTCATAGAAGGTTGCCGCCTGTGCATTCAACCATGTGGTAACATGTTCTTTCAGCTCGTCATTATCGTTAAAGTGTTGACCACCAAGGTCAGTGTTTAGGTGTGAGAAGAGATTCGCTAGGAGCGAGGTCCGGACTGTACGGAGGATGATTAAACACGTCCAAATGAAATTCCCGTAAGAGTTGTTTAGTCACATCCTTCACTGAGAAGTCCGACCTATCTTCTATCCATTGAATCACCCATAGTATTTTGTCCAAAAACCTCGAAGATTTGCTGTAGAAAACGAATCACAGATCTGATTTCACACGCGGCGGCATTTTCAATTACGGCTGACGCACTAGATACCACATGTCGACAGCAGCGATCTGAAAATGGCGTACATGTCTTTTTGAGTCAGAGGAACTGCCGCGCATGCTCGCATCTGCGATCGTACCTCTGCCGCGGATAGAAATAGAAACGGGACTTCGTGGGCGACTCTAGTATATAAAACTATAGGCGTTTGTGCCTATATTTCCGTCTCCAGCGTAAAGTACACATGGAAAACGGTGTCTGGGAGTTGACAACGGTGAGGCGGTGGGAGATACGGGGGTTGAAAGTTATTGACTTATACAAAATTCGACGTGTGTTTACTTGAACTTTGCAGATTGTTTCGAAAATTTTGAAAACTAGTTTAAACGATACCAAGTGATAAGCAAACATTTTTGTCTTCTCGGTACTTATCGAAAATGAAGAAAACAGCACGGAAAGGTGGATCTACGAAAGAAAGAAGAAGCATGTCTAACATTGCTTCCAGAAAACTACCATCGATACACAGTATTTAGTATATTAGTAGATGTAACGTATTTGTGTGTAACTTAATATATAAGATATATGTCTGTCAAATGAATAAATAAATAAAATAAAAAAGTAATACGAAAGAAAATACTTTTAATACATGTATTTTATACAAAAAAAAGTAACAGATATAAATAAATGTAAGCAAAGTAAAATCTCAGCGTAGCGGGTATTTGCAGCCAGTAAACTCATAAATGTTAATTTTAGACAAGACAGGGAAAGACGGACTGTGTTATTCGGTTTTATCTTGAATATTCGTAGCGAGAATGTATTTAGTATGTATGTATAGGAGCCTACGTTTCAGTGTTTTTCTATTTCTGTAATATAGCCAGGGTTTCACAGGGGATTTCAGCTTTGGCATTGCTATAAGTCATATTTTGCACTTTTTAAGAAACACTCATGATAGTATTTAAAAACTAACTCTTGTAGCAAGATCTTTAATTCCGGCTTTTAAAATGCCGCCACATTTATGCTCTGAATACTTTCACATCTATGAACATGTGTAGGTGTCGTTGATAGAACGATAAGATTGTTTATTCCTCAATGGGCCCTGTTACTGAAACGCTTTGGTTTTGGTAGTTCCGATATTTTGGCTACGAAAATCAGTGCATTTTTCAGTTCAAAATGTTTGTAGAGCTTATGAGACTTAACTACGGGGTGATCAGTCCCTAAATTTACAAACCACTTATGTACTACCTTACACCAAAGACGGCACAAACATCCATGCCCGAGGGGGGATTCGAACCCCCGACGGCGAACCGCCGCGTGCACTGCAACACGGCGCTTTGCACGGCTAATCCACCGCGGCGTGTCTTTCAGTGCTGTCTGCTATATATAAGAGTGAGCAGATCCATAGCGAAGGGTGACACATATACGGTCGCGCTATCATGTTTTTCATGTCACGAATTGCAGTGTCGAGACCTCTGACTTATGCGATTACTGCAGCAGACGTCCTCATGTTGTCAGTAGTCGGCCATTTATCTTACAACTGTCACAAGGTGGCGACGAGTTACTATCGTATTTTTGACCGAGGAGAAAGTGAAGTCATACTACTCGTGACTTACTTAATTCCTTCATCGAATAAATCTGTTGCGCAGTTTTTCACGAGAGTGCACTTACGTGACAGCATGAGAGCAAGGACGAGCACCTCAAGAAAGATTTACCTACTCGGTCTCCCCATCGCAAGCAACATTAACGCCCACCGCTCCATATGGCGACGGACGTTGCATGAAAGATTATCAGAATGGTCGGGGTTGAAGTGAGCTACATATTGCAAAAGTAAATACTACCGAAACGAGGTATTGTCGACATCACTGTGATATTGCAGTCTGACCTAACTTCATGAATAAGGCAACAGAGGCAGCATTCCGAATCGAATACTCTACATCAACAGCTATGTAATTACTCTGCAAATCACTTTTAAGTGCCTGGCAAAGAGTTCATCAAACGGCTTTTATGATATTTTTGTACCGTTAAGTTCTCTATAAAGCGCGGGATAAATGAACACCTAAATCTCTCCTATTTCGATTTCACTTATTTCATTATGACGATAATGTCCCACGTAGGTGGGTGCTAAGAAAATATGTTCGTATTTGGAAGAGAAAATAGGTTAAAGAAATTTTGCAACTAAATCTCAAAGCAACAAATAACGCTCTTCTTTTAATAATCTTCATCCCAACTCGTGCATTATATCCGTGACACTCTCTCCCCTGTATCGCGACAATACAAAACCATCTGCCCTTCTCTGAACCTATTATATATCCTTCGTCAGTCCCAGTCGATAATTCGTAGGGATCCCACAATGAGCAGCAATACTCCAAAATATGACGCACAACTGTAGTGTAGGCAGTTTCTTTATTAGAACTGTCGCAACTAAGTGTTCTACCAGTGAAACGTAGCCTTTGGTTCGCATTCCGTACAATGTTTTGTATATGTTCTAGTCAATTTACGTTGTTCGTAATCGTTACGCCTGTAAATTTGAATGATTTATCGTGTAAATAAAAAAGTACTGATTTCTTTCAGTGGTTCTATAGATGACTTCATACTTATCATTATTTAGGATCAATTGTCAATTTTTGCACCATGCAGTTATCTTAACTAAATAATTTTCTAGCGCTTTTGATCTTCTGGTGACTTCACTCCCGATAACTGATAGCTTCATCCGCGAAAAGTCTAAGAGCTTTTAATTTTAATTTTAACTTAGGTTGTTTCATGGCGCCATTGTTTACAAATTTGTTGTGTGATGTATTTCCTACATTAATTAATGTTCCTGTCTGCAGTTTCTTCTAGAAATGATGTTTTGCTCCAGTCGAAATATCGGCGGTAGTTGATCCTCTCACGTAGCTGCATACTCGTGAATTTGTCGAGAATTCAGTACGCCAGGAGATGTTGACATTTTACGTTGATTAGGTGACTTACACATATAAACCGTTCACTGCGGACAAAGAGAATTTGTTTGTGTAATTTTTGCCATTCAGTAGAATTCATAATACAGTTTTCTGAGACTTCTGCTTCTCTTTTCAGCCCTTAATTAGGTTCAGGCTCTAGTAAAGATGCCTTATAGTTTTTTTGTAACAATCCAATGCAGAATATGTAACTTAACATCTTTATTACACCAAATCTTTGTAGCTATTTCAGCCGTGCCGGTTCGTTTCGACTGGTGAACATAATTTTGAAAGATATGTTTCAACCAGCATCCGTGAAAAGTCTACAAGAGCTATTTATACACTCCCAAATCTTCTTCTTTGTATATAAAGCAGAGTGTCCGTGTATTTGTGTGTACGTGTTGCACACAAATCTACAGTTTTGTTCAAATATTTATGAACTTCCTTGAGGAAGGTCACCGTAAGAATCTCGCACTACACATAGCTCACGTCAGTCACGGTCTGCATGACCACTACGGTCGCGGGTTCGAATCCCCCCTCGGGTATGGATATTTGTGTCGTCCTAGTTCGTAAGTAGTTCATAAGTAGTTTGTAAGTTTAGGGACTGATGACCCCGTAGTTAAGTCCCATAAGCTTAACAAACATTTGAACATTTGAAACATAGCTCACGGAATATGACGTTATAAACAATGAGATGCGAGAAAAACTGCTGCATGAAGCGTAAATGCTGCACATTTTATGCTAAACTACAGGACCAATTTCAACCAAATCTGGTATACATATTCCTTACCGTTAGGTAACAATTCTTGTAGGGCTAAGAACTACATACGACACATGTTTTTACTACAAACTCAAATCGTAACACATTTTAGCAACATACAAGACTTATACAAATGAATATATACCTGCAAAATTATTCGACAGTACAACATATAATTCAATGGGATCATATATACTTTCACATTATACACGACGTTCCTATACATTTCTTATTTACGCTAAGACATTCCTGTATTTCAGTCAAGTAAATTCCTGGAAGCTGACGGAGCTTTGAACTGTCAAGGACATGCAGCTGTAGGTGAAAGCAACATACTTCTAGAGAACTACATGGAAAGAAAGAGACTGAAACAGTGCACATCCAACAAGTACCCGTTATTTCCGACAGATCTACCTTTTAGCTTCCAGAGAGTTCCGTTTCCAATCAGACTTTAATTTTCTATTACGATTAATAATCACTGTGCAGTCTATTTAACATGGCGGAATGGAGTTGACATCTCCATGTTTCTCACACGGACGATTTTATGTCGCTTACTCAAATACGGGCTCTCCAAAGAATTATTCATACTAGTTCCTGGACAAGTAACCACAAGTATTGTTTATAATCAAGTTTTGAATTAAGTGAATGCATGAATAGTGCTTTGTTTGATTTTGTACAATATGCAAGAAAGCCTTATTTCTTACTCTCCAAAAAAAATATAACATGTTTTTAGAAAAAAAGAAGATGAACAGAGAGAAAGAAAGAGATATAAGAAACAGTAGGAGGCACTACAACACTTCCCTGGAAAAAGCCAGATACCACTTCTGTTTAAATCCCTGACAAACCTTCAATTACTACATAGTACCGTGTCTGTTCTTACAGGAAGTCGCGAGTTCAATCGCCCACCTGTGTCGATATTCCATAAGAACGCAATCTGATTAGAACACGTTGTGAGGTACAGTATCAAAAGCCTTCCGGAAATCTAGACACATGTAATCGATTTTAGGTCTCTTGCCTATAGCACTCACAACTTCACTTTTGTAAAGAGCTAGCTGTGTTCGACAATAACGAGACTTTTTGAATCCGTGTTTACCGTGGGTCAATAGGGAGTTCTCTTCGAGGATGTTCATAATGTTTTAGGGAAGTATACATTCTAAAATCCCGCTGCAAACCGACATCAGTGATATAATCTTGTAGTTGGGCTGTAAATAGTAGTAAATTCATTTTTGTAACCAAGTTTCCTAACAACATAATTCGTATTTGATTTTTTAAAAGCTTTGAATGTCCAACCTGATAGGAAAAACGCGATTAATGTCTTTATGCAAGAACTGAAAATGTGGAACTTTTGGAAGGAAAGTTGCTGTCCAGAATATTTCGACGAAAATTCATCTTCTCTAACGTGTCAGGAGATTACAGAAAATACTAATACTGTAATAGAAAATTACTGGGTTGTTTTTCATAATCATCTGCATCACCTACGTTTAGAGCTATCTACCATTCATCTCACCAACTAAAAGTTTTGTCTTAGTCATCCTGCATCTTACTACAGCTATTCAATGACGAACCTGCCCGTACAAGACAGCTTCATCAAAAAACAGAGCCGACTGCTTCTCATTCTGTCCTTCGGCTTAATTATGCACTTAGAAAATAATGACGGTCTCCTATGCTTCCCCGGGGCACTCTGATATTATTGTCTCTGACGAATACTCGTCGTCGGTAACAACGTACTGGGTTCTGTTACTTGTCTTGGAGCCACTCAGGTAACTGGAATCCTATTGCATATGCTCGTACCTTCGTTAACAGTTCTGTATGTGTAAACAACTATTTCAGCTTGCTAAGGCGATTTGAAAAACATTGCAGAATTGTTTCGAACCACTGAATGAGTTGCAATGAATCAATACTTAGTCAATTCTACAGTGCCTTTATCATGTACTCTTTTCACTTGAGGTCGCTCCGGATGGTCAATCGTAGAAATTTTATGGCAGATACTGTTTTCAGTAATACATTATCATATAGTACTTCTCCTATGTGTGTGCAATATGCCACTTCTATTTAAGATCAAATTCTTTCTTTTTTTTTCCTTAATCTTATGAGACTTAACTGCGAGATCATCAGTTCCTAAGCTTATAAACTACGTATAAACTAACTTATAGTAAAGAAACACAAACTTCTATGCCCGACGGGGGATTCGAACTCCCGACGGGAAACGCCCTCGAGCATCGGAGTATAGCGTCTCAGTGCGCTCGGCCATTCCGCCGCGGCTCATAAATTCTCTGAAAGTCTTTCTCCAGCTCCATACTATCTTCTCTCAATGCTACCTTCTTATCGATAGGCATACATCTCCGAACATCCTCATGGAGTTTGTGATGTTCTACTGCATTACGTATATATTTTGTAAACAGTGATGCCTATTACACTTGTTTGGGATTATCCAAACGACACAATTACAACTAACGATTTAGTCCAGTTAAGAGCTACGTGTTGACCTCTTTTTGCATTAAAGTCCTGCTCCAGTGGCTATACTGTCCGATACTCGAAAAGCCTGTATATTTTTTCCCTAAACGACAGTGCAGTGCAGTGTACAACGTCTTCTACATCTAAATACATACTCCGAAAGCCACCGCATACTACTCATTAGCCGCGGCGGAACAGCCAAGGGCATTGAGGCGCTAAGCTGCTATGCGTGAGTCCGCTCCCCATCGGGGGTTCGAATCCCACCTCGGGCATGTATGTTTATGTCGTCTTTAGTATAGGTAGTTCATTAGTAGTTTGTAAGTTTAGGGACTGATGATCCCGCAGTTCAGTCCCTTAAGCTTCACAAACGTTTGAACTACTCACTTCGCCGCGGTGAAGTAGCCGATCGGTCTAAAGCACCTCGCTGAGGAGCGCGTGGTTGCTCGCCGTGGAGGTTCGAGTCCTTCCTGGGGCATGGGTGTGCGTGTTTGTCCTTAGGTTAGTTTACCTAGGTTTAAGTAGTTTGTAAGTTACGGACTGATGACCACGCAGTTTGGTCCGATAGATTTACAGACATTTGAACATTTTGAACTACTCACTTCCCCTTGTGTTCCACTCCCAATAGGACGATGGAAAAACGACTGCTTATATACCTCATACTGAATCCTGTTTTTGTTGTCCTTAAGCGGAATGTAAGTTGGCGGGCAGTCAGCTTAAAATGCTAACCCTCCATGTTTCTCAGACAGTGTTCTTCGGAGAAACTTCGTCTTCCCTTCAGCGATTATCATTTCAGTTTCTAAAGCATTTCTGTAACACTCGCAGGCTGATCGACCTGAATTGCCGCTGAATTACTTCCGTGTCTTCCTTTAAACCTATATTGTGTGGACGCCAAACACTTAATTGGTACTCAGAATGGGTCGAATTAGTATTCTACACGCGATCTACCTTAGAGATGAATCACATCTACCGTCGTTTGTGTTAATGTGACAGTGGGAGCTTGACCATTAGGAATGTTAGTGTGACGTTTGGCCCATGAAGTCAAACAAATGACCCTTTTTGGTGCTCAATTTATTACATTCTTGTCTGTGCTGTTGTGTGGCTATAAGGAGAATATTTTGCGGCTCTGAGATATACATACCGAGCGAAGAGAATTGTTGACCATTACGAAAGGTATATTAAGAATTGCGACATGCATTATAAGTGTATGATCAGAGAAAAACAGAGCAACGTTCACTGTTATGCAAGGTTGGCAAACCACATTCGTTACGAAATGTTCACATCTGTAAGCACCAGTTGTGAACGCCTTGTTGGAGCACACCGTATCTAAATCAGTTCGGATCAAAATCAGTTTTGAAATGTCGCAATAACTTCATAAACAAATGAAATATCCGTCTTCATTCACCATTTTTGTGACTTACCTATTTTCTGAACAAGATCCTTGTTTCCCATTTTCTCTGGTATTCAACATACGAGGTATGTCCACAAAGTAAGTTCCGTTTGGTTATATAAGACAAACGTGTACAGATACAGAATAAATATTTAATGTACGAAAATCTACAACTGTTAAACAACTTTTCTACGAAGCTTCCGAGATTTTGTAGGCACTTGTCATAGCGTGACACAATTATTTTTATTGGCAATGGCAATGGCAATGGAACTGTCGTATAAGGACTGTTCTAGAGAAAACAGATGGCCGACTTCGGTTTCTACATCTACATGGATACTCTGCAAATCACACTGAAGTGCATGGCAGAGTGTTCATCCAACCACTTTTATGATATTTCTCTATAGTTCCAGTCTCTAATAGCTCGCTGGAAAAAGAAATTCTTAAATCTTTTTGTTTTCGATCTGATTTTTTAAATTAATTTTTTATTTATTTTATGTTTATTTATTTATTTATTATGATGGTCATGTCTCCCTTTATAGGTGGGTGCTAACAATATATGTTCGCATTCTGAAGAGAAAGTTGGTGAAAGAAATTTTGCAAATAGAGCTCACCGCAATAAATAACGCCTTTCTTTTAATGATTTCCTCCCCAACTCGTGCATCATTTCCGTGACACTCTCTCCCCTATATCGCAATTATACAAAACGAGCTGCCCTTTTCTGAATTTTCTCTAAATAGTCCGTCAGTCCCACCTGGTGTGGATCCCACAATCCACGGCAATATTCCAAAATAGAATGCACAAGTGTATTGTAGGCAGTTTTTTTAGTAGAAATGTTGCATCTTCTAAGTGTCCTCCCTATGAAAAGTAGTCTTTGGTTCGTCTTCCCTACAATATTTTCTATATTAAGTTGTTCGTAATTGTTACTGATAGATATTTGGTTGAACTTACGGTCTCTAGGTCTGACTGATTTATCGTGTAAATGAAGTTTAACGGATTTTTTTTAGTCCTCATATGGATGATCTCACACTTATCAATTGCCAATCCCCGCACCATGCAGATATCTAATACAATTTGCAGATGCTTTTTATCTTCTAGTGACTTAACTAACTGATAAATGACAGCATCGTCCACGAACAGTCTAAGAGAGCTACTCAGATAGTCTCCTTAATCATTTATAAAAATAAGGAACAGTAAGGGCCCTATAACACTTCCCTGGGGAACGCCAGATATTACTTCTACTCGATGACTTACCGTCAACTACAACGTACTGTCTCCTTTCTGATAGGAAATCACGAATCCAATCGCACATCTGTCACGATATTCCATAAGCACGCAATTTGATTAGAAGATGCTTGCGAGGTACAGTGTCGAAAGCCTTCCTGAAATCTAGAAATACGGAATCTATTTGACATCCCTTATCGATAGGATTCACCCCCTCATGTGATTAAAGAGCAAGCTGTGTTTCACAAGGACAATACTTTCTAAGAACTCGTGTTGACCATGGAACAATAGGTCGTACTTTTCGAGGTACTTCATAATATTTTGCGGGTCACTCCTATTGCCTTTATTGTATACTAGAGTGACTTGGGCAACTTTCCACTGATTGGATACGCAACCTTCGCTAAGCGAGCGGTTGTATATGATAGTTAGGTACGGAGCTATTGCATCAGCTGCGTTAATGAAGGTATTGTTTGTGTTTTGCCGCTAGTGTACTTTATAGACTACCAGAATTTCTTAGTATTCTCTACCAAATTACGTACTTTTTTCTTTGCTTTTATAACAGTGATCTAACCTATTTTGTGTGCCACGGTGGGTGAGCCCCCTCTGTTGTTAATTCGTTTGGTATGAATCTCTCAATTATTGTCCATATTATTTCTTTGAATGTAAGCCACATCTGATCTATACTTTCAAGAATATATATATATATATATATATATATATATATATATATATATATATATATATATATATATATATATATATTCAAATGTTTGTATTGCTTATGGGACTTAACTAAGGGGTCATCAGTCCCTAAACTTACAAACTACTTACGAACTAGCTAATACTAAGGAAGGCACAAATATTCATGCCCGAGGGGGATTCGAACCCCCGACCGTAGTTGCCGTGCAGACCGTGACTGGAGCGCCTCAGTCCCCTCGGCCACCGCGGCCGGCTGATCTATAATTTCTTGGGCGAATTATGAGAATATGTGGTTCTTCTGTAAAGTAGACTGGCGATAGAAACAAGTAACAGACATTTATATGTACCGATTTTATACGGGAAAGTTTGGAAAACAATCCTTATTTTTATGGGGTAAAATAATTAATTTTCCAGTACTGACTGTTGTAGTAAATAAACTAAACATTCAAGTCATTACCTTGCGAAATAACGACTACTAATTTCAGTTATACAGCGTAATATATATAACCCCTATCTTTCGTATACTCTGAAACTCACAAACTGCTGCACAATGCAACACTCACTCGCTGGTACTTCTATAGTGATCCACCGCATGTAACAGTACGTGTGCATGATGAAAAGCTTGAACACCGACAGTCGTATACAACTTCTTTCCACAGAGGAAAAATGATTGCTTCTTCAGCTTAGACTCAGTAAAAGTTATGTTCACTATTGTGACCAGTGCTCAGAAAGGGTTAAAGTGTAACTGCACATAAATAAAAGTTAGTAAATATTAATTTCCACTCAGAAGCACACACTAAAATTAGTGTGGGAAACCAGCACTGCAACTGCCGTGACGTTATTACAAAGTTTGACGCACTGCAGGAGCGCAGTATTCTGGTTCATGTAGGCAGTCTATGCCGTGCAGAAGGCATGAAGAGTTTCATAGCAAGTGACGGTGTACTGGTCACGCCATATCCTTGGCTCCGTGCTCCTATTGACGACTGCGAATAACGCTGTCATACCACAGTCTAACATATACAGTCACGACTCTATCGCACATTTTTGTTATACAAGGCGACAGTGGCGATCCTTGCGGCCGGCAAGCTACATTTCCGAATACGATATTGGATAAGTGTGAACAATGTCGTATATACTGATTTTAACATTCTTTTTACATTAGGGGACGTATGTAGCGTCATAAAACGGGTAATAAAAACAGTCCCACATTTGTCTTTCTTAGGTTTCCTAAGATCCCTGACAACTGCAGCGCAGTTTATTTACAATTATCTTGTAACCTACGGGCTTTTAGTGACTAATATCATTTACTATCAAAGATAGAAAAATGGCTAGGAAACACCAGAAGACTTGCCCTCTGGCAGAAAGGTGTTGTTTTTCCACTGGAGAATGTTAACGTTTCTTCACTACAATTCCAGTAAAATCGGTGAGAGTGGAACCTAGAAAACGCATATAGAATGCAATAACTACAGTATTTAACGTACCAAATCAGCCACCACAACTGTAGCTGAAGGAAAAACGTCATAGACGTGGCAAGAAAATAGAGAAAGCAATAAAACTGTTGTCAACAAAGAACCCAATTCCACAATTGTTGCTACAGCTGAACTACAAACGGCAAGAATCTTAAAGACATTGTCTTCTTAAGCTAAATTAATCACACTAAAAAGAATATGCGCGTAAAAGAAAGACGAGTGAAGCCAAAAACTGTGAGAATCTTTAGACTCCATACCAAATTGATACATGTCAAAAAAACTCTTTGTCCTAGTAAGAACAGAAATTTATGATTCTCTTATGTTTATATTCTGCTTACTTTCAGCGGAATAAACTGCAAATACATTCGTAAGTAGTGGGGCATCACGAAGTTCTTCGTTATATCACTGAATCAATTGAGTTCGGCTCTTTTCACGATAATTTCCGTATTATAAATGTCTCTTGATATCTTACTAATGCTTGCAATGCCAAAATTATAGTAACTACTTCGTTAAAAACATATAGAAATAATTATAAACAAACATAACTCTTTCAGTGGCTTGTCCACCGCTAGGGGCGCTAGTGCCGTTGCAACTGTCAGTTGGCAACAACTTTCACAGCAGTGAGTGTCGCGAAGATAGACTTACTAAATAAAAACTAGACCGCTCGCTGGCGCTAGTGTCGCGTCCCCTCATTGAACGTGACAGAAGTCGCCACTTGCAGGGCAATCGTGCGTAAACATGGTACGTCCGTGTGCTGCTTTTAATTGTAACAGTGAGAACAGAAGCAAAGGCAAAGACGGAAACAATGTTACATTTTAACAGGCCAGTCATTACTTGTATACCGTATGGTATTTTTATGGAGAAATAAGAAATCATGAGCATTTGTTTTTGTTTAGGTTTCCTTTTACAAATGATTCTCCAGAACTGAGAAACGTATTTTGGTGCATGTCAAGAACTTATATTTTATTTGCATATAAATTACTAAAAATACTAATTTGAGCTGAATGAATAGCTAGGCGTATAAGAGGTATTTATCACATATAAGTATGGTGCAGAGGTAGGCCGAATAACTGCTTTTAGACACTTGAACAGATGGTGATTGTACTTCGTAAATGGTCATTTCTTGATCGAATGTTGCATACTCAATCACTTTGAGAAGTGCTATCACTGTTAAAAAGTAATGTGCGAATGAAATGCGTATTTAAAATTTTATGAGTTATTACAATTATTCATACCCAAATTCGATGAAGTTGAAAGAAAAATTGTATGTAATATGGAAAAGAATGTAGACAAAAGTGCAAAACGTACAGATTAGTCGGCAAAAAGTAAATAAGATCTGACAGAAAATTACGTGAATTAAAAAAATAATTACAGTCTCTGCTACTTTACAAGTGTCATGGAATCATCTTATGCAAATATCTCGAGAAAAAGTCGCTCCACCTTCTCAGAAAAGAACCTTACACCCTTAAACTTCGTATCTCTCTATGCAGATGTATTTCGGAAATTGGGAAACCTCATTCATTTATTAATACTTTTGAACAGACTGCAGTACTCGGTATTTTTTTAATAAACATGCGTTTTAATTATAATTGCGTAGGCTTCCACGGCCAGAGTCAGATGACATAAAAGTTTTCTGGGTGTTGTACCGCGTCATGATGTAAGGCTATTACTTAAATAACTGACGTTTCGGCCAGCGTATACCCAGATGAAGGCCACTGTAACGCTGGCGAAACGTCGGTTATTTAAGTAATAGCCTTACATCATGACGCGGTACAACACCCAGAAAACTTTTGTGTCAAACATGCGTTTATTTTCGGCTTCATTTTGCTCCTGTTGGGTCACATACACTTCAAATCACAATCCCAGTACTAGGATTCTTCCCTGCGGAGGTCAGTCGCTTCAATTCGGTGTCAGCTGCCTCGCTTCTCCGCTACGGCGTGGTAGGGGATTGGTCGCCACTGTGTACGTTAGCCTGCGGTTATACTCTTATACGCGGTAATCAGCGATGCTCCAGCTAGCAGCGGCTGGAGTCAGCCAAGGCCGGGATGGACACTGCAGAGTCGACCTTGATGCGACCTTGTTGGCGCTGCGGGCTTGCGCAGGCAAGTGATGGGAGATATACTGCGGCCTCGTCGAGCCTTCGCCTTACCTGTGCGCAGAATGTCAGGTTCGCGGTCGCATCCTGACTCAATACTGCTGTATTCCGAAGGAAGGCCAAAGCAAACGAATATCAATGCTACTAGCTGAACCCCCGCTCCCGCTGCTTCGCATGCGTAGGCTGGTTGGTCAGCACCAGTTGTTTGTTTTTAATCCTGATGAAGAATCCATATCTTAAGTTTCGTAGTTACAGCTTGAAATTTGAGTTAACAGCACCATATTTTTGAAAATTAATTCTTGTATCTCGTATTTCACCCCCTTATTGGTTGAATTTCCAAAAATACCGAAACACGTATTTTGTAAATCATAACGAACAATAAAAATACCAATTTTTGCAGCTTTAGCTTCAAAATTGTCTAGACAACAATGTGTTTTCGAAAAGAATTTTTGATGCTCTATTTAACCCTCTTACTTGTTGAATTTCCAAAAATACTAAAAATCTCGGATTTTTAATCCTGACCAAGATTCCATATCCGAAGTTTCGAAGTTATAGCTTAAAATTTAACAGCAACATATTTTTGAAAATCAATTTTTTGCGTCTCTTATTTTACCCCCTTATTTGTCGAATTTCAAAAAATGCCGAAACACGTGTCTTTTAAATTCGAACCCTGAATTAAAATCCGAAATTTTGTAGTTCTACCTTCAAAATTGCCTAATTAGCTACGTATTTTCAAAAAACGTTCCATCCCCCATTTCACCCTCTTACGGACGGAATATCGAAAAATCACTTCTTAAATGACGCCTACAGAGTGAGATCAACACCCTCCAAAAATTTCAAGTTTCTATCTTCAGTGGTTTGGGCTGGGCGAAGAAGAGTCAGTCAATCAGTCAATCGGGACACTTCCTTTTATATATAGAAACTAGCGCATTCCGAGCTGACACCCATTAAGGCATTTCCCATTTACCGTAGCTACCATCAGAACCGCGGACCAACAACTGAAGTTGAGCCAGCGGTATTACTCAGTATACGCACATACAGGCTTGTCTACACGACGACACTAGGTTGCGACACTCGTTTCATGAAATGAGATGCGCGCAACTGGTTTCGGGAAGGTCTGTAGACAGCACGCCAATACCATACACTTCAGTTTCATTGTTTTGTAAGTGCCGTAGTCGCCGCCGTAGAATGGAGGTTTTGGTAGCTGTAAAAGTTGTGGTGGAGTTTTGCTTCTCTATGTGAAGTCGCTGCATAAAACTAAACATAAAAAGAATAAGAAACGTGTTTGGGTTTGTGACTGGATTAAAAAAAGAGGTCATCTCGGTTGCTTAGCCGGCCGTGGTGGCCGAGGGCACTGAGGCGCGCCAGTCACGGTCTGCACGGCCACTACGGTTGGGGTTTCGAATCCCCCCTAGGGTATGGATATTTGTGCCGTCCTTAGTCAGTTCATAAGTAGTTTGTAAGTTTAGGGACTGATGACCCCGCAGTTAACTCCTTTAAGCTATACAAACATCTGAACAGTTGAACATTTCGGTTGCTTAGCGACCTTGCTGAAAGAAATTGTGATGGATGACCCTAGAAGTTATTTTAATCAACTCAGAATGTCACCAGAGCAGTTAACGTTCCTTTTAAACAGAGTTAGTAATGCAATAAAGAAACAAGTTACTGTTATGCGTGAAGCATTGTTACCAGAACTGAAATTACAAATTGCATTACTTTTTTTGTCAAGCAGATATTCGTCTCTACAGTACCTGTACCGTGTTCCCAAATCCACAATTGCCATAGTAAGTTTGTGTAGGTATTTCAAATTGAATGTACTTTAGTCTGCAATTCACTAATCGTCGACCCATCAATATTTAATTCACGAATAATTGCTTCAAGAGCACTAACATGCCGCTGCTTATTCCTGAAATTTTCATCGTTAAAATGGCACAAACACCTATAAATAGCATATATCTTCAAAAACCGAATTATTTCTTCCTTTCCCCCCTTTATGTTGTGTTTTGATCTGTATTGGTTATCACCTAATCTAAAAACACGCGCAATCAATTTCGTTAAAGTCGGAAGGTGCCGAAACTATTTAGTTTCGCCAACGAGTTGCGCGAACGCCTGCCGCGCATGCGCACTGGCCAGTAGCGCAGTTTCATGAAACCTAGTGTCGTCGTGTAAACTAGCCTTATTGTTCCATAACTGAGAACATAATTTATCGGGAACGTATCTACACTGCAGAAAATAAAAATTAGTACACCTTCTCAGATTTCTCAAGTACAATCAGGATTATTGTTGAAACAGTGCGTATGGAGTGCGGGCTATTCTATATGAAATCAGAGATTAAACTTATTCATAATGGATGTTTTAGAACCCGTGACTGTTTACACAATGGAAATGACAAATCCGAAACCAGTGAATGTTTTGAAATTATTTTATTCCATGAACTAATTTTCGAACCTGTTAAGGTTCATCAACAGATGGTGGAGCACAAACAGAATTACATTTTCATGTGGATAGCGGCATCCTGGGTGCTGGCTCTGTGACAAAACAGATAAGTTAATGTATTGCCATGGGTGTTGTTTATATGGCGATATGTAACGAAAATTTGTGTCTGTGACTTTCTGCGATGGTATGGGTGACTTTATAGATGTTAACCGCCAGGCAGCTTATATATATATATATATATGTGTGTGTGTGTGTGTGTGTGTGTGTGTGTGTGTGTGTGTGTGCATTGTTTTGACAGTGTAAATGCTCAGCATCCAGCGAGTGCTGTACAGATATTACTTGCTGCAAAGATCTTCACTTAGAGATATAACTCTCTTCACACAGATAACGTTATTTGAGTCTATATAGAATCGATTGTAAATAAATATTAAAAAACTAAGCTATTGTTAACATGAATGCCAAGGAGAGCTAAAGTATATACATGGAAGTGCAGCAACTATTTACAAATGTACATTAAATATCTGGGACAAAATAAATAGATGAATATTTGCTCTTCTTTTCTCCTTATATTAACATGATCTGAGATTGATTTCTTATGGTATAGTTTACAGTGAATTGTTGTTAATATTAACAAGAGCATTAGGTTGGGGGGAGGGTGAGGGAGAGAGTTGGCTTGTCTGTTTACTTCTGTTAACTCTCTCCCTCACTCCCCCCATGCTATTCTCATAGTCTCATAGCCTACATAAAACATCTTTCTAATGCTAAACAGAACTAAAATGTTAACACCTAGGTATTGTTAATATTAACAACAATTCACTGTAAACTATACCATATGAAATCAATATCAGATCAAGTTAATGTAAGGAGAAAACAATACATATTTGTGATTGAAATGTGTAAGTTCCGTGGCCAGTTCATTGCTCTAATGGAAGCTCCCTGGTGGCTAACATCTATAAAGCCACCCATACCAT
This sequence comes from Locusta migratoria, assembly GCA_026315105.1. Lineage (NCBI taxonomy): Eukaryota > Metazoa > Arthropoda > Insecta > Orthoptera > Acrididae > Locusta > Locusta migratoria. The sequence goes on along the minus strand of CM048746.1, from coordinate 541,533,041 downwards.
AGCAGTAAGTCAAAGACACAACTTTTCGTTACAAATCGCCATATGAACAACACCCATGGCAATGCATTAAAGCTCATTCATCTCTTTGGTCACAGAGCCATCACCCAGCTTGCTGCTATCCACATGAAAATGTAATTCTGTTTGTGCTCTACAATCTGATGATGAACCTTAACAGGTTCGAAAACTAGTTCATGGAATAAAATAATTTCAAAACAGTCACTGGTTGCGGATTTGTCATTTCTATTTGAAATCAGAAAAAATGAGAAAATTGGCTTCGCATTTTTTAAAATAATTAACTATTTTTATATGTGCCGTTTATGTAAAGAAAACAACTGTTATGAAGTTATCTCTTAAATTATAGCTATTATTCGGGTTAAAATTCAGTGAAGTTTGCGTGTTCTGCAACTGAAGAAGCTCGTAATGAACTATGGTTCATTTTGAAGCTGCAGTTAACGTAGGTATATAACAATAACATGACAATTAATACATTGTTGTAAATGCTTTTTTCATTTATTAAAATGAATGCAGTTTTCAGAAGTATTAAACTTACATGGGGTTGACCTTCTTTTCATTAAACTTTGATTTCCGTTTTAAGTATCACAGAGTCCCTTATCTTCAACGTGGGTAAAAATAATCTATACTAATAATAAATCTTTAAATGTAGGGCTGTGGCTGTTCTCTAAAGCTTCAAAACTACTGGACGAATCTTAATGCGATTTACACAGGAAACATCAGAAACGTTCTGGTCAACATATAGGCATAATTTTATCAAAATCGGATCACGAAAAACAAAAGATATCGTAATTTTAAGTGTTTTCATTAGCCGTCGGGTCTGTTTGTTCAACTATTAAAACTTCTTATCTTCGAAACTACTTCACGAATTTTCATGGGGTTTTCACAGGTAACTTGAGTGTAACTATGGACAACATATAGACTTCGTTTCATAAAAATAGGGTCACGGAAAAAAATAATATCGTAATTTGAAAATTTTTATTACGACCGTCATGTCTGTCTGCCTCTTTGAACACGTTTCTCTCCAAAACTACTCGACGAATTTTCATGGGGTTTCCATATGTACACTTGACAGCAAAAAAAGTGGATCACCCCTGAATTACAAAGTGGAGGTTGCACCTGACGCTATGCAACCACCATAGCATAGTTGTGTGGCAGGTCGTCAAATCATTCCACAGTACAATTATTACCTGCCCACAATGGGTAATAAGTAAATCTCCTATTTCTCTTTACGGAATTCAGGCAAGGTGCAAACCAATACAAATATTAGAATACACTTCATTAGAGATGACACAGTAACACTTGTAAATTAAATTTCGTAGCAATAAGTGAAAAGTTAGATACGTTATCACACTTGTTTAATGACATGATATATTTTTGTTCGTGATCAGAATCTCAACGCACTGTTAAAAAGACAACAGTTGTTTGTGATTACAGGTCACGCACTTTTTCGTGGCCCCTCTCTGATCGGCGGAAGTCGGCTGAGTTCGTGTGTCTACAGAATGTTTATTCTCTCTACCAACCTTACCTCGTAACAGCATTGTACACCGTAGCCTCGTCAATGTATTGTTGATTTGTGCTTGGTATTCATTATTGTTTACACTTTGATATTTGCTAAAATACGTCCACATACCCCGACGAATTCTTTTATAAGAAAGGAGGCTGTCCGTGAAAGTGGTATAAAGAATCTTAATTCTGATTGTTATACAGTTACGACAGTAAAATGAAGCATAAAGCGTTGCTACACCTAATTAATAAGTCCCTTTAAAATATTAAAATTTCGTAGATATACGTTCCAGTTTTCTATTACTCAAACATTAATGTGATAATTTCGTGTTACATCTGTGACGCCTTAACCCATTACATGTTGTTTCTTTTAAAACCTGTAATATATACGCCGTAAGTTGGCGGCAATGGTAGAAAGAGGCGGGTCTTGTTCTAACAGCCAATACTCCACGACCTGAATGCAAGCTTCAGCTCCCAACATTCTCCGCTCAGAGGCCACGTTTAAGTGCTTGATCTCTAGGCATTAATAGACATAAAACACTGACGTTTTCATTAGTATCGGTTTCCAAGACCGATTTCAGAAATAAATAATAAGCCTACCACTGCACTAGGAATTGCATGAAGCTCATATTGTTGCTGAGAGGTAACTGCTGAAGATATGGAATGTAGTCATACATCATAAAGTTGTGAAATATAATGCAGTATATTGATGATTTGTTAACTAAGCGCCATCAGAAGTCAGATATTAAATTTGTTCACAAATAGCGTTACACTAGTACCTCAAACGACGATACAAGTAATTTTTTTCCCGACAGGAACTCGAAACCGGCACTATTTCCTATTGTATAATAGCAACACCGTCACTCTTGACCTGACACGATGAGGCGTCAACTATCACATTGTCGTTCACTAGTAGTTAGGATCATACCGTTCGTAGAGACATGGAGGGGTTTGGTATTTTGCGAAAACTTTATTTAACTTTGTAGCGCATGGACATGTTCAATGTTGATTTGAAACAAAGCAGAGTCCTGCGTTCTTTACTTGTCATTACTGTAGGTGGAAATGGTATTTTTGTGGCAGTTAAAAACTGTTACCCACCGCGGGAATCGGGGCCCATACCTTAGCCATTACAAGTGAACCTCATCCCGGCCTCCAGCGAATTACAGATGTGTTAGCATAATGTTTTGTCATTATGGAGTTCTCATTAGACGGTACAACCAGTCAAAGAGCTCAGAGGTGTCTGACTAGGTAAGACATTCTTGGCCGCACGGGAAGGCCACGTAGTCTGAGGCGCCTTATCGCGAATTTTGCGTGAAATTATATTATGTTTTAGTATGCTACATTACGATTTGGTATGGCATTTTGCTATAAGCTTATTCAGCTGTGGGCTCATTTTAATCAAGAATGTTGGGTAGTTGTTGCCACGATAACTTGAATATTACGCATTTTAAAGTTATGAGGAGCGTGGATTATGCATTAGAAAAAGGATTCTGAAATTGGGAAAATAACTTCGTTTTGACATCTATTATTCACCACGTTCATGAACAAAAACATACTTCGATGAAGGAGGTTTCTGTGATTTACTAGTATGGTCAATGACATGGTATCCGATAACTGGCAAATGTGTCGAGCAATTATTCTTCACGGTGTGGTTGCCTTCAATAGTCATATTGAGATTAAAAAAAACAGAATTGTGGATTCTGATACAATGTCGCATCGAAAATGCGATGCTAAGCATAATATCTAACTGGGAATGATGGGGAGAACTTCAGTCTCTGCCGTTTCAAAGGTTGGATACTGGGATTTATCGGAATAGATGGCCATTTCAATGGAGACATCAGTGTTTGGACGGTAAGATTCAGTTGTTCATTATATCCGCGGGCTTTTCGAGTGCCAACGCCAGAGACACAATGACAGTGATTAAAAAAAATACTGCCAAGCACAAAATAGTGAAATGAAGCACGTAGATGTAGATAAATATATCAAGGGAGGGGTTGTAGGAGAGAGGGCGGGATCTAAGAATGAATAGGTGTGCAGAACTGGAAAATAAATGAGTGAAATGCTTCCAAAGTGCTCCTTACTTAGACATATATCACAATTTGTTTTAGGGTCGAAAGAAAAGCAATGAATGTTTTACAGAACGAACGATGGATTATCGGAGATATAAAAGAACACTGCTTCATAGAGAGGACCGATGGACAATAAAGAAAGCAGAAATGAAAAGAGACAGTACTGTTTTAAAGGAAACCACAAATTTTTGCAGCGTTTCGAGGGAATAGACCAAAAGAGCAACTGAGGTTATAATGTAAGGGAGGTGACAGAGAGAGAGAGAGAGAGAGAGAGAGAGAGAGAGAGAGAGAGAGAGAGAGAGAGAGATTGGAGGAGAAATTAACAACGAAAAAATGCGCCAAATCGTTTGCATATTTTGTGAAGTATAGAGGGTCTATTAATGGATGGAGGGAAGGAGAAAGACGTATTTGAAATAACATAAATTACTTTAAACGCGTCCATAAAAAAAAAGTTTGTAAATCTAGCGGACCAAACTGCGTGGTCATCAGTCCGTAGCTTACAATCTACTTAAACTAAGATAAACTAACCTACGGACAACACACACACACACCCATGCCCCAGGGAGGATTGAAACCTCCGACGGCGAGCAACAAAAAAAAAAAAAAATGTTCAAATATCTGTAAATCTATTGGACCAAACTGCGTGGTCATCAGTCCGTAGCTTACAAACTACTTAAACCTAGGTAAACTAACCTAAGGACAACACACACACCCATGCCCCAAGGAGGACTCGAACCTCCACGGCGAGCAACCGCACGCTCCGCAGCGATGCGCTTTAGACCGCTCGGCTACTCCACTGGGGCACGGCGAGCAACCGTAGCGTCCATCTAAACTGATTACTCTGTATGCATGGAGGCTGGGTGTAAATGAAATAAAAATAGGATATTGAGTGACATGAGAAGCACAGAATTAAAATTTGTGCCAAGGGCGGGAATCGAACCCAGACATCCATTTTTAACTTTAATTCAATACTTTTCCTTCTACTCAATGTCGTTCATATTGACACGGAAAACTGTCTCTTGGTATATAAATTTATAATTAAACAGGATAATAAAGGAACTGTATATTTAAAAAAGAAAAAAAAACTTGAATTTAAAGGCAGCTCAAAGGAAAAGAAACTCAGATTTTTTCACTTGCCAAGAGATATTCTATATTCTCTCACTTAGGAGATTAAAAAAATTAAAGGACGATTAATTTATTCAGAGACCCTTATTATTTGTTTCTTCCATAATGCATCTCAACATATAATCTGTACGTCATCGGACCAGCTTCTCTTCAGTAAAAGCAACGACTCTATCCCCAGTTGATTGCTCGCAGTGAGACGGCCTGATTTGTATTTCTGCTTACCGCTCTTACTATGAAGCCAGGAAGTAAACATACTGTATTTACGTCAGAGCCTTGCTTTGCGCAGTGCTGGGGGCTGTTGGCCGCTGCTGCGACCGCCAGCTGGCTGGTTTCCGCCAAGCCTCGCCTTGGCATGAGCTGTGGTTGACCGGCCAACCCGTAGCTCGCAAGCCACGGCTAATACAGGTCCCGGTCGCAAAACCAGGCTCAACCCCTGAAGTATCAAAAGTTTCTGCAAACCTACCCAAATGTGTAGTGTAAACTACCACAGATAGAGGTATATTGCAATTAAATAAGTAGTCACTTACACGATTGTTCTGTCATTCACAGTGAAGTTTTTCGTAATGGTTTCATATAATCGCTTGAGTTTCTCGACTTATCCACGCTTATACGAAGATCGAGAAAAACAAGTGCAAAAAAGGATATGTGCGAGTTCTAATTACCATTATGTTATTCTTAAAATTCAAATCAAATGTTCGAATGTGTGTGAAATCGTGTGGGACTTAATTGCTGGGTCAACAGTCCCTAAGCTTACACACTACATATCTAACCTCTTCTAAGAACAACACACACACTCCCATGCCTGATGGAGGACTCGACCCTCCTACGCGAGCAGCAGCATGATCCATGACTTTAAACCGCGCGGCTACTCTGCGCGGCCTCCTTACTATTGTAATATCATACTTTATACGGTAATGAGTACAAAAGCTCTTTGCTCTCGTAGGAGAAAGTTGGTGATTGAAATCTCATAGAAGAAGCATGCTACACTGAAAACGAGATTTGTTTTTATATTGCATTCCCACCTCATCCCCCTGCCCTCTCCGCCCTCTCCCCAACCTAAGTAAGAAAACGGAAAACATCTGAGACCTTCTTTCCGCTAATTCACTATACCGCACAATCTGATATCTTTTTCCAACTTTTTCAGTGTCCTCCCTCTACAACGTCAGGTAATAATCGCACATTGCTCAGCAATACTGCGGAAGAGGTGGAGCAATTCTAGGGTTTGGCAGTCTTCTTGGGAGACGTTTAAATCATCTAATGGTTGTAACAGTAACAGACCACTTGTTTTGTTTTCGCCAAAACATGTATTTTTCCCGGTTAACGCTGTTTTCAATTTTATCCACCAGAAATTCCCTTAGATGTATAATTCTTAACGTTTTCTCAAAACCTGATGAAAATTTTCTAGTAATCATGTGGTGAACTATAAACATATTTATATTTAGGGTCAATTGTCGCAATTAGCGCCGTGAAGATATAACTTCATTATCATTTTAAAATTGGCTTTGCTTTTCTGAGATGTTTACTAGACAGTAGCATAATCTACCACAAATATTTATCAGTTCGATATAGCAGTTTGTAGCTCTGTCAGAGCGTGGTTGAAATGTTACTCTCGCTCCAGTTTGTAAATGAGAGCTGCTGCCTCTTAAACTTTAGAGAGCTTCGACATTTTCATGTAGGAAGCGATCAGCTGCAGCGTGAATCGCCTCCTCATTGCCCTTGTTAAGGCTGATGCAGATAATACAGAAAGTAGGGACCGAAAATGTAGTTGCTCTGCGAAATTCATTACCCTTGTCTGTAATCGTATATTTGATAAGTAAATGACACACCGAAGTTCAATTTCCAGACATTTTAATTGGAATACCAACAATAAGTGAATCTTGAAAGATTCTTCTATATACATATAAGTGTGGTGACCGTACTTTCTAAAGAACAGACGCCATATAAATATACATAATGACGCCATATAAATATACATAATGACAACAGATCCAGCATTTAGTGCAAATGCATACTACGTCTGCACTATTGAGGTAATCGGCAAAGTGCCACGAGCAGTGAGTGTTATTTGCAAACGGCAACTACTTAAGCAGTGTGAGGAAGTTTGAGTCTTGTTGGTGAGGGGGGGGGGAGGGGTTTTACGCGCACCTGCCATGATCGTTGTTTTCCCTCTCGTGCAATGGTTACCGTAACTGCTCAGAGAACAGGAGGAACTGGGCCCCAATTCCGGCTGAGCACAACTGTTCAACTTCCTCAATGCGTGCACTCAGTGGCCACAAGCAGCAAGCAGCAATCTACATTCTTTTGTCATTCCAGGAAGCAGTACTACTTTCACCAGATATGATCCACCATGTTGTCATTTCACTACCATAGTCGCCGCGGTGGAGAAGCCGAGCGGTATAAAGCGTCTCGCTGCGGAGCGTGCGGTTGCTCGCCGTGGAGGCTCGAGTCCTCCCTGGGGCATGGGTGTGTGTGTTTGTCCTTAGGTTAGTTTACATAGGTTTAAGTAGTTTGTAAGCTACGGACTGATGACCACGCAGTTTGGTCCGATAGTTTTACAAACATTTGAACATTTCACTACAATAGTCGTAGCAGGAAGATCATTCGTCTACAGGCAATGTCTTTTTCGAGTAGCCCAACACCTTAGGAGAACATCTTGTGTGATGTCGAGCATAGAAGTATTTATAGTGAGGGAGACGAATGGACGGTTGCCCAGATACATAAAAAAATAAAAGTAATCCACTGAGTTACAGGTCCATTGTATTGATTTTGAACAAATACTTTTTTCTAGAATTATGAAATATATGAAATTATATCACGTATTAACACCAAACCGGCAAGGATTTCTAAATCTTTACTCTTGTGATACTTTGGCGATACTATATCTGCACGAACAACTGAGTACTCTCAAACTAATTCCATATTTATGGAGTGCCGAAACGATTTTTGATATCTTCAGCCATAATCAACTTCGAACCATATCGCTTTCCTAAGAAGTATAGTCATAATTGTGCAACTGGAATCGTGATGTCCTGTCTGCAAGGTTATATTTTGCAGTAACTGTCGAGGAGTCGTCTAGTGAAAAGGACGTGCCGACTAAAATTATGCCGGCCGCGATGGCCGAGGGACTGAGGCGCTCCAATCACGGTCTGCACGGCCACTACGGTCGGGAGTTCGAATCCCCCCTCGGACATGAGTATTTGTGCCGTCCTTAGGATAACTATACAAACTAAAATTCTTCCAGGAAAGTGAAGCAGATTTCTCCTTTTTCGAATATATATTCTAAAGATTTAATGGGCAATCAGAATATTGCTCTTAGATTTGAGGCAGTTAATGCTGCCGACTACTAAACTCAGAAAACCAAAGTCAATCGCGAAATGATTTTGATTTTGTATCCTCACGGCGCAAATAGTGACAACCGACCTTAAACATCAATATGCATTTGGCTCTGAACATGGATACTAAAAGAGTTTCGTCAGCATTCTAGATATCGATAAGCAAAGCCAATTTGAAGTTTATACAGATAACGAAATTCCTGGGGGTTGCAATTAAAAACAATGTTAACTGTGAATAACATGTTTTGGCGAAGGTGAAATAAACTGTCTGTTATTGGCACAGACTATCAGGAGATTTAAACTTCCCCTAAGGAGACTTCCAACTCTACCATTGTCCCACGTCTTCTGCAGTATTGCTGAGCAGTGTCCCATTATTACCTAACGGGATAGAGGGGGAAGTCGAAAAAATTGGAAGAATATATCAAACTCGCGCATACGCTATTTGGCACTTGTATTTATTATTCTATGAACCCATTCCGAAACACTTCACTGTGAATAACAGAATAATCGTGCGAATGAAGGACCTCAGCAGAAGGTAATTTCCGTTGTGTAGCACTTATTGTTTCAGTCACATTAAGAATACTTTATAAGTGCACAAAACGTGAATGATATGCTACATTTATACATTGTTGCTACCAGAACTGTTTAATTTTACAACATGCTTACATTTCTAAGATGAAGACATATTTCATTACGTCTAGATCTAATGCAGAGCGCTGAAAAGAGAGAAGAGTTTCCTGTGTCGTATGATTGCTATCTAGGTGAAACATTATATGGCAGCTAAGTTTATCATGAGTCTATTCTTTAACTTCGTAAAATATTTGAATGAAATGTCAAAAGATAATGTGACTACTTATTTAATTGCAATATAGCTCTATCTGTGGTAGTTTACACTACACATTTGGGTAGGTTTGCAGAAACTTTTGATACTTCAGGGGTTGAGCCTGGTTTTGCGACCGGGACCTGTATTAGCCGTGGCTTGCGAGCTACGGGTTGGCCGGTCAACCACAGCTCATGCCGAGGCGAGGCTTGGCGGAAACCAGCCAGCTGGCGGTCGCAGCAGCGGCCAACAGCCCCCAGCACTGCGCAAAGCAAGGCTCTGACGTAAATACAGTATGTTTACCTCCTGGCTTCATAGTAAGAGCGGTAAGCAGAAATACAAATCAGGCCGTCTCGCTGCGAGCAACCAACTTGATATAATTAATTAATGTTTCTATAGCTTATGGGACTTAACTACTGGGTCATCAGTCCCTAAACTTACAAACTACTTACGTTCTAGCTATCACTAAGGACGGCACAAATATCCACGCCCGAGGGAGGATTCGAATCCCCGACCGTAGTGGCCGTGCAGACCGTGACTGGAGCGCCTCAGTCCCCTCGGCCACCGCGGCCGGCAACTCGATATAGAGTCGTCCCTTTTACTGAAGAGAAGCTGGTCCGATGGCGTTATAGATTATATGCTGAGAGGCATTATGGAAGAAACAAATAATGAGGCATTCTGAATAAATTAATGTTTTGGTTTTTTTAATTTTTTTAAATCTCGTGTCTGTTTTCATATTGCCTAAGTGTGAGACTATGGAAGATCTCTTGGCAACTGAAATAAAATATGAGTTTCTATTTACCTTTAAACTGAAGTTTTTTTTTTTAATATACGGTTCCTTTATTATCCTGTTTTTCTTATAAATTTATATACCTAGAGACAGCTTTTCGTGTCAATATGTGAAAGGCTTTATTGAATTAAAAGAAATATGGAAGTCTGGGTTCGATTCCCGCCCGTCACGGCGTCGTGGCCGAGGCGCTATGCTACGATGTGCGAGGCCATTCCCCCACGGGCATGGATGTTTGTGCCGTCATTAGTATAAGCTAGTTTATAAGTAGTTAGTAAGTTTAGGGACTGATGACCCCGCAGTTAAGTCCCTTAAGCTTAACATTTGAACATTTTAGACAAGTTACATGTCACAGTTTGTTTTGGGACCGAGAGAAAAGGAACGATGTTTTACAAAACGAAGGATGGATATCGGAGATATAAAAGAACACTGCTTCACGGAGAGAACCGATGGACAGTAAAGAAAGCAGACATTAAAAGATACAGTTTTGTTTTAACGGAAACCACTAATTTTTTTTAAGTTTTGGAGGAATAGACTAGAAGGACGACTGAGGTTATAATGTAAGGGAGGTGATAGAGAGAAAGAGAGAGATGGAGGGAGAATGGAGGAGAAATTAACAACGAATAAATGCAAGACGGAATCGTTTGCATTTGCATACTTTGCCTGAGCCAGGGGCTCTCTTGGTGGTGTCTCTGTCAAGGTAGTTCCTCAACAATCGAGTATATGATACTCCAGATCTTCTGCCAGCCTCTCTGATGGAGCAACCTGAGCTGTCACATAATCCTTTGACGTTTCATTCAAATATTTAATGAAGTTAAATAATATAATATTTTTTTAAACATTTTTGCTTCTTTATTTTTTTTGAGCAACAGCACTTTTATTTAAATTCATATATAGAGAACAGTCTAGAGTGCAATTATTTATTTTATTCGACTGGTTTCGGTCTTCTTTTACACTGTCTTCAGATATTTTAGCTCCATCGATGTTGTGGAGCTGGAGGTAACTGGGAGCTTTCCAGTGCGTGACTGGAGCAGTGACGCACTGGAAGGCGCCAAAGACAACACAAGTGCGAATCCAAAAGCCCCAAAACGATCATACACGTTTCCTCCATACATTGTGCGTTAGTTACCGCCGTTTATCGCGCAGGCGCTATTGTAACTAATATCAGCAAAAGTAATCACTACGATAGCGGCAGGCATCGCGGCTCCAGCACTGGAGCAGTGACGCACTGGAAGGCTCCAATTGTTACACTCTAGATTGTTCTCTATATATAAAAAAAATATAATGATGATGAAGCTACAACCTAATATTTCACATGGCTAACAATGATACGATGCAGAAAACTATTCTCTCCTCTAAGCACTCTGTAATCTAGAGTTAAGAAACTACGTATTGAACCTAGATAACTAAGCGAGTTGTAAGACTAAACAGTTTTCGTGGCAGCAGCACAAACTGTATATACGTAGTATATCATTGTGTACTTATAAAGTGTCACTGAAACAATAAGTGCTGCACGATTTATGTCCTTCATTTACATGATTGTTCTGTTATTCAGAGTTAAGTGATCCGTAATGGGTTTATAAAGTCGCTTCAATTTCTCGACTGTTTCACGCTTATACGAAGCTCCAAAAAAGTGCCAAAAAGCGTATGCGCGAGTTCTACTTACTCTTACGTTATCCTTACAGTTGTAATAACATACTTTGTGCGGGATTGGGAAAAAATCTCTTTGGATTCGAAGGAGAAGTTTGGTGATTGATATGTCATGGAAAAATCGGAGCCGACCGCGGTGGCCAAGCGGTCTGGGACGCGCCAGTCGCAGTCTGCACGGCCACTACGGTCGGGGAATCGAATCCCCCCTCGGGCATGGATATTTGTGCCGTCCTTAGTATTAGCTAGTTCATAAGTAGTTTGTAAGTTTAGGGACCGATGACCCCGTAGTTAAGTCCCAAAAGCTCTACAAACATTAGAACATTTGAAAAATCGGAGATCAGTGAAAATGTTCTTGATTTAATTTTGCGTCCGCACCTCATCCCCCTTCCCTCTCCCTCCTCCCCACCAACTTGAAGGGAAAGAAATCGGAAAACAACCGAGACCTTGATTCCCATAATTCACTACATTGCACAATCTGATATATTATTTCTACTTTTTCGATGTCCTCCGCCTATCCCGTCAGGTAATAATGGACACTGCTCAGCGATACTGCAGAAGAGGTGGAACAATTATAGGGTTGGCAGTCTCCCTAGGAGAAGCTTAAATCTTCTAATGGTTGGGTAAATAACAGACAGTTTGTTTCACCTTTGTCAAAATACGTGTTATTCCCAGTTAAAGTTGTTTTTGATTGCACCCCAGGTATTTCGTTATATGTATAACCTTCAAATTTATTTTGCTTGTCGATTTCTAGAACGCTGATGAAACTCTTTTGGTAATCATGTTCAGAGCCAAATGCATATTGATGTTTAAGGTCAATTGTCACCATTTGCGCCGTGAAGATACAAATTCAAAATCATTTCGCACTTGACTTTGCTTTTGTGAGAAGTTTACTAGTCGGCAGCATTAACTTACTCAAATCTAAGAGCAATGTTCTGATAGCTCTTTAAATAATTCGAATATATATTCGAAACATGAGAAGTCTACTTCACTTTGCTGGAAGAATTACACTTGTCACGTCCTTTTCACTAGTTGACACCTCGTCAGTTACTGCAGACTGTTTCCTTGCATACAGGACATCACGATCCCAATCGCACAACTGTGACTATACTCCTTTGGAAAGTGATATGGTTCGAAGTTGATTACGACGGAAGTTACCAAAAATAATTTTGACACTCTATAAATACTGAATTAGTTTGAGAGTACTCAGTACTTCATGCAAATATAGTATCGCTAAAGTCTCACAAGAGTAAAGTTTTCGAAATCCATGCTGGTTTGATGTTAGTTAATACGGGATATATTTTTACATATTTCATAACGTTGGGAAAAGTATTTGTTCAAACGTCCTGCTACAGTCGATATCAATACGATGCATCTGTAAATCAGTGGATTACTTTTATTTTCTTTCTTATGTATCTGTGCAACATTCCATTCGTCTCCCTTACTATAAATACTTCAGTGCTCGACATCACGTCGTAGGAGAAGTAATTGAGTCATTGCATAACGTGTGCAAAAGATGTTCTCCTATGGTGTTGGACCACTCGAGAAAGACATGGCCTGTAGAAACATTGTATTCCTGGTACGAATATAGCAGTGAAATGACAACATGGTGGATCATGTCTGGAGATTCTAATAGCTGTGTTGCTTCTTGGAATGACAGAGAATGGAAGAGTTGTTACCTTGTCGTCCGAGGTCAACGCTGACAGACGCGGGGTTGGAGTCCCAGGCAGCACAAAATTATTTATTGCGCTACTTCAAAAGGTTTGGAAATGTTTGTAAATATATCGGTCTCAACTGCTTGGTCATTCGTCCGTAGCATACAAACTACTAAAACTAAGGTAAACTAAGCTAAGGAGGGACTCGAACCCCCGACGGCGAAGGGCGGCACGCACCGCAGCACGGCGCCCCAGTGCGCACGACTAATCCGCCGCAGTTTGCGCTACTTGTAGCGGAACATGTGCACATCCTGCAAATGGTGAGAAAACAGTAACTATTTCATCTCTAGCGAATATAGCCGGGTTTGAGTCCCTGTCGGGAAAGAAGTCAATTGTATCGTCGTTACAAGTTGAAATATAGCGATGTTTCTGAATTTATTTAATATCTGACGTGTAATCGTGCTTAGTTCAAGATTCATATAGTCACCTTTGAGTTGCACTGTATTATATACCTTTAGTCGTTACCTCTCAGCAACAATTTGAACTTCATGCAGATCCTGATACAATGCTAAAGTTAACCATACATTTCTGGGTTCGGACATCGGCCTTGTAAACCGATACCAATGAAAACGTCGTTTTACGTCTCTTTATGCCTAATCGAGTCTCGATCAGAAACGCAAGCTGTTTTTGGTCAACAGTGCGTTCAAATTCAGAGCATGAACAAAAACTCATTGTGTCACTGAATGAGATTGATAAGGTATACGATTTGTCACTTCTTGTAATGAAGTTGAATTTATGTTGCTTTCTCTTCTCCAATAATATGTATTGTAATGTTTTTGTTGTGGACTGACTGCCATAAGGAGGAACATTCTCTACTGCTTTTTTGGTACCCATTGTGAATAGTCGAACAACTGTACTCCACAGGGGTTTTGAATGTGGAGTACCCGCAACACAGCTACGTTAGTTGGGTTGCATTCAGCAGTGATCCACTTTTTTTGCTGTCAAGTGTACCTAGATAATGTCGTGCCGTTACATAAAGGTTTCAATAATTAAAATCGGACCAGAGAAAATAAAGATATCATAATTTAATCAATTGCTTAAAAGACATCGTGTCTGTCTATTTGTTGAAGGTAATCTCCAAAAGTACTATACGAACTTTTATAGGGTTTCATAGGTGAACTGAGAGTACCTTGAGGCAATATATAAGCTTCATTTCATCAAAATCGTATCAGGAGAAAAAATATATCGTAATTTGTAGCTTCCGGTGTATGCTATGCTACAATTGCAGCGTAGTATAGCAAAGAGGCGCTGTTATAGAACACCAAATAACCAAGGAGGTATTCTAACCTACTTGAAAATAACTAATAGATGGCGATGCTGCGTTTTTTAATCGCATAAATAAGGTGCAATACAGTGAAACATGGGCTACGATTTTCCTTACAGCAGGAGTGTAGTGTACTGATATTGGCAACGGCATTGAATCCTTTTTCAAAAATCAGTCAGGTACAATAAGGCGAATAATTCTTTGTGTTGTTAATGAAATAAATGATTAATGTTGTTCCGATCAGTAAATTAATGATCCCCCTAAAGCGAATATTTCGTTGCCAACTTTAACATACTAAATCGCTACCGGTGCAAGTAAAATTTAACCCAGGTACGACACAAAACATATTTTTTTTTCTTACTTGCTTACATACAATGCCAAGGAAAGGAATAAAGTTATTCTTTCTGTGGGTATCATTTGAATTTAAAAAATAACGACGTTCCTTCGCGTCTAACGACGTTTTCATTTACTAAGAATTCTTTGCGAGGAAAACCGAATGCATGTAGTTTCATTTCTGATATCGGTGCGTGCTTATTTCATCTTGAGTCCATTCGGTGTAGGACTGCATAGAAAACTGTGTAGTACAGTACAGAACAAATAGACACCCTGTTAGTTACGTAGTACAGTGAAGAATTAATAGTTGGCGCAGCTGCATTTTTTAAATTTTTAAATTTTTCATTTATTTTCTTTGGTTATGGCACAGAACAGCAGCAAACTACTAAAGGTGCTGATGGTTTTGTAGAGCTACAAAGAAACAAAACATGATCATGTTGGATGTATTCCCTCTAAAGTTTGAATTAAGAGCCGCAATATTACCTCTGCAAATACAAACTAACACTGAACAGCGAGTTGCTCATTGCTTTTTGTATATTTATAGCTTAACGACATATCTTTGCCTCTTTTGACAAGGAACATTTGACTTTAAAACATAATGACATTCCTTCGTGTCTATCGATGCTCTAATTTAAATAAGAATTCTTTGCAAGGAAAATCGAATTTATGTGTTTCCTTTTCTGATTTTAGTGTATCCTCATTACATTTTGAGTGCATTCTGTTTAGGAATAGTACAGGAAAGTCATAGTATAGGAAAGGACAAAGTGAGGCGATGTTAGTTACAGAGTACACCAAATAACTAATTAGGGCCTTGCTGAGTTTTTTCATTCTCATAACTATGGTGTAACATACCACAAAAAGGGATTACATTTTACTTATGGCGGCGGCATTGTGTGCTGATGTTGGCAACGGCCGTTGAATGCTTTTTCAAAAATCACGTAGAATAAGGGAAATAATTCTTTATGTTCATGATGAAATAAATAATGTATGCTGTTCCTTTCAGTAAATTAATCCTCCTCCTAAAGAGGATAGTTCGTTGCCAGCTATAGCAAACTAAACTGTTGCCACTGCAAGTAAAATTTAACCCAGGTAGAACACAATTTTTTACCCTAGCTGTATACCATATGCTTTGCAATGTCAAGGAAAGAAAAGAAATGCTTCTTTCGACGGGTATAACCACTACATTGTACATAGAGTAGAAATATCTATGGAGTGAGCATTGCGTTCTGTGCATCTTCTCAACATTAAGCTGGAATTACCATGTGATATTGAGACAAATCCACTCTTTCCACACATTTATTTGCTCTTACGATTGATTTTTACTGCATTGGCTGCAAAAAAGCTCCACCTTCTTTTCGCAGAGCAACCACATAACATGAAATAATATCTAAATAAATGCGTCACAGAAGCAACAAGAAAGTTGAGGAATCGTCGCTAAAAGAGCGATTTACACATAGCGTCTTAACCGAACAAAAAGGGACCAAGATAAAGTCAGCGATTAGTAGACTTTTCGCAATATCGCATGAAATTTTCACTTTAATGTTGAGGACACAAAATATGTTCTGTGCATCTGAATACTCACTCCAGATATATTTATGCTCTTTGCCTGCCACTAGAGATAATATATACACTCGAGCGACAAACGGATCAGAAACCTCTCTGCTTTCATAACTGTTTGGTAAAACATTGTGATTAAAATTTGTAATTACTTATTTTTGATGCGGACTAAGTTAAGATAGAGAAAGACGTCTTCTTTTGTAGAAACAATGGTACTTGGAGTTATAATCCGACATCTGATTATACAGTTCTATTACACAAGGTCAGTTTCAACTTAGTGCCTTATGAAGTAATCACTGCGGGACGTGGGGTCGTGTATTAGCTGAAAGAGTGGCCGATGGTACTACCACAGTCGAGACAATTCACTGTAAATACTACATTTAATGGAAAGTTCTATAGAGACCATCAGCTGACGCCATTCCTTCAACGATTACCCAGACTTAACTTTATCGCACATTGACACTACCATGTCGTCTTATTTAGACAGACATGAACTGCTTTGTTGATTGAATTACCAGACTTTCAGTATTCGTCGAGTTTTCGATAATAGGGAGCACTTCATACAGATAACAAATGTAAGAAAACATGGGAGGCAATACTCACTTTACGACTTAGGTTAAGAAAAGGCAAACCTACATTTCTAGCTTTTGTAGATCTGGGGAAAGCTTTTACAATATACTCTTCCAAATTTTGTATTTATCAGGGGTAAAATAAACGGATCAGACGGATATTAACCAAACAGCTGTTATTAAAGTTGAAGGGCATGAAAGGGACGCGTTGGTTAGGAAGGGAAAAAGACAGGGTTGCAGCCTTTATTCAATGTTATTCAATTTTTAGATTGAGGAAGCTGTGAGGGAAAGCAAGGAGAAATTTGGAGAAGGAAGAAAAGTTCAGGCCGAAGAAATAAAACCATTACGTTTTGTTGATGACATTGTCATTCTGACACAGACAGCAAAGGACTTGGAAGAGCGATTGAAATTTTAAATTTTATTTACTGTACGCTCATATTTTTTGTTTTCAGGTAATAATTTTTGCACCCACTTCTCCCTAATGCTTGGATCAGTAAGAGGGATTTCCTACGACACCCGTGCTGCTGCCGCGCTGTTTACAAGAAGTATTCAAATGTTTGTAAATCTATCGAACCAAACTGCGTGGTCCGCAGTCCGTAGCTTACAAACCACTTAAACGAAGGTAAACTAACCTAAGGAGAACACACAAACCATGCTCCAGGGAGGACTCGAACTTCCGACGGCGAGCAACGCGCCGTTTACCGCGCGCCAGTCACTGGTGGGAACATGGCGTTGTGCAGGGTGTGTCAATGGCAGCCGTGACACTACCGCCGCTAGTGGGAACTGGCCCTTACACTACGACGATCTTGTTGGACGCATAGGAGTCTCCATTCAAGGGTGCAAACAGATGGCTTCCGGGCACCTGTGTCACTACACTGTTGGGGGACAGTATTGAAACCGTTATCAATACATCTCCTATCCCCCAGATGGTCTCTGTCGTAATCGGACCAAACCCTATTTTCCAGGTGTACTATTTGTTTATGGCAGTCTATTTAATTCAAAATCACATCAAATTCATTGACACAGGTTGCGACCTTCATATTGGTTCTCACCAATATGTCTTGGGCGATACATAACTCGGGTAGTTAAAGTTTATGGCTCATTCTCTCTGTTCATAGGGGTGAGTTATGTATGTCAGCTTCTATGCCCTAAACAACTACCCAATCTGTTTACACAAGATCAATAATTAATCTGTAGTTAAGCCAGTCGATCAATCTGCATATGGCGACGTGAAAATACATTTAACAAACATAAATTAAACCTCTGAATGACCAACAAAATGATTTCTAAGATAAAGAAGTGATTCAATCACGAAGTAATTCTTTATAAATGCAGTTTATTACTCTTAGTAGTCATGAAATGCGGAGGTGGTCCTGCTTTATACATCGGTAAATAATTAAATATTTCCCCAACTATTGTTCATGAGAGGCACAATAACTATCACACGCACTCGAGAGTAAAAGTTCTAAATTATCACTCATAAGTTAGAGTAGTCCATCGAACTTTGCAGCTCCAAGTTAACCCGCGATAAATGTATTTGTTGTAAAACGAAGTTTGTCATCACACGATTGCTGAATTATCACAGTTCCACAGCCCTACTACCGTACATAGTTTATCACTTTTCAAGCAGAGCCTAAGTTATGCAGTCACAGTCCCGTAAAAGTCCACACATACCTATCTCTTCAAATCACAAGTTCGTAGCGCGGCTTCAGACCGCCCAGTGTCACAACCTTTCTCCACCACGTCCAAGTTACGAGTCCCTTCCCAAGCGTTGGAAAGCGTGCTCCCCCTGCTCCCAAAATCATATCCTTCCGCGCATCCTAACGCCTCATCTTCAAAATACAATTTCCCTTCCAAAATATTATACAGTTGAATTAAATGCTTTGACCACCTCCCTACAAATATTGTTTACATTTACAAACAAATATATATTTAACAATACTAAAATCGGTTGAGACTGATGCATGGCGTCTCACTGTTCAAATATACTGCCGCCGTCGAAATAAGGCTACACAATATTTAATTTATCATTGATTTTTATGTAAATATTCAGTTCTTGTTCACAAATACTTATAATTGTTTATATATAAATTATCTGCCGCATATCTACTAATTTTAGTCGGCCATGAAATATTTATGTGACAGTCTTCAACATAAAAAATGGACATTACTGAGAATATTAAATGTAATAAAAATACATACATAAGTTTAATGCGCTTTGCTGGGTTCATATTTTGTGTTTCTGTGGTGGAACTGACACAAGAATATTATTACCTCAACGAAAAGTAGAACAAGAGAGTAAAACAAAGTTTATTGAAAGAATACGGAAATAACGTGATACGTCTTTTAAGATAGGCAGCGTGGTACAATGCTGCCCATTTGCTTCTTAAATTGTTACTGATAAACACTACGTATTAATAATTGTAAATATAAGTCTTATAATATTATTATTATAGTACTGAAGTATGTCGGCTTTTTACCTGTAAGTGATATTGAAATTGTAATTACGGCGTTTAATTCTCTCAAGTCTCCTGAATCCATTCATATAATTATATTTGCCGTATGATCATTCCCTGATTTCATATGGATTTTTAGAATAATGTTTGTGGCTATATTGTATTTCAGTTGCAATCTGAAATAGCCGCCCTCGCTCAGCCAAGCGTTTCCGGTTTCCGAGGACATTAGGGAAACCCTGATACCAGCTGTATCCCATTCACTAGGTCCAAACTGGTATCCAGTCGGCTGGGGAACCCACCATCCTGGCAAAACCCGCCTTTCACATGGAAACCATCAGCTTCCCCCTGTATCTGTAATATCACAAGGTGATGGTGGGTCAAAAACTGATTATATTGAAGTAAGCTGCCTATGTTCCGAATTCAAAATCACTGTGTTACAGATACATTCAATGTGCGCTACATAAAACGATAGTAGTTCATAGTAAACGTTCAAATGACCGCTATTATCATTCAACATATTGCACTACATCAATGGTCACCAATAACGATTGTCTGTCAAGATAGTAGGCAATAACTAGCTCACCTCCTCTTAGTTCCCACAGTTAATGCTAGGTGTCAGGAGCAGTCAGTAACAATTGCTTTGAGTGGGTAAACTTGGCTCCAATAATTAAAGATTAATATTCTTTCTAACACTAAAATATTAAATGTTACCCGACTATAATTCTATCAAAGACAGTGATGTGAAAGACTATTTTCCTTCCGAAAGCTCATATGTTGTTTATGGACAAATATGAGGCAGATGGTCTCTTTGACTACATATAATTTGCCTATGAGAAAGGAAGGTGAAGAAAAGGAAAGGGACGGGCATTACAAGCAATGGTCACAATATATAAATGAGCTTTGCACATGCCACAAGTAGCTTCACGAGAAAAAGACAGGTCAAGGTGTAGAGAAATTTGTTGTTGAGTGCTAAAAATTTCGTGTGTTCTGAATGTTATGTTTTCTGCCATACTTCAGAACTAAATAGTTTCAAAACGTTCCATACTTGTTGAGAACATCGTGTAATATTTTCAATAATTTGTAAAGGAAGCAGTGTCATGTTAACAAGCGAAAAGAAAGTAACAAGTACTTTCCCTTTAGTATCATTTTGTCGTGTTAGCAACCTGTTGTTTGGCATTTGGTACGTGCCATGCAACAACGTGTATATACAGGGTGTTGCAAAAAGGTACGGTCAAACTTTCAGGAAACTTTCCTCACACACAAAGAAAGAAAATATGTTATGTGGACATAGGTCCAGAAACGCTTAATTTCCATGTTAGAGCTCATTTTATTACTTCTCTTCAAATCACATTAATCATGGAATCGAAAGTCACAGTAACAGAACGTACCAGCGTGACTTCAAACACTTTTTTACAGGAAATGTTCAAAATGTCCTCCGTTAGCGAGGATACATGCATCCACCCTCCGTCGCATAGAATCCCTGATGCGCTGATGCAGCCCTGGAGAATGGCGTATTGTATCACAGCCGTCCACAATACGAGCACTAAGAGTATCTACATTTGGTACCGGGGTTGCGTAGACAAGAGCTTTCAAATGCCCCCATAAATGAAAGTCAAGAGGGCTGAGGTCAGGAGAGCGTGGAGGCAATGGAATTGGTCCGCCTCTACCAATCCATCGGTCACCGAATCTGTTGTTGAGAAGCGTACGAACATGTCAACTGAAATTTGCAGGTGCTCCATCGTGCATAAACCACAAGTTGTGTCGTACTTGTAAAGGCACATGTTCTAGCTGCACAGGTAGAGTATCCCCTATGAAATAATGATAACGTGCTCCACTGAGCGTAGGTGGAAGAACATGAGGCCCAATCAAGATATCACCAACAATTCCTGCCCAAACGTTCACAGACAATCTGTGTTGATGACGTGATTGCACAATAGCGTGCGGATTCTCATCAGCCCACACGTGTTGATTGTGAAAATTTACAATTTGATCACGCTGGAATGAAGCCTCATCCGTAAATACTAAAATGAGCTCTAACATGGAAATTAAACGTTTCCGGACACATGTCCACATAACATATTTTCTTTCTTTGTGTGTGAGGCATGTTTCTTGAAAGTTGGGCCGCACCTTTCTTTAAAAAATAGTTCATCTTGAATATCTGACCATCAGAGGTGCCAACAAATATTTTACAGGTTATTTGGAAAATCAAATTTGAGTAAAGAAGCGAAACTGAAAGGTGAAAAGGGAGCTCTATAAAGGAAATGAACTTAGAGACAGTATTGTAAAAAGGGAAGAGGAAGTAGATAAAGATGAGACACTGTACAGAGAGAAGCTTGACAGAGCAGTGAAAGACCTAAACCGGAACAAGGCCCCCTGTAGTAAACGTCATTCCATCAGAGATACTATAGTCACTGGGAGAGCCAGCCATTACAAAAGTATTTCGCCTAGTGTACAAGACATGTGAGGCTGGCGAAATACGATAAGACTTCAAGAATAATATAATAATTCCAATCCCAGAAAATTCAGTTGCAGATAGGTGTGAAAATTACAAAACCATCCTTTTAGTAAGTCATGGTTGCAAAATTTTAACACGAATAATTTGCAGAAGAATGGAAAATCTGATATAAGTCGATCTCGTAGAAAATCAGTTTGGATTTAGGAGAAATGTTGGAACACGGGAGACAATAATCACATTACGACTTATCTTAGAAAACAGATTAAGAAAAGGCGAACCTGCATTTCTAGCTTCAATAGATTTGGAGAAAGCGTTTGACAATCATGATTCGGATACTCCCTTTCAAATTATAAATTCAGAAGAGGTAAAATGTAGGGATTGGAAGGTTATAAACACAAAAAGTGAAACATTATTTGGGAAGGGAGTAAGACAGGGTTGTAACCTTTCCACAATGTTATTCATTTTGTACACTGAGCAAGCGATGAAAGAAACCAAGGAGAAATTCGCAGAAGAATTTAAAGTTCAGGATGAAGAAATAAAAATTATGCGTTCTTCTGATGACATTATAATTTTGTCAAAGGCAGTATAGCACCTGAAAAACCAAAGGACAGTGTGTTGGAAGGAGCGTATAAGATAAACACTGACAAGAGCAAAGGAAGGGTAATGCAATGTAGGCTAAGAAAATCAAATGATGCTGAAGGGATTAGATTAGCTAACGAAACAATAAAGGTGGTAGATGAGTTTTGTTACTTGGGCAGTACAATAACATATAATGGTCGCAGTACATAAAATATATAATGGCAAGGGGAAGAAAAGCGTTTCTGAAAAAAAGAAATTTTTTATATCATACATTGATTTAAGTGTTAGGAAGTCTTTCCTGAAGGCATTTCTGTGGATTATTGCTTAGTACGGTAGTGATCACAGACGATAAATTAGACGGGAAGAGAATTGATGCTTTTGAAATGTGGTACTACAGTAGATTAGGTGGGTAGATCGCGTAACTAATGAGGGGATACTGAAAAGAATTGGGAGAAAAGAAATATCTGGCATCTTTCTTCTTCGGTAGCACTACAGCCCTTGGTGAGCCTTGACTTCTTTCACTTTTTTTCCCGCTGTTTTGCACCCCCGGACTCCCTTACTGGTAAGATCCTCTATTACGGCATCAATCCATCTTCTTCTTGGTCTCCCTCTTCACGTAGCCTAAATGGATTTCACCCTCAATCATTTTCTTTGGAATTCTATACTGTTCCATGCTCTCCACGTGTCCTAGCCTTCGTATTCACTGTGATTTTACTGTGTCCCTACCCTGTATTAATACTTGTTGAAATCTTTGTAAATCTTATGGGACTTAACTACGGGGTCATCAGTCCCTAAACTTACAAACTACTTATGAACTAATTACGAACTAGGACGGCACAAATATCCATGCCCGAGGGGGGATTCGAACCCCCGACCGTAGTGGCCGTGCAGACCGTGACAGAAGCGCCTCAGTCCCCTCGGCCACCGCGGCCGGCTATTAATACTTGTAATTTACTGTTGTATCATATTCTTCAGCCTTCTTCCTCTGTTATTGGACCACAGATTCTGCGTAGTATTTTCCGCTAAAGCTTCGTACAGTATTTTTGTCACGTTCTGTCAGTGTCCATGCCTCTGACCCATGTGTAATATCTGGGCGGAGTTGTACATTGACAGTCTTGTTTTTCTTCTAATAAGGCGATTCCTGAAAAGTTGTATATTTGCTAAGTAAGCCCTATTTCCTGGTTGTATTCTTTCTCTTATAGCTATTCCAATACTGTTATGATTTGTTATTAGGGTTCCTAAGTAGTTAAAAGACGACACTCCTTTAAATCGTTTCCCACTGATGTTTAGGTCTTTAGGGATTCTTTTGGCCTCAGATAAATCAATCAAATGTGAAGGCCGTTAACTCCACAAAATACCTAGGAATTACTATTACTTCAGACTTAAATTGGAAAGAACACGTAGATAATATCGTGGGAAAGGCGAACCAGAGACTGCGTTTTATTGGCAGAACCCTTAAAACACGCAACAGAACTACAAAAGAAACTGCATACACTACGCTTGTCCGTCCATTTTTGGAGTATTGCAGCCCAGTGTAAGATCCTTATCAGGTGGGTTTGACGGAGGACATCGAAAGAGTCCAAAGAAGGGCAGCTCGTTTCGTATTGTCACTATACAGGGGAGACAGCATTACGGAAATGATACAGGATCTGGGATGGGAATCATTACAACAACGGCGCTTATCGCTGCGGCGTGGGCTACTTGCGAAACTCCAATCGCCAACATTCTCCTCCGAATTCGAAAATATATTGTTGACTCCCACTTACATAGGTAGAAATGATCATCAGAATAAAATACAAGAAATCAGAGCTCGAACAGAGAGATTCAGGTTTTCATTCTTCCCACGCGCTCTTCGAGAATGGAATGGGAGATAAATAGTACAATTGTGGTTCGATGAACCCTCTGCCAGGCACTTAAATGTGATTTGCAGAGTATCCCATGTAGATGTAGATTGTGACATTACCATATATTTTGTTTTTCTTTCATTTAATATGAGGCCGATTTTAATGCTTCTCTTTCCATTGCCCGGTATGTTTCTTGCAGTGTATTGATACTTCTTCCTACTAGAACAATGTCACCAGCGTACGCACGTATCTGGTTTCCACGTATCTGGCAGGACACGTTCTTAGACATCAAGAAATCGTGAATTTAGCCTTGGAGGTAAGTGAGTGGGAAAAAATTAGAAAGGGAGAGGAACGGACGAATGCCCTAAGCAGGTTCAAATAGATGTGGGTTGCCGTTCCTATGAAGAGATAAAGAGGCTTGCACAGGATAGAGTAGGGTGTAGAGCTGCAGCAAACCAGTCTCCGGACTGAAGACCGCCTCAAGAACAACATCTGTTCTATTTTAAAAATTTGACCCGGACTCTGGCTGCTAATAGGACCTTATGTGCTGCCCCTCCCCCCGTTTGATTGGTCCACGTCACCTGGTGCTGCCATTCTTTCCGCAGACTGTGCCCCTGGTTTGCGGAAGGACATAGTTTCAACCATCAACGCCTGAAGACGTGACGTACCGTGCCACGGCATCGATCAGCCCTTCTCTTTAGGAGGTGTTGCTTCAAAACCACTTTACGCTAGTCCACCTGAACATCTCATACTTGATCTTCAAGACTGGTAGGTAGGTGTTGTTCCAAGGCCACCTTGAATCCCGGATTTTCCAGCTCCGCAATTTTTTTTCCTTGTGGTTACGCCTAGTCGTTGGTATGCTAAGCCGCTGTAGAGTCGGATTAAGTTCTGCTTACAGAGACAGAGCTGCCTGTATCCTGGTACAGCAGACACCGGGGATCTTCGAGAGAGTGCGGAATTACTTTAAGCAGGTAATCGAGCAGTTGGAGTTTCAAAACGAAACGCTTCATGCATGCTGAAGTATTCCTCGCACATATGAGTTTTGCTTCACAAGGTATCATCAGTGGTTGTTGTGAAATATTATGCTATTTTGGTTTGTAACTATATATTAAGGTTTTTACACATTTAGATTTTGATTTAGAAATAGTTTATGTTTTTCGTAATAAAATTATTATGCACTTACAGAACAGTGAGTGTTCAGTTCGTGTTTTCCTTATGTGGCAACATGGTCGAATTCTTGCACATATTCCAATGATTTGATTTTCACACTTCGGCTGCATCTGCCAATAGTATGTCGTGTGTGTATGTGTGTGTGTGTGTGTGGGTGTGTGCGTGTGTGTGTGCTTGCGTTTATTTATCTGTATAGGCAGACAGACACAGAGAAAGAAAAAGAGAGAAAAGAAAGGGAAAAGAGATATATAGGTTGAGAGTTCTATTTTATGATCAGTGTGCAAGGTATCCCGACTATTAATTTTAATGGTAATTGATCAATAGTGCGTAATACGTACGTGAAAGAAAATTTAAACTGTTAATAACCGAACAATGTGGTGACTACGACCACCGAGATAAGCCCAAGAAAACATTAATATTCGCAACGGACATGCCCGGGAAATGGGGAAACTCAAACACTAGAATTTATGGCCCTGTCTAAAGTACTCCCAAAGGGTACAACGAAAATAAAAAAATTGACTTACCTCGTATCTTCTTATTACAAAACTATAAACAGGAAACAGCAAGCAGCTCGTGTCATGCAGTATTTCAGTATTAAAAATTTTCAAAAATGATAGATGGGTAGCAATTAAGTTCAACAATAATCATAAATGAAGAAAATGAAAGGAGGGAGAAACTAACTACCAAATGAGTCCGCAGAACGCAAACTGAATATTATAAATTATATATTCTTAAAAAATTATGAATAGAAAAAAATATCACAGAAAATAAAATTAACATCATGCATTACAATAATAGCGTACTGCAACATGTACTTAACAACTGCCTTCTCCAACAGCGTCCTCGCGCTACCTCACCCAACAGGTAACACTGCAACTCAGTTCGCAACAGACTTGCTACTGACTGCTCTTTCGCAGCCAGAGCGCTTACTCTACAATCGAACTTGCAAAGATTACTGTGCTACTCAAAATATACATCTGTGTAAAGTTCACATACGTACAAAATATTACAGAAAACCGACTTATGTCGGGACCATAGGGACCTTACAGGTGTTAAGATTTATGTATTAAAATTCCAATTGCTGTTTTAAATACGAGTATATATACTACACTATAGAACCTATCTCAGCTTTAGCGTCATCTTCAGGTATGTCAGATGGTGGTGACATCCTGCTTTAATAAAATTTACGAAGCAATAAATACACTGACAGCAGCAAAACCATTGATGTATGTGGATGTCACGACCGTCTGACATACCTGAAGATGGCGCTAAGGCCGAAATAGGTCCTACAGTATAATAAGTATACTTGAAGCAGCAGTTGGGATTTTCATGCATCATGTCCTTAAATGACATATACAGTGCTACAACCCCAAGAGAGACTAAAGTGTTGAGAGTGATTGATAATCAAATTTAGTTGCTCATTTAATAGTATTCTTATCAGCCTTTGCTTTGCATATGTCGTACTGTTTGGAGGTTATTTAATTGTTTCATTATTTTCATGTCTTTTTCTATTGGATAGATTTAGTATTGCACTCTCTTTATTGTTCAGCAAACGTTCAGTGGCTTGTCCTACATTTACATTCTCTGGTGTGTTCTTTCCAACTGGTGACTAATGTTCTGCTAATTTCTCCTGCAAATTTTCTATCATATGTTTTCCATTGTAGTTGGTATATTCCTGCTTTCTTGTACATGTCTGGGATTTTTGAATGATATTTTTTATTTGAATTGCCTGATTTGAATGCTATTTTGAAGCCTCGTCTTTTGAAAATATATTTTTGTGTCATGTATTAGTTTGTGTTTGTAGGTCATTGTGTAATTCATTTTTATTTTTACTTGTTGTTTGTGTTGTAGTGTTTTCGTCACTATGTTTGTAATGTATTTTGGTGTGTTTTTGTTTGTGGCTGTGTGTGTACCGTGTTTATTGCCTGCTTATGGTTTTTTTTTTCCTGTGGCCCTGCAAGGATTGAGACTTGCAGTCATTCTTTTCAACAATTAGTATAAGGTATATTATTGTTATGCATTGCATGCTATGTATTGCCATAACACAATAAATATGAATTTCTTATCTTTTTTTCTCTAACGCGCTATAATCGGTTGTGGAGCCATTGGTACCTATTTTAATTTGACCGAAAATATTTGCGGTTACTCATATTTATTTCTAAACTGTAGGATCAAGAGCATGGGTATTAGAGATAAATAATTGATTGCTCCTATCATTAACTGCTTCTCACTCTAATACAGCATTACACAAAGCTCCCATAAAATTTTCTAAGGTGTGAAATTTCTTGTCGAATACAAAATATTTTACATTTTTGTTCAACTAGGTCTCAACAAATGAATAAAGGTTCACTTTTGTTTGATCTACTAGAAATTACGTTAACATTTACGAACATTTATTTACAGTTAGAACCACGTATTATTCACAGTGAGGTGATAATTTTAAAAAATGTCAGATTGCAGTCACTCCTACATTTTACTTTTAATTTCATTTATTAATTATTGAACCTGATGATGGATGCAATTTTCTAGCTTGAGTAATGAGTTTTGATTGTATTTCAGTTACAATTAGTTGGGGGGTTAAAATTTTAGAGGGAGAGTAAATAAAGGAAGCAAGCTTCAATGAATGTAGGTTTCTATAATGGTTCACATATGAAAAAGGCTTTCACAGGTTAGGGAAACCTCGCAGAAGCATGCAGAAGAGAAGTAAGGGATAAAACGTTGAAACGCATTTTAACTCCCATATTAATTAACTGAACCATTTTGTCGTTTCTCAGTGCGACGACATAATTAAACCACGATGTTTGTACAGTTGAAATTTCAACTGTTAGCTCGATTTTTTTCGTAGGTTGAATCATGTAATGTTCAGCGATGTTAACACAGTTCTTGCACTGCTTTTCGAATGAACATCGCGTCCAGCAACAGTAACTGCCTCAACAGTTCGTGGAGCAATCGGCCATCAGACTCTTCCAGGTGTAGGTCCCACATTTCCAGTTCATTTGAATTTATGAATATTCCACCCTGGTGCGAAAAAGAGAGGTTTCCATGTTCCTTTAATGTGCTAGCAATCAGAAGCAGCAATGTTGTTGTTTGGGTGAATCTGCTCCAAGAGTAAATCTCCTCTCACATTGTCCAGTCCCATGTTGTCTGCAACAGTAAAGCACATTGATATTTGTGCTTCAAACCTACGTCATAGTACCTGCGCCTAATGACATGTCAGTAATACCAGTAACAATGTAAATGCTGCACATCACAGTCGGGAGATAATTCCTATGATGAACTGTACCCACGTGGTGAATTTTCGTTTACGTTTGTTGAGGTAGTGAAAGTTTAACTGTAACCATCCTGAATACTAAACCAGTTGTCACATAGGAACTACGGAGTACATGCCCTAATCTCTCTTATTCTCACAATCCGTACATTGCACTCATAGTAGTGGCAGAATGAAAGTTGTACCATCAAGGAAAAACGTTTCTCAGATTTTACTAAAAACTTTTCCAATATATATATATATATATATATATATATATATATATATATATATATATATTGTTGTAGGACGGACTGAAAGTTTTTTAAGAGGAATGCAACCATGACTACTACAAACAAAACGAAAACTAAAAGTGTTGGCGTATATTACCCGAACGTTTTTCTTTTCCTTTTTAGCACACTATTGCCCGTATTAATTTTTCTTATAGAAAAAACTATTTATATGCACAGAATGTTAAAGAATAATATATTTAACACATATAAGGTGAATTTATGGTTTTGAAATAATTTATTTTTTAAAACTCAGTTCTGTGACTCTGAAGTCACAGTGGGCAGTTACATTTTTTGATCAGTCTTGACAAATAATTTAGTATTTCTAATTCAAAACAAGAATGAAGCTGCATGTTATGATAAAATTGGAAGTATGCAAAGAATAATGAGATAACAATTAATTACAGACATCTGTAATTCCATGTGAATCACACAAGACAAATACTTTGTAACCCCATTTTTTAGGTTTATTTTTGACATAATTCTTCAGGGTAAGTCTTCCCTTGAATGGAATCTGTTAGACAATTTTTCACATATGGAAAATTTTCAACCAATGGCTCCAGAAAGGGTTTTATTTGTACAATGTGTCAGCTGGATCTATAGTCTTGCAGCTCATTACATCAGCTGGAATCCGAGTAGTAGTTTTCCAATACATACGAGAGATGGAAGTCCATAAATGGAAATGTACATACAATAACCAAAAAAATTGTTCAATCTCATTTTTATCAGTGTTTATTGGTATAGAAATGTCTTTCTGTATTGCATATAAGCTGGTTTGATATGCAGCATTTTCCACGATTTTATCGTCTAACTCCTAAAATGGGTCATAGGTAGATGAGGTTCTTCCGGTGCACAAGGGAGAGAACACTTTCATGATTGAACAGGAAGAATAATATGATTGCTAGAACGTCTCCAATCTTGAAATTCATCACTAACATTCTCGTTATCACTTTCATTATTCAGAAGTACAGCATTATCACCGTCCTCTGCACTGTCATTACCACTCTCGCCTATAATTATGTCACCTTGACGATTTTCTACTATCTATATCGTCCTCACTATCTGAAGTTAAGATAGAATCTTCTGATTCATACCAGCAAAGCAGCCATATTGTAAAGCTCAAGTCACACAGGTCAAGAAAGAAATAACGATCCTATTGCGAAATATGACGATAAAATTTGACGTGGCTTCAGAGTCACGGTGGGAAGTAGAGTGTTAAGATTGTTCAGCTTCAGCTAATTGTTGGTTCTCAGTGAAAGTTTCGAGGCATTTCTGAGGTGATGAATTCCAAGTCTCCTTCAGTCGGTAATTACCAGTATAACTTGATGTCAAATCTGTTTCGTCACAAATAAAAAAGACCGACTTCAGTTTTTTTTTAATTTCTTTAGTATGTAGATTATTATTGTTTTTCTTACCGTTGTTGTTGGCGCAGCTGCTGCTGATTGTGGTGGTAGTTGTGCTGCTACAGTGGTACAGGTTGCTGTTGAGATGTTGGAAATTCTTAACTGTGGAGCAAGTCAGTGAAGACAAGACACATGGTCCTAAGCAAGTCGGCTAGTGATGGGAACCCGCTTACGATGGACAATCTCCGATTCAAAAGGGCGAGTACTTTCTAATATCTTGGTAGCCTCTTTAGTGATCAGAACCTCTGTGAAATTGAAATAAATACAAGAATAGTTGGAGGAAATAGAGCATGCTTTAGCCTTCAGGGCGTGCTAAAGAAAAGGTCCATGACAAGAAGTTTCAAGACCAGGTTATATCAAAGAATGATTATGCCAGTGGTTATGTACGATTGTGAAAGCATCACCCTCAGAAGAACAGATGAACAGAAACTACTGGTTTTCGAACGAAAAATCCTCCGAAAAATCTATGGTCCTGTAGTAGATCCTCAAACAGGAGAATTGAAAATTCGAAAAAAAGGGAGGATACCCCATGATGTGTTGCTGGGAACGGTAGCGGGAACGAGATACCGGGGATGACCACGGACAGGATGGAAAGACAATGTGGACAGAGATACCGAGGACATGTGACTAGGAGTAGGTGATTGGTTGCAAGAGACGCGCAACCGGGAGCGATGGAGGAGGAGTGTAGAGCAGGCATATGGTCACTAAGGCCCAAGCCACGGACATTTAAGTAAGTAAAGGAGCTGTACGCGGTGTCTCCCTTCGGGGTGAAGCAAGCTTCAGCCAACAGCAGCGGCCGCAGGCACGGAGAACCACGCCTCGCCGCGTGACAGCAGGGTTTAATAAACCAGCGCCGTCTCCTCGTGTGTGTGTGTGTGTGTGTGTGTGTGTTTGTGTGTGTGTGTGTGTGTGTGTGTGTGGGTCACGCGCCGTGCAGATAACTCCAAGACAGCCGCAGTAGTTGCGACACGGCGTCGCTCGTAAACGTCTCCAGCCGTCATTCGATAAACTCGCTGCACCGATCGGTGGATATAGTTAAACCCTTGACCAACACCGACGATAACTGCAGCAGAAAGCTGATCTGATTGATCATAGAGTATGATTAAACCTCGTCCGCCTCCGAAGGCCAGTGGAAAAGATCGTAAATTTCTCAAAATTTCCGATCACTTAAAAGAAAACAAATAGTAATATTAGGGAAGAAGACATAAAAATGTTTTCTAGTTTCGTCGGCAATGTTTATAACCTATAAGTTGACGAATGAAAATTTCTTTCCCCATCTATTCATAGCGCCACCTTCTGTGTGTACAAGTGTAACTTAAAATTTGCACCACAAGTTAAAAACCAAAAAAATGTTTTTATCCACATGTGATGTGCAAGTGTAATTAATGTTAGTTACAAAATTACAAAATGCGGACAGCGTGGTTGATTGCCGTGCATGGGGCCCTGGTTCGATTTCCAGTCGGGTCGAAGGTTTCTTCGCTCGGGAAATGTGTGGGGTCTAACGGCCAAACATACCACATGATCATCATTAACCCTTAAGGAGTTTCGTCATTTTCAAATGAGGTCGATCTGATATACAGGGTGTCCCATTTATCTCGACCACCCAAAATATCTCTGGAAGAACAACAGCTGTTATAAGACGACTTTCACCGGTATCAACGTAAGGCAGGGGTTCATGAATGTAAATATATTGAAACATTCTAAAACTTATGTGTTTTTAAATCGACACCCTACATTATTTCATCAGCAACCTATAACATGATAAATCACATAAAAAACGGCGTTGATTTCAACGCAATAGGCCAATCACATCCCGAGTTATTGAGAAGCGAAGTTGTCCCTTGAAATACGCGAAACGCGCGGATAGCGCATCTCCTGAGACTCACGAGGGCACATCATGCAGTGACATTCCTCATAACAGG